>CM050165.1:153650101-154321986 GCA_027410445.1 Discoglossus pictus
CATTTATTCATATTAAATCTCATCTGTCATTTAGATGCCCATTCCTCAATTTTATGTAAATCCCTTTGGAGGGAAAGCACATCATTATCCGATTTAATTACCTTGCACAACTTTGTGTAATCAGCGAAAATGGAGATACTACACTCCAATCCTAGCTCTAAGTCATTAATAAATATGTTAAAAAGGAGAGGACCTAATACTGAGCCCTGAGGAACCCCACTTAACACATTAGTGCAATCGGAGTATGTTCCATTTACAACAACCATTTGCTTCCTGTCTTTTAGCTAGCTCTCAATCCATGAGCAGATATTTACTGAAATTCTTGTATCTCTTAGTTTGCACAATAGTCTCCCATGTGGCACTGTATCAAAAGCCTTTGCAAAATCCAAAAAGACTACATCCACTGAGTTGCCTTGATCCAGGTTCCTACTAACCTCCTCATAGAAACTAATTAGATTTGTTTGACAGGACCTATCCCTCATAAATCCATGTTGACTCCTACTTATAATCCTGTTCAAATAGATGTATTCTTGTATATTATCCCTTATTAACCCTTCTAAAAGCTTCCCCACTACGGAAGTGAGGCTCACTGGTCTCTAATTTCCCAGATTTGCTCTTGCTCACTTTATAAATATAGGTATCACGTTAGCTTTTCTCCAGTCATCTGGTAGAGAGCCTGTGTTGAGTGAATCTTGAAAAATTAAATATAATGGTTTGGCTATTACAGAACCCAGTTCCCTCAGTACCCTTGGATGTATTCCATCAGGACCCGGGGCTTTATTAACATTTATTTTTTCCAACCTCTTTTGGATTACTTCCTGTGTTAACCAATTAGTTGGCAAAAGGTAGTGTAGCCCCATTATGATGCAGTGTCCCAACCACTGGTACCTCCCTTGTGTATACCGAAGAAAATAACCTATTTAAAATACTTAAAAATATTTTAGGGTTAGTCTTACTCTCTTTTGCAATTCATTTTTCATTTTCTATTTTAGCCAGTCTAATCGCGCTTTTGCAAGCCTTGTTGATTTCCTTGTATTCCCGTAAAGCAGTCTCTGTCCCCTCTTGTTTGTATAATTTAAATGCCTGTTTTTACTCCTTATCTTGATCTTTTTTTAAATGTTGTCCATTTATGTCGTGTTTTTACCTATCAGTTTTTTGTCCCAGTCTATACTTTGTATTGCTGCCGTTAGACCGTTAAAATCTGTCCTTTTAAAATTAAGAGTTTTTGTTGGCCCCTTAAAATGTTGTTTTTTTAATTCAATCTCAAATGAGACTATGTTGTGATCACTGTTTCCCAAAGGTTGCCCTATTTCAACATTTGATATTATGTCAATATTATTTGTGATGACTAAATCTAAGATAGCTTCAGTTCTAGTAGGCTCTTGTATAACCTGGGCCAGGTAATGATCCCTGAGTGTACTCAAGAACCTGCTCCCCTTAGCTGAACTGCTGTTCTCATTTATCCAGTTTATTTCACAGTAATTAAAATCTCCCTTTATTAAAACTTGCCCATGCTTAGCTGCATTTCCAATCTGTAATAATAATTGCATTTCCTCATTTTCAATTATATTTGGGGGTTTATACATACTCCTACCAATATTCTTTTGGAATTTGCTGTTCCTCTATTTAACTCTACCCACAAACAATCAATATTATCACTAGTCCAGGCATGAATATCTTCTCTGACTATAGGCTTAAATTCAGACAAATGCCTCTTCCTCTTTTACCATTGCCTCTATCTTTCCATAAATAGGTTATAACCATCCAGATTAACAGTCCAGTCATGAGATTCATCCCACCATGTTTGGTAATGCCTATTAAATCCCATTTTTCATTAATTGCTAATAATTCTATCTCTCCCATTTTTCCTGGCAAGCTTCTGGGATTAGCAAGCATACACCTTTTATTATGAGCCTGTAGTTCTGAAGTGCCTGCCACTGTACTTGAGTTACTTAGTACTACCTCCCAATTGACTATACTACCCCTCCCACATCTCCTCCCCTATGAGTTGTTGATTCATCCCTTATACCCTCTACACATTCTACCCCATTACTTATATCTAGTCCCTACCCCCCAGCTACAAGTTTAAAAACTCCTCCAGCCTTTCAACCATCCTATCCCCTAGTACAAAAGCTCCCTCATCATTAAGGTGCAATCCATCCCTACTGTAGAGATTGTAACAAAGTGAGAAGTCAGCCAGTGCTCTAAAAACCCAAACCCCTCCTTAGTGCACCACATCTTTAGCCACGCATTAACCTCCCTAAGCTCCTTCTGCCTCCCTGGGCTAGCACGTGGCACTGGTAGTATCTCAGAATAGTTGTATAGAATAATTGAACAACTAGGGTATGTAGTTATTTTTTAACTTTCAAAATACATTTAACAGTACAGTCTTTGGTTAAGCGATACTGTATTACTTTATATGTCTTTATTTTATGTATAATTTCCATATAGTTAATCATATTTGTAAGGAATTAGACATCTAGATTTCATGAAGTATTTTCAGTATCCATTTAATTTCACACATTTTGCAGATATACTGCAAGGTTATTTTAAAGATGATTAACAAAAAACAAAATAGCTATTTATGGAAGGAATCTTACCTGTTGTCCCTGGGGACTCTGTAGAATCTGTGCCACAGCAGCGAGCGTGTCTGTACTGGCAATCTGAGCGATCCATGGGTCAGGTATACCCTGAACCACATTAGCTGGAGTTACAGGGGTTGCCGGTGTTCCTAAAGAAATAAAATTATAATTATCAAGTCAAGTTAGGTCACAAAACCAGTAAGATTTCACATTGCAGTGAGAAAAAAAAAGAGTTGGCCAGAATGATCTATCAAAAGATAGGCTACGTAGAAGAGAATGTTCTCTGAAAGGGCCAAACATTCAACAAAACAGGATTTCTTTGGTCATTTTTAATTTAAAGATCTTAAAATCTGGCAAGTCATATGTAGATTGATTCATGTACCAATAGCTTGATCAGCAGATACACATACCCATTTCTACCTACAAATGAGCACACTGAGATGGAAAACATGCTGGAAGCCTGGCTGCCAAAACTTCTAGTACTATTTATTTTTACAAAACTATAACAATTACATTTGTTTTATTCAGTTTTGTCTATTTCTACATATAGACTACTATAATTACCTGGTGTGTTGCTCACAGCAGCTGCGGTACTTGGTAAGACTGGGGTAACAACAGGAGGGTGTATCCCAGCAGCCATATCAAGAAGGGGTTGAATAATCTCACTCTTGAACACATTATTCTTCTGCCACAGGTTAAGTACTCTTACAATTTTACTCTGTGTAAAAAAATAAAGCACACTTGAAGTAAAAAAAGTCAAACTTATTCCAAAACAAATTTATCATAATAAAGCACCAGTTATTTTTTTTAACCTTAAGTGTTAAAATAAGTCCAATTAAAAACTATGTACAAATGGTACATCTTGGAATACATTTAAATTAGTAGACAATGTTATATTGATCTTCATATTGAATTTGCTGTAATTGACCCATTTTACTTTGATTTACTCAGCTAAAAAGCAAAAAAACAAATTTTTTGGACAATAAAATAAACCCAAACAAAAAAAGGGGTACCTTGTCATCTCCAGCACAGCGATACAAGTTCTGAAATGTGTTAATAATGTTGTTGCTAAAGCGGGGAGCAAAAACATCCTTGTCTTGGCCGAACTGATGTCTGGATTGGCGAACAATAGAGTCAATAACATACAGCCCAGGAACCTTGTATTCTGGTTTACACTGGGGAAGAAAAGAAAAAGAAAATATGGTGTGAAAACACAAATTTATAATATACCTCAATGTATGTATTTGATCTTAAAGAGACACACACGGATACTCGAAAAAAGTTGGTTTCATCATAAAGAGCATGAAAACTTGCTACAAACGATACTAGCCGTTTTATTAGTTACCAAGAAATATAGAACTGTTTTGCAGCTCCAATGTGTGTACCAATATGCTAAGCCGCAGCTTAATAACGGTTGGGTAGGGGATCTAGCTACATGATAACATTGGGTGACATTGTTTTGCCTACCATAGCTAACTGTCATCCTAATTAGCACATCAACACACATCAACACAGCTAATTAGTATTCAGGAGCCTCATTTGCATATTAAATAAGCCCTAACAATGCTAAATATTTAAAAAATGGTTCACTTTAGAAAAAATATCTAGTAAAAATCTATAGCGGTTTTGTTATGCTCTTTAAGAATAACTCACCCAAAATGAAGACGTAATTTTTTTTGACCCCCTTAAAAGAGAATCAATGTTATCTAAAAATTCTGCTTACTTCACCTGCTACCCATTTTCCCTAAAATAAAGGTTAGAAGTGCACCCTTAGGAAATAAGTTCTGTTTAGAGAGAGAGACGTGAAGATCCAGCAAACTAGTGTGGATATTTGGTAACAAGCAGTGACATGCTGTGTGTCCGAGATGCATGAGATAGTGTGAAGACCTCATCTGTAGATCCCTAGCTAACGGAAATAAACTGTTAAACCCCTTACAGGAAGCACAATCTATATGAATGATTCAACCAATTGAGATAGGGTGCATGAATCCATTACAAAAAAAGGGGGGAGAGAAGAAAGAAAAAAGGACAGGTTATTTTGCACTAACTTTGGTTATATTTATGCTATTTCTTTAATAAATATTGTGTACATGTAAAAAAAATTGTGAAAAAACTAAAAATCGGTGAAAAAGAGAAAAAGTTATAACTTAAAACATTAAATCTTTATTATTATTTTTTTTAGAGTAATGGAGCGCCTCAGCTCCTTTGCTGAATAATGACTTTTTGACCGCACCCTTGCCTTTTATACTATTTTTAAGGATGACAATTGGCTAAAATGCGTGTCAATCCTTTCAGCCAATCAGAATTGGGTAGCTTGAATAGCTCCTGCCCCTTGTTTTATTAAAATCTGTGCATTTGAATTGGTTAAAGAGGTAACCAATCAGACAAGGAGCAGAAAATATTCAAAATGTTACTCCGGGGGTTCCTTAGAAGTAGGTGAATTGTAAATGTTATATACTACATTTAGGAATTACATTAATTAACAAATCTAATATAAACATTTACATAAAACAAAAATAAAAGAGTGCCTTTCAATAGTTGTGTTGCATATTGGCCCAAAAATGACTCCGTAATGCCTTCTACAGCATGAAATCGGCAGAGGCATCTAACCCAATACATCTCAGGCAAAAGCATATACTTTTATGGTGTTGTGAAGACACCGTAACACTGCCCCACAAGTCTTTACAGTTAGAATTTCATCCTGCCAGTTTTCAGCTAATCATGATGGTTAGTAGAGAAAAAAAAACTACAGATAAAATTATTATGTTAGGATGAGATTGCTGTTGTAAAGAAGAGAAGGCAGGAGCAAATATTTGGAACTGCCTTACTTTTGCAGCAAAAAAGGGTTAAAACTACTCTTGATTCCTTGAAGAGGGGAAAATAATCACTCCTTGTGCAGTATCAAAGCAGCGAAGGATGATATCACGCTACTGGATCTAAGGTAAGACTTTGCTTTTATTGACACATGGCAACAAAATCAAAAAAGCAGCAAAAGGTAATTACCTTCTGAATAAATTTCTCGACACTCTGCACAACATGCTTATAAAACTGGAGGGAAACAAGAAAGAAAAAAACACATGATTAACAAACAAACAAAGAACATTATTTCTTCACAGATTTATACATTTCACATATTTTTGAGTCTGGAAATTTAATTTAAATTTTGCCTAAAATTGAGACTTGCAGGTGAATCTGTAAATTTGATCAAAATCACTCAAATATAATTATATACATAATATAAAATAAACTAAAATAAATCAGTACTTTTAAAGTAATGCCTTTAATAATGTAATTACACAAAGTTAACATTTTGCAAATAAAATTTCAACAATACATTCAGTGTATCTCTATTATTATTATTATGATTGTTTATTTGTAACGCATCAACATATTACGTAGCGCTGCACATGGGTAGGTAATGTTCTTTAAAGGAATTAGGGATGTTATAAAGTCAGGTCTTGATCAGGTTCTTTCAAGAATCTCCCTCTCATTTACTTCAACGTACACATCGTATTTTCTATATCACTGTCTCTCGAAAGGTCAAACCACTTAAGGCAGCGGTGGCAACCCTGCGGGCACTTAACATACGGCCCCCAGCCTGTACTTTGGAGTGGGAAAGCAATTGGTTAATTGGACATGTCCTTTAAGTGAGTGAAGAACAACCTATTTCACTTGAAAGATGCCTTATGTGACCTCTTAGGTCATTAAAAGGGCCTTACAGTGCTTTAATTCTTTTAATTTTGCCCAAAGCAAAACACTTGTGTTTCAATCTAAAAATTGAAATAAACTGGACTTAACATACAAAACGGTTATTTCAGATTTTGTGTAAGGCCACCTCTACTAAATTAGACTGGAAAATCTCAAGTCAAAATGAAAGCTTTTTCTTCTACAAATATATAGCACACCAGCTGTAGTCAACAGGCAGACATGGGCCAATTCAGGACCTCCACTATCTAATTTCATTTTACGCATCTAGTCTATTTCGGAGCCTCATCCCGCCAGAACACTGGGGTGTGTGGCTGCGCCACAGCACCACCTGGTGGTGCAAAAAATGTACTGCAGGCAAAGAACCATCTCCACCTTTGATGTGGTGCAACTCGAACGACGCTGAGTCACCAGCAAGGCCATGGCTATGTTCAGAGTGGGCACTCGGCCCCCCAGGGCCTTGGGAGCGCCACTCAAAGCTCAAGCCCTCTTCTGTCGGCGCGCCTTTAGAGCCAGATCGGAGGTGGAAATAGTTCTCTGCCTGCCGTACATATTTTGCACCACCAGGTGATGCTGTGGTGCAGCACTCAACCACACTGTTGTGATGTGATGCGGCCCCGAAATAGAAAAGACCAAATTTACTACAGCCTCAAAATCTTGAAATAAAGAATGAATCTCCTTTTCCATGTAATCTTCTTGCGGTCACTATATAGAAAGATTTGAATGAGTATCTGTAAAAATGATTGGATTCTGTATCTTAACTTTCATTTTACAAATACATATAGACCTTGGTGAACTTTGTTAAAAGTAATTGACTACCTCTTTTGTGCAGTATAAATTCCCTGTAATGCACGTATTCATCTGTTTATGCGGTGTGTACAGTGTTGGCTTCATATAACTATACATAGGAACATTTAAGAATGAATGAAGTTGTAGACTTGAATAGAAATTATAATTTATTAAATGAGTTTAATGAACGAAAAATAATTGCAATGTCTTGCTTTACCTTTATGGCTTTGATAGCAGATTTTGTGATCTGTGTCATTTTGGCCTTGGAGATAGGTGGCTTGTAATCATTCAGCGAGTATAACTGTTAGAAGAAAACAAAACCATTATGGTTAATACCTTTCTTTAAAAGGGCATGGAGAAAATGTTTTGACATTGCTAAAAAAATACATTATAGGAAATCACGGATAAATACTTACCAGATCAGTATTTAATATAAAAATCATTTTTTCATTCTGCAACGAAATTTTATATGTCTCTCCAGCCTTGTCTGAAAGCAGAGCCATAACTCTGCTACACCAGAGGTCACAATCCCTGATCTGATTAGGGGTGTTTGCTACATATGGGACAAAAAAGAAATTTGGCACTGAACATCATTGTGTGGTTACTCTTACTGGAAAGGCAGTGGCATCATCAAATGCAATCCAAAAGTATGCATAAATTGGCCTATATCTCAAAGCCCATTGGAATGTTTCCTGGCCAAGTCTCTCCTTATGAAGCCACAGCCTTTCCATTATATGTCTGATTTCTGAGCCATGTTTAGTTACGGAACTTCTGAAAGCTTATTTTGTAACCAATTAAAATAATTATGGAAAGATGGCACTGCAAGACCAAGTAAAATAAAGTGTAAGGTTAAAAAAAAACAAAAAAAAATTGTGCATCACTCAGCAAAATACATTCTTCTGAAGGCACCAAACAAAGTTTATGCAAAGACAAAGATGGTCCAATGTTGAAGAAAATTGTATTTTATTTTTCAGCTTTATTGCCTTGAAATGTGGGTTTTGTATTTTCTAAATTAACGTATTTTTTGTATATAGGGGCATCAAGCTTTTGATTAGAACAACAACACTAGGGGGGGGGGGGGTACTGATAGAGACACAAATTAGATCAGAAGCAGGGTGCTTAGGAGTTTGTGGAATAAAGCATCTGGCAGATGCCAAAAGTGTTTTATGCATATTTAAACATAATTTTATTAACACGTGCTTAAATGGTGTTTTTACGAAGTGAAAGCTTTTAAACAGTCCCTGCAAAGGTCCTGCCCCTGTAATTCATGCACACAATGTTTCTGTAGTACTAGATGTACTAGGCCAGTGGTAGTCAACCTGGTCCCTACCACCCACTAGTGGGCAATTCAAGCTTTCATGTTGGACGACTGGGAAATCTATAGATGGCATCACTGACGAGTGACGTCACATGCCAGAGACCCGCAGCACTACGTTTGGCTGGTTGTAGAGCTAGTGAGAGAGCCAAGGGACAGCAATCAGGACCAGATCACTATCTAGTAAGTACAGTGTGATACATAGCTAGGGTCATATGATTTATGTAACCAGAAATTAGATTGGGTAAATTGAGTTACTGAGCACCGATGGGCGGTAAGGAAATTTTACCATCAAAAGTGGGCAGTAAAGGTTGAGGACCCCTGTATCAGGCAATCAGACTGTCTTAGCAACATGATGCTGAATTACTATGGAGACACAATCTCTGACTGGGTAGCACATCCAGTACTATAGAAACATTTTTATAAGGGGAAAGACTTTTGTAGGGACTGTTTGGAAAGTTTCAATTAGTAAAAACAGAGCCGTTAAGCACTTACAAAGATACATAGTAATTGAGGTTGAAAAAAAAAAGACTTTTAGTGCATTAAGTTCAACCTTTTTAGATCTCTTCTGATTATTTTAATATGTGAATTTATTGTTAACAAAATTACGTTTAAATATGCTAATAAATTCAATAGATTTAAAAGATGTCTCTATACAACAATATATATGTAAAAATATAGAGTCTGGACCTTGACTTCATTTTCACAGATAGATTTGGACCTCCACAGATTGTCAAAAATGTAATCAACAGCCCCTGGTCTAAATGATTATATAGGGCAGGGGTAGTCAATAGGTGGACCAGGGTCTGAATCAGGAACTTTGGAGTCTTACGATTAAAAATAAGAAATCTTTAAATGAACTACCTTTGTCTTACAATATATCATCTTTAATCTTGTACTCTTGTCATTACTCACAAAAATATGGATTTTAGACCCTGACTTCATTTGGAACATTTAAAAAAAAATAAGGGTTCTAATTGCCCCTAAATCCAAGGCAAATGAAACACTTGCCGTTTGATTTTTTTTGGAGTGGATGCAATTAAACCCAAGGAAACATTTGTGGATTATCACCTTTTCCCACTCTTCACCAGACTCTAAACAGAACAGTATGTAACCAACAATCCTTGGGGGAACAGGAGTCACTATAACAAATCATTTGGCCAAATCAGTGAGTGGTCAAAATATGTCAAATGATTTCAGACTAAACTGAGGAATACCACAAAACAGTTTAAATGTAAAGCATCACTGTAACTTTGAATTGTGGTGTTGGAGAAGACTGCTTCGAGTCCCTTGGATTGCAAGAAGATCCAATAAATCAATACTTTAGGAAATCAAGACAAACTGTTCACTAGATGGTATGATCATGAGGCTGAAGCTCAAATATTTTTGCGACAGCAGGATTCCCTAGAAAAGAAAGACTCTTATGCCGGGAAAGATTGAAGGCACAAGAAGAAGGGGACAGCAGAGGCGGAGATGGGTAGATGAAGTTACTGAACTAATGAACATGAACTTGATGGAGCTCAAAGGGGCAAAGACTGAGAGATGCATGTGGCGTGCTGTGGTCCACAGAGTCACAGGGAGTCAGACGCGACTGAACGACTAAACAACAACGTCACTGCAATGCAGAAAGCTTAAAAATAGTACTTCAACAAAACAAGGTCTCAAAGAAATCAATGACACTGCACTTAAAGTCTTTCAGGCATATAGATTAGTTACAGTGACTTGAAAAAGTATACACCCCCCTTGACTTTTTACCTATTTTGTTACATTACAGTTCAAGGTTTTGTTAATTTTATGTGATGGATCAGAACATAATAGTCTAAGTTGGTGAAGTGAAATGAGAAAAATATATACATAAAACCATTTTTTAGAAATAGAAAACAAAAAATTGGCATGTGCATATGTATTCACCCCCTTTGTTATGAAGCCCATAAAAAGCTCTGGTGCAACCAATTACCTTCAGAAGCCACATAATTAGTTAAATGATGTCTACCTGTGTGCAATCTAAGTGTCACATGATCTGTCATTACATATACACACCTTTTTTGTTGTTGAGAAGTACAAGTCAGGGTTAGGTTATAAAAAAATATCAAAATATTTGATGATCCCCAGGAGCACCATCAAATCTATCATAACCAAATGGAAAGGACATGGCACAACAGCAAACCTGCCAAGAGACGGCCGCCCACCAAAACTCACGGACCGGTCAAGGAGGGCATTAATCAGAGAGGCAGCACAGAGACCGAAGGTAACCCTGGAGGAGCTGCAGAGATCCACAGCAGAGTTGGGCTTTATGGCAGAGTGGCCAGAAAAAAGCCATTACTTTCAGCAACAAAAAAAAAAATGGCACGTTTTGATTTTGCAAAAAAGCATGTGGGAAACTCCCAAATGTATGGAGGAAGGTGCTCTGGTCTCACTAAAATTGAACTTTTCGGCCATCAAAGAAAACGCTATGTCTTGGGCAAACCCAACACATCACCCAAAGAACACCATGCCCACAGTGAAACATGGTGGTGGCAGCATCATGCTGTGGGGATGTTTTTCAGCAGCCGGGACTAGGATACTGGTCAGAGTTGAGGGAAAGATGGATGGTGCTAAATACAGGGATATTCTTGAGCAAAACCTGTACCACTCTGTGCGTGATTTGAGGCTAGGACAGAGGTTCATCTTCCAGCAGGACAATGACCCCAAACACACTGCTAAAGCAACACTTGAGTGGTTTAAGGGGAAACATGTAAATGTGTTGGAATGGCCTAGTCAAATCCCAGACCTCAATACAATAGAAAATCTGTTGTCAGACTTCAAGATTGCTGTTTACAAGCGCAAACCATTGCCACAAAAGGTGGCTCTTCAAAGTATTGCCTTTGGGGGGGGGAGGCGAATAGTTATGCACATTTACTTTTTCTCTTATTTTGTCCTATTTGTTGTTTGCTTCACAATAAAAAAGAAAAAAAAAACATCTTCAAAGTTGTGGGCATGTTCTGTAAATTAAATAATGCAAATCGTCAAACAATCCATGTTAATTCCAGGTTGTGAGGCAACAAAACTACTTTTGCAAGGCACTGTATAAAATATTAAAACTCTCACTTAGTCATACTCTTCTGAAGAAACAACAGGCTAAAGCAAAAGGATCATTAAGCAGTAAATTATAGCAGTAAATCCAGTCATTGTGAGGCAAAATAAAAATACACAAGGTTGCTTCTCCTCCCTCATAAACTTCCTTCAATCATAACTTCTCACCATTCAACTTCAGTCTCCTGCCCAGTCTCCTTTTGTCTGACTTAATCTCCAGATAAAGTTCACCCCCTCTTCATTCTACTGTTACTGTATGTATTGGCCTGGATGTACTACACATAGTAGTTCTTGAGACAATTTAATATTTTGGCTTGCCTACACTAAGGATTACAGATTTAAAAGCGGAGCCCCCATAAATATATTGAAAATTGTAAACATTGTGACTTAACACATATCACACAACTTTATGTATAAAAAATATTATTAAATGCAATCATAAAACTTTAATAATGTTGATACTATAAATTATTTATGAGATTTGGAGGTACATTAGTATTGTAACTAATATATTTACCTCCATATAACTGCACTAAAAACCTTACACATATCTTGCTAGAATAGATATTAGACCTCATGGGTCAATTTTAATTGTAAACCTTGGGGTGATTCACTTTGGGTTAATTGGTCAAATTAGTTAATCAAAAGATTTAGTCTTGAGATGGTCTAAAGCAGTGGTTCCCAAACCTCTTCTCGGAGTCTCCATTGCCTGCTGAATACTAATTGCCTCACCTGTGTTCACACACTTTAAAAATACAATAAATCCCAGCCTGTCTGGGGAGCCTTGAGGATAGGTTTGGGAACCACTGGTCTAAAGACCAAAAATATATATCACACTTTAAAAACAGTATACTAACAAACATTACAAATTACATAGTTACATAGGGCCTCATTCTATTAGCGGCCGCAGCCGTTGCGGGGCCGCAAGGACCAGCCGCAAGCTATTCTGCTATTCTATTCCCCTCCGGCCGGGGATTCCGGCAGGCTTGCGGCCGGTGCCTTGCTATCTCTTGCGGCCGCTCGCGCCGGAGGAAATCCTTTGATCTTAAACAACCGCAAGGAAATCGGCCGTAAGAAAATCCTATTTGCAATTCAATTGCTCCGGGAACCCTCTCTGCAAGGCTAAAACTGAGCCGCAGCTTACTTGCAGGAAAGAGGTCCCGCTAGCACCAATTAAGCACATAAAATAGCCCAAATAAAGCCATCCTGCACTTTGCAGAGTCTATAAAGTGATAATCGGTGTTAGCAAAAATAGCACATAATTACCCTATATTCAAATCCGTAAAATATTTTTTTTTTTATATCCGTAAAATATCCATGTAAAAAGTCCAGAGGGCTTGGAGCACCTCAGACCCGCCCACACCGCAGCCGGAAAATAAACAGTTAATTTGAACTCGGGTTTGGGCTGATGTGCAAGCTTGAGAGTGGGTTACTTTTAATCCTCATGTCCCCCAATATGATCCCTATCATTTACAGAGCTGTACAGTGCAGGCATGAATTTATTTTTGCGTTTGTAGATTTCTGAGCTTACGGCCGGTTCCAAGATATGCGTCCGGCCGTAAGAGGAGATCCTTGCGGGGCCGTATAATAGAATCGTGAGTTAACTGAGCCCCCGCAAGGAATCGCAGCCTTACGGCCGATTTACGGCCGGTAATAGAATGAGGCCCATAGTAATTAAGGTTGAAAAAAGATTTTCAGTCCATCAAGTTCAACCTTTTAAGATCTCTGATCTGCAATATGTGGATTAGTGGTTAATTAATTAGTTGTTAATTAATTGATCCAGAGGAAGGCAAACAGAAAGAAAAAAAAAACAAGTGAAACTTCTCTAATTGTCTCAAAGGGAAAAAAATGAATTCCTTCTTGACCCCAGATACTGGCGATCAGATTCCTCCCTGGATCAATACAAAATGTTTATTTCCTGCTCATAGAAATAACAGAAAAGGCTGTATCTGCACCTTCTCTTGTCCTGACAGGATTAAAAAAGGTCAACCAGAACTATTGTGCATTTGCAGTACAATTTCTTTCAATTAATATTTTTTTAAGCAAAAACAGATACCTCATTTAATTAAGCTATAAGCATTTCTGCTAATTTTGTTTAATTTAATAGATCAATTCATAGAAGACTCACACTAAACCCCAATACTTTAATATAAGTCATCTACATTTCAATTTTAATGGCCAAAAAAAAAAACTCTTGCATAGTTTAAAACATTTGCTTTAAAATGTATGCTGTAAGAGCAGGACATAACATTTAGGAGTTCTGTGTCCCTTTAAGAGTTTAATAAGGACACACAATTCTCTACGAGCAATATATGTAGAAGAGTGTGAAACAATGCTAAAATAGTGAGGGATATTTTTACAGTTTTAATATTCTGGGATTAAACTTCACATATGTTTTGAAGTTTGAACTCTCTTAAAGCTTGTCTTAAAGGCAAATGTAAATTTCCTGGATTATGAATGCATCTGATAGAGATGAATCGGTACTATGTGAAAACATTTTTTTGCATGAAAAAATACCAAAATAACATTTATAAACTCAACCTCATGTTTGCTAAATCTTTTCAGTTTGCAAGCAGACGCTTTTGTTAGTTGACACCCCTGAAAATCCCTGCTATGATTAGCATAAAATTCATAATTCAGTTTGTTTTCTCGAAATTGGCCAGAGGTTATGTGATACATTCTGGGGTTCCTGTGTTGCAAAGTAGCCTGGGAAACATAGCCTCTATCTCTCTATATTATTGTGCTCTGATTCAGCTGTGAGCTCAGACCCCACCCAACCATGTGATTCCATCCTGCAGCAAGTATTTCCTCTGTACCTGGCTGCTTTCCTGTGTGTACTTGGTTATGTAAGCACCATGTGGGTGTGCAAAGCTGGATTTTACTTTCCTGCCTATAACTTTGTAAGTACACTTAACTTATCTATACAACACATATTTTTCTTATAATCACTGCCTGTTTCTTACCAAACATTTGCTAACAATTAAAATGCCAAGGACAGTGGTTTAATAAAATATTATATTTATAAAGTCAAGTAAATTAAAAGCATGTTATATTTATATATTTTACATATTTTTCTGATAATCACTGCTTTATTCTTACCAAACATTTGAAACCCAGGAATGATAGTACAGCATGGGAAGCCAAATCTCATCCATCCTCTACTTGTCAAATGTGATATTATAACTATTAGATCAACAGTCATGTTTGTGGTGTAATGTAACAAACTTAGTACATTAGCTGATGTGTATGTTATGATCATAAAACTACATAAAACTGGTAGCAAATGCACTAATCCGCTAGAAAGCTCTTGCAATTGCATGCTGAAATTGTTTTTGAAAATAAAATGCTGTTTTCACCCAAGTTATAAGTTTTTCTTGCAGGCCAATCTGAAATAGCTCAATCTTTTGGCTATACATAGCTATACATAAGCACAAGGTTCTTATAGTACATTTCTTATGTCATTTTGATTTATAACTACTTAAAGCATGAGTGGGGCTGTAGAGTTAACCTCCATCCACTAGATGGTGATATCTACTATAAACTGCCGATGGGATTCATTTGGTTCATTGTTTTGTGCTCCACCATCTACCAGATGGCTATTTAAAATTATGTATTTGAGTTGGAAACTTGGTTGTTCTTGTGTCTACGCATTTGAGAAAGGCTATAGATGTATAGCCAAAAGGTCATTCTTGTAATGGTTAAATTAAATATGTTTTAACTTGGGAGCAAAGTCCACAACTGCCTCTGTTCTTGAAATGTTCTACATGTGTGTGTTGTGGGGTTTTATAGTCTGACTGACCGCTTTATTTAACTTTCCCAACTTTCTACAATAAAGCTTGCTCTTTACTTAAAAGTGGAGACCCTTGCTCTGTGATTCTTGGGGGGGGGGGGGGGATAATACTTATGTGATAGGCAGTGAGGAGTGTCTCTTTAAGTAAAGGAGGGTTGAGTCATAGTATGGGAGGCAGGATTAACATTAGGATATACTGAAGTAGGTGATCATTTTGCTAGGGGGGGGGGGGTTTGGGTGACAGACTGAGATGGGCTTAATGGTGATGTCATGGTTGACAACATCGCCTTGGGGTGCCATGCACAGCAGTCTTCAAAATACAGCCACTCAGTACAGCATGGATTTGCTACACTGTGCTCCCTTAAGAAGGTATACAAACTTAAAAGAAGGTACTCGAGGGTAGTGGGGGAACAGATTAAAATATCTGGGAGTGTAATTATACCAATGTGTTTGAAAAATTTGAACGCCATTCTGACATTTTTTTTATACGCTTTCAGAAAATAAAGTATGGGTCACTTCAGTAACCCTTTAATTATCGAAGAAATGTTTTTTGCAGTTAGTAAGGACAACTGAAGTCCTGCAGAAATGTAAACTCCTGTCAGACTGGCAACCTTCGTGATGCCTCCAGGCATCAGTAAAAGACATCAAAATATATTTATTTTTTCTAATTAACCTTGACCTAGAACCACAGAGTTCAGATCATCTATGTGGAGATCTACAAAAGGTTCTAGGTAGTACAATGCTATACAAATTCCAGGAACAATGACTTCTAAAAAAGTACTGGTTGCGATATATATATATATATATATATATATACACACATATATATACACACACACACAAACATACACATATACACAGACACACACAGTAGACTCAGTTATCCGGCCCTCACAGGGATTGGTAGATGCCTGATAAATGTAGTTTCTGGTTGCTTGAGAGTCACTATTAAAAAAAGAGGCCTAGATTAGCTGCGCATGAGATTCTCTGTTAAGTATATTTGTCAGTGAGGGCTGTTCTAGCAGCAGCAGCTTTTACTCCTCACTTATTCACAATGCTGGTCTATTTCTCACTTAACTCTGGCCAATGAATTTTGTCTTTCTTGTTTTTCCATTTTCTTTTTTTTTTTATTTCTATCCATTTACTGCTTTTAGTTCATACTTGTATCAGTATTTTTTACTTGATAAAGAGAGGCATTATCTCTCGAAAGCTTGTCGCTTTATTATGAATATGTTTGTCCAATAAAAAAGGTATAACTATTCACGGCAATACTCTGATGATTCAACTAATTATATATATATATATATATATATATATATATATATATATATATTATTATTATTTTTTTTTTTATATATACTCTTATAAACACACAACTGTAATTAACATTAACAGAGTGGGGGGAAAAAAACAGTAGCTGAAAGCATTTCTCCAAGGCTTAATCACTATTATTAGCTGTGAAGATGTTTTAGTGGTTGAACAGGAAACCATGAAACAATCTCTGTAACTTGATGGGGCCTCCCATTAGCTAAAGGAATGTGTGAGATTTAGAAGTTATTTTGAGTTTTTAATGCTTTAATTCCATCAATACAACCATTTCAAATGTGGTGAAGTCACAGAATTAAACATTGTGCGATTCAAAGGTTGGGATGGACTTACATTAAAGCATTCTAACATGCAAAAAAGTAGAAACCCTGTCAACCCAAAACTAAGATTTTTAAAAGTTATTATTAAAGAGCATGCAAAACTAATTGCCCATTGTACTACACTTATGAATCACTAATGAAATGATTTATTGTAGAGAATACAGCTAGTACATTCTCTAAGATGAAACCAACTTCCTGCTGGGGCGACAGTGTCCATTTAAAACCCATTCAATAGCACTTGCTCAGAAGTCCAGGCATAAAACAACCATTACATTTGTCTTACAGCTGACACTTTTGTGTTTCTCCCAACATAATTGCATGAGACCTGGTTCAGGAAGACTCTTTACTTTCTATTTCCCAAATGCTTATTTGAAATTTAAAAAAATAATAATACAGTGTTGCTGAATACCTTTTAAAGTACACTATTCTGTTTGTGATATATTTATCAATTGTCAACCACTCTTTATACACCAGCATATACTGGGGTTGGCAGATTTAGATGAACTGTAAGAGCCAGAAAAACATTTTAGGAGCCAGGGAAGTGGATATATACAGAAGTACATGTATAAGGACTACACATATGAGAAGCCAACAGCTACATTTTATCAGTGATGGGGTTCCCAATGATGCCAGACTTGAGATCTATGCTATATTTAACCTAAAGTAATGGGCATGGTTTAAGGTGCCAGTTTAGTGTTCTTCTAAACCTCTCTAAATAATATTTAACTACAGCCTGATAATAAAAAAAAAATCTTTATTAACCTTATGTAAACAATGAATTACTATATTTTTTCTCATGGTCCAGAAAGTATGAGATCTTATCTCTCCATCCCCCCAAATGATGTCTCTGGAGTGGAGCCGGTCTGAGGGGAATCCTCTGTAAACAGGCATATTGTACCTGGAGGATGATAGTGGGAGGTGACTAGAAAGTGAGTCTCAAATGATTTTCAATGTGGTACTTTCCCTCTGGGCGGGTCCCACTCCAGAAGCAATACATTATTCGCAGAGTAGAGAGATATGAAGCTTATACAGTCTGTGTATGATTTTAAAAAGTAATTACATAAAAGCACTGTATAAGTATAATATTTTTTTTTCTTATCAAGCTCTTTCTATCTATTCTTTAGGAGAACCCTTTATAACCGCAACAAAGCGACCCTTTAAGACAGGACTATAATATAGAAAGGTAAGTTCAATAATTAGTCAGAACTGATAATCACATGCATGAAAAAATATAAAACCAGATTTGACTTAAGGAATAGTGGCTAAATCTTTAACTAACTGGCATTGTCATTCTACTTATTAATAAGACACACATCAGAAATGTAGCCCTGCTATATAGAAATATAAAATATAAATAGATGACACTCAGTATAAAAATGTCAACGATCAAACTAAATCTGAGGTATATAGGAACCACACATGCTTTGTTATTAACTTATATGCGGTTAGATAAGATATGTTATACTCCCAGGTAAGGAAAACTATTACTATATACTGAAATACTAGCGCGTTAGACATGAAGCACTCCTCAAATGGAATAAAAAAAATACAACATACAAAACCACAGGCCCAATACAATAGAGTAATACATTGTAGATCATTGGAGATGTTAAATTTTAGTACATATGCCCAAGGAATGGAAAATCTACAAGGGATATCTAACGCTACCAATGCAATATTATTATTATTATTATTATTAATAATAATATTTAAAACAATTACACTACTGTCTTTACTAAGATCTGATAAGTGTTCAAGTAGCTAATGTATAAAAAAAAGGGATAACATTATCTATTAAAAAGACTTAAAGCTCAATTACATTAGTTTTAATTAAGGACAGTATTGGAAACCACTGCAGTAGGGAATCAAGAGAAGCTGATCAGATCAATACTTCAGCAATAAGTAATTTTTAAAAGCTACGCTCATTTTATTCACTTATCAGTTATTAAGTTTAAAAAAAATAAATCATTAATTATTCCTAGGATATTCTCCAATTAATTTTTAAGTGGGACCTTTCCGAGTATCTTTCCGCATCAGAGTGTGAACGCTGGGGTTGAACGCTAGTGATGAAAAAGAGATAGTGCAGGCAAGAAATGATTCCCTCCTCCGACATGGCGCAACTCGCTGGCGTTGAATCAACAGCAAGGCCATCGCTATGTTCGACCCCTCAAGGGCGCCTCTCATAGCTCAAGGTCTCTTCTGTCGGCGTGCCTTAAGCACCACATTGGAGGGGTGGAATACATTTTACCCTGCTGTTGCGCAGCATTCAACCGCATCGTTCACACTTGATGCAGAAAGATACTGGGGAAGGACCATCAAGTGAAAGCAGATGATGCATTTATGCATACCAGTGTGATTTTGCCCTACATTTGTGTGCTTTCAACTATAGAGAACTTGAATCCCCCCCAAACACAATTTCTACATTGTCACATAAACTAAAAATGCAAAACTGAACAATGTGTATGTGTTAAACACACTGCTCGCTTGTACAAATCATAATTACACAGCTGGGTAGTAACTCTTACAACTGCACTAACACATATTGTAAATATATTATGGTTACCAAAAGCCAAAGGATTGTAGTTTGGATTTTAAACTGCAATACACATTGTTAATTTGATTAAAGGACATGGGATGTTTCTTGAATTCACCAGAAATATAACATACATACAGTGCCTTGCAAAAGTATTCACCCCCTTGACTTTTTACCTATTGTGTTGCATTACAGCCTTAAGTTGAATGTTTTGTTAATCTGAATTTTGTGTGATGGATCAGAACACAATAGTCTAAGTTGGTGAAGTGAAATGAGAAAAATATATACATATAAAACTATTATTAAGAAATAGAAAACAGAAAATTGGCATGTGTGTATGTATTCACACCCTTTATTATGAAGCCCATAAAAAGCTCTGGTGCAACCAATTACCTTCAGAAGTCACATAATTAGTGAAATGATGTCCAGCTGTGTGCAATCTAAGTGTCACATGATCTGTCATTACATACACACCTTTTTTTGAAAGGCCCCAGAGGCTGCAACAACTAAGTAAGAGGCACCACTAACCAAACAGTGCCATGAAGACCAAGGAACTATCCAAACAAGTAAGGGACAATGTTGTTGAGAAGTACAAGTCAGGGTTAGGTTATAAAAAAATATCCAAATCTTTGATGTTCCCCAGGAGCACCATCAAATCTATCATAACCAAATGGAAAGAACATGGCACAACAGCAAACCTGCCAAGAGAAGACCGCCCACTAAAACTCACGGACCGGGCAAGGAGGGCATTAATCAGAGAGGCAGCACAGAGACCTAAGGTAACACTGGAGGAGCTGCAGAGTTCAACAGCAGAGACTGGAGTATCTGTACAAAGGACGACAGTAAGCCATACGCTCCATAGAGTTGGGCTTTATGGCAGAGGGCCAGAAGAAAGCCTTTACTTTAAGCAAAAAACAAAATGGCACGTTTTCCGTTTGAGAAAAGGCATGTGGGAGACTCCCAAAAAGTACGGATGAAGGTGTTCTGGTCTGAAGAGACTAAAATTTGAAAGAAAACGCTATGTCTGGAGCAAACCAAACAACACCATCCCCACATTGAAAAATGGTGGTGGCAGCATCATGCTGTGGGGATGTTTTTTCAGCAGCTGGGACTGGGAAACTGGTCAGAGTTGAGGGAAAGATGGATGGTGCTAAATACAGAGATATTCTTGAGCAAAACCTTTAAAACTCTGTGCATGATTTGAGGCTAGGACGGAGGTTCACCTTCCAGCATGACAATGACCCCAAACACACTTCTAAAACAACACTTGAGTGGTTTAAGGGGAAACATGTAAATGTGTTGGAGTGGCCTAGTCAAAGCCCAGACCTCAATCCAATAGAAAATCTGTGGTCAGACTTAAAGATTGCTGCTGGGGCAGTTTTGCAAGGAGGAATGGGCAAAAATCCCAGTGGTAAGATGTGGCAAGCTCATAGAGACTTATCCAAAGCGACTTGGAGCTGTGATTGCTGCAAAAAGTGGCTCTACAAAGCATTGACTTTAGGGGGGTGAATAATTATGCACATTGACTTTTATTTTGTCCTATTTGTTGTCTGCTTCACAATAAAAAAAAAAATCTTCAAAGTTGTGGGCAATCATGTTAATTCCAGGTTGTGAGGCAACAAAAAAGAAAAAGAAAAATGCCAAGGGGGGTGAATACTTTTGCAAGGCACTGTATGTAACTCTATGTATTTTATTTTATTAAAAAGTGCTTATAAGCTTTGTTTTTTTCTGCCTTAAAGCATGTTTTTTACCTGTCTGGGTCTGCCCTCTATAGCTCATGAATACACAGATTGTGACATGCAGTGTTTCAAATTAGCCAATCAGTGACCTCTCTCAAGCAGGATATTGCTGAATGTTGTTTACTATGATACACTGCACACCCTATACTTAGAAGTACATTATATTCATGAGATGCAGAGGTGAGAATCCAGTTATAAACTAATTGTAAGATTTTTAAGCAGAAAAAACAGATCTTTTAAGTACTTCTTCATAAAATCACAAGAGTAAAGATACATTTATTATTTTATATGTTAAGTATGACAGGAAGGATTTACAGTACAGAAAAAAAAGGCTAAGTTAAAAGTATAAACAGCTTGTAAAGCTCTTTAAGATGAAACCAACTTCTGGTTGGGGTGACAGCATGCCTTTAAATAGAAATCCATAAAAATAGTATTGGTGACAGGTGTAAAAGCACATTGTAAACATTTAAAAAAGCTGCAAACTTTTTCTGGGACACTTTACATTTGCTTTATTTTTCTCTAAAGACTACTGATGAATATCTATTTTTAAGGCTAACTTTTTGGAAATATTTGGTCACCACACTAAAAGAAGTCTCATACATTTAACCCTTCATTACATTTTATATTTTGATATATACATTTTCCAAAATAGTATTTACATAGTTACATAGGCCCTCATTCAATTGCAATTTGGCCAATTGAATAAGCCTCTAAATAAGCACATAACATATATTTTTCAAATAAGTTTTTAGTTATTAAGCATCTATCTAAAAGCAAGGTTTACACAAACTAAAAACTTCTTTAAAAAATATATGCTATGTGCTTATTTAGACCCCTATTCAATTGGCCAAATCGCAATTGAATGAGGC
The DNA here is from genome assembly GCA_027410445.1 of Discoglossus pictus. NCBI lineage: Eukaryota > Metazoa > Chordata > Amphibia > Anura > Alytidae > Discoglossus > Discoglossus pictus. The sequence continues at coordinate 153,672,142 of CM050165.1, forward strand.
CCATAGTATTTAAGGCTGAAAAACCCATCAGTCCATCAAGTTCAACCTTTTAAGATCTCCTCTGATCTGCAATATGCGGATTAATTATTTATTTATTTTATTTTTAATTATTAATTAATCCAGAGGAAGGCAAACAGAAAGAAAAAAAAACAAGCGAGACTTAGCCAATCGTCTCAAACGGAAAAAAATAATAAAAAATAAATGAATTCCTTCCTGACCCCAGATACTGGCGATCGGATTTCTCCCTGGATCAATACTTTCTCTCTAATTATCCATGATAACCCTGAATTCCCTTTTTAATTAGAAATAAATCCAGTCCCCTTTTAAAGTTATCTATCAAATCCGCTGTCACCACCTCCTCTGGTAGAGAATTCCACAGATTAACCACCCTTACTGTGAAGAACCCTTTTCTTTCTTTAAGGTGGAATCTTTTTACTTCTAACCTCAAGGGATGTCCTCTTGTCAGTTGAAAACCTCTTGGCAAAAAAAGCTCCCTTGACAAATCATTATACTGACCCTGGATGTATTTACATAAAAAGGTAATCATATCTCCTCTTAGACACTTTTTTTCTAGAGAAAATAGGTTTAATTTGGTTAGTCTTTCTTCATAACTTAGCCCCTCCATTCCCCTTATTAGTTTTGTTGCCCTCGCCCAAAATTGTACTCCGTATTCCAAATGAGGGTGTACTAGAGATTTGTATAGTGGCAGAATTATATTTGCTTCCCTTGCTTCTATACCCTTCTTAATACATGCTATTATTTTATTTGCCTTTGCAGCTGCTGCTTGGCTTTGAGCACTGTTACCTAGGTGGTTGTCCACAAGCACTCCCAAATCCCTTTCAATATCTGATATACCTAGATTTGCTCCATTAAGATTATAGATTGTATGGCTATTTTTCCTTCCCAGATGCATAACTTTACATTTATTCGTATTAAATCTCATCTGCCATTTAGATGTCCATTCCTCAATTTTATGTGAAATCCCTTTGGAGGGAAAGCACATCATTATCTGATTTAATTACCCTGCACAACTTTGTGTCATCAGCGAAAATGGAGACACCACACTCCAATCCTACCTCTAAGTCATTAATAAACATGTTAAAAAGGAGAGGACCTAATACTGAACCCTGAGGAACCCCACTTACCACATTAGTCCAATCGGAGTATGTCCATTTACAACAACCCTTTGCTTCCTGTCTTTTAGCCAGCTCTCAATCCATGAGTAGATATTTACTGCAATTCCTGTATCTCTTAGTTTGCACAATAGTCTCCCATGTGGCACTGTATCAAAAGCCTTTGCAAAATCCAAAAAGACTACATCCACTGAGTTGCCTGGATCCAGGTTCCTACTAACCTCCTCATAGAAACTAATTAGATTTGTTTGACATGACCTATCCCTCATAAATCCATGTTGACTCCTACTTATAATCCTGTACAAATATATATATTCTTGTATATTATCCCTAATTAACCCTTCTAAAAGCTTCCCCACTACAGAAGTGAGGCTCACTGGTCTATAATTCCCCAGATTTGCTCTTGCTCCTTTTTAAGTACAGGTATCACATCAGCTTTTCTCCAGTCATCTGGTAGAGACCCTGTGATGAGTGAATCTTGAAAAATTAGACATAATGGTTTGGCTATTAGGCTATTTACATAACAATATACTTTTAATCTATCCATGTACAAAAATGTTTTCTCAGTCTGTGCCCTTAACATTGCTGAGGATACCTTGAAAGAGATATACAGCCTTAATAAATTGTGATTCGGCCAAAAAGATTTAATCGCCTCAAAATGCATAGCTTAAAATTCAAAGATTCTTTCAGCACCACATGGCAGCTTCCTAATGCCACTATTTTATTTTTTTCTTATTGAGGCAAAAACTACATACAATATAAAAAAAAAAAAAAAAAAAAAAAAAAAATACATGTTAGTGAGGAACATATCTATCACCATAGCAACCTGGTGCCCCAAATTTGTTGAGACCTGACAAACACATAAATGTATGATTTGAGACATAGAAAGGGCAAAGGAGGAGCGGCAATTGGGGGTAGGGGGTGTACAAATCTGAATGGACTAGGGCAGCATAAAACCTAAATACACCAATAGGATATTTATTATATTATTGTGCGGGTATAGGAGCCGGAGATCCATATCTGAGGCTTCAACACATACAAAATACTATATTATTTACTACCTTATGCATGGAGTACATTCCCACAATCACAGACTTCAGGATCTAAGATTATAATACAACATTCTGATTTAAAATGGGGGGTCCCATGGAACACAAGACAAATAATATTAAAACTAAACAAGATAAAAATCTTAGCAGCTTAGCCAGCATGTGTGTATATCATTTTGAGTGTGTAATTACACACTAAAATAAAACAATACCCTATATACAAAGACAATTAAAAGAACAAATATCCATAATATTGAGTAATTTTAGCCAGCAGGTAAACTATATTTAAAAAAAAAAAAAAATCTATGTATTTTAAAATCACTTATAAACAAAGTCTATCACGTGTGCGAGTAAACTATCCCACAAAACTACCGAACACAAGTCATCCACCATTTGGGCCAACAAGGTTTGGCCCTATTAACAGAGGTTTTCACCCTACCTCCAATATATAGTTATGTGCCACAGTAATGGTTCAGCTTTCATAACTTTTAAAGTAGTAAGGATCAGTATAAACAGCTTTTCAAGTAATAGCGATCTCAAAAGTTGTTTTCGCGGAAAAAAAAAACGTAATGAAATTAGCCGTTTGTTCCTGACTGTAGTTCCTCCCATCTTTTCCAAACCATGGAGCACAATTCTTCACAATCTGGTACTAAAAATGAACAGCCAATAAGACAGATTACAAACTCTGCTAAAGTTTGTAAAAAATAGGAGGAGCTCATGTCTAACAATGCAAAACAATTATATATTATATATATACACACATACATATACACACATAGATATGTATGTGTGTGTGTATATATATATATATATATATATATATATATATATATACACACACACAAACACACACAGACAATAGACTCTCAGTTATTCGGCCCTCATATATATAAAATATTTATATGTAAAAAGTATTTGCAGATTCTGAACGTTTGTCCACTGACAAAGAAATGATCAGTCTATAATTTTAATGGTAGGTGTAATTTAACAGTGAGAGACAACACAACAACAAAAAAGAAAAAAACGCATGTCAAAAAAGTTAAATATTGATTTGTAGGTCAATGAGTGAAATAAGTATTTGATCCCCTATCAGCAAGATTTCTTGCACCCAGTTGTCTTTTATACAGGTAACGAGCTGAGATTAGGTGCACTCTCTTAAAGGGAATGCTCCTAATCTCAGCTCATTACCAGTATAAAAGACACCTGTCCACAGAAGAAATCAATCAGATTCCAAACGTTCCACCACGGCCAAGACTAAAGAGCTGTCCAAGGATGTCTGGGACTGGATTGTAGACATACACAAGGCTGGAATGGGCTACAAGACCATTGCCAAGCAGCTTGGTGAGAGAAGGTGACAATAGTTGGTGAGATTATTTGCAAATGGAAGAAACACAAAATAACTGTCAGTCTCCCCCCGGCCTGGTGCTCCATGCAAGATCTCACCTTGTGGAGTTTCAATGATCATGGGAACGGTGAGGAATCAGCCCAGAACTACACGGGAGGATCTTGTTAATGATCTCAAGGGAGCTGGGACCATAGTCACCAAGAAAACAATTGGTAACACACTACGGCATGAAGGACTGAAATCCTGCAGCACCCGCAAGGTTCCCCTGCTCAAGAAAGCACATGTACAGGCCCATCTGAAGTCTGCCAATGAACATCTGAATGATGCAGAGGAGAACTGGGTGAAAGTGTTGTGGTTAGATGAGACCAAAATCGAGCTCTTTGGCATCAACTCAAGTCGCCGTGTTTGGAGGAGGAGGAATGCTGCCTATGACCCCAAGAACACCATCTCCACCGTCAAACATGGAGGTGGAAACATTATGCTTTGGGGTGTTTTTCTGCTAAGGGGACCTGAAAACTGCACCGCATCAAAAGGGACGATGGACGGGGCCATGTACCGTTAAATCTTGGGTGAGAACCTCCTTCCCTCAGCAAGGCCACTGAAAATGGGTTGTGGATGGGTATTCCAGCATGACAATGACCCAAAACACACAGCCAAGGCAACAAAGGAGTGGCTCAAGAAGAAGCACATTAAGGTCCTGCAGTGGCCTAGCCTTAATCCCATAGAAAATCTGTGGAGGGAGCTGAAGGTTTGAGTTGCCAAACATCAGCCTCAAAATCTAAATGACTTGGGGCCTCATTCTATTACCGGCCGTAAATCGGCAGTAAGGCTGCGATTCCGTGCGGGGGTTCTGTTAACTCGCGATTCTATTGTACGGCCCCGCAAGGATCTCCTCTTACAGCCTGCCGCATATCTTGAAACCGGCCGTAAGCTGTGAAATCTAAAAACGCAAAAATAAATTCAAGCCTGCACTGTACAGCTCTGTAAATGCTAGGGATCATATTGGGGGACATGAGGATTAAAAGTAACCCACTCTCAAGCTTGCACATCAGCCCAAACCCGAGTTTAAATTAACTGTTTATTTTCCGGCTGCGGCGTGGGCGGGTCTGAAGTGCTCCAAGCACTCTGGACTTTTTACATGGATATTTTACGGATATTAAAAATAAAATATTTTACGGATTTGAGTATAGGATAATTATGTGCTATTTTTTCTAACACCTAAAATCCCTTTATAGTCTTCTCAAAGTGCAGGATGGCTTTATTTGAGCTATTTTATGTGCTTAATTGGTGCTAGTGAGACCTCTTTCCTGCAAGTAAGCTGCGGCTCGCTTTTAGCCTTGCAGAGAGGGTTCCCGGAGCAATTGTATTGCAAATAGGAATTTCTTACGGCCGAAACTCTTGCGGCCGTTTTAGATCAAAGGCTTTCCTCTGGCGCGAGCGGCCGCAAAGACAGCAAGGCACCGGCCGCAAGGCTGCCGGAGTCCCCGGCCGTAAGGGAATAGAATAGCAGAATCGCTTGCGGCCGGTCCTTGCGGCCCCGCAACGGCTGCGGCCGATAATTGAATGAGGCCCTTGGAGAGGATCTACTAAGTGGAGTGGGACAAAAACCCTCCTGAGATGAGTGCAAACCTGGTGTCCAACTACAAGAAACATCTGACTTCTGTGATTGCCAACAGGGGTTTTGCCACCAAGTACTAAGTTGAAGGGATCAAATACTTATTTCACTCAGTGACCTGCAAATCAATTTAAACTTTTTTGACGTGCGTTTTTCAGGATTTTATTTTTGTTATTCTGTCTCTCACTGTTAAAATACACCTACCATTAACATTATAGACTGATCAATTCTCTGTCAGTGGACAAACGTTCAAAATCAGCAGGGGATCAGATACTTTTTTCCCTCACTGCAAATATGTTTTATTTATTTTAAATGGCATACTGTTTTAATCACCTCTACCCAACAAACATAGATATGAGCTTTACTTTTAAGTTCATTACAGTTGCCCTTTAAGTACCTCAAAACAGCTCTGTATTTATCCAACATGACCATAAAAAAACAAATGTTCTTACAGGTCCACTGTGGTATTTTTTTCTCATATATTATAAGCGTAATGGGCAACATGTTTTTGAAAGCAAAAAAAAAATATATATATATATGTCCTTTATTTTTTTATTTGTACATGCATTTATTTTTGCTACAGATTTTCATTTTTCTAGGCTGCTTCTTTTTGCCTCTCTCTCTTAACATGCCCCTGTAAACAAATGAAATTCTGATAATTCTGTGAGCATTACCAATTGTAGCTGCCCTATTCCCACTGTGCAGATAAAAGATTCCTTTCTATCCTCATATAAAGTCTCTTCCCATCAGGGAGATCACTGTAAACTAAAATGGTAGATTCCACAGCAGCATTAATGCATATAAAAGTAATTAATAGCTATTTTTTAAACATCCACCTATTTTCCAATCACATATATAGTTGTGAGCATGCGGGCGGTTGCTCACGCTTGCGGGCTCGCGCACTGAGCCGCGGCCCTCGCATAGCGAGGGCAGCGGTCGAGGGCCTCAGTTGTTGGCATGGAGCACCGAACAACATACGAGACACGTTAACACACATTACGACCTTGCAACACTCGGACGCAACTCGCGAACATTACAAAATTCAAAACACAATAAATACACACAGCACATACATAAAAAGCTTACCTACAGCAAAAGGGAGCATCCAGGACCTCAAAAAAACAACTTACACCTTAATTTCACTCAAAATAAAAGAGTTTACACACTAAAAAATGGCCGCCGAACAAAACGAAAACGAGGCTACAAACGCAAACACCATACGAGACACGTTAGCACACATTACGACCTCGCAAAAATCCGCCGCAACCCGCGAACATAAAAACATTTAAAACACAAGAAATACACACACCACATACATAAAAAGCTTACCTACAGCAAGAGGGAGCATCCAGGACCTCAAAAAAGCAACTTACACCTTCATTTAAATCAAAATAAAAAAGTTTAGACACTAAAAAATTCGCTAAGCGAGAGAAAAAATGGCCGCCGAACAAAACGAAAATGAGGCTACAGCACTCTAATCACGCAAAACACCACAAAAGACCTACGGATATTCCGCTAAGACACATACCACACATTACCCGCCATTTTACGCCAATGCGGAAGTACACGACTATGCTAACGGTTTGGTCTCACGCACGCACAGTGTTACACTGCACACATTGCTGACACTTACACAGCAGCTCCACACCACTAATGCTGCAGCAACATCAAAACAGATTGCCAGCTCTTCAACACAATGCTTCAAAATAGGTAAAGTATATTCATTTATTAATGTATTACATATTTCATTATTACACACCAAACAGCATTAGCTACCTTACAATTTCATTGCCGTCATTTTTTTGACGGGCAATTCGCTAGTGTAGTTATAAAAATGAGCATATGTTAAATCCATGATCACATTGCTTCCAGTATGCCCTAGTGTTATTTTACAACATAAAACCATGTCAATGTAGATTGTGTGATATATATATATATATATATATACTATCGAATTGCCCGTCAAAAAATGACGGCAATGAAATTGTAAGGTAGCTAATGCTGTTTGGTGTGTAATAATGAAATCTATGAAGATGCAGGCTTAGTCTTTTCAGATATGTTACCCCTTCCGGTTCTAAAATATTCCATATTTTCTAACATAAATTCTTTTTTCTGACATGTATGAATTAAAAATTAATCTGCATATTGCATTTGAGAGGAGATCTAAAAAGGTTGAACTTGATGGCTTGTATGTATATATATATATATATATAAAACAGTTATTATACTGCACTCTGGGAAGCTGAGCGGGGACATGCAAAGGTGCCCACAAATGTGTCGCTCTTCAGTCCATAGCCATTATCAAACATGGCTTCCCTATTCTTTCTGTCTCAAAACCTTATTCTTCATATATCTGTGAATTCCAGTATCTAATGACCAATATGTTTCCTCATATGAAATAAACTCTCAGCTCAGTTTAGCCCTCCTTGCTGAAAATCTGCCTCAATGCCTTCTCTAACCATATCAAGCATTATGCTTTTTCACAATATCAATCTTGCTCTGTGAGTAATCCTCTTGGCACCATCTCAAGCACCCATGGCCCTGATCAGAGCTCTTGATTGTTGCCCCATTCCAGCAACAAAACTCACCATATACTCTACCTACTGAGGCAAATGTTTTGCACTATTCACCAAATTATTCTTTATTTTAAAATATTATTTTTTTTACAGAAATCATTTAACCTAATTTATGGATTAAACAGGATGTGACAGAAATATAGTGGATATATTTAATTTTTCCAGAAAGGGACATATCAGTATGGCTTCCCGTTTCCAAAGCCAATACACAAATGCTGTAATGGATTATCAAATAATTCAATGTACGGATGATTATTATATGTTTACTTTCTGAAAATGCTTGGATCGTTATCAAGCATAATTCTTCTAAAGAGCATACTGTAAATAAATGACGTTCATGGTCAATACTGCATTCAAGTGGCTATCATGGGAATTTACCAATATGTTGTCCATAATGCAAGTTATTTGACAATACTACATCAATTGAAGAATGTGGTCAGCAGTCACAATAACCTGGCATTAAAGTGTCTGATTCTTGTTATTCTACTCGTATTCTACTAAGGTATTTTCAGAGGCAAAAAATTGGACGGGACATTTACTGAATTATCTAAAAGGACATAAAGCCTTATGGCCTTGCTTTTTGTAATATCATTTTCTATTACAAAAATAAACCGTGCAGAAGGAAAACTTCAAGGACCAATATGCCTAGAATAAAACAATTAAATATTTCCTTAGTATTTTCCTTGTGTGACAAAGGTTGCTTCACATTATAATAAACAACAGCCTTATTAAATTGCGATTCGGTAAATGTAAAAACGCTCTATTTAAGCACACAGCATATTTCTTTTACAGAAGTTTTTAGTTAGTGAACTTCTTTCCAAAAGCAAGGTCTCACGAACTAAAAACTTCTGTAAATAAAATATGCTATGTGCTTAAATACAACCCTTTTAAATTCACAGAATCGCAATTTAATAAGGCTGTTATTTTATAAAGTGTCAAAGACAATATTCTTAAACTATGCCAGACTTTAACTTCATGGCAGTGTTCCTTTAAGTTACCATGCCTCTGGACCTTTGAGAGATGCATGATCCACTGGTGGTGTGTGTGTGGCGTGGTGTGTGTGTGGTGTGTGTAAGGATTTCTGGAGACCCACCGCCTCTATTAAATAATGCAAGGTGTCTGCTTCTGGGCCAACGAGGGAGAAGGGATGCAATGCCAATTTCAATCTTATCCTATATCAAACAAAGGGTCTGGACTTCTGGCTGTTCCTCCTCCTTTACCCCAATCTCCACTGATAACTACAAACACATACGCCCATCATCCAGCTCTCAGGGTGTGATGCAAACACAAAATGGATTCCTGTATTCATAAACAGATCCGTAAAAAAAAATCAGATTTTCCCAAAAACAAAACGTTTCGTCTATGGCTGTTAACATGGTTACAGTACTTTTGTAAATACTTGAACTGCGGTAGTGCGTTCAGATAAGTGTAAAAAGATAGTCAATCCTTAGCACCCTATATTGTGCTGCAAACAAACTCCTAAATAATAAACATTTTTCAGCAGAAAAGTATGTTAACACAGCAGAAGCTTTGTTATAAACCGAAATCTACTATATGCATGCCATTTACTGAACCACAATCCCTTTCTACCTTAAAAATAAAACAGAAAAATCAGAGCGGACACGTAATCAAACTATTCAATTTTATCTTTAACAAATATGTCTAAAACAATATTAGTAAGGCTCCCAACCAGTCAGGACAAAAAGTCTGTAACTACCCAAGTTGCTGCATTATTCCAATCTATATTTTGACATGTCCACACAAATGTCTGAGGCCGGTGGAAATGTCAATTATTTGTGAATCTCTTTGTCAAGCTAAAAAGCAATTCTTGCGTTGCCACTTTATTCTATAAGAAAAATAACGTCCCACTGAAAGTTCATTTTTCAGTAAGTACTCATAGGCAGCAGTTAACCTGTTTACATTATTCTTTCTTGAAGTGAATACTTAATGTAATAATCTATTTTAACGACTGTCGAAATTGAAGCATATTGCTTCTACCCCTTGAGTTGGCCTGATGGAAGGTTGAAAGAAACGTGGTCCGTGGACAACCAGTGATCCGTGAGCTCCATTTAGAGTTCACAATACAATTAGGATTACCGAAACAAAATATAGAAAACAGATTTAGGAAAGTTATTAAAAATACATAAAAAGCTGTGCAAAGTCTATAGATACTATATTATTTAAAAGCTCACAGGCTATATTACACCATAGAATAGAGCATTATATTTGCTACAGGAAATTCATTAGGTGATCTGTAAAGATCTTCAGCAAGTGGTCTTCCAAGACGATGGCCAACTTTTTTAAGGGGTAGGGGGTGGAGGTTAGTGAATCACTGATTCAGTCAGTTTTCTATAGCCAAAATAGGTCCGTCTTTGAAGATTATGGGTCCTATTCAATTTTATTCAAGTTCTTTCTGCGGGAGGAGTAAGACACCCATGCTGTTTAAACTACTTATAAAAAAAATGGTAATGAATCTATATATTTATATTTTAGTATGGATTTTCTAAACCTGCTGCCTAGAAGTATTCACGATTACATATATATATATATATATATATATATATATATATATATAATGCTTTAAGTGGGCCTTCAGAAGGAATAGCGGGCCAGAGAAGACCAATGAAAAAAAATGTATATTTCACCAGTTATAAAATGAAAGAGTATAATAAATAACTTAGCAATCAAAATATCAATCAAGACTGAAATCTAGAAACATATGTTGGTTATAAGAAAATCAATAGCAATTAAAGTCATTACTAAATGAATGTTTAAAAAGATCACAGAAAGTATATATTTTTTCCAACTTACAACTATTTGTAGGAAGCACATAAACTGCATACATTGGGCCATATTCAATTGAGGTTTCGGGCAATCCAGTAGCCCGTAAGTGAGGTCGCAAGTTAATTTGAAATTAATTTGGCGTCTTTTTGCGGGCTCCAAACAGGTTACCAGTTTCGGCCTCGAAAATATTGCGATGGTTAAACGCTTAACTTACAGCCTCCCGAAGCCTTTGATATTTCACTTTCGCAAGGCTAAAATCGCAAATCGCTATTCAATTGCTCAATTTCCCCAAGCCCGCAAATGTTTTCACACCATAAATGACAAATGAAGGAGAAAATCCTATGAGTGCTAGAGAGGACTCGCAAGGGGTTTTAACCCCTGTCCGCAGCACTGTAAATGCCAATAAAAAATCAATACTGCAATGTAAATAATGGGGAAAGTGACGATAGACATTAGAATTCATTGCACAAAAGTCTCAAGCTCGCAAATCTCCAATATATAAGATTTATTTTTGTTTCATTTCGGGCTTAATCGATCTTGGGTATCAATGAGTTAATACATATCAGGCCACCCACATGGACTAGAACAGTATTGGCATTCATTTTCATAATTCTTTATTTTGAGGGTTTGTGAGTCTGATTGCATATCGGACCCCAGAACCTAATTGATCGACATGTAACCTCCATGTTTTCCTGCCGTAATGACAGTCTAATTTTCTATTGGCCGATTCGAAATGGGAGGTTACAGGCTTGCTTAATTGATCATGTTCCCGCCCTGAACTGCTACGATCAAGTGCATGGAATACGGTTTCGGCTTTGGGACAGTAACTTGCGGGCTTGAGCAATTGATTAGCATCGCAATCTGAGACGAACGAGAGCCCGTCTGCGATCGAGTTGCGGGCTTGGAATTGAATATGGCCCATACCGTTTTCGCCCCCAAAAAAGATTTCTTAAAAACTTAAATTTTTATATCAGACAATTTCAAAGAAGCAGTCGTTCCTCCATGTTCTGAAATAACTTACCAACTAATTTCACTAATGGTTTCTCTGCTTGTAGTATCAAATAGCGAGCATTTATTAAAAACCCTTCTTTACCAATATTTGGAGACTATCTACTGGCAGAGTGTAAGAAAACTAGGTAGCCATGGGCCCTTAACATTTTACTTCTGCCTCCTAAATGTTGTATGTTCTAGATTTTATCTATCTACACACTCCATGCATCAAATCATAAGAAAAGTATGATCTTGTCCTTTATTCTCCCAAATATTGTATATTTTGTTAACCCCTGCACAAAGAAGCAGAACAGGGGATGTTCATAGTACTGGACCGATAGAGGACTTCAACAACTGTTCAGCAAACCTATATAAAAACTTTGTAGATGCCGATTACAAGGAGGTAAGCAAGAAGCTCTTCTTACTTTGCCTGCCACATATCTTAAAATAATGTTTATTTTACGTAGGCAGATAACATATCTCCTATAAATAAGTACTATTGAGTGGAAACCCATATGCATTTACGTTCAGTGGACCTTTTAAGTGCTGCCAAAAAGCTTACAGTTATCTATTTTTTATAAAGAAAACTGAAAATACTAAATATAATAATATCTTCTCCATGTGCTGTCATTTACAATCTGCCCTTATATTAGAAGAACATGTCTGAACTTCACAACCTATACATATACAATAATCTCAAAATGTAAGTAGTTTGTAAAACAAACAGTAATCATGTTGGCAAAAAAAAATCTAATTTTCCTGATTAATACTCTATCAACACCTGACAGTCAGTAAAACATATTTGCTTGTAGACCATTTTAAACTAATACTCTATCTACACCTGACAGTCAGTAAAACATATTTGCTTGTAGACCATTTTAAACTAATACTCTATCTACACCTGACAGTCAGTAAAACATATTTGCTTGTAGACCATTTTAACTAATACTCTAGCAACACCAGACAGTCAGTAAAACATATTTGCTTGTAGATCATTTTAACTAATACTCTATCAACACCAGACAGTCAGTAAAACATATTTGCTTGTAGACCATTTTAACAAACAGATGAAAAGCACCTATCAACTAAAAAGCAGCGTATCTCTTTCAAAAGTACTTTCCACATAATCAGTGAAACTAGCGCGCATAAATCACCAGTGATTTTACAACTAATAGACTCCCAAACCTTACAAGCAGAATACAAAATAGCGTCAGAATCAGAGGCCAATAATGCATCACATTTCTAATAAGCTGAAGTACTTCATGATATCACATAAATGTTTAGTACACTGAAGTCGTAATAAAACATGGCATGCAGAAATCAGTTACAGGTTTCTCATGAAATATTCAAACCTGACTAGCCCGATATAGGGACCCTTCTATACCCTGATGTCGACCCTAGAAAAGATGACACATTGGATTAGACATGGAAACTGTATACATTAGTAAAGCATTTTTTTTTCCTCTGGGACTCTGTAATACATTTTCTCCATGACATTGGTAAAAGCATGTAAAAAATATCATAGGATCCAGTGCTTTCAAAATGTTAACTCATAAAGAAATAGGGTACAAATGCTTCCTCCATCCTTGGCAGATCTCCTTTTAAGTTAAGATTCCAGTGTCCAACCAATCACAGAGGTTCATGGATGGAAAATTAGGGTGGATTTCTTATTGAAAAGGGGGAAATAGTATGGGTGGAGCAAGCATGTTGACCATACTATCTCGTAAAGCACTTTTATGGTGTTTTTATATGCTAATATTGATTCCATGAAGAAAAAGACCATATAATTTGAAATACACTCTTTTGAAGAACTACACTTGAAACAGGCAAAATGTTTTTAGATTGTCAAAATACAAAAATGTTCAATGTATTTCCTGTTAACTTAAAACTGCAGCTTACTCTGCTGCATTATTGTATATGTGTTGCCAAGGTGAGAAGAGACTATGAATATACAGGAAGCTCTTCTCTGGACAATAGAAATGTGGCAGCTATAACTGCCAGTCAAGAGTAATGGAGTACTTTACAAGGGCACATCCTCCTGGGACAGAAGCTGCAAGTATCAGGCAAGTAAAGAAAATGGGATAAAAAATTAGAATATTCCAGGATTATTATTTTTTTACTTACTAAAAACATTTTGCCCGTAAAAAGTTATTTTAAAAACCATATAGAAAAAATGTGACTACAATGTTCCGTTAATAGGCCAATAGAAGATGTAATGTTTATGAACACAGTGTAAAGAATAACATTTTTAGATATAATTTCGGTTTTAAAAACTACTGGTCTTCCTATTTGAGAGCTCAGGTTTAGTCAACATCCACCTTGCAATGAATGGTCCATCCCCCATATACATGAAACATCAGGCGGATCAACCCTGCCAGCAACTTCATGTCTGGGTGATTTTTTACCACTGTTTTGGCCAGATGGAGTAGTAGAGCCCCAAATCTAATTTCAAAGTAAAGCAGCATTAAACTGACTCATAAAGAGGTCATAGTTATTGCAGAAATTAAATGTACATATAAAAACACAGTCATCATGGTTGTAATTAGAAATTTGAAGTGGCAGTACCTTACAAGTGAAAAGTTAGACTGAAAGCAATTAAGATCAGCAGGGTATGCCCAGTTGCAAACATGGTAATAATGACAGATATGTAACAACGGAACAATTACATTTAATAGTTAAACATCTCAGTCACTATTACCAAGTTTCAGCTGGGCATGCTCTTTTTCGTAATTAATTCCAACTGCTAATCTTAATCGCGGTTGATAATATTATCACCTTAGAGCAGTGATGGGCAACCTGTTGAACTTGATAAGACTCAAATGTGGCCCCTGGGTCTTTAAAAATAGCTGTATTTTAAACATTTTTTAGTTTAGTCAAAGCAAAACAGTAAAAATGCTTTAGTAAAGGAATTGGTAATGAAGGTAAAGATAATAAGAAGTATTTTGGGGTTCAGTTGGGCATTATTTGCTAGTTTTAGAGATCTATAATGAATTGTGTATTGTTAAAGAGGGGCATTCTCTCCCACTACAGAGAACAGGCAGCATGCAGATCCCAGGGTGCCTGTTGCCCACCATTGCCTTAGCGGGTTGATCTTTCAGTGAAATATACATAAAATAACTTCTATATCAATTTTACGGCACTCTCCATAGCATTTCTATTTACAACCAACTGAAATGATGTTTAATTTAAAGCGTATTTCTTTTTATTAATTGTAAAAAATATAGAACTTTTTCTGCGTTACATTATGGTGGCTGCTATCTAGTAACAGCCAACATAAACATGTGGATCATCATAAGATAAAGTAATATGGTTGCAAACATTACAGCATTTCAAACTGTTTTAGGAAGTATTGTTAATATATATACTAACTTATTGTATCTTAAATATCCCTGATGTTTATTTAAAAAGTGTTCTCCACCATGGCTACTACAAATATTGTGCCCATAAAATATAGCACAGACGTGATGCATTTTCTTTCCTCCATTTAAAAAGGGAGTACTGCAAACATATTTTTTTTTCTTGAATGAAAGACATGCTGCAAAGGTTACCAACTGACTTAAGAATCATGTACGTTGTCACAAACACACAGAGTGGTCCTTTAAGTAAAACTGGTGATCAATGTATCTAGATGTGGTACGGCTGTTACTGTAGAAATCCTTCACTCACTCTAGTGATTACCTAGTACCCGACACAATCAAATCAGACTTTTGTCACATGGTGGTCCTAACATTTTTCTAAAAGCTTTAAGTTAGCTTTCTAACCTTTGCAGTACTTGTTTTAATGCAAAAGCAAATATATTGTTGTTAAAAAAAGGAAAAATCTAATAAGGTATTCATGGTTTATAGGGCAGAGAAGCAATTTATAACTCAAAATCTCAAGATGTACAACATATGCACTGCAATCCCACTTTAAGACAAAACTGTGGATCTCATCAGTGTGGGCCATGTCATTAATCTGGTAAACAAGCTATCTGCAACAAATCAATTTTATTTTCTGTTTTTATATCCTGTTCTATGCTTAAAAGTGATTTTGTAATGGTGGCATGCAGTATAAACATGGCCATATATGTATTTAACATTGTATGAAAGAGTGACAACAAACCATGGATTCATTTGAATATATATCTAATCTTATACATAATGGAAATATTGCACACACAAGTGTATTATTTGCTAACTGTTCAACTTACTGGGAAAAATACATTTAATTACAAAATCAAAAAGTGTACAATATCAAGTCTAACTTTCTCTCAACTATACCTGGATTCTGAGTCAAAGGTACTGAATAAAAGTTTTTGCCTGGCAACATCCATAACCGATGGCTCTCTGGCTGCTCAACTCAAGTGCTATAGGTTTATGCCACAGAGAAGTAACAACTTGCATTTTTGAGGGCAATCCTTAAAGAATCAAAATAAGAAAGAATAATAATAAAAATAAAAAAAGCAGTGAAACATAGGATACTATCTTTATTTATTAGTGCTTGGCGTTGCAGTGGTTGCAATTCAATAGTATAACCTAATCGTTTTCTGCAAAGTGCAGACTGTTTCGCTGCATTTAAACACCTCCAAACTGGGATTTACTAATATTTTTTTCTTTTTCAGACTAACCAGACACAGGATCGGTATAGACATAGAGTCCCATTTCTCAGACCACGCTCATAGAAAGAAAAGAAAGGGCTTTGCTACTGTAATATCAACACTGTAGATAACAATATATACGAAAAGCTTAGGGAAAAAATCTCCACATATTAACCTATCCCACTCCTAAACAGGATGCGATTAATCCTAGTGATCATATGCTTTTAATATATAATGTATTATAACCTGGCTATAAACACTCAAATTTGATGTATTAAAATGACACAAAAAATCTATTTGAAGCATACTTTACACCACTATGGGGTGACATTGGGATCTCAGTCTTTTCTCAGTGCAAAGTGCAGATCTATCAGATTTTAAATTTGACACCACTGACAGCTGCAGTGATGGGAAGGGGTTGCTAGATGGCGCTGCTGATATTTCACAATAGAAGGTTACTCTAACCCTTAAACTAACCCTCACCGTAACCCTAACAGTCTACCTAACCCTAACTCTATGTTATCAGCACTGAAAATCAGCAGTGCCATCTAGAGGTTAGTGGGCGGCACTGCTGGCAAATTTTTGGAGAATTTCAAAAGGGAAATGTCCCAAAGTGCTCCTAGGGTGTTACATGAAGGAGAGCCTCAAAGAGTTTCAAGACAACAGAGATTTCCTAACAAATCCTGGTTGGATAGCGGATTGATACTGTAAATATCAAGAAGGAAAAGCTTGAATATAAAAGGAAGTATCTATATTTCTATTGCCATACCAGTGACTTGAAAATCTTGAAAATCGTTCAAAGGGTGAAATATGGAAGTCTGCATTATATGATAAGCAAAAAAAAAAAAGTGGACTAGCTGACCGATGAATCCCCTAAATAGCAAAAAGTTTAAACACAAAAGTTATACACAATTGTATTAAATAAAGTTATTATAAAGTTGTTTGCAATGTTATTTAAAAAAAATACTAAATAAAAAACTGATTCTAAATTACATTGCAATTCCTTTAAAATTATGCAAAGCAAAATATGAAAAACATGCTGAAGACTTTGTCTTATTATGTTGTCCACTAATAAAAAAAATAAAACAAAAAGTCAGTATCAACGGTTTGCCAGGAAGAAGGGAACTCCAAGCTCCCTTCCTTGGCTTGTTGCCATATAATACCAATTAAAGCATTGGTGGGCAATATGCGTCCTTCAGGTGGCCACCAGCCTGTCCCTCTTCAACAATACTCAGTCAATGATATTTCTACTAGCAAATGTTACCCAAGTGTATTACTAAATACTTATCTTATTATCGATTACCAATTAATTTTACCATTTTGCTTTAGTAAAAAAGGTTTAAAGCACTGTATGGACTCCGAATGAAACAGGTTGCCCATCACTGAACTAACTAGGCTTACAATGCCATAGTGAGCATGTGGGCAACTTTTTACCATTGATGGGGGTGTTTACATCACCCCCAGCACATTTTTTTTGCATTTTTTCATGCAAACATTTTTTGCTAGGTGGGTTATGATGCATTCTACAGGATGCATTCATAACCCACTTCACTTGCATATACCTTCAACTGCTATTTTTAAAGCCATTACCTAAGAGGGTGGGTCTTTCAGTTAATGTATACATTAAAGAAAACTACATTCTATATCAATTTGAGTGCACTTCCACTTCCAAATGTTTTATTATTACAACCGTATGTAACAGAGTTTTTTTTTTTTTTTTTTACATATTTTTCATTTCTGCAATAAGTGGGTCTTTTTTGCTTTAAACCTCCATTATAGAGGGTTCACTTACAAGTAACATTCAAAAATGCGATTGTTGGTGAAAAATACATTTATATAAACATTGTTTGAAAATATCTTAAACAACCTGTCAATGATTATTATCCTGACTTGTGACAGTCATAATCTATAAATATACCCAGATCTACTTAAAGGGTCACTCTAGTCCTACATGTACAGTGTGCTCTCTTAAATAGCAAGATATGAAAAACTTCCTACAATGATAGCAGAGGATTCATTTTGTAATTTTCTTTTAAAATAAGCAGGAGTTGATTGAGGAACTTAACTGATCCTGTGTTATATATAGATACCATGAGCAAAAATTTCAAAAGAGAGGCCTGTTGCTGATCATACCACAACTATTTTGGTTCTTGAATTACATTTTTGCAAATGTTTTTAAATAACATATTGGTGTGCATTTTGAAATACTGCAGTGCAAATGAAAGGCACACAGAATTCACACATTTTGTGTCACACTTGCACGGAGAGATCTGTACCTTAGAAAGCCTTGTGTACATATTTTTTTTTATTAATTCACTGTTTAAATGCACAGTAAACTATTCTTTAGAGAGCACCTTAGGAGGTTCATGATAATTATACTAACTCTTCAGAAGTCTTATATTTATGCTTTTAAGATCTTTTTTAGAATAATTACTATTCTATTAGAACTGGTGAGGCAGTATTACAGGTAAACTATAGAATTATGGGACCTTTCCTGTTGGCTACCCGAGGGCAGTGCCGGCCATCGGCCACTAGTTGGCGAGGCTGTGGACCGACTTTTGCCATTTGCGGCCCTGGGAGGGTGGTTAGCGAGAGGGAATCGGAGCAATTGAATAGCGATTTTAGTGATCGGAACTCTTGAGGCCGTGAAAGATCAAAGGCTTGGAGGGGCCTTAACTTGCTATGTTAACCATCACAAGGAATCCGAAGCCGGACCCTGTAACCCGATCAATTGGCACGTCTTTTTGCGGGCTACGAATAGCAAAATAACTTACAGGCTCCCTTACGGACGCCAGGATCTCCCGATGCCTCATTTGAATGAGGCTCTTGGCGTTTTACATTGGTTTAGTTGGAAATGAGATTGTATCTGACCATTTATAACTGCCTCCCAGTCACAGTTGCTTCCGCCCCTTGATTACCTTATAACGGGCAGACAAGAAGTTCAACGAGAGGTTTAGATATTAATATTTAAAAGTAAGTTTTTAGATATTAATATTTAAAAGTAAGTTTACTATTGTTTTTCTAAATTGTTGAATAAGAATTTCATTAAAGAACAATGCCTAACATCTAGCTCCTGGTGTTAAAGAACCAATCGTCCTTTAATTTTCTTTTTATTTCTCAAAATTAAATGTTATTATATTGATTTGTATCCAACACCTGTGGATTGCATATACATCCCATTCAAGGTACCGACCACTCATATATACATTTTTTGTTTTGCTGTATTGTGATTTATTTTTATCAGCTGGGTGCAGTACTAGGCCCAAACTGGTGCATACATGCTTATCGGCATCTATTCCATTAATATAAACAGAAAGCTCTTCTCCACTAAAATCTCTACTGGTAGATGAGGTTGTAAACAGATCATTACACGGCATGTGGTTACACAGCAGCCACTATGCCGTTTTTAGCTGACCTTTGATAAGTTTGTTTTACCAATAAATGAGAAGCTCAATAAAAGTTAAAAAATAAGGAACCAATTACTATTTATTATTTGTATACTGATGAACATGACAAAGTTAGTAAATGTGAAGATTGCCTAGATTTCTGCCACTGGTGAATGTCTGCATTATCCTGATAATGTCAACATTACAGGATTTTGGAAGTAATCACAGTAAATGAACACAGTGAATTATAGTGGATGGATGTTATAATTGTAAAATAGTGAACTATATAATGATGTTAAGCATAAGAGGTGTTGATACTTTTAGAAAATCCAATAAAAAAGTCTTGAAGCTACATGGCATTATAGCTTCAAAGATGGAGGTACGTGGCTACATTTACTGTAATACAGTGGCGTATTGACTTGCCTCAATTTACCTCATCATGCCACTACTGTTCAGCACTAAAAGCAGCAAATTGATCAAATGGTATATGTGAAATCATCAATAGCCAACGTATTTGTATTTAAGTAGTGTATTTTAGGTTGTAATGAATGGCGTACGTGATAGGTTTCCAATACATATAGGAATACTTGGGAACCAGCAGTAAACACAGAAGTTCTGTTCCCTGGTACAATGTATCTCTACAAACTAATAGTTATATTTTATATACAGGTGTGATAGTTTCCTGGGAGCTTGTGACTGAGGACTCCTAAAATGTGTATAATAATGTATCTCTATGGAGGGCTTCCTTCCAGGATTCTATAAAATCTTCATCCCAGATGTAGGTTCCCAATAAAAATAATCTATTTTATTTAAATGGAAATCCCAATGGCTGTACATGAATTTGCTAAATCTCCAGCTTCCTCAGCCATTGTTAGCCTCTGTTGGATCACTACTTTATATCAGAACAGAATGGTCTTATATTATCAGGTATAAAAACTATAGATTTGAAACACCCATTTCATGGTTAGGTGCTTTTGTTCATATATATATATATATATATATATATATATATATATATATATATATATATATATATATATATATATAAAATGTAATAAACCATCCATATATTATTTCAATGTTAAATTGCTGTATATATAAATGCATAATATTAAGCACAGTACAGAGGTGATACCTGGAAGCCTGTGACTGACGTCTTTGAAACTCTATGAAGGGTTTGCTTCCAGCCTCCTATAAAACGTTCATGGTTAGGTGCTTGTGTAATTTTATATATATATATATATATATATATATATATATATATATATATATATAGTTAATATAGGATTATATTCATATTTTAGATTACTTGCAGAGTTAAAAGCACATAATCTGAAAATATTAATACAAACATAGAAAAATAGTATCATTATGTCTTATGGCTTTCATACCGGTATTTCTTATGCCTATCATACCCGGTATATCTAATGCCTATCATACCCGGTATATCTAATGCCCGTCATACCCGGTATATCTAATGCCCGTCATACCCGGTATATCTAATGCCCGTCATACCCGGTATATCTAATGCCTATCAGACTCGGTATATCTAATGCCTATCAGACTCGGTATATCTAATGCCTATCAGACTCGGTATATCTAATGCCTATCAGACTCGGTATATCTAATGCCTATCAGACTCGGTATATCTAATGCCTATCAGACTCGGTATATCTAATGCCAATCAGACTCGGTATATCTAATGCCAATCAGACTCTGTATATCTAATGCCAATCAGACTCTGTATATCTAATGCCAATCAGACTCTGTATATCTAATGCCAATCAGACTCTGTATATCTAATGCCTATCAGACTCTGTATATCTAATGCCTATCCTACTCGGTATATCTAATGCCTATCATACTCGGTATTTCTAATGCCTATCATACCGGTATTTCTTATGCCTATCATACCGGTATTTCTTATGCCTATCATACCGGTATTTCTAATGCCTATCATACCGGTATTTCTAATGCCTATCATACCTGTATTTCTAATGCCTATCAAACCTGTATTTCTTATGGCTATCATACCGGTATTTCTTATGCCTATCATACCGGTATTTCTTATGCCTATCATACCGGTATTTCTTATGCCTATCATACCTGTATTTCTTATGCCTATCATACCGGTATTTCTGATGCCTATCATACCGGTATTTCTGATGCCTATCATACCGGTATTTCTTATGCCCATTTCTTACCAGGTATTTCTTATGCCCATTTCTTACCCGTATTTCTAATGCCCACCATACCCATATTTCTTATGGCCATCAGACCCATATTTCTTATGCCCATCAGACCCATATTTCTTATGCCCATTAGACCCATATTTCTTATGCCCATCAGACCCATATTTCTTATGCCCATCATACCCATATTTCTAATAGCTATCATACCAGTGTTTCTTATGCCTATCACACCAGTATTTCTTATGCCTATCACACCAGTATTTCTTATGCCTATCACACCAGTATTTCTTATGCCTATCACACCAGTATTTCTTATGCCTATCACACCAGTATTTCTTATGCCCATCATACCCATATTTCTAATAGCTATCACACCAGTATTTCTTATGCCTATCACACCAGTATTTCTTATGCCTATTTCTTATACCCCCCCCCCCCCCCCTTTACAGTAGATAAATCTGCACAGCACCAGCTATCTACATCAGACGCCTAAGAAATAAAACATCCACCCATATAATAATCCAACGTTTAATAAAAACTATATATAAATGCACAATATTGGTGTGAGTAGCTCAGTGCATGGCCTGACCCACCGTGTAGGCCTGGGCGAATCACTACACTAGCTCCACTCCATTTCTGGAGCTCTGCACAGTAAAAAATAAATGAGATCGTTGTCCCATTTGATAATAAAAGCTGGGTGTGATCTGAATGCTATAAGCTCGGCAAGTCGTTGTATGAGGGCAGGAGGGAAGTGATCACAACGAGGAGAGCAGACCCGGGCCCAAACTAATGTATAATCACACGCCCAGCATGGAGACAGGCCCCTGTTTAATAAGGGTTAAACACACATATACGGAGACAGAAGGGTTAATTGGAGAAATACGGGGATTTATGAATACAAACCTCGCTATTAAAGGTTTTGACGGCCTCCATGTTGTCCGTGATGTAGAAACGCCGTGTTGTTTGTAGGAGGAGGCGAGAGGAGGACGGAGAGAGGGAGGAGGAGAAGAACAGATGGGAGGAGAGAGAGAGGGAGAGGGAGGGACGGGATGTAAGGGAGCGAGGGCAGGAGGAGAATGGAACTGCAACCGCCACTTAGCATGTGAATGAGAGTGGGGGATACACTGAATACTAACTGCGCAATATGGCTACAAAGATGCACTTGTGTGTGTGTATATATATATATATATATATTTATACTTGTGAATGAATCGAATAGGTGTTTATAAATATATAGTTTTGCAAATGTGTATACTTTAATATTAGTTTTTTATGTTTGTACATAATTGAAGTATGTGCAAATCTGAATATCCACAAATACATGTAGGCAGTTACGTATCACTGTACTGTAAATATCTGTAATCAATATTTGCAAGTAGAAGCGCGAGTGTTATTCGACACATTATTTGACCCACACAGACACAAGGCCCCTCCGCTTTATTGCAGATGTTTTATGCTAATGCCGTTATTCCGAACGGTTTTGGTGGGAGGAGCCTTTAGCTGGAGGACCAAAACGTGACTACCAACGAGAGGAGATTGAGAAGGACTTAACTTCCGGGAAATCCTTTGAAATTGATGACACGTGATTTCCGTTGGAAATGTTTAACCAATAACACGAAAGGGCAGACAAGAGAATGTTTTGGTTGCCTGGCTCAAATAGAGCGATGCAGATTTAGTAGCGCGCCACCTGCAGGCGCAAAAGTATAATAATGAATCAACAGATTCATATCTATAGCTATATTTACTTGAATTAATTCAATAAAAATACTTAGGAACATAGGTTAGCATAGACTCACGTTATCAGTGAAATCACTACCTGAATATATTTAAAAAGTACACCTTTATCATACATTTACAGTAAATAAAAAAAGCCTGACAAATCAGAATAAAAAGCATTTTGTTTTCAGCAAAACCAACTCCCCATTTGACTACACAAGCCAATATTGTAATACAGTCATACAAAGATATATATAAATATTTGAAGGGTTTGTAAGTTGCTCTTGTATGTTTGCCTGCATATGTTTTTGAATCATGTGCAAATGTGTTTTTTGTGTGTGTTTACTTCCACCATGCCAGCGGTATAAGTTGATGCATTGAGCCACTGATATAATAATAACACGTAGTTGCATTGGGGCAGAGCAGTGTTGGTTGATCAGTTCTGCCTTTATGCAACTATTTGATATTATTAGTTTATCCATGTTATTGTCTGGCTCCCTTCCTTCTACAACTACATAAAAAGTTTTACAATAATCACAACAGACTATTCTCAGTGATACATTACCTTGCATGGCCAAACTAACAACTTTCCAATAAAAGTCAAAAGACCGCTGTAGTTTAGGAAAGACTCAACATGATTACAAAGTATGTACCAAACTAGTAATGCTAACAGCTGCATAAACCAGGGGCATAAAATCATTTTTGAGTGTCACCCCAAAAGAAAATAGTTTTTTACAGGTTACTAGTGAATTGCCCGTCAAAAAATTACGACAATGAAATTGTAAGTGACCTAATGCTTTTTGGTGTATAATAATAAAATACCTAATAGATTAATTTTTTTTGTTTGTTTATTTTTTTTTCTTTTCCAATAAGCATATACAAAACAAAAATATATCATAATACATTCTTGTCAACTCTGTTACATAGATAAACAATCATTTACTTAAAACCACATCGTCATTCACTCCCATTCATCGCTCCTTACATACTGGAAGAACTGCACTCTTGCTAGTCGTTCAATAATTCCTGTCCCATACTTTCCACCTTAGTGGATCTGCTCTAATTAACCCTTTTTGTGCATAGTTTACCTCTAACTCTCTAATATGCTTTATTTTCCAGATGATATCAGAAATTATGGGAGGGGAACTATCTTTCCATTTCTTTATTAATACATTTTTAGCTATTGAAAAGATGATAATCGCCACTGCTCTGTTTTCAGTTGGTACCTCACTTGGAAAAATGTGTAAAATACTACATTCTCCCTTAAAAGGGAGTTGATTCCCTATTAGCTTGTCCAAAAGTTCGTAACAGCTTTCCCAAAATTGTTTTATCTTGGGACAATCCCATAACAAGTGTAATAAATGAGCCTGGTTACCACATTCCCTCCAGCACAATTTATCTGCGTGGGAATGGGAAATTTGTGCCATTTTCATAGGGGTCATATACCAATTATTGATTATTTTAAAAAATGATTATCTGTATGCTGTTTGCTTAATAAATCTGTTTGTCCATTTTAATGCTGTGTCCCAGTCTGTTTCATTTATTTCTAGTTTTAGGGTTAGTTCTCATTGGATCATGCCATTAGATTTGGACTGCTCTCCGTCCGATCTTATGATGTTAAAACATTTAGATATTAGATGTTTTTTCCCAGACTTGAGGAGGATTTTTTCCATGGGATTTAATTCTTTATTGCTTTGAAAATAGACCTTGGTTATATCACAGGAAGTTCTATATGCTGCGTATGCTAACCATCCTTCTCCTGAGATCCCAAACTTTTCCTTAATTTGATCGAAAGGGGCGATCCGCCCATTAATCACAGTGTCTCTTACCCGACTTAATCCATTCTTCCTCCAGTCTTTAGTAATACTTATCATATTTGGATGTATTATCGCGTCTAACGGAGTAATAATACTACCCCTGGGAATTAATTTATATTTCCTATTAATCTGTCTCCAATTTTTTAAGATCTCTTTCATAACCGTTGCTCCTGCGGCTAGATCCTTGTTAGCTGGTTTTATCCCAAAAACTAAAGCTGATAGATGGTAATTTACGTTTAAAGATTTTTCAATTTCTATCCACGGTAGTGTATGTGATGTTTCTAACCATTTCAAGGTATGTGCTACACAATTAGCCTCCTGATATGGTTGTACTAAAGGGTAAGCGATTCCTCCTTTTAGAAAGCTTCTTCCCATGGTTTTTTTTTTCACTCTTATGTGACTAGAGTGGTGTATAAACACATCTATTACTCGTTGTAACTTATTCAACCAACCTCTGGGGATCTTATAGGGGATACACCTTAAAATATAATTTAGTCTGGGAAGTAGCATCATTTTAACTACTGCCATTTTACCTGAAAAAGAGAATCTGTTTTTCCGCCAGTTATCTATAATGTTCCAAAATTTAAACAGTAAATCTTTGTAGTTTCTGTCTACTGTTTTCTGTATGTTTCCCAGGAAGATAATTCCTAGGTGCTTAATTGAGTTTGACTCCCAGTCATACCGAAAATTGGCCTTTAATTGAGATTGCTGTCTCTTAGAGACATTGAAGCAAAGTATTTCGGATTTCTTATAATTCAGTTTATAATAAGACACTCTACTGTATTTGTCAATTATTTTTGCTAAATGATAGAGAGATTCTTCAGGACAGGTAAGAGATAGTACTACATCGTCTGCATATAAGCTAATTTTATGTTCCTTCTCCCCCACTCTAATCCCATGAATTTGTAGGGATGACCTGATAGCTTCCGCCAAAGGTTCTATCATTAATACAAACAGAGTAGGGGAGAGGGGACAACCCTGTCTAGTTCCATTTGTAATTTCAAAAGGGTCTGCTTTAACCCCTATACCGGTTACTTCTGCTGTCGGGGATCTATAAAGGGCCCCTATTGCCTTAGCCCCAAATTCCCCAAAGCCATATTTAGACAGCACCAATTTCATGTACTCCCACCCTACTCTGTCAAACGCTTTTTCCGCGTCTAAAGACAAGAATAGGGTGGGGGCACTATTTAGTCTTGCAGTTTCGGCCAAATTCATAAGTTTTCTGATATTCTCTGTTCCCTGTCTGCCTGTCACAAATCCCATTTGTTCTATTGCGGTTAGTTTTCCTATAAATTTTTGTATTCTCAGACTCAAGATCTTCGCATACAATTTAGTATCTGCATTTAAAAGAGAAATAGGTCTGTAGTTGGAACAGGATTGTGTGTCTAAGTTGGCCTTAGGGATCGTAATCAGTGCTACCTTTGTCATTTCCGATGGAATAGTTCCCAGAGTTTTAATTTCATTAAATACTTCCGTGAGCTGGGGACTCAGAATTTGTGAGAATGTTTTGTAAAAGAGATTAGTGTATCCATCTGGACCTGGAGATGTATAAGGTTTTAATTGGTTAATCACTTGTAGTACTTCCTGGTTTGTAATTGGTTTGTTCAATTCTGCTAGGTCTTCTAACGATAATTTGGGCAGTTGTATCTCCTCTAAAAATGCTTGTATTTCTTCCACCTTCGGTTTACAGAGGGGGGCTGATTTTTCCAAATTATAGAGTTCCTTATAATATCTAGTAAAGGCTTGTCCAATTTCCTGCGTGGAAGAGATATATCTTCCTTCCTCTTTAATAACTGTTATTCTTTTTTACTTGTAAAGCTAGTAATTTGCTGTTTTTATTATTTTGATGGTAGTAAGTTTGTTGATAGCGCCATATTTCTCTGTCTGATCTTAATTGATTGATCTTATTTATTTTGTTTCGTGTTATTTTAATCTCTACCATTATTTGTTGCTGTGGATCCAGAATGTATTTAGATTCCAACTTGTTTAGTTCTATATATAACTCTTTTAAAGGGGTTCCTCTTTGTTTAATCAATTGGGCTTTAAGTTTAATAATAAGCCCTCTTGTGAAAGCTTTTTGAGTGTTCCAAATCGTACAGTGTGAGGGGACCGAGCGAATATTTATATTAAAAAAACTCTCTATTTCTTTATTTAAGTACTTTTTATTTTTTTCCATTCTTATTATCGTGTCATCTAGTCTCCATTGTGGTCTTTCCCGTTTTACTTTATTTATTTCTATTACTAAAATCGCGTATGCGTGATCCGAAGTGACGATCTTACCTATTTCAGTGTGCGTGATCTTATTTATAATTTGAGAGTTTACAAGTGTTAAATCTATCCGTGAATATATATTGTGTGGGTTAGAGTAGAAAGAGAACTCCTTTTGGTTTGGATGTTGGACTCTCCAAGCATCAAATAAATGTTTTTTAATAATCCATTTCGTAAATATCTGCGCATCTTTATTTACTTTACTTAAATTTTTATTTACCGGTTTTGTTGACCTGTCTAGGTTTATATTTGAGATCATATTAAAGTCGCCTGCTATCACCAGCGCTCCCTGGGCGAACTTCCTAATCAAATTGCCTATTAATTTTAAAAATTTTACTTGTTTCTCATTCGGCGCGTAAATATTTATTATTGTAATTGCCTGTTTATTAATCTGACCATTCCATAAAATGTATCGGCCATCCGGGTCTATTAGTGATAATGTTTCTACTATTTCTATATTGTTAGAAAAAAAGATTGAAACTCCCCTCTTTTTCTTTTTTCCTGTTGAGTGATGACTGTAATCAAAATCACCTGTCGCAAAACCTGGAATCTTAGTTTTCCCCCAGTGTGTCTCTTGAAGCAGTATCAAGTCTGCTTTCTCTTTTCTGCAGTGTCTGAGGACAGTTTTCCTTTTGCTAGGAGAATTTAAACCATTTACATTCCAACTAAGTATTTTTAAAGACATTAATTAAGAAAGCAGTAAATTATTATTGGCCCTTTATCTACATCTACAACGTATCCCATTATGACTTTATGAACCCAGAGTACAAAATCTTCCTTACTTCCATTCATACTAACATTCATACAATTAGAACAGAAGAGGCTCTTATAAAGCCTTTCCAAACTTCTGTTCAGCAGGGAATCTGCCGTTGTTTGGAAATGGTTGGCGGATTCTTTGGAGACAACGGTGACTTTTAAATATATTTCCATTCTTATATTTTGCCTTTTAT
The DNA here is from genome assembly GCA_027410445.1 of Discoglossus pictus. Taxonomy (NCBI): domain Eukaryota; kingdom Metazoa; phylum Chordata; class Amphibia; order Anura; family Alytidae; genus Discoglossus; species Discoglossus pictus. The sequence goes on from CM050165.1 coordinate 153,700,539, forward strand.
ATATACCTTTCTTATCAAAATACCTTAATTTATCACCCTCTGTGAACTGTATTATCTAACTTTAACCCCTCTCTAACCCTCTCCCTCCTCCCTTTCCTCTGCCACCCTCCGGTGCCAATTACCTACCCACATTCCTTATTCGATTTTAACATTATTCCTTGTACTGCCTTATTCTCCCCGTTCCTGTGTGGCCTTAATCTTTCCATCCCTATTCCCTCTCCCCTTCCTCCACCCAAACCCAGAATGAAAGCAAGGGGATAGCGGGAGGTAAGAAAAACCAAGAAGAGCAATAGGGGAGAAAAGAAAGAAAAAACAAAGGAAAAACAAATCCCCTTGTTTAACTGTTCCTTTAGTCCAACAGAGTCATTTCTTCCTCTGCCAGTCAGGCATGGGGACAAAATACCTAATAGATTAATAAAGTAATATACTTTACCTATTTTGAAGTAATATATGCAGGAAGCATTGTGTTGAAGAGCTGCAATCTGTTTGGATGTTGCTGCAGCATAAGTGGTGTGGAGCTGCTGTGTAAGCGTGATGAATGTGTGTAGTGTAATAGTGTGCGTGCGCGAGACCAAACCGTTAGCGTAGTTGTGTACTTCCGCAATGTATAAGTTATTGTTCTAAAATGGCAGGTAATGTGTGGTATGCGTCTTAGCGGAATATCCGTAGGTCGTTTGTGGTGTTTTGCGTGTTTCTGGTGGTGTTTTGCGTGTTTAGAATCCTGTAGCCTCGTTTTCGTTTTGTTCGGTGGCCATTTTTTCTCTCGCTTAGAATTTTTTTTAGTGTGTAAACTTTTCTTTTGAGTTAAATTAAGGTGTAACTTCATTTTTTGAGGTCCTGGATGCTCCCTCTTGCTGTAGGTAAGCTTTTTATGTATGTGTTGTGTGTATTTATTGTGTTTTTCATTTTTTCGTGTCCGCGGGTTGCGGGCGATTTTTGCGAGGTCGTAATTGCTCGTAACGTGTCTCGTATTTTTTTTGCGTTATGCTCCTTGCCAGCAACTGCGACCCTCGCTTTGCGATTTTTGCGAGGTCGTAATTGCTCGTAACGTGTCTCGTATTTTGTTTGCGTTACGACGTAAAGTTTGCGAGGGTCGTAGCTGCTGGCAAGGAGCGCCTTTGGCGCTCCATGCCAGCAACTGAGGCCCTCGCTTCGCGAGCCCGCAAGCGTTAGCAACAACTCGTATGCTCACAACTATATATGTGAATCTTAAAGTGCACTATCTTTTCTGATATCCATTTTTTTAAGTGAATCAACCCTGGAAATGCCATGTTGCTGTTGCATTTATTTGCAAACAAGCAGCTCACACATATTTATTAGTTGCTTTGATGTGCTAGTTAGGAATACAGTCTGCTTGTCTGTCTTTGTAGTGCACAAAATAAAGACCTGCAACATTATCTGGCAGTTAGACCCCTCTACTCCCCTTGTCAAGTACACTGAGACGCACATTAGCATAAAGGAAGTGCAAAATTAATTTCCCAATATTTCAGAAATTATTTACTGTTGAGAAAAACTGTAAGTACAATTTATAGCTAATTTTTAATTTTTAAAATTAAATTAACCTCCTATTGGGGTGATAAAGTCTCTTTAAGTGGCCATTGATTGGAATGCGGCAAGTACTACTACTATTAGGGCAAGCTTCAGGGCAGATCCTCTTCCTGCCCCATGCCATCTGATTCATGGTCGAAGGAAGCATTTCTGCTGAAGTCTGAAACACAAGTCTTAATGTAACTTTTAAATGCTACATTAATTCCATCGCCAATTAGTTATTAAACAAAGGAAACATTGTATGAGCACCACGGTGGTCCTTTATGGTTGACCCTTGCATTTCCTCTCCAGAAATTGAAATTATTCGGACCATGGAAATTTCTGACCGCCGCAGTAGATTTTTAGTTTTTTTTGTGAAAAAGGATTGAATGGGTGTAAACATTTGTAGATTTGGTTTACTGTCCATTCAATTGCAAGCCCGCAATTGCCTGTAACGCGGTATTGCGGCGGCCGGTGATTATACATCTAAATGTTTAGATGTATTCATTTGACTCAAGCCCCGACCTGAAGGCTGAACACTTAAACCCTTCCTGCAGCCGCTGTTTGGGGGCAAGAATACATGCTGCTCGCAGTTAAATGCGAATCAGTTACAGTCTGTAACACAGCCCTTGGAGCCAATAGAAAACAGCCTAAAAGATCATGATTGACAAGGAGAGATAATAAAGCAGCAAGCTTCACCCCCATGCATTGACTGTGTTGTAGATTTTGACAAATTAGCACGCAGGTCCTGGAGCTGGTGGTTTTGGTATTGAAGAGTGACAGTAGGAAATTTTGGAGAGCAGGTTATTGCGGTTTTATTGATTTCTATTTCTAATATACTTATTTTACACATAATACATCCAAACACATATTAACACATCATATACATACACACCGAGTAATAACACACATAGATACACATATAGATAGGTCACTACATCCACACACCCCTACCCTCCACCCTATACTCTAACATATAATAATACACTTAAAAAAATGTTTACATTACAAATATATAATTATCTACTGGTTTTCATTTATCCTTATTTTACTTTTGGGATTTTTATGGAGTAGAGAGAGGAGTGGAGAAGTGAGGAGGTTGAAGTGGAGGAGAGAGAGAAGGCCCTGGGGAGTGGAGGAAAGGGGAGTGGAGGAGAGCGAAGTGGAGAGAAGGAAGTGGAGGACAAGGGAGTAGTGGTAAGGTAGATAAGGTAACTGTTCCCATAGAGATAGGCACTCCAGAGTCAGAGGGGGTGGGGCCTGATCCCGGGTGGGTGGTAATGCGGAGGAGGGACAGGCCTCAGGGTCAGAGGAGGGAGCACAGGATCCCCGTCCACAGCCGGGAGGGCAAGAGACCGGGGGCACGACAGGGCCCTTTACTACAGGCACACGGAGATGGTGGTCCTCCTCAGTGCCATTCGTGACTTCCCCCCAATCTTTCGCATTAGGAGGTAGTGGCCGCTGTGACAGCAATGGTCTTGGCAGAAAGGGATGGGAGGTCTGTGAAGCATCGCTTTGATGACGTCCGGGCCATGTTGAGGAGGATGATGGCCGAGGAGGAAAGAGCAGTGACAGCACAATGTGATGGCCCCAAGTGACTGTCAAGTACAACGAGTGGGAGAGGGTGCTCAAGGAGATGCTGAGTCAGGAGGCCAAACAAGATCCAGACTAATTGTCAGGTGAATATCAGATACACCAACATGCCACCACATGTACATCACACACAGATAGAAAACACACAACCCGTGTAAATGCTGACCACCAATGACACTGGCATGTCGGCTCCCTGGGTTTACCAAGGGATAGATGGATCATTAATTAATTCATCACTAAATCCATAAAGCTGACACATCACTGTCATTAGGGAATAATAGACCAGTGAGTCTCACTTCTGTAATGGGGAAGCTTTTAGACGGGTTAATAAGGGATAATATACAAGAATATGTCTATTTGAACAGTATTATAAGTAGGAGTCAACATGGATTTATGAGGGATAGATCATGTCAAACAAATCTAATTAGTTTCTATGAGGAGGTTTGTAGGAACCTGGATCAAGGCAACTCAGTGGATGTAGTCTTTTTGGATTTTGAAAAGGCTTTTGATACAGTGCCACATGGGAGACTATTGTGCAAACTAAGAGATACAGTAATTGACTTAAATATCTGCTCATGGATTGAGAGCTGGCTAAAAGACAGGAAGAAAAGGGTTGTTGTAAATAGAACATACTCCGATTGGACTAATGTGGTAAGTGGGGTTCCTCAGGGTTCAGTATTAGGTCCTCTCCTTTTTAACATATTTATTAATGACTTAGATGTAGGATTGGAGTGTGGTGTCTCCATTTTCGCTGATGACACGAAGTTGTGCAAGGTAATTAAATCAGATAATGATGTGCTTTCCTTCCAAAGGGATTTACATAAAATTGAGGAATGGGCATCTAAATGGCAGATGAGATTTAATACGAATAAATGTAAAGTTATGCATCTGGGAAGGAAAAATAGCCATGCAATTTATAATCCTAATGGAGTAAATCTAGCTGTTTCAGATATTGCAAGGGATTTGGGAGTGCTTGTGGACAACCACCTAGGTAACAGTGCTCAAAACAAAGCAGCAGCTGCAAAGGCAAATAAAATATTAGCATGTATTAAGAAGGGTATAGAAGCAAGGGAAGCAAATATAATTCTGCCACTATACAAATCTCTAGTAAGCCCTCATTTGGAATATGGAGTACAATTTTGGGCACTACTTCATAAAAAGGACATTTTAGAGCTGGAAAAGGTACAGAGGAGGGCAACAAAACTAATAAGGGGAATGGGGGGGGGCTAAGTTATGAAGAAAGACTAACCAAATTAAACGTATTTTCTCTAGAAAAAAGGCGTCTAAGAGGAGATATGATTACCTTATATAAATACATCCAGGGTCAGTATAAAGATTTGTCAAGGGAGCTTTTTGTGCCAAGAGGTTTTTAACTGACAAGAGGACATCCCTTGAGGTTAGAAGTAAAAAGATTCCACCTTAAAGAAAGAAAAAGGGTTCTTCACAGTAAGGGTGGTAAATCTGTGGAATTCTCTACCAGAGGAGGTGTGACAGCGAATTCGATAGATAACTTTAAAAGGGGACTGGATTTATTTCGAATTAAAAAGGGAATTCAGGGTTATCATGGATAATTAGAGAGACAGTATTGATCCAGGGAGAAATCCGATCATCAGTATCTGGGGTCAGGAAGGAATTTTTTTTTGTTTTCCATTTGAGACGATTGGCTAAGTCTCGCTTGTTTTTTTTTTTTCTGTTTGCCTTCCTCTGGATTAATTAATAATTAAAAATAAAATAAAAACGAAATAAATAAATAATTGATTAATAATTAATCTGCATATTGCAGATCAGAGGAGATCTTAAAAGGTTGACCTTGATTGGCTGAAACCTTAAATACTATGTAACTATGTAATTAGTGGGCACAACACGAGTAATCATGCAATAGAGAGACCATGTATGGATGTGCCCTCTGCAGCGTCCTGATGAGGCAGCTGGTGGACGCTACTCAGGGGCTCCAGACCAGTGTCTCCTCAAATCAGGCCTCCATAAACAGCATCCTGCAGAGGCGTTATAGGGAGCGCACATCTAACTGAACATTGATGCCACAGCAAGCTCTGGTTCCCGGCACCGCCTCCTCCACCCCAGAGGCCTCACCCGCACACCTGAAGACTAGCCACTCCTCACCTCACTCAATGTCTCTGCCACCTCCAGTGGTGATGCCTCCTGGGGGGATACCTCCCCTCAACTAGAGAAGGCATGTGGCCATGTGGGGTTGGAGCCCTGTGGAAAAGAGGCGGAGGATGTAGGGGCTGCACATATCTTTGGATCTTCTCAACAGCACACCAAATGTTAACATAATCTAGCCTGGCTACCGAGTAGAGGATCATGGCCTATGTGATGGTGATATTTTGTAAGCAGATGGCTACCTCACATGGTCCATGATCCTCCTCTCTGTGGACACGTGGGGTTATGTTTAACATTTCTCCAATTGATTGTCACTGATGAATGCCATTGAGAAGTGATGCTGCAGTCCCTATATTTTTTTAAGACCTTATTATTTTTGAATTTAATTAGATTTTTTTTATTTAAGGCACAATTCAGGTCCACGAAGGCATCTTCTTCATTTGCAAGCATTGTTAAAATGAAGCAATTGTAATATATTCACAGATAGACATTCTTTCAATTACATCCCCTTCCAAAAATGTAGCTCACAAGCTATTAATTAAATCATATATCCAGTTTTATGATACATGATTGTTGTTAGTATAAATTTAGACAATACAGCTATGGCGGAATATCTGCAAAGTCCCACAATGGCATGTTAATCAAAGCCACCATTAATACATGCACTAGTGAAGCATGTAATCCTCTCCTTAATATCAATACGAAAACAGATACTTTTGTCTGATGTAAGTAACAGTGATTATGGCTGCTGGCCTTTGTGTCCTCTCTGTATTAACGGGTAGGTGTTTTGAACTTATGATATCATTGGAATCCTTTAAAATGTGATAACACCTATATACCAGATGAATGTGATATCAAGGTTGCTAGAAAATATCAGATGGAGATGCTGATAGTACTCTTGGACCACTGACTGTGGTCACTTCTAAACATTCATTGTGAGATGACAAATCATTATTAATGGTCATGGCAAATGATTTATCATGTTAACTATCTAATAGTTAGTAATGCTTGCAGATGAATATCAGGTACGTTGGTATATTATTACAGTTACGGTATTTAGCACTGTACTGTACAGGCAGGTTTTTTTTTTATTTTGTTTATTTTATCCTGCTCTGCCTTTTTAGGTTTGGACCACATTTTTATTCAGATTTTAGTTTTTTTGGAACACATTGTATGTGTTTAAGTGGATTGGATTACATAGTCCAGATGTTTATCCATTTGTTTAACTGAGCAGAAAAAGACTGGATGTAAGTGCTATGCACATTACTGGTTACTTCAATTACATGTGATGTTCATCAGATTCTGGTTACAGTGGTGTAGTGACCACATGTAACCCTAATAGATGCTATGCATCATAATATTATACAGTATTACATTTAACCCTTTAGGTGTCCCCTTTTTCCAAAACAGCCTTTTGCCCTTCTGTGTCCGCCCACACCACACCCATGATTTTAATGCACAATCATATCATATATGAGTGTGCTCTGTATATGTAATAAAGTTGTGTTATACCGTTATCACTGTTTCTGTGTGTTTTCAATGGTTAATGCTTTGGGACATCAACATACATAACATTTCTGTAATGTTAATATATTTCTAGTTAGATGATCTTCCTGTACAACCATCCCTTTATGCATTTGAGTACTGTAATCATATGTTTACACGTCACTAATCCTCGGGTAATTGGAATGTGGGGTTGTTATGGCCAAAAGTTTACACTTTGAATGTTAAAAGTTTATATCATGATTTTTAACATCATTTCACATACTGGTGCACCTAACTCCTAAAATCTGCATGAAGTGTGCCATACTTCTGAAATAATTCTCCATAGTTACTGTTCATAACATTGTGAACATTGTATAGTCAATACAGACTCACAAAAGGACACCACACAATAAATACACATACACATGGGTGGGATTTAAATGGCCACAGCTTTTATTAACTTAAATTTGTCATCGACGAGAGGTGCTTGCCCCACCCACATAAAGTATGCAACATAATGACAAACACACAGATAACAACGGGAGATATACAACATTTAACATTACTGACAATTCAATGCATAAACTGTTTTTGTTTTTTTACATAGGTTCAATAGATATCAGTCCTATACAGGTATGCCTAATTCTGACCAATCCAAAACCCCTATCACCCTAAGAGTCCCCTACTCCAAGACTCCATACATGGTCCGGATACAGAGATGAATCTAGAGCGGCACCTGGGGCAAATTCTCTAAACCGGTGCCATTGGCTTCTAGAGAGAGCATCCGCAATCACATTTATATAACCCGGCACATCCACCGCTTTACAAATCATATTTCATTCCATGCAACAGAGCACCAGAGAACCACTGGTAGAGAAGATGACGTAAGGTTGTTAATTGCCAACACCGCCGACATGTTATCACAATTAAAAACCACCTGCTGATCTTTTAGCTGATCTCTCCATACAAATACTGCTACAACTATCAGAAACAACTCAAGGAAAGTAAAATTTTTCATCAGCCCCAACCCTTTCCAGGAATCCGGCCAACTCTCCGCACACCACTGCCCTCCGAAATATGCCCCAAAAACAACGCTAGCGGCGGCATCTGTAAAAAGTTCAATGGCATTTTAGCAATGAAAAAATACGTTCTGTTGAATCGTTCCAGAAAAGATTTCCAAACCTCCAGGTCTTCCCTCAAAGCCTTTGTTACCCTGATAAAATGGTCCAAGTAATGGATACAGTACTTGCCACCTGCCACGACTCACTGTGTGAACGTGCTGAATGTTTCAAAGTAGGAACAGGAAATGGAACACCCCATGGGGAGACATAAATCCACATTGAATGCCCCATGGAATTTACAACCCAACAGGGAGTGAGAAGAAGGATGTACCGGAAGAAGCCTGAATGCCGACTCAATATCAAATTTGGCCATGAAGTCCCCACGTCCAGCATTTTTTACCAAATCGATTGCCTGATTGAAGGATGCGTAATGCACTGATGACAATAATTTTTCTATTCCCTCGTTCACAGAACCACCCTTCGGATAAGACAAATGATGGATCAGTCGGAACTTCCCTACCTCCTTTTTTGGAACAACACCTAGAGGCGAAATACTTAGGTCCGGTATTGGGCAATGCTTGAAAGGGCCCGCCATGCTACCCATGAAAATCTCCTTCTTGAGTTTGTCTTCTACCACCCCTGGATGTTCCCTCTCCGAGATTAAATTACCCGGGCATCTACCTACAGAACCTAACTTAGCTGGGATCACAAAGTGCGAACTGAAACCACAAAGCAGTAAGTTAGCTTTACCCGAACAACCCGGGTGCCTAGCGTACCGCCTTAGCCAAGACACCATCTCTGCGACCTGAATCGTCATTGCTCCCCTTTTGAGTGGTGTCTACACCTGGCCTGTTCTCTATGTAACATCTAAAGGCTGGATTCGGACTCCCACACTCTCCACATTCATGCTTGTACCGGCATGTAGGGCCCCATTTGCACACTCCCTCATTGTATTGAAAACAATACCCTTTCCTCGCTGCTCCCGTCTGAGCGTTTGAATTTGGTCGACCGGCATAGGTCCAAAAGTCATTTGTGATTGGGTGACAATCCTCATCCACGACCCCATATCCCTATCATCCCATCTCATATCCCTATCAACGGCCAGCTTCTGATGAAAGTACTCATCATATAGCCACCAGGCCATCCCTTCATACGTCCGGTGTATGTTCTCTATCTCATCGAGATAGCAGAAGAGCACCAAACAATTCTCCGGGAATTTCCCCCAATAATGCTTGCCATGATAACAAAACTTCATGAAAAAATTGCTGCCAATTATGGAAAGTTTGGGGGATCCTCCCATACCACTATATCCTCTTTTTTGTCTCGTCTCTCCTTTCCTTGACCTCAAAGTAGTTGTCCAAATGCAGGAGGGAAAACATTTCTATGAATTCCCGCCTCCATATTTCCATATTTTCTCACGTATGTCAACTGTGACATGCATACCAATCGGACCGAGCTGACAAAGAGATGGTCTTCCCCTTGCTGTGTCAGCTATGACCATGACCTCTTCCTTTTCTTCCCCCCCTTTGACATATGGGATTCCCCCCTCATGTCGCCTTCCTCCCCCTCCCTGAAGCTGATAGAAATTCCTTCCTGTGGAAGTACTCCTGCACTAGAAGCCTGTGGGACATTCCCCCCAGGAACCCATGCCTGAGCTATACTATCATTGCTGCCCTCCAATTGCACCAGCATTCCTTTAAGGTACAATATTAATGACTAATTTGACCCCCCACACTGGTGACACCAGACTCACCTAATATGTTTACCGCCGTCTCTTTTATACCCCAGCCATCCCCAGGGTGGTCTCTAGTACACTGCCTCTCTCCTTGCACAAACAATGCTCCTTCTCCATCCCCATTACTGAAGAGGATACCTTACTCCGGCTCCTTCGTACACTTGTTATTTCTTCCGTTGGCTCTGAAACAACATCATCATCATAGGAAATTACACTGCCATCCATTGAACTGTCCAACTCTATTGCACAGAGATCATCCCCAGATCCTTCTTCCTCAGAGAGGAATAAAACAGCTTCCTGCTCACTGATGCCACCCTGAGACTCATCCTGAAACCATTCTTCTACTTTCAAGTAGCCTGAATTGTAAGCTTGCCTATGTGAAGCCTACTTCTGCTGAATGTGCGCACTGCTGCTCTTTCCCTCTTGTGTGCAGCAGCAGTGTATGTCCTGCGTGACTCAACTCTCTTTCTGGATCCTATTACTGGCCGTGTCACACCAGACCTACCTTCCTTAAACCCTGCTATCCTGGGATTGTCCTCCCTGTCACAGTCCTCCCTCCTGTTATTGGCTCTCCCCACTTGCAAGGTCTTCCTCTTCTTAATTCTGCTAGCCAGCACACCCGTTCTTTCCCTAATTTTCACTGCCTTTTCTCCTCTGCTGAACCTAACGCCCTTATACCCGGCACAGCCACCCTTCCTGCACCCAGTGCACCTCCCCCTGTTGTTGCAGCCTCCTTAAGCATCATACCCTACGTATCCCCCCAAAATGGCATCCCCGCCAGCATGCTTTTCACCCCCCACTTCCTTTTACAGCAGACCTCAGACCGGCGGCGACCTCAGACATACCTCTTCCCCTGCCTCTGGCCGCACCGTCCCCTGCTGCTGCCATGCTCCCTGAGACCTCTGCAGTCTTGATGGACTGCCTTCTCATCTGCTGGGGCACGCCTGGGCCTTCCGCCATCCTCTGTGCTGCGCAAGGCCTTCCTCCGCCTACCACCTTCAGTCCTCCAACAGCCAGCTGAGTAGGGGATGCTGAACACTGCCTCTGAGCCGGGGGCGATGGGGTTAAGCGTTGTAGTCGTCGCTACCGCTGCACATACCTCTTCAGAGCTGGCACGTGTGCTCCTCGAGGCCTACTCTCCTCTTGGACATCATGTAAGGGGTCTTATCCCCCAATGGGGGCAATGGGGGATCCACCCACGGGCCCAGCTTGCCTTTCCATGGCTACTTGCACCCCAGATGTGTCAGGCTACTCATCAGCCTCATTACTCCCACTCCCTACCGAGGGAGGAATGATGGAGGCAAGCCAGGAGATACCTCTGACCAGTGCCTCCTGTTGCAGCCTAGCAAGCAGCTCCTCTACAAGTATAGAAGCCATGTCAAAACTGTTGCAAGCAAAAGATAAGCTTGTCAACTTCTGATATCAAAGATAGCTGATCAGCTAGTCAACTTTTTTTTTTTTATTGAATGCCCATGTGTGCGCTTCGTGAAGTGCATCTCGTGACATTCATGCTCATTAGTGCCGTGACACTGATGAAGCCTTCAGGTCCCCCCTCCTTGAGGGCTTGAAGACCCCTTTGTCCTTCTAGTCTCCGGCCAGGAGGTCCAGAAGAAACTCGTATTCCCACCTCACCCTAGGAATGAGGGGGGTCTTCCAAAACTTCGGCCGGAGCCCTCAGACGTGGATCTTATCTTTGCCAGGGTGGGCCACTCTGGCTCGGATCTCTGGGGGAGCAGCTGCCACCAACTCCACCCAGGCCATACCTAAGGGGTCCCCGGCCATAAGGCCACGCCCTCAAGGAGGACTGGCGAGATCCCTTAGGCTCCACCGGTGAGTGGAGTGCGCCAAGCCAAAATCGTGTCCGTATCCAAATCATAAAAAACTGTGCCAAAAAATCGGTGCCATTGAAATCATAGGTGATGGGTGCCAGCATCAGATGAGGCAGCTGCCACCTACCCCATCTGACTTACTTCGAGACCGGAGAGACTTCTCTCACAAGTCTCTCCGGCTAAGTGCTTGGGGTGCACAATAAAGTGCTCCCCCAACCCGGACGAACCATAAGGTACTGACCGGGGGGCCCAAAATAAAAAGTTCTTGTGCACTGTGCTAGTATGGGGGAGGAAGGAGTGACTCCCCTAAGCCCTGGGCATTCAGAACTGCCCGGCCCGTGGCCAGACCAAGGTTTCCCCCCTCTTCATGATTGAGCTGCTAGTTCAGCCATCTCAGAGGAGATACTACACTTGATCTTAGCCAAAAGGCAGAGAAGCGATGTCAACTGTTGATCGCAAAGATAGGCTGCCAACAATTAACTGAAGGAGGGGACACCCTACTAGTCCCTATAAGCATTTGCTTATACCACGCCCTAGCTCCTCCCAAAAAATCCTCTCCTAAATTAACCCTTTTTCTGCCTACTTTTTCCCATTCTATGTCTAACACAGTCAAATCCCACTCTTCTCACTTTTGTTCGGCCATGGGTTGCTTTATGTTAAAATTCCAGCCCATTACAGTGACACAGGCGTGGTTTCCATATTTTTTTAACTACCGTATATACTCAAGTATAAGCCGACCCGAGTATAAGCCGAGGCACCTATTTTACCACAAAATACTGGGAAAAATGAGTAACTCGAGTATGAGCCGAGGGTGGGAAATGAGCTGCCCCCTGTGTCCCTCTTGTGCCCTCTGTGTCCCCCTCTTGTGTGCCCTTTTCTTGTGTCCCCCCTCTCTCTCCCCTTTGTCTCTTCTCCCTTCCCTGTGTCTCTTTCCCCCTCTCCCTTCCCTTTGTCTCTTCCCCCCTCCCTTATCACCCTCCTCAACCCCCCTGCTCATTCTCAACCCCCTTCCTCATTTTCAACCCCCCTCCTCAACCCCCCTCCTCATTCTCAACCTCCCTCCTCAACCCCCCTTCTCATCCTCAACCCCCCTCCTCATCCTCAACCCCCTCCTCAACCCCCCTCCTCAACCTCCCTCCTCATCCTCCCTCCTCATCCTCCCTCCTCATCCTCAACCTCCCTCCTCATCCTCAACCTCCCTCCTCAACCCCCCTCCTCATTCTAAACCACCTCCTCAACCTCCCTCCTCAACCTCAACCCCCCATCCTCAACCCCCTCCTCAACCCCCTCCTCATCCTCAACCCCCTCCTCAACCTCCCTCCTCAACCCCCCTCCTCATTCTAAACCACCTCCTCAACCCTCCCATCCTCAACCCCCCATCCTCAACCCCCCATCCTCAACCCCCTCCTCATCCTCAACCCCCTGCTCAACCTCTTTCCTCAACCTCAACCCTCTCCTTATCCTCAACCTCCCTCCTCATCCTCAACCTCCCTCCTCAACCCCCTCCTCATCCTCAACCTCTTCCTCAATCCCCCTCCTCATCCTCAACCCCCTCCTCAACCTCAACCCCCTCCTCATCCTCAACCTCCCTCCTCATCCTCAACCTCCCTCCTCATCCTCAACTTCCCTCCTCATCCTCCCTCCTCATCCTCAACCTCCCTCCTCATCCTCCCTCCTCATCCTCAACCTCCCTCCTCAACCTCCATCCTCAACCCCCCTCCTCATCCTCAACCCCCCTCCTCATTCTAAACCCCCTCCTCAACCTCTCTCCTCAGCCCCCCTCCTCAACCTCAACCACCCATCCTCAACCCCCCTCCTCATTCTCAACCCCCTCCTCAACCTCCCTCCTCATCCTCAACCTCCCTCCTCATTCTAAACCCCCTCCTCAACCTCTCTCTCCTCAGCCCCCTCCTCAACCCCAACCCCCCTCCTCAACCCCCCCATCCTCAACCCTCCATCCTCATCCTCAACCCCACCTCATCCTCAAAACCCCCATCCTCATCCTCAACCCCCCCATCCTCATCCTCAACCCCCCATCCTAAACCCCCCTCCTCCTCAACCTCCCTCCTCATCCTCCCTCCTCCTCCGCTCCTTCCTGCGTCGGCACCCGGTATATGCTAATGACGTGACGTCACATGCGTGCCACGTCATTAGCATATACCGGGTGCTAACGCAGGAAGGAGCAGAGGCCGGAGGAGAAGCTGCAGATGAAGGTAAGTGAGTGGAAAGGGAGAGGTATTTAGAGGGGTAAAGTGAGGAGGGGGGTTTAGGATAAGGAGGGGGGTTGAGGATGTGGAGGAAGAATGAGGAGGGAGGTTGAGGAGGAGTGCGGGTTTAGGATGGGGGGTTTAGAATGAGGAGGGGGGTTGAGGATGAGTAGGTGAGGGGTAAGTGAGGGGAAGGTAAGTGAGGTGAAAGGGAGAGGGATAAAGTGAGGAGAGGGGTTTAGAATGAGGAGGGGGGATTAGAATGAGGAGGGGGGTTGAGGATGAGGAGGGGGGAGGAAAGAGACACAAGGGGTTAGAGAGACACGGGGGGGTAGAGAGACATGGGGGGTTAGAGAGATGGGGGGCTTAGAGAGACACGGGGGGGTTAGAGAGACACAGGGGGGAGAGTGACTCGTGTATAAGCCGAGGGGGCCCTTTTTAGCCTTAAAAAGAGGGCTGAAAAACTCGGCTTATACTCGAGTATATACAGTATTTTAGGTGTTATTCTCATGCTTGAAGAATATTGTTGGTGATGTTTGTGAATTAATACTCCTGAAAAGTAGAAATTGTAGTACTGTTCAGTATCGCCATTCCCCTGAAGAGTTGTTAACCAACTAAGAGGTAATATTATTAATCTGAAAATCAAATGAACCAAGGAAATGCAGCCCGTTTCGGACCTTTCCTGTTTTATGCTACCACACGTGCATGCGTACTGCGCGCTCGTGCAGGGCACTGGAAGCCTCCTGTTGCAGGGTGCGCTCGCTTCCCGCGTCCCAATGTACTCCCTAAGCCGCTAACCCCCTACACCCCTTGCCGGCCCTAAACCTAACCCCTTACACCAGTTACCAAGCCTACCCCCCTAAGTCCCTAACCCTAACCCCCTAAAACTAAGTCCCTAACCCCCTACACCCCTTGCCGGCCCTTATCCTAACCCCCTACATCACTTCCCGGCCCTAACCCAAACCTAACCCTCTAACCCTAAGCCCCTAACCCCCTACACTCCTTTGCGACCCTAACCTCCTAACCCTCTTAGCCTAACACTAACCCCCTAAAACTAAGTCCCTAAGCCCTTAACCCCCTACACCCCTTCCCAACCCTATAAACCTAACCCGAAAACCCCTAACCACTTACCTGCCACAAGGAAACAGCTTCATCGGTGCCGGGCAATGCAGCATGCGTGCGTACACATAACAGATGGTGTGGTAGCATAAAACAGGAAAGGACCCCCGATTCTACACAATAGAGTTAATTTCAATAACTAATAACCTCCAAGGTGGCCGACAGAATATTGCATACTCTAAAGGTGCAATATTCTGTCGGCATCCTCAGAGGTTATTAGTTAATTAATACTAATTATTCAATAATACAAGAACACTTGATATGATTTCACGAAATTATTATTGTTAGACTTGCCACCTGTGCCTCTCCACAGCCTGTGTTGTTTGTGAGCCTTCCTTATGAGTTTGACAAAATTATTATTATTATTATTATTATTATTAACTTTTATTTCTAATGCGTTAACATATACCATGGCATAGTACAGGGGATACAGACAAGGAGAAATACGATATTAAAAACTGAAAAAAATCTCTGTTTTGAGCTTAAAATCTTTGTAGAAAGTGCTTTTTCCAAAGCACCCCACATGATAAGAAACTTGCTACTTACAATCTAAAGGGAATGGAAGAGGCCGAAAACTGAGGAAAAAATGTAAGGCATAGCAAGGGTCAGGAAAATGTTTAAAGTTTACTTAGGTAGGAAGGTGTTCAGTGTTAGAAAGATGTTTCACTTAGAGAGGGAAGAGAACTGGTAGAAAGTCAGTGTGAGGTTGAAGGCTCTAGTATGAGGTATATTATCGGCTACTAGTGGTCAGATAATATAACCTGCAAATGGGAAAGTCAGGTGATTTTAATTATTATTATTGTTTATTTGTAACGCGCCAACATATTCTGTAGCGCTATACAAGAGTTAAATTCAAGGCAATTCAAGGTGCTTTACCCAAAGCACCATGCACGATTGAAAACTCGCAAACTTACAATCTAGAGAATTGCTATATAGTTGCAACAAGTGGAGGTGGATGGAAGAGAAGTAGTAACTTGATTCAAGAGGAAGGCAGTTATGGCAGAGTTCTCTTAAAGGAAAGTTGTCGCTGTGTCTAGGAAGTATCAGAACGTCTGGAGATGTTTGGGTGAGGTGTCTGGAGAAAAGGAAGTAAGAAACATTGTTGAATTAGGGTTGTATAAAAGAGGTGGGAGCAGAGAGGGAGGAAGGGAGGGATATATGCTTACTATTGGGGGGATGGAAATTGACATTACAGACATACAAAGTACTATCACATGGGAATTAAACAACTAATACAAATTATACAGAGAATGTAACAATGTTTGCATGGTTGATTGAAGGAAATACCTCTTAAAGGAATTTTTTTCAGGAAGTATCAGAAAGTGTGGAGATGTTTGTGTGAGGTCTCTCTTAAAGGAAAGTTATTGCTGTGTTCAGGTAGTATAGGAAAGTTTGGAGATGTTTGGGTGAGGTCTCTCTTAAAGGAAAGTTATTACTGTGTTCCAGAAGTATCAGAAATTCTGGAGATGTTTGGGTGAGTTTATGTTCTCCTGGTGGTGTACAGTATCTCACAAAAGTGAGTACACCCCTCAAACTTTTGTAAATATTTTATTATATTTTTTCATTTCACAACACTGAAGAAATGACACTCTGCTACAATGTGAAGTAGTAAATGTACAGCCTGTATAACAGTGTACATTTTCTGTCCCCTCAAAATAACTCAACACACAGCCATTAATGTCTAAACCGTTGGCAACAAACTGAGTACACCCCTAAGTGGAAATTTCCAAATTGGGCCCAAAGTGCCAAATATTTTGTATGACCACCATTATTTTCCAGCACTGCCTTAACCCTCATGGGCATGGAGTTCACCAGAGCTTCACAGGTTGCCACTGGAGCCCTCTTCCACTCCTCAATGATGACATCACAGAGCTGGTGGATGTTAGAGACCTTGCGCTCCCTCACCTTCCATTTAAGGATGCCCCACAAATGCTCAATAGGGTTTAGGTGGTGGTCGTCTTGGAGGTGTGTTTGTGGTCGTTATCATGTTGGAATACTGCCCTGCGGCCCAGTCTCTGAAGGGAGGGGATCCTGCTCTGCTTCAGTATGTCACAGTACATGTTGGCATTCATGGTTCTCTCAATGAACTGTAGCTCCCCAGTGCCGGCAGCACTCATGCAGGCCCAGACCACGACACTCCCACCACCAAAAGTATGCATCTATACTGAGTTAAGGTAGTTGAAATAATCCCTAAATTACAGATAAACAGATATGGCACAAAGAGCACAAAAACACTGATATGAGATGAAACCCTCATTTTGAACGTAAACAGCAATGCACAGAGAGTGGAGGCAGAATCTGACATCATTGGGTAAACGCATATAGGGGGAATCAACACAACATATTATAGAAACATATATACACATATAGACATATGTGTATATATGCTTGGTCTGGGCCTGCATGAGTGCTGCCGGCACTGGGGAGCTACAGTTCATTAAGGGAACCATGAATGTCAACATGTACTGTGACATACTGAAACAGAGCATGATCACCTTCCTTTTGGAGACTGGGCCGCAGGGCAGTATTCCAATATCATAACGACCCCAAACACATCTCCAAGACGACCACTGCCTTGCTAAAGAAGCTAAAGGTAAAGGTGATGGACTGGCTAAGCATGTCTCCAGACCTAAACCATATTGAGCATCTGTGGGGCATCCTCAAACGGAAGGTGGGGGAGTGCAAGGTCTCTAACATCCACCAGCTCAGTGATGTAATTATGGAAGAGTGGTAGATGACTCCAGTGGTGTAACCTGTGAAGCTCTGGTGAACTCCATGCCCATGAGAGTTAAGGCAGTGCTGGAAAATAATGGTGACCACACAAAATATTGACACTTCCACATATGGACATTTCCACTTAGGGGTGTCCATCACTTTTGTTGCCAACGGTTTAGACATTAATGGCTGTGTGTTGAGTTATTTTGAGCAGCAAATTTACACTGTTATACAGGCTGTACACTTACTACTTTGCATTGTAGCAGAGTGTCATTTCTTCAGTGTTGTCACATGAAAAGATATAATAAAATATTTGCAAAAATGTAAGGGGTGTACTCATAATGTAAGGGTGTACCCCTGGTACTTGATATATGTAATGTAGAGGTGTAATATGGCTAATAGTTTTTGTTCTAATATAGATATGATGACTGACATTTGGAAATTAATATATCTATATTTTTAAAGTCCACATTTGAGACTCTGTGAGTATGACGTATAATTTGTAAGGGAGTTCCATGTTTTTTTCTTACAGTTTAGTCATGTACTGTGTATTTAATCGCTTTATGCATTTTGAAGCTTAGATCCTTTGTAGAAAGTGCTTTTTCCAAAGCTTCGTAGAAGATTGGAAACTCCCTACTATCTACAGGAAATGGAAGAGGCAGAAAACTGGGGAAAAAATTATAAGGGATAGCTAGGGTCAGGAACATTTTTAAAGTTTACTTACTTATGCATAACCATTCCAAAAAACAAACAAACTTGGGCCTATTTGTTCCTTGGAGATTGTTGTGCAAATAATTCTAATGTATTCCTATGTTTTGCCATGCATTTAAAGTACAGTATTGTGTGTTTAATAGCTATTACAGCTTTAATTAGTGTTAGAAAAAGCCTTTCCAAGTCCTGTTTGTGATACTTTTGTGATTTACAGGTCAGATTTAATTTGCGAGCTACTTGAAATTTGTTAATTGAATAGCGATTTTGCGTCTTTAGGACTGTTAACTTCGAAAAATTAATGGAGGAAATAGGGCTGACTTAGGACCTCATTGAATTGCGATTTGGCCAATTGAATAGGGCTCCATATAAGCACATAGCATTTTTTTTCACAGATGTTTTTAGTTAGTGAACTTATATCCAAAAGCAAGGTCTTCACTAACTAAAAACTTCTGTAAAAAAATATGCTATGAGCTTATATAGAGCCCTATTCAATTGGCCAAATCGCCTTTGAATGAGGCCCTTACATCTTTAGCTGGTCTGCAGTTATTTTGGGCAGGTAATTCGCAATTGGAATGCAAGTAGCTAAATGTAGCCAATTTAATATCCATAACCTTTACTTGCTGCTTTTCAAGTTCAGTTAATTGCGATTTGGACAATTGAATGGGGCCCTGAGTTAGTTAATAAAATAATATTTTGCAGAGAGCACTATATAGCATGATTCTAGCTAAATGGTGCAGCAAAATAGAATCTACATTACATGAATGGAAGGAAGTTTTGAAAGCAAAACTAGCAACAGTAATTCAAAAGTCTGTACAGCTTCTCTGCTGTGTTACTACATGACTTCACTTTTTTATAAAATAAATGCCATACTGATGCTAACTTTTTACTTTGCATGCTAATTATTTACAACCTATGTAAATTGATATAGTTAAAGTTAATTGCTGGCCTAGAGCCTCATTCAAATGTGATGTGGCCAATTGAATAAGGCTCTGTATAAGCACATACCATATTTTTTTACAGAAGTTTTTAGTTAGTGAACTTCTATGCAAAAGCAATGTCTTCACTAACTAAAAACTTCTGTAAAAAATATGCTATGGGCTTATATAGAGCCCTATTCAATTGGCCAAATTGCATTTGAATGAGGCCCCATGTTCTGTGTTTCTGTGGTATAATAGAAAACTGTTTTTCTACATGATCATGGTCTAGTTTTATAAAAAGAAGCTGAAAATTGCTACTGTTAGTGTCTTCCTTAAGGAGAGTGAATTTAAACAGGCATTGAAGATTTTTCTGTATTATCTTTGGTCGATTCACAAGCATTTTAAGAAATTCAAGCACATTCAGTTTGCCCACATTTGGCATCTTACAAGCCTTTTCCAGTACAATTAGATTGTGTGCTCTTTAGGTCAGGAATGATGTAGTCCATTTGTTGTTTTTATGTTAAATACACTCATGTTGTTGTATAATTGTTTTGTATCTTGTCTTTATAATTAATTACATTGTTAGATTATTTTCAAACATATTTTTTTTTCTTTGTACAGTGGCCTATAAAATAGTGAGGTCCGGATGTCCTTACATGTTAATTATTGACAATGCTTGACATCAACATAAGGTGCTCTCTAAGCTAATGGACACATTTTAACAAAGAGATCTTGGTTTTCTTATCCGTGTAGCCCCAGGACATGCAACATATTGATCCAGGTGCTAATATAGCCATCTGCAGTCACCACTATTATTAGATTCTTATGTTCACTGGAAAAGAGAAGCACATGACATGGTAAATAAACACTTCATAACATCCTCATAACATTTTAGAAAGCAGTACAGACAGTATTTATGTAGTGAGACACCTGATTTGTTTCTCTATGCAGAGGGTTTAATTGCACTTTCCCACCGATCTTATCAGACTCAAAGGCCTACAAACTTTATAAAATAGAAGGCCTTCTCAGTTGATAAATGCAATTAAAATCCTATTTTGAAAGTGCTATTTCGAAATGTTTGCTTTCCTCTTAATCTTCATGTACCCCTACATTATTAAAGGACCCTTGTAGGAAGGGTTTTAAAGGCATACCACCTGAGTAGTCAATATGCTGAATGCAAATTGAGCATATTATTTAAAAAAACTTGAAACCCCATAATTTACAATGAAGCCTTCTAGTGTGACAAAATAGGACTGCATAAAAATAAAATGTTTTAAGAATAAGCTGAATTTATCAATTATATGCTCAATTCTCATTCTTTTCATACTACCTACATGTGCAGTATGTCTTTTAAGAAAATAACTTTCCACTGTAATGTCTTAGTAAGAATAGCTAGTTAGTTTAATTTTGAACTGATTATTAATACAATTCATATTTAATAATTTATCATAACGATATTCAATATTATATTTATTTTGAAAGATAGAGTATCATACTCCAGCTAAGTGCTTGTCTTCCTCTCGATATGTTCATTCAGCAAAGGGTGATTTTGACTGAGACATGTCTATAGAGTTTCAAGAACTATTACATTTGATAAGAGAATAAACAATCATTGATAGGCTACTCCAAAAACAACAACTTATTACCTCTTAATATGACTCAAGTCTCCAGCAAGTAAAGATTGTTGTGTTGGTACACTTTGTGTCTTAAAATGTAGCAGCTGCCTGCTAGAATAAACTACCTCTCCCTTTGACATTATAGTCGGTAAATACTACTT
The DNA here is from genome assembly GCA_027410445.1 of Discoglossus pictus. Classification (NCBI taxonomy): domain Eukaryota; kingdom Metazoa; phylum Chordata; class Amphibia; order Anura; family Alytidae; genus Discoglossus; species Discoglossus pictus. The sequence continues at coordinate 153,721,336 of CM050165.1, forward strand.
GCAACTGAGTCTGAACTTTGAAAGTAAGTTTAATGTTGATTTTTTTTTTTTTTTTTTTATAATTAATTTTTTTATTTAGGACGAGTCAATTTTTAAACAACAATATAATATAACAAAGAATAGAAAAGTCAATCATGCAAATAGCAAGACATAAGCACAAAAAAAAAAATACAAATAAAATGAAGAGCAGATCTGAGATATGCAAAAAAAAACTAAACATTCTATCCTTCTCAGCCTATGAAATCTTCATGGTCTGATAAATATCCAGAGCTTTTAATAGAATGGTGTGGATGAAGCATATAAAAATAAACATGAGACACCGGCTCTCAGCTCCCCACCATATTGATTGGGACCAACTGAGATCCGGAATCCATATGACTCTCTATTCAATGATGTTATAAGACGTCCTAACATTTTTTCTCTTTTTGATTATCAACCTGCATTCTTAAGTATGCTTACTTTTAACTATTTTACAAAATATTTAGTCATCATTAAACCTCCTCAGCTTATGTTTACTTGAGTTACTAATCATAACATAATCAGTACCTGCAAGCTCCTTCATCATCACTCCAAAAGCCTCCATCCAGATGCGAACTAGCCATCCTCTCCAGCCGCCACCATCCTCCAGCATCCCAAACTCTTCTATCCCATCTCTATCTAGATCTGTATACTATATTTGGACACCAACCAAGGAGTCCACGTGTTAGTGAACCTGGGCATTGTATTCTGCAATGAATTCGCTATTCTCTCATTTATCATTATATAATTTATTTTTTTTACAACTTCTTTGAGTGACAGTACAGAAGTTTTCCAATTTTTGGCAATGCAAGTTTTAGCAGCTAAGGTCTAAAATTGCCAGAGTTCATTCTGTTCCCTAGACAAATCATAATGTGTCATTCCCAAAAGACATGTTTCAATCTCGGGTCTCAAGCCACTGGTTGTAATTTGCGTAAATAAGTCTATGAGTTCTCCCCATAGCCTCTGTACAACGGGACAAGTCCACCAGATATGCAGGAAGCTCCCTTCTGTTCTGCATCCCCTAAAACACTCTCCATTTATATCTTTATTAAAATTTGCCATCCTTTGGGGAGTATAATAGGTTCTGTGCAATACCTTAATAGAGGTCTCAAGCAAACTATATGTATATGACCCCCTTGTCAAATTAGTGCAGATTCTTTTCCAGACCATGGCATCTAACTCCTTTCCCAGGTCCTGCTCCCACTTCACCATAAATTTAGTTTTTTGTGTATTCTGAAACTCTATTAAGTGTGAGTATATGTATCCTAGGGTGCCTGTCATCGAGGGTATCTTTTCACAGATAGAGGACCATGCTGTATGTGTTGGATTCCCATAAGTATGTATTAACGAGGAGATCCAGTGTCTAAACTTCCGATAGTTCCAGAGCTCCTTCTCCGGAATTTGGAACCGGGGTATGATAGAAAAATGTGTTAACAGAGCCTCCGTGGAAAACCATTCCCCTATTCTCTTTAAAGGGCTAGTCAACCACCATGTTTTAGAACTTGGGCTAATAGTGGCCTCAAACTCGGGGAAGGACGTTAAGGACATCAGTGGTGACAGGGTTGGAATCAAGTTGCTCGATTTTTTAAGCCTATCCCAGGCCTTAAGGGTCGTAGAAATTATTGGATTAGTATGTCTGTAACTCGTGTCTATCTTTTCTATCCCCCAGATCACCGTATCCCATGAGTGGGGTTTCATCTGCCAATTTTCAATAAAAGTCCACAACGGCTGTAATGTACTAGAGTGGGTTACCGGGATGCACGCCAGCCGTGCTGCTTGCAAATAAAGCCTCAGATTGGGACAAGAAAGACCCCCTTTTTGCCTATTCCTGTACATTGTTGTCCTCGCTATACGTGGTGGTTTATTACGCCAGATAAATCTAAACATTGTATTCTGAAATTGATCAATATCTTTCATACATAGGTTAATTGGTAGAGTTCGGAAGAGAGAGAGAATTTTTGGGAGCACTGTCATTTTTATCGATGTTATGCGTCCCGTCCATGATATTTGATATTTAGACCAGGTCCTCAAGTCCTCAGTCAGCCGCCTAAGTAATGGTGGGAAGTTAGCTTTATAAAGACCCGCCAAGTTTTTGGTAAGCTTAATTCCCAAGTACTTGATTGAATTTTTAGGCCATTGAAAATTGAATGCCGCCTTCAATGTTTCTAATATAGGGCCTGGAACCCCTACCCCCAAGGCCTCAGTTTTTTCCTCATTAATTTGCAGCCCTGACATGGCCCCGAACTCCCTTAAAGTAGACAATAATTTAGGAATAGAGTTTACAGGGTCCGTTAGAGTGCATAATAGATCATCTGCGAATAGAGAGCATTTCAGGTGATGATGACCTATCTGCAGACCCCTGATCTCCCCTTCTCCTCTTATCTTTTGAGCCAGAGGCTCAATAGCCAGAGCAAAAAGCAGTGGAGACAGGGGGCACCCTTGCCTGGTACCCCGCTGGATGTTTACCAAAGCCTCTCCTGTCCCGGGCATTCCCAAATGAGCTTCAGGGCTTTTATATAGTGTCTTGATTAGACGTATAAAGTTTCCTTTAATACCAAATATAGCTAACACTGCATATAGGTAAGGCCACTCTACTGTATCAAATGCCTTTTCCATATCCAGTGCCAACACACAAAGAGGTGTTTTTCTTTGGGAGGCCAGGTGTATAACATTCATGGTCCTACGGATATTGTCTACCGTTTGTCTATGTTGTATGAACCCGGTCTGGTCCTTGTGTATTAGAGTTGGGAGAAACCTTGCCATCCTATTTGCCATAATTTTAGTCAATAATTTAATATCCCCATTCATGAGGGAAATGGGACGATAATTTTTCGGCTCCAGGGGATCCCTCCCTTCTTTAGGGAAGATTACTAAGTTCGCTGTGCTGAGTTCCGGGGGCATTGATTCCCCCCTAAGTACGGCATTAAACAGACAGCTAAGATAAGGGGCTAAAACGTTCCCACATACTTTATAATAAGAATTAGTGAAGCCATCCGGCCCTGGGGCTTTCCCTGACTTGAGACTTTTAATGGTTTCTAATATCTCCTCTACACCCACATCCGCATTTAAATCCTCTATATGCTGCTCTGAAGCTTTAGGAAGATCACAGGAATCCAGATAAGATCTAAGAGCTTCCGGGCTCGGGTTTATTTTTGTTGAATAAATCGAATTATAAAAATCCCTAAATGTGTGCTTGATTTCGCTCTGACTCACTGTTATCTTCCCAGCCCTGGTTCTAATCCTAAGAATTCTGGACAATGCTGCTTTAGACCGAAGCTTCCGTGCCAGAAAGGAATCAGGTTTATTAGCTTTGGAATAAAACAGCTGGTTCGTCCGTCTCAGGGCACTCTCTGTCTTGTGCGAAAGCAAGGCGTCAAGTTCTAATCTAGTGTCATCTATTCTCTGGCGAAGTCTATTGGAGGGGAGCTTTTGATTCTGTAATTCTAGGTCTCGTAACTTAGCAGTAAGTTCCTGTTCCTGACGTATACTATTTTTTTTTATGGTAGCTGCCATCTTAATACATATCCCCCTGATATAGGCCTTGTGGGCCATCCACACCCATCCTATATTAGATCCCGGGGTATTATTTAGCTCAAAATAGTGTTGCAATTCTTTCTGTATCTGGCCCAGTAGCGCCGTATCCGATAACATACGTTCATTAATTTTCCAGGAATATGGAGTCCTGGAGTCTCCTCCAAGATCCATATCCAAGGAAACTGCCGAGTGGTCTGACCATGGGCATACCAAAATTTCCGAGCCCCTGGTTTGGTAAAAAAACTTAGAGGTTACTAAAATCGTGTCTATCCGTGAGTAGGTCCCATGCGTATGTGAATAGTATGTGTATTCGCGACTATTAGGATGATGTCCTCTCCAGGCATCCACTAAGCCCATTCTGTCCAACACCCCTTTAATCTGTTGTAATTTCCGCGAGTATCTATTAGTGGCCTGGGAGCTCGAACGATCTAGTCCATGTTCTAACACAAGAAGTCCCCCCCTATCACCACTAGACCATCTGACCAGGGTTCTACTTTTTTCAGCATGTGTAGCAAACTTTTATGGGGTGCCACCGTGTCCGCGTAGAAGGATACCAGCGTAAGTTTAACTTCCTGAATTGTGCCCCGCAAAATAACATAATGCCCATCCTTGTCTATCAATTTGGAGTCTATTTGAAAGGGGAAGTGACGGTGAATAAGAATGGTAGCTCCCGCCTTTTTGGACCTTTGGGTTGAAGAGTGGAAAGTGGGATATTCCTTGTTTAAGTACGAGGGAATATGATTCTTTGCAAAATGCGTTTCTTGCATAAAAATTATAGATGGTTTCTTAGTTTGATAATACAGAAAAGCTTTCCTTCTTTTAAACTGGGAATTAAAGCCCTTGACATTGTGTGTTAAAAAACTATACTTCTCCTTCAAAACTCTAGCCACTTCTTTCCTGCTTCCCAAGACAGTTTGGTCTAAACATCTTACCTTGATTTAGTGATAGCCAGATTGGATGGGGCGACCAGAGAAGCGCTTGAGCCAAAACAGAAGGCTCCTGAGAGCTGTTGGAGTGATGAGAGTCGAGCACGCAATTCTGGAAATGAAAGAAAGAGCAAGAAAATAAATTAACAGTTGAATAGTTCACAAGAAGATCAATATCTTTGCAGTTATCGAGGAGTACTATCATACAAATTATTTTTAATACACATAACTTCCTACGCCAATCGTAAATCCTGGCTTCTAGGGGAGAGAGTAATGGACCTGCCATTCTCAAATACAGCCCCATTAGGAAGGGGTAATAGAATTCTTTGAGGTACAAAAAATTCCAACTAAGGAGAGGAGAGGGGGGATACCCTCAACAATACAAATTGTTTAACTAACATTAGAACTAGCAGCCTAGTAACTAGCTGAAAAAGAATAATCACAACTGTAAAAAATAAAACAACTTTTTTTTTGAAGAATAACCGGTTCTCCAGACACCGAAATCCAGATAAATAAGTCCCATGCATCAGTAAGAAAAAACTTGGGGCTCAGCAGATTTTCTTGTTTTTTTTTGTTTTTTTTTTGTTTTGTTTTTTTGCCCTGTATTTCCAGAGTCTGTGTAATTATTGATTATTGAGTTCCTTCCAACTCTGTGCAGTTCCTCAATTCCTCTCCCCGAGTCTTGGAATGTCTTTCTGGAGGGATAGTCAAGACCTCTATCATGTCAGCCTCTCCAAGTCTGTTTTTACTCCTGAGCGGGACCGAGGTCCACTGTCTTTTAGGGAGAGGATTCAGGGTCACACGCTGACTTTCAGGGTCCCTATGGCCACCCTCCGATGTTATATGCAGCATTTGTAGCAGTAACTGGCAGTCTTCCAAACTATGGACCGTGTGGGTTTTTCCTTTATATTGAAAAATAAGGGCAAAAGGGAAGCCCCATCGGTATTGGATACCATGCTGGATGAGTACCCCCAATGCCGGTTTCATTTCTCTTCTCCTGGTCAACATGATAGGAGAAAGGTCTGCAAACACCATGAGCTGAGCATCATCTGGTCCTCTAAGATCCAAGATCTTTCGGGTAGCAGCTAGAATTAAGTCCCTTGACTGTTGTCGGGAGAATCGGACAATTACATCTTTAGGGGTATCCATGTTACGAGAAGCTCCTAGCGCCCTATGCGCTCTTTCTATATCAATGTCCGCTTCTGCCCCTTCTGGTAAGATCCCAATAAGCAAGTCCATAACATATCTCTTCAGATTCATGATCGCTTTAGGGATCCCCCTTATTCGTATGTTATGTCTTCTAGACCGATTCTCTAGATCTTCATACTTGTCCTCTAGAGCCGCTATGCGTGACGCGTGGTGTTGCGTCTCCCTCCTGTCTCTATCCTGTGCTTCCACCAGTTGGTCAACTGTTTCTTCTAGTTGGTGGGTTCTTTGACCTAGGTCCTGGATGTCTTTCCTGATTGCATCCACCGTTTTAGTCGTGTAAGCTTGAAACAATTTTTCAATTTGTGCCATCGCACTCTTGGATAGATTTATATCAGCCTGGGCTGCGTTTCGTGTGTCCTCCCCCTCCGATTCCTCAGAGGGGTCAGATCTCACCTCGTCAGGAGTTTCAGGGGGTTTGCAGTAGTCTGTAATTTTCTTAAGTGGAAGGGATTTTTTGCTCTTTCCCATCTTGGGCTGCAGTGGACCCGCCACAGAATATGAAGTGCTAAAGTTGCCGCGTAGATGTATGCCCCTTTCAGGGAAATGTTTTTGTTGGAGTGGGATTCCGGCTTGTGATTTAACAAGTTGTGGCGTGCTGTGCTGCTATGCCATGATCTGTCAAGGTCTCCCCCCGTGGATCATATTAGACCTGCATTACTCTTTGTCCACAAGTAAACAATGTTCAACAAGCAAGTAAAGTAGTTGAGTTGATCTTAGTCATCAGAGATCTTGTAGGTTTGCAAGTGAAGCCTGAAAGTTGCAGCCCTGAGAAGTAGTGCCAAACTGCCTTGCCAATTATCACACTTGTCATTTGTGTCAGTCCTTGCTTCCTGGGTATTACTTATACACTGCCACTTGTAGGTTTAGAACAGTCAGTAGTGCTGGCAAAAGTAGTTTAAATGTAAATGTGGCATATGTAGATATCTCTGGGCCTGCAATGCAGCTGTTTACTCACAGCTTTAGGATCAGGTTATCGTTGATTTTGTTTTTGAATGTTATATATTCACTAGCGAATTGCCCGTCAAAAAATGACGTCAATGAAATTGTAAGTGAGCTAATGCTATTTGGTGTGTAATAATGAAATATATAATACATTAATAAATTAATATACTTTACCTATTTTGAAGCATTGTGTTGAAGAGCTGTCAATGTGTTTTGATGTTGCTACAACATTAGTGGTGTGGAGCTGCTGTGTAAGCGTGGTGAATGTGTGCAGTGTAATACTGTGCGTGCGCGAGACGAAACCGTTAGCGTAGTTGTGTACTTCCGCATTGGCGTAAAATGTCGGGTTATCTGTGGTATGCGTCTTTGCGGATTATCCGTAGGTGCTTCGTGGTGTTTTGCGAGTTTCTTGTGGTGTTTTGTGAGTGTTTTGTGGTGTTTTCCGTGTTGAGAGTCCTGTAGCCTCGTTTTCGTTTTGTTCGTCGGACATTTTTTCTCTCGCTTAGCGATTTTCTGTCTAAAGTGTTTTATTTTTATTTAAATGAAGGTGTAACTTGTTTTTTTGAGGTGCTGGATGGTTCCTCTTGCTGTAGGTAAGCTTTTTATGTGTGTGTTGTGTGTATTTATTGTGTTTTAAATGTTTGTATGTTATCGTGTTGCGTCCGATTTTTGCGAGGTCGTAATGTGTGCTAACGTGTCTCGTATGGTGTATGCGTGTGTAGCTTCGCGAGGTCCTCAGTTGCTGGCAAGGAGCGCCTTTGGCGCTCCATGCCAGCAACTGAGGCCCTCGCCCACTGCCCTTGCTTTGCGAGGCCCGCGGCTCGCTATGCAAGCCGCGGGTTTGCTATGCGAGTCCGCAAACGTTAGCAACAACTCGCATGCTCACAACTATATATGTGATTTTAATAATAATTATTGCCTACTTAAAAATCTAGCTCATAATGTTATGGCATTACAGTGGTCAACTAAATAAAGACTTCCCACCAGGCATTAGCTTTGAGAGACTTTGCAAGTATAGAGGAGGCTGGAGTATACATTTTTGGTACAGTTAATGTGATCCCTTTTCTAAAATCCCAAGAGAGAAATTCCCTTACTGTTAAAGATTTCTTTATGGTACCTGCAACATTGAAATTGGACATGGTGACCCATATCAACAAAGGAGACAAACCTCTGTTGCCTAAGATATTCTTTCCATGTGCCTATAAGAACTAATCATACTGAGCCTTGTATTTTTTATTATATAAGCTTCTTGAAATACCGGTACATATATACCACAAAACAGAATGCTTGAAATCCCAAATGACTCCTGATGCCCGCTAAACTATTCTCAGAAGACTTGTATTTTGTCAGACACCAGTGTGACCTCCATGATTTGAGAGAACAGGTACATGGAGGGTCTCACAGCTAATTTGAAGGGAAGCTACCATTTCCACTATTAAAAAAGGAAGCCTCGGGGGTTCTTTTATTGACAGTGAAAAATGCATTGCACAAAAAATGTATTTTAGATGCATTTTAAGGCTATATCATATTCCATTATTTCATCTTGAGGTATACAGGTCTATGAACCACACATCCTCTGGTACTTGTGACACATATACTCTTTGTTCTCTCCCTTCCCTTGGAACCGACAATGTTCAATTATACTATATTAATACTACTGACATTGCTGTATAAACCTTCCTTAACTTGTCTATACCCAATTTCACCCATACATTTAAATGTTTTGTATATTTTGTAGAAGGATTGTATCTCTGTGTTGTGCATCAACATTATAATTGACAAAAACATAGTTACATAGTAATATAGGTTGAAAAAAGACTTATAGTCCATCAAGTTCAACCATCTCCTCTGATCTTTTTAATATGCAGATTAATTGTTAATTGATCTTGTTGAACAGTTAAAAAGGGATATTCTACCAATAGTGGCAGAACAACTGAAATAATTGTCAATATATAATTTTTTTTTTTTTTTACATATTAACATTTAATACAAATCAAGATAAAACTTTCCAGTTCAATGGAACTTACTTTAAGCTCTTCAGTAAATAAAACACTGTTTATACAAAGTATTTTGGATAGGCAAAACATACACAATCATTTAAATTTTTATATGGAGTTCCAATATTAACATATTTATAGTACATAGTTACATAGTAGTTACATAGGGCCTCATTCAAATGCGATTCGGACAATTGAAAAGGGCTCTAAATAGGCACATAACATATTTTTTTTAAATACGTTTTTAGTTAGTGAAAACCTTGCTTTTGGATAGATGTTTACTAACTAAAAATTTCTTTAAAAAAATATGTTATGTGCTTACTTAGACCCCTATTCAATTGGCAAAATTGCAATTGAATGAGGGCCATAGTAATTAAGGTAGAAAAAAGATTTTCAGTCCATCAAGTTCAACCTTTTAAGATCTCCTCTGATCTGCAATATGCAGATTAAATATTAATTAATTAATTGTTAATTAATTATGAATCAATTATTTAATTATTTAAAAAAAAAATGTTTTTATTATCCAGAGGAAGGCAAACAGAAAAAAAAACCCCAAGTAAGAATTGTCTCAAAGGAAAAAAAAAATCCTTTCTGACCCCAGATACTGGCGATCGGATTTCTCCCTGGATCAATACTGTCTCTCTAATTATCCATGATAACCCTGAATTGCCTTTTTAGTTAGAAATAAATCCAGTCCCCTTTTAAAGTTATCTATCGAATCCGCTGTCACTACCTCCTCTGGTAGAGAATTCCACAGATTAACCACCCTTACTTAAGAACCCTTTTCTTTCTTTAAGGTGGAATCTTTTTACTTCTAACCACAAGGGATGTCCTCTTGTCAGTTGAAAACCTCTTGGTACAGAAAGCTCCCTTGACAAATCTTTATACTGACCCTGGATGTATTTATATAAGTAATCATATCTCCTCTTACATGCCTTTTTTCTAGAGAAAATAAGTTTAATTTGGTTAGTCTTTCTTCATAACTTAGCCCCTCCATTCCCCTTATTAGTTTTGTTGCCCTGCTCTGTACCTTTTCCAGGTCTAAAATGTCCTTTTTATGAAGTGGTGCCCAAAATTGTACTCCATATTCCAATTGAGGGCGTACTAGAGATTTGTATAGTGGCAGAATTATATTTGCTTCCCTGGCTTCTATACCCTTTTTAATACATGCTAATATTTTATTTGCCTTTGCAGCTGCTGCTTGGCTTTAAGCACTGTTACCTAGGTGGTTGTCCACAAGCACTCCCAAATCCCTTTCAATATCTGATACACCTAGATTTGCTCCATTAAGATTATAAATTGCATGGCTATTTTTCCTTCACAGATGCAGTCTCCAGTCTGTCCCCTCTCCCCAGTCTCTCCCCTCTCCTCAGATGCCCATTCCTCAATTTTATGTAAATCCCTTTGGAGGGAAAGCACATTATTCTGATTTAATTACCTTGCACAACTTCGTGTCATCAGAGAAAATGGAGACACCACACTCCAATCCTACCTATTAATAAATATGTTATAAAGGAGATGACCTAATACTGAACCCTGAGGAACCCCACTTACCACATTAGTCCAATCAGAGTATGTTCCATTTACAACAACCCTTTGCTTCCTGTCTTTTAGCCAGCTCTCAATCCATGAGCAGATATTTACTGCAATTCCTGTATCTCTTAGTTTGCACAATAGTCTCCCATGTGGCACTGTATAAAAAGTCTTTGCAAAATCCAAAAAGACTACATCCACTGAGTTGCCTTGATCCAGGTTCCTACTAACCTCCTCATAGAAACTAATTAGATTTGTTTGACATGACCTATCACTCATAAATCAATGCTGACTCTTACTTATAATCCTGTTCAAATACAGTATATGTTTTCTATAATATGTTGTGTTGATTCCCCCTATATGCATTTACCTGATGACGTCAGATGATGCCTCAACTCTCTTAGCATCACTGTTTACATTAAAACTGAGGGTTTCATCTCATATCAGTGTTTTTGTGCTCTCTGTGCCTTATCTGTCATTTAGGGATTATTTCAACTACCTTTCCTCAGTATAGATGTATATTTTGGTGGTGGGAGTGTCATGGTCTGGGCCTGCATAAGTGCTGCCGGCACTGGGGAGCTACAGTTCATTGAGAGAACCATGAATGCCAACATGTACTGTGACATACTGAAGCAGAGAATGATCCCCTCCCTTCGGAGACTGGGCAGCAGGGCAGTATTCCAACATGATAACGACCCCAAACACACCTCCAAGACGACCACTGCCTTGCTAAAGAAGCTGAAGGTAAATGTGATAGACTGGCCAAGCATGTCACCAGTCCTAAGCCCTATCGAGCATCTGTGGGGCATCCTCAAACGGCAGGTGGGGGAGTGCATGATCTCTAACATCCATCAGCTCTGTGATGTCATCATGGAGGAGTGGAAGAGGACTCCAGTGGCAACCTGTGAAGCTCTGATGAACTCCATGCCCCTGAGGGTTAAGGCAGTGCTGGAAAATTATCGTTGCCACACAAAATATTGGGCACAATTTGGACATTTCCACTTAGGGGTGTACTCACTTTTGGAGCAGAGTGTCATTTCTTCAGTGTTGTCACATGAAAATATATAATACAATATTTACAAAAATGTGAGAGGTGTACTCACTTTTGTGAGATACTGTATATATATATATATATATATATATATATATATATATATATATATATAAAATATATTTATATATATATATATGTATATATTTTTTTTTATATTATGGATTTATAGTACATTTTATGATGCAGTAGATGTCCAGAACTAAAGATATTAATGTTCTGATTCAGACCCAATCTATTTACTACCCCTGTTCTGGATAGAAACCTGGAGCCATATTCAGTTCCAAGCCCCCAACTCGATCGCAGATGGCTGAATGTCTGCTGGTGTGTTGCGGGCTCCGATTGCGATGCTATTCAATTGAGCAAGGGTGCGAGTTACAAGCCGAAGCCTCAAGCCTGTAAAGCTTGTTTTAACCAGTAATGCTTCCGGGTATTCCAACCATGAAGCGCACCAAAATCATTGAAGGCACAGGTCAATTAACCAATAGGAAGCTGAGGACACCAATCAACGCTGCTGGAACTAGTTTAAAAGATTGCGAAAATTTTAATTCTTTGACTTTGCTGTAGCTGAGAAAGACAACACACAAGTCTAGGCGTTGGTGGGTTTCTGAGAGAGATAAAGAGAGAGAGCGAGAGATAGACAGAGACTGAGAGAGAGATAGAGAGTGTTAGAGAGATAGGGAGTGTTAGAGTGAGAAAGTGTTAAAGAGAGCAAGTGAGAGTGCCAGAGAGAGAAACAGAGAGTGTTAGAGAGAATGAGTGAGAGTGACAGAGAGAGAAATAGAGAGTGTTAGAGAGAGAGATAGAGAGTGCTAGAGAGAGAGATAGAGTAAGGAGAGGAGGAGAGTGAGGGGAGAGAGAGGGGAACAACGGAGGAGGAGAGAGAGGAGATTAAAGATAGAGGTATGGACAGAGGGAAAGGAGGCAGCTGGTTAGGGAGGGGAGGTACAGATGCCACCAGATGTAAACACACCAGGTGTAGGAGCAGAGGGTCAGGGGCCTGATCCCAGTGTGGGAGGTAGTGGGGATGAGCGGCCAGCCCCAGGGAGTGAAAAGGGAGGCCAGGAACCCCAGGCACAGTGGGCAGGGCAACAGGTTGTCCAAAGAAGAGGGCCCACAATTATAGCGGAGAGGAGACAGAAATCCTCCTCTGAGAAGTCCAAGCCCACCGTAGCATCATCCATGGTGGTAGGGATGTGAGGCCTGGCTATGTCATATGCCTGGAATGAGGTGACTGCAGCTGTGGCTTCACTCAGGTTTGCACACATCTACATTTCCGGTACCAACTCCATTGCCAGCACCATCTTCAGTGCCACCAGCACCATCTCCAGTGCCGCCGGCACCATCTCCAGTGCTGTCTGCACCATCTCCAGTGCCAGTCCCATCTCCAATGTCAACAGATTCCTTACTGGCAACACCATACCTATTCATCCGCCCCAGTCACCTTGAGGGACATATATTGGCACATCGGCTTGGCTGATGATCGCAAGATTGGAGCAATCCAACAGCTGACAGCTCAGCTGGCACGTGAAAATGAAATTGCAGTCGGAAAGCATCCAAGCAATATATGGTGAGGAGGTATAATCTTTGGATAAAGTGGTACGAGCAAATAACTCATAGGGACAGACAAGTCCAGACACATCACTTGGCGCGGCTGGTGCAGTTGGCTGAAGCCCATGTGTCTGCGCCCCAGCCTTTGGCTCCACAGGCTCCACCACCACCACACCTCTTCATCTCACCCCTTACCACCGACAGCTGCTACACAGCCACCACAGCCACCAAAGACAGAGCCTACAGCCTCTTCATCTCACTCCTTAGAGCCAACAACAGCTGCTACACAGCCACCACAGCCAGAGCCTACAGCATCTTCATCTCACCCCTTTCTGCCAATGACAGCTGCTACACAGCCACCACAGCCAGAGCCTAAAACTTCTTCATCTCACCCCTTACCGCCAACGACAGCTGCTACACAGCCACCAAAGCTAGAGCCTATAGCCTCTTCATCTCACCCATTCCCGCCAATGACAGCTGCTACACAGCCACCACAGCCAGAGCCTACAGTCTACATATCTCACCCTTTACCGCCAACGACAGCTGCTACACAGCCACCACAGTTGGATGCACCCCTCACTCCTCCATCTCCTGTCCATGGTAGAGGGAGGAAGTGCGTGGTTCCAGAAGGTTTGGGCCCAGTGCTCTGAAAGAGGAAGATCGGTGTGAACGTCCCTTAGGTCAGTGGCTGTCAAACCTCTCCCCAGGACCCACTACACAGACCATAATTTGGGGAAAAACACTGTGTGAATACACATGTGAAGCAATTTGAGGCTCCACCACCTGTTGAATACAATTGGTCTCATTTACTGTTTCCCATAAATCATGACCTGTCTGATGGCTCCTGAGGAGAGGATTGAGAATCACTGCCCTATGTCCTCCTCATCCACACTCCATAATGAATATAATTTTGTATTAATATTAACATACTAATGGCTGGCTATTTCTGAAATTGATGTTCAATGTGGATTGCCATTGAGATGAGATGTTGAAGTCAATCCAAATAGTGATCTTATTGATATCTTCTTATTGCGTCTGTAGGTCTTAATAGCCCAATATCACGGCCATGAAGGCATGTTCCTCAACCTCCTCTTTCTGTGTCACATATTCTGCTAATCAATTTCAGATTATTCCATAACATCTGACAACACATTGTGTGTGGAATAGATCTGTATGACATTGTTATGATCCTACTCTACCCCTGTAGGACCAAGGGTTCTTTTGCCAATCCCTTTAAGCAGCAATGAATTCAACACAGCATAACAGTACCCAGGACTGTCAGGAATCCAAGTCAGCAGAGTTCTCCCAGTGTGTAGGAGCAAAGTATCAGATAGGATCCAATGCCATAGTTATGTTATCTTTCCAGATTAAATCATACACAATGCTGATGTATGTTTAATCTGTCCCTCTTACATCCCTTAGTTTAGGACACAAAAAGAACATCCATATCCTTGAGTAGTTCGAGCACACTCAGTTTATTAATTCAGATCCAGTACCTTTTAACAACTTTCCCCACCCACCAGCTAACTCCTCTCAGACCCATCCCTCCTTTCATAGACCCATGTTTTTCTCTGGTTTTCCTGTCTTTACTCACACCAGCTGTCTCAGGCTTGGGGGGGGGGAGTAATTGTTAGGGGCTGCTTCACTTTTACGACCCCTCTTAGACCAGATAGAGGGCTTTGATCTATTGCAAGATCCTGTGTTTATACTATGTGACCTGCTCTGCTCAGGTCGTGGAGGAGGAAGAGACAGGAGTGTTAGTAATTTGGGGTCAAGAACCAGTCAACATGGCCCCAGCTAGACAAAATGGTTTCTTACAATACATCCCTAACAACACATACATGTTAACCCAGAATGGTGACGTACTTTATGTGCACCATGTCCTGCTCTCCATCTAGTTATGACAGCTGCTTCTCCCCCTTTTTTATTAGTGTAACATAGAGGATCATCCTGATGGATAATTCTCTTGCTACACTGCTTTTACTTGTCCTCCTGTCTGGAAAGTCCATCCGCATTCTGATGGACCTTTCCTCGTCCGTGTTGAATGGCAAAATTATAAGTCTGTTAGGCCAAGCTCCACCTCAGTAAACGACCGTTATCCCCAGCCACCCTGGATAACCAACACAGGGGATTATGGTCAGTCACCACAGTAAATTCTCTCCCATAAAAGTAGTGTTGTATCTTCTTAAGGACCAGCCAGACACTCCTTTTCAACTGCTGCATATGCCACCTCCCTGGGGAGCAGCTTTCGGCTGAGGTATGCAATAGAGTGCTCAAATCCCTGCTCATCCTTTTGACTCAACACAGCCCCCAGTCCATACATGGAAGCATCCGTTTGTACAACAAAGGGCTGTTGATAGTCGGGAGCAGCTAATACAGGGGAGCATGTTAGAGCATCATTTAAGGCCTGGAAGGCAACCTCACAAGCAGGGGTCCAGTCCACCACCCTGGGCATCCTCTTCTTTGTCAAGTCGGTCAGGGGTTTGGCCATGGCACTGTAACAGGGAATACATTTTCTGTAATACCCTGTGGTCCCCAGGAAAGCCATTACCTGTTTCTTAGTTTGGGGGGTGGGCCATGCAGCTATCCCCTCTACCTTGGCTGGTTCTGGCCTAATCTGCCCACTGCCTACCAAATGACCTAAATACTGTACTTCAGCCCTGGCCCACTGACATTTGTCTGGGCGAATAGTCAATCTGGCCCCCTTGATTGTATCGAGTATACTTTTGACATGCTGTAGGTGATCCTCCCATGTATTACTAAATATGGCGATGTCATGCAAGTAAGCCTGAGCATACCCTTGGTGCCCCTGTAATAATCGATCTACTAACCTCTGAAAAGTTGAAGGGGCATTCTTCATCCCGAATGGCATCACCTTGAATTGGTAAAGTCCAAAGGGGGTGATGAAGGCCGACTTCTCTCTAGCTGTCTCAGCAAGGGGAATTTGCCAGTACCCCTTGGAGAGATCCAGAGTGGTGAGATACTTGGCAGTACCTAGACGGTCCAACAACTCGTCCATGCGTGGAATAGGGTAAGCATCAGTCTTGGTCCTGTCGTTTAGCTTACGATAGTCTACGCAGAAACGAGTGGTCCCATCTTTTTTAGGCACCAGTACTACTGGGGAAGCCCATGGGCTACTGGAATGTTCAATCACCCCTAATCTTAGCATTTCCCGCAGCTCATCAGAGATATTGGCCCGCACTGCCTCTGGTACCCGGTAGGAGGGCTGTTTTAATGGGTTGCAACCTTTGGTTAGGACCTCATGCACTGCTAAAGGGGTACACCCCGGGCTAGTAGAGAATAGGGCTTTATAGGGGGCCAGAGTTTCCATTAGCTTCTCTTGGTGGGCTGCACTTAAATTTAAGGACTGTCCTACCACCTCCATCTGATTGTTGAGCCCAGCTGGGGCTACCAGGTCAGGTAAGGCTCCTTCCTCTGGGTCACTGCCAGTAGGCAGACAAATAGCTAGCAAATGTTGGGGTCGCCTCTGGTATTCTTTCAGTCTGTTTATGTGGGCCACCCTTGTGACCTTTCTCTCGGGGTCTACCATTACCACATATGTATGGGGGTTCAATTTCTTAATAATTGGGTAGGGCCCTTCCCAGATTGCCTTGAGCTTATCCTGGGGATGAGGGACTAACATCAAAATCTCTTGTCCTACCTCCAGTTCCCTCTCCTTTGTTCCCCTGTCATAGTATTTCTTGGCTTTGGCCTGAGCCACTTGCATGTGGTTCCTAACCAAACCAGTTAACATGGCTAGTTTCTCCCTGAAAGCTAGGACGTATGAGGCTACCGGAACCTGGTGTTGCCCATAGTCACCTTCCCATGCTTCTCTGATCACGTTCAAAGGTCCCCTTATCTGTCTACCATAAAGGAGTTCAAAGGGAGAGAACCCTGTGGACTCCTGTGGTACTTCCCTGTAGGCAAAGAGAAGGTAGGGGAGTAGACGCTCCCAATCCTTCTCTTGCTCTGTGAACGTACAGAGCATTTTCTTAAGGGTACCATTGAACCTCTCACAAAGGCCATTGGTCTGGGGATGGTATGGAGAGGAACTCAGGTGTTTGATACCACATAACTTCCATAATTGTTGGGTTACTGTAGCCATAAACTGGGTACTCCGGTCAGACAGGATCTCTTTAGGGAACCCCATTCGGGAGAAAACCTCCAATAAAGCCTCTGCTACCTTGGTAGCTGAAATCTTAGACAGGGGAATAGCTTCAGGATATCGGGTGGCATAGTCTACTATGGTCATAATGAACTTCTTCCCAGTCCTGCTGCTCCTAGCCAGGGGTCCTATCAAGTCTATGGCCACTCTCTGAAATGGGGTATCTATTACTGGTAATGGTTGAAGAGGGACGTGGGTACCCCTTCTTTGGCGGCCATATCGCTGGCAGGCATCACAGGAGCTACAGTAAGTAGTAACATCCCTGTTCACCTCGGCCAGTAGAACACCCTGGTAAGGCGATCCCGGGTCTTCTTCACCCCCATGTGTCCAGCTAATGGTACCTCGTGAGCTATCTCTAGCAGTCTCGCTCTAAACTTTTGGGGTACAACCAGCTGCTTCTTAACCTCTCTCATCCCATCTCCCTCATGTTCAGAGGTAATCCTGTACAGCAATCCTTCCCACACATACTCATCTCCCTCAGGACCCTTCTCTCTCTTGTCAGCCATTTGCCTAGCCCCAGCCAAGGTTTCATCCTCCCATAAGGCGACTTTCACCTGCCGGCAGTAGCCCAACCCCGACCCAGTTTGCTAGCAGGTAATTGACTTACCCCAGTTTCCAGGTGCCCGGCCTCATCCTCGTCACTTATTCAATCCCTGGTGACCTTGGCAGCTTGCGATCTGGTCACAACATTGACATACCGGCTTTCTAAATGCCCCAAATCATTGCCCAACAAAACCTCAGCTGGCAGCCCATGCATAACTCCCACTTCACGAACTCCTTTCCCAGTGCCCCAATCCAACTGCAAGCGGGCGACTAGAATGGAAAATTTTTGGCCTCCAGCCACCATCACCTCCATGGTCTTAGGGTGCATGGCTGCGCATGGTACTATATCCGGATGTACCACAGTCACTGCAGCTCCTGTATCTCGAAATCCCTTTGCCTCCTTTCCCTGGACCAAAACCTTTTGGAAATGCTGGTTCCTGTTGCCACCTGAACTGGTTTGCACAGCATGGATGGGGTGATAGAAATCCCCCTCTCTGGGTCTGGTCTGGATCACTCCAGACTCCTCAAGGTCCACATTCCACTCCCCCAGATAGTAGACAGGCTTAGTGGGGTGTCTGTTTTCCCTGTGTGGCACATTGGGGCATTCTCTTTTCATATGCCCTGGTTGATGACAACCATAACATTCGCCACCCCTTGTGTTCCGCGTGACAGGACGCGAGCTGGTAAATACTGTGGGATGAGGGGCCACTCCAGTGGCCAACTGAGGTCGGCTGCCATCTTGGAAAGTAGCAAGGTTAGAGAGGTTGACTACAGGGCGGCCGGGGACTGGTGCTGGGACTGGGGGGCCCCCTTTGGTAGTGTTGTTGAAGCCCCTATTCCTGGTCTCACCCCTGGTAGCCACAAAATGATCAGCTAGGTGGGCAGCCTTCTTGTACCCATGCTCTCAGTCCGTCAGGACTAGTGATGTCGCAAACATCAAATTTTGGGTTCGCGAACAGCGAACGCGAACTTTACCAGCGAACCGCCATAGACTTCAATGGGCAGGCGAATTTCAAAACCCACAGGGACTCTTTCTGGCCACAATAGTGATGGGAAAGTTGTTTCAAGGGGACTAACACCTGGACTGTGGCATGCCAGAGGGGGATCCTTGGCAAAACTCCCACGGAAAATTACATAGTTGATGCAGAGTCTGGTTTTAAGCCATAAAGGGCATAAATCACCTAACATTCCTAAATTGTTTGGAATAGCATGCTTTAAAACATCAGGTATGATGTTGTATCGATCAGGTAGTGTAAGGGTTACACCCGCTTCACAGTAACAGACCAATCTACCCGTTTAATGCACTGCAAACAACCGCAAACAGTCCCTTTGCACAACCGCAAACTCCCCATTTGCACAAGGTTGGATACCAAGCTAGCCATGTCCCGTTCTTTGTCCTCACTGATGTCATTGAAGGTCTCTTCCTCCACCCAGCCACCAAGGGTCCCCGAAAGGTGACAACAAGCCCCCTGGGACGCCTGCTGTGTTTGGTCTTCCACCTCCTCAAAAGCCACCTTTGTCCTCTGACTCCTCTTCTTCAGACTCCTCTCTCTGCGTTGCCTCTGTCTGCGTTATTATAAGGTGTGTACTGTTAAGTAGTACTATTCCTATCGGTTTAATCCCTGTTACGTCCACTATTAGTGGACGTGTATATGGCATTGATATTTGGAACAGGGAGATGGAAAAAGATGCTTGGTCGGTCCTCCCACTTCAAATTTGGGGCACTGCGCGTGCAATCTAAGGTGCCACCAGATATGAGTGTCACTGTGCACTGGCAAAAGTTGGCAGAGTAAGTTCTGTAGGCCTCACACACACGCCTGTAGGCAGGCAACTGATATTCAATCGATTACAGTAAAAAAAGTGTTGTTTTATGTCACTGTACACTACGGTTGCACCAGATATGACGTATCACTGTGCACTGGCAAAAGTTGGCGGAGTAGATGCAATAGGCTTCACACACACGCCTGTAGGCAGGCAACTGATATTCAATCGATTACAGTCAAAAAAGTGTTGTTTTATGTCACTGTACACTATGGTTGCACCAGATATAACGTATCACTGTGCATTGGCAAAAGTTGGCAGAGTAGATGCAATAGGCTTCACACACACGCCTGTAGGCAGGCAACTGATATTCAATCGATTACAGTCAAAAAAGTGTTGTTTTATGTCACTGTACACTACGGTTGCACCAGATATGACGTATCACTGTGCACTGGCAAAAGTTGGCAGAGTAGATGCAATAGGCTTCACACACACGCCTGTAGGCAGGCAATTGCTATTCAATCTATCACAGTCAAAAAAGTGTTGTTTTATGTCACTGAGCACAATATAAGCTGTGAGCCTGACACGGGCAGGCAACTGAAATTAGATTACAGGAAAAAAATGGTTGTTTGCAATGTATGTTACACCACCAGGTATGAGTAGTGAAAATAAGCACAATATAAGCTGTTAGGTGTTAGCCTGTCACACACACACGCTGGCAGGCAGGCATAGATTACATCAAAAAAATTATAAAATAAAATAAATGATGTTCAAAGTTTCCTTAATGATAAAGTATAGGGGGCGAACCAAAAAGCGCATGCGGACGCGAACATGCGAAAATCGTCGCGAATAGTTCTCCGGCGAACTGTTCGGGACATCACTAGTCAGGACAAATAAAATACAATTGTTTAATGAGGACCAAATCCCAAATTTCCTCAAATTTGGTTGCCCCCTTGCCTTTCCACCAACTGATGCAGGCATGCCTCATCCGACACATCACTTCAGAGTAGGTGTCCCCGGGGCCCTTGGTGTACGTGCGGAATTTGTGCAGGTAAGTCTCAGGGGTAACAGCATGCCTGTTTAGCAACACTCTCCGGGCCTCAGCATAGGTCTTCTGCTCCTTGGGAATTGCCCTGAATGCCTCACTAGCTTTCCCACTTAGTCTGCTAGCCAACAGTGTAATCCACTCCTTCTCTGGCAATTGATGCAAGTCACACTGTTGTTCAAAGTCCTGTAGGAAACAATCGATGTTCCCTTTCTCATCACAGAAGTGCTTGACACTGCTGTATGCCATTTTTAATCTGGCTGCCCCTATATCCTTCCCCTCATTGGATTCTAGAGAGGAATGGACAGTCTCTTTTCTGTTTTGTAGCCGTACTTCACGACTTAGTTGGGTCCGGAGGGCCATCACTTGTGCCTCTGGAATGACCGACCTCCACCTCTGGAATCTCCGGAATACCTCATCCTCCTCCTCTGCAGTAAGCCCCTGTAACGGATCTACTGGCACCCTGACCGGGTACCTCCGTTGATGGATGCGTCCTAGCTTGCGTCGAGGCCTACAAGCACCGCACCGGACACCAAAACCACCACAGACTCCAAGGATAGTACATCAGGAACAAGCGTTCAGTAGTTACAGCTCAAGGGAGTATGCAGAAGCATAGCAATCCCCAGTATGATAGCGATCCCCTCATATAAAGAGACGAGGCTACGTTTTGAAGGGTCAAGAGGAACTATATTTTAATGACAGGGAATCTCCTTTTATGCAATGTTGCCCTCTGAAGGGCTACACCCACATAATTATCACAACAGCCAATTATCTGCTTGGTTCAACCCCCACGTCTCCTCCCCTCAGATAACAGGTAACACAATTAAAACAGACACAATTTTAACCACATTCTGGATGTACCCCAAATACAGGGGGTACACCTTTAAGTCCCGCACCATTCAATATCTCTCACCCAGGGGAACAACATATACAAAAATGGCATGAATCAGACCAGGGGTTCAAAAGTTAGTAAAAGTATGTTTTTACACATAACACACAGACATTGCACATATCCCCTACACAATACACATATAGGACAATAGGTGAGTCACACCTCCCTGGCAACTTGGATACAATCAGACATTAATTAGATCATTCTTATCAGAGAATGAAAACACTTTGGAAAATGCAAGGATCCTTTACCACTTTCTTATCTCTTGAATCTCTGTAACAGGATTATCTATTAGCCTAGGTCTGCAAAAGTCTGGCTAATATTCTGAGCCAATATATTCTGTAGAACATCAACCAACATATATATAGTAGGATCATATTTTAACCATAATAATCATAAAACAGTTTAAAACAGTGATGGGTTCCGCTACACACCTTCCCCGTGACCATAAGCCGGCATACACGGTCTGATCCCAACGGATCGGCCTGGGGATGTCCGGACAAAAGTATTTGTTGGTCAATTCTCTAGTTTGACAACCCATCAGCATTACTGCAATTCACATTTACTAACATTTCCCATATCCCCAGATAGCTGGGATCTGAGCGCACAAAACCACCGAATAGCGCTCAGATCCTCTTCACACAGTTCAATTGCCATGTAGCTAAAGTCTTTCCCATAGTCTTTCATTATATGAATGGGCTTCATGGCACAGTTATCTGGGGTATCATGGTTCACACAGGGCAAGTACAGAATGACCCCCCTGTATGTAAAGGGCCAGAATGAGTGACTTACACTCTGGTATGGCCGAACACTGGTTCCAAAGGGCAATATGTACCAGGGCCATAGTCGCAGGGCAGGAGGCTGGCAAACAGTCCTCTCCAAGCCAAAGTGGCGAAGGGCACTTCGTCACACATCTCCCCTTTGGGGGGAAGTCTAACCAGGCACCTGGATATTTTGCTGGGGTGATGGTGCAACACGCTGAGGGGACTTGAGGGGCAGAGGCCAGCGGCACTCTGCCCTGATGCCAGCTCTTCTGCTGGTATAACCTGCAGGACCTCCTGCTCTGTACAAGGGACAAAGGGAGGGCAGAGGCCGACTGCACTCTGCCCCGCTGTCAGCTCTTCTGCTGGGGTACCTGGGACATATTCCGGCTCAGTAGCCAGGGAAACTTGGGGGTTAGTGGGGGTTAACATTTCCTCTGTTAACCCTGGGGCCACATTAGAAGTTAGCTGGGGAGGGGAATTTGTACTTACCCCCTCCTCCGGTTGTCCCAGTGAGGGTAGTTGGGGATCTGGACAAGCTGTGGGCGCAGAGACCACGGTCCCATCTGCGCTGTCTGGGAGATTGGTGTCTCCCCTGGTTAGGGTAAACTGTCGCTGGGGGGGAAGGACGACACCTTCTGCCCCCTGTGTTTCACACTGCCGCTGGGGGGGAAGGACGACACCTTTGGCCCCCTGGGGTACCCACTGCCGCTGTGGAGGAAGGTCGACACCTTCTGCTCCCTGGGGTACACACTGCCGCTTGGGGGGAAGGACGACACCTTCTGCCCCCTGGGGTACACACTGCTGCTGGGGAGGAAGGACGACACCTTCAGCTCCCTGGGGAACACACTGCCGCTGGGGAGGAAGGACAACACCTTCAGCTCCCTGGGGTTCACACTGCTGCTGGGGGGGAAGGACGACACCTTCTGCCCCCTGGGGTTCACACTCCCGCTGGAGGGGAAGGACGACACCTTCTGCCCTCTGTAGGGCCGGTAGAGAGACCTCGGTCCCATCTCTACCTGCCATCTGGAGGTCATCCCAGGACCAGTCAATGAAGTCTGGTTCTGCTTGTCGAGTAGGTTGGGGCTGCACAAGGCTGAGCAGGTGTTGGTAGTCCTGCTCCAGCTCCCACTCTCTCGTTACCAGGTGGGTCATGTCTTTGCTCACCTCGCCTTCGTCATCCCAGACATACATGCCCATCCGGTAGTCGTAGATGTCCCAAAACCTAGACCCCTCCGTGCTGCCAAGATCAATATCGTCCTCCAAGGCATCCCATAATAAACCTGGGCCATCATAATCATCCCCCTCTGGTAAGTCGTGTTCAGACGTCCAGGGGGTAAGTCGAACGGTATGCCACCAGAGGGCCTGGTATGCGTTGTCTAGCCAGATCTCTCGCCATACCAGAGTTTCTAGTCTTGTCACCCACTCATCCAGGGGCTGCTCTCCCAATAGATACATCCGCATCGCCACACGCTTCTGTAGCCGCTGCTCATCACTGGGGAGACTCTCACCTCGCCGCCATTGGGCATCTTCCAGGGCATCATACCAGAGTTCCTTTCTGTCTGCATCCCTGTAGTCCTCGGCCGCCTCCTCCTCCTCATCATGAAACGCTGTCTGAAAACTAGCCGGTTCCATCCTGCTGTAGCCAGGGGTGCTGTACGGATACTAGCGTTGCCCTCAATTTGTAACTCCAAAGGTTACCGGTGTCTCCGTGCTGCTTTTCCTCTTACTAGGACGCCATCCCACCACTGCCACCAATGTAACGGATCTACTGGCACCCCGACCGGGTACCTCCGTTGATGGATGCGTCCTAGCTTGCGTCGAGGCCTACAAGCACCGCACCGGACACCAAAACCACCACAGACTCCAAGGATAGTACATCAGGAACAAGCGTTCAGTAGTTACAGCTCAAGGGAGTATACAGAAGCATAGCAATCCCCAGTATGATAGCGATCCCCTCATATAAAGAGACGAGGCTACGTTTTGAAGGGTCAAGAGGAACTATATTTTAATGACAGGGAATCTCCTTTTATGCAATGTTGCCCTCTGAAGGGCTACACCCACATAATTATCACAACAGCCAATTATCTGCTTGGTTCAACCCCCACGTCTCCTCCCCTCAGATAACAGGTAACACAATTAAAACAGACACAATTTTAACCACATTCTGGATGTACCCCAAATACAGGGGGTACACCTTTAAGTCCCGCACCATTCAATATCTCTCACCCAGGGGAACAACATATACAAAAATGACATGAATCAGACCAGGGGTTCAAAAGTTAGTAAAAGTATGTTTTTACACATAACACACAGACATTGCACATATCCCCTACACAATACACATATAGGACAATAGGTGAGTCACACCTCCCTGGCAACTTGGATACAATCAGACATTAATTAGATCATTCTTATCAGAGAATGAAAACACTTTGGAAAATGCAAGGATCCTTTACAACTTTCTTATCTCTTGAATCTCTGTAACAGGATTATCTATTAGCCTAGGTCTGCAAAAGTCTGGCTAATATTCTGAGCCAATATATTCTGTAGAACATCAACCAACATATATATAGTAGGATCATATTTTAACCATAATAATCATAAAACAGTTTAAAACAGTGATGGGTTCCGCTACAGCCCCATCTCTGGAACAGGCTCTGGGTCAGGTTCTGTAACCTCCACCCGTGTTACCATACTTTCCTCCACCTGCTGGAGCTCATCCACCAACAAAAGCTCTTGGATCATGTCTGCCCTGGTAGTAGCCTTTGTGCTGTTGAGCCCTCTCTCCTGGATCAGGTCCCTGAGGGCACCAGATGACATGCTATCATATCTGGACATCCTGCTTGTTATATTTACAGGGATCCCAACACTGCCGACCAACTGTTACGATCCTACTCTACCACTGTAGGACCAAGGGTTCTTTTGCCAATCCCTTTAAGCAGCAATGAATTCAACACAGCATAACAGTACCCAGGACTGTCAGGAATCCAAGTCAGCAGAGTTCTCCCAGTGTGTAGGAGCAAAGTATCAGATAGGATCCAATGCCATAGTTATGTTATCTTTCCAGATTAAATCATACACAATGCTGATGTATGTTTAATCTGTCCCTCTTACATCCCTTGGTTTAGGACACAAAAAGAACATCCATATCCTTGTGTAGTTCGAGCACACTCAGTTTATTATTTCAGGTCCAGTACCTTTTAACAACTTTCCCCACCCACCAGCTAACTCCTCTCAGACCCATCCCTGCTTTCATAGACCCATGTTTTTCTCTGGTTTTCCTGTCTTTACTCACACCAGCTGTCTCAGGCTTGGCGGGGGGGGGGGGGTAATTTTTAGGGGCTGCTTCACTTTTACGACCCCTCTTAGACCAGATAGAGGGCTTTGAACTATTGCAAGATCCTTTGTTTATACTATGTGACCAGCTTAGACCAGGTAGAGGGGTCTGGAAATGTATTATGCTTTGATCTGTTGCAAGATCCTGTTTTTATACTATGTGACCTGCTCTGCTCAGGTCGTGGAGGGGGAAGAGACAGGAGTGTTAGTAATTTGGGGTCAAGAATCAGTCAACATGGCCCCAGCTAGATATATGGTTTCTTACAATACATCCCTAACAACACATACATGTTAACCCAGAATGGTGACGTACTTTATGTGCACCATGTCCTGCTTTCCATCTAGTTATGACAGACATTATCCATGATTATGTCCGTCTGTTTTATTGAGCAGATCTAGACAAGTTGTAAGTGCTATGCACATTAATGGTTTCTTCAATTAAATGGAGTGATTTTCGGTGATCCTTTTTTTCATCAGATTCCGGTTGCATTGGTGTAGTGACCACATGTGACCCTGGTAGGTGCTATGCATTATGCTTATTTTAGACTATGACATTACCCCCTTTAGGTATCCCCCTGTTCACAAGCCCAGCCTGTTGCCCTTCTGGTATCCACTCACAGCACACCACACCCATGGTATTAATGCACAGTCTTGTCCATTTCTGATTGTGCTCTGTGTATGAAATAAATCTTTGTTATACTGTTCTCAATGTGTCAGTATGTTTTCAATAGTTGGGGTTATGGGACATCAACAAACATCCTATTTGTGTCACATTCCTATATCTATAAACTAATGAGCCCTAGTTACTATGCAATAGATTAATACATGACACAACAATTATAATAATCATAATAGAAATAATATCATTAGATATCATATAATAATATATTTCATATATAATAATAATAAAGTGTTAATACACATGCAAAGTGTAATTTGTGATACTGTGGAGTATCATCATTCCCCTGAAGGCCTTATAGGAATATGACGGTTGATAATGTAAGTTTATTGATAGCAAAACACTTTTTTGGGAGGTCACCAAATGATAATGGGTATACATCTTGGCACATGGCCACCAGCAATGGTGTGGGACTTTCCAGGAAGGGCGTAGAGGAAATTACCCCTGATGGAGGTGAGTTGGCTGTTGATCCCCTTGCCTCTGCACAGCCTCCATGTGTTTTTGCGGCCCTTCCTGATAGGTTAGAGTAGATTAGTGTGCTGTATGTTCCCCTGGTCCCCTTCAGCATTGCTAAGTGGTGGTGGTGAGTGCGCTTGTGTACCTGAATGAAGCTGTGAGCTATACCATGTAGGGCCGCTGTAGGTAGGCAGGTTATAGCAGAGAGGTGAGACAAATCCCAGTCCACTAGAGAAGGAACTGGCAACCCACTCCAGTATCTTTGGCATTCAAACCTTGTGGATACTCACAGACAGGGACATTAGTAGGTGTGCTGCAGTCTATAGGGTCACAGAGAGTCAGACACAAGTGAGGGACTAAACAACCATATGTGAAATGTTCCCCTGGTACTTGATATATGCCATGTGGCGGTGTAATCTGGCCACTATTTGTTGTCCCAATGTAGATGTGATGAGAGATATGTATATATGATGATCTTTGTATTTTAGGGTCCACGTAATGCCTTCCATTGCTTTCCCCATGTTTTAAAGTGCATTGGTGTCTTTATATTGTCATTTGCAGTGTTACCAACAAGTCTGTAAACCCTTTGCGGGTCCTATTTGGAACCCGTAAGCTTTGGGCTGCCATTTGAGTTTGCAAGCTTGATTGCGGCTGCGGTGTTGAGCGATTTTTGCAATTGAATAGCGATTAGCGATTTTAGCGGCTGGAAGTCTTGCGGACTTGAGAGATCAAAGGCTTTGGGAGGCTGTAAGTTACAGGTTTAACCATCGACATTTTTTCAAGGCCATAACTCGGAAGCCGTTCGGAAACCCGCAAAAAGACTCCATTTGAATAGCAAATTAACTGGGACCTCGCTTACGGGCTACTGGATCGCCTGAAACCTCAATTGAATATGGCCCCTGTTAGTTCTATATTTATATGAACATTGTGCACATTTTTGTGTGTATCTCTCTAGCAATTAGTTTACATATTGTACAAAATGATGATAATACTAACTAGAAGTGCACATTTTTTTATAGTCTATCTGGCCATTTGAAATGTTGAGGAGTATGGACTTGTAGTAATGAAACTTAAAATTGACAGAATAATTTCGTGGAATAGTTTATAAATCAGGAATCTTACAAGATTCCTCTTTATTGTAATAACCATTTTCATGAAGTCTTAAGTGTCACAGATTTTAATTTGATAGGGGAAAAACAGAATCGTGGTATTTAAAGAACAATTTATATGATCATTTGCTTACTCATCTCTTGGCTTTTCCAGAAATTGTGACTGACCGGTGTCTCCCTTAAAACCTTGTGCCTGTATGTATTTTTTGTTATTGTGTAGTATGGTGCATAGAGCTTTAGAGAAGGCACTACGTTTGTTTAATCTTAAACTCAAAGACAAGACCCGCCATTATTTTTGCAATTTGTTAAAATTAGTTTTTGCCAAATGCTTAATCCCTGTATATCTCTATGGTATATGTTGGCGAGTTACAAATAAAGGGTAATAATGATAATAATAGTAATACAAAAATAATATTAGTAATAATAATAATAATAATGAGCCTCATTCAATTGCTCCATTTATGAGATCAGGGGTCGCAAGTGTAAGTCGCAAGTTATTTTGCTATTCAATTGGCAAATAGTTGCGGCCTCCGATCGAGTTACTGGCTCCGACCTGCGATTTATAGCGATCCATTGCGATTTGTAAAATCATCATGGGGTTTATGTGGGGACCCTGCTGGGGTGTCGATCGGGACCCCTGCATCATGGGGTTTTATTTGAAGGTTTGCAAGTCTGATCGCATATCAGAGCCCGAATCAATGATGGGCTCCATTTCTATTGGCTGTTTCTGACTGAGTAGTTACAGGCTTGCTTAATTGATTATGTTCAGGCCTGGAAATGCTATCTAGAACTGCATGTGTCCTTGCCTAATTGAATAGCATCGCAAACGGAGACCTAATGGAGCCCGAAACTCAATGGTACGCATTTGACTGTCTGAGATCGAGTTACGAACCAAATTCAAATTCAAATTAAATGAGGCTCCATGTATTTAGTTCTTTAGTAGACTTCTGGTCCCATTAACTAGGTGAAGCAATAATTTTATTAAATCTACTAATACACCAGTAGAGGGCAGTCAAGATTTATTTTTCTTTACTTGTAGTAGGAAAGCCCATTTCTTCAACAGATATTTATTTCACATGAATCTGAAAACACAACAATTTAGATATGAAAGAGGTAATTTGGAATGAAAAGGGGAATCTAGCTGCACATCACAATATTCTGTCCTGAGAAGTGTTACATTCACAGTCAATCACAAGCAGGTACAGTTAGGATTTAATTAAACAGATATGAGTACTGTATGTCTGAAGAACAGTACTCACATAGGAGAACGCACAGTGTGAGTGTATGTGTGTATATGTGTGTATGTATATATATTTGTATGGATGTATGTATGAATGTGTGTATATTTATGTATGTGTGTGTGTATATATATGTGCGCGTGTATCAAAAAATTACGGCAATGAAATTGTAAGTGAGCTAAGGGTGTTTGGTGTATATAATGTGTCTGATGTAGCGTTGTTCGTTTTCTATGTCGGGCAAGTTTTTCGGAATATTCGTTTTCTATGTTGTGCAAGTTTTTTGTAAGATCCGTAGCTGTTTGGTGGTCTTTTTCGGAATATCCGTAGCTGTTTGGTGGTGTTTTGCGTGGGTAAATAAGCACACACATGAGGGACCTTTAGCCTCGTTTTCGTTTTGTTCGGCTGCCATTTTTTCTCTCACTTAGGGGATTTTTGGGTCTCTAAACTCCGAAATTTGTGGTTAAATGGAAGTGTAACTTCAGTTGCAGAGGCCCTCGGTGCCCCCCCTTGCTGTGAGTAACCTTTTTATGTGTTTGTTGTTTGTATTTGTTGTGTTTGTAATGTTTTTGGTGTTGCGCGGGTTGCGTCCTTGTTTTTTAATCTCGTAGGTGTTTTTCGGCAAATATGTAGGTGTTTGGTGGTGTTTTGCGTCTTTAGACTGCTGTAGCCTAGTTTTTGTATTTTGCGGCGGCCATTTTTTCTCTCGCTTAGAGAATTTTTTACTGTCTAAACTGCTTTAATTTCAGTTAAATTGAGGTGTAACTTTAGTTTTTAAGGTCCTGGATGCTCCCTCTTGCTGTAGGTAAGCTTTTTATGTATTTGTTGTGTGTATTTGTTGGATTTTTGATGTTTTGATGTGCGCATGTTGCGGCCGTTGTTTGCGAGGTCGTAATGGGTCGTAACGTGTCTCGTATTTTGTTTGCGTTACGACGTAAAGTTTAAGAAGGTCGCAGTTGCTGGCAAGGAGCGCCTTTGGCTGGAGCGCGTTAGCAACAACTCGTATGCTCACAACTATATATGTGATAGCAAATATTTGCACATTTAAACTTGCTGCTGAAATACATGAAGCCAATCCGGGTGCAGGATTGGTTGATTGGTCTGTAATAGATGAATGCCCAGAGACAATATCAAATCTGGTGAATAAACTCTGGCAATGGACCTAACTGCAACAGTAAATCCTATGAGTGCTGAATATCTGAGACATAAAATGGAGGTGAGTAGTGCCATCCCCACTGAGCAGTGATTGCATCTCCAGACTAATGTGTAATGGTAATTGGAGTCTGGATTGGACAATATGACTCAATCGGACACCTATTCTCCACTGTGATTGTAGCTCAACAGCCGACAGTGCCAACACATGAAGATGAGTTTACTGTACTTTGCCCCACCAGTAGACGGGAGCATAAAGTACCTGACTACACATATTTATTGTTGTTGTCAATGCTAACAACTTCTCTGGGAAGTAATCTTCTAGCCTCTCTCTCTCTTTGGTAGGAAGATATAAACCCAAAGTAGATGACATTATCTATGAGCATAGTTAAGTAATCACACAAATGAGGGCAAATAACCCAGCATGGGTAAATAAGCACACACAGGAGGGCAAATAACCCAGCATGGGTAAATAAGCACACACAGGAGGGCAAGTAACCCAGCATGGGTAAATAAGCACACACAGGAGGGCAAATAACCCAGCATGGGTAAATAGGCACACACGAGCGCAAATAACCCAGCATGGTTAAATAAGCACACACAGGAGGGCAAATGAGCCAGCATGGGTAAATAAGCACACACATGAGCGCAAATAACCCAGCATGGTTAAATAAGCACACACATGAGCGCAAATAACCCAGCATGGTTAAATAAGCACACACATAAGCGCAAATAACCCAGCATGGTTAAATAAGCACACACATGAGCGCAAATAACCCAGCATGGTTAAATAAGCACACACATGAGCGCAAATAACCCAGCATGGTTAAATAAGCACACACATAAGCGCAAATAACCCAGCATGGTTAAATAAGCACACACATGAGGGCAAATAACCCAGCATGGGTAAATAAGCACACACATGAGGGCAAATAACCCAGCATGTGAAAATAAGCACACACATGAGGGCAAATAACCCAGCATGGGAAAATAAGCACACACAAGGGCAAATAACCAAGCATGGGAAAATAAGCA
This sequence comes from Discoglossus pictus, assembly GCA_027410445.1. Taxonomy (NCBI): domain Eukaryota; kingdom Metazoa; phylum Chordata; class Amphibia; order Anura; family Alytidae; genus Discoglossus; species Discoglossus pictus. The sequence continues at coordinate 153,752,269 of CM050165.1, forward strand.
CACACATGAGGGCAAATAACTCAACATAGGTAAATAAGCACATGCAGGAGGGTAAATAAGCACATACAGGAGGGCAAATAAGCATACACAGGAGGGCACATAAGCCCATGTGGGCAAAAAAGAACAAATATGAGGGCAAAAAAGCACACACAGAAGGGCAAAACAAAAAGGTAAATAACTACACAAATAAGCACATACATGAGCAGATACTTCCACAGAGTAGCTAATAGTAGCTAACCATATAGAGCAGTCATTCACATATGGGCTAACAACCCCATATAGAAGTGTATTTAAACGCGTTTACAATATAAACACTAATAATAATAACATACAGTCCCTCTGTCTTCGCTTCCGGGTTTACAGCTCACTTCCGGGTTCAGCCCACATCATGACATGCTAAGCACGTCACTACAAGACGGTGAGAAGTTGCTGAGCAAACGGACAGGAAGTGGAAGGAACTTGGTGAAAGAACTGGTGAATTGTAGCCGGTACAGCAGTGTGTGCGCGCCAGGTATAGGAAAAGATTTGTCTATATGTTCTATACCCGGCATGCATCAGTGTGAGTCGGGAGCTTACTGTATAAAAAGTACAATATAAATCGCTGAAGAACAGGATTAGTCATTGTATTGTAACATATGGCCAGTGTACAGGATGGGGGACAGTGTACAGGATGGGGGACAGTGTACAGCATGGGGCCAGTGTACAGCATGGGGTTATTACTTAGCTTCAAGGGCCGCAGTTCGCGAGGGCCACGGGCTCGCTACGTGAGCCTGCAAGCGTTAGCAACAACTCGTATGCTCACAACTATATATGTGATATATATATATGTGTATATATGTATGTGTGTATATATGTGTATTAATGTATTTCTATGTGTATGTATGTATGTGTGTATATTTGTGTGTTTGTGTATATATATATATATATATATATATGTGTGTGTGTGTAAATATGTGTGTGTATGTATACAGGTATACAGTGCCTTGAAAAAGTATTCACCCCCCTTGGCATTTTTCGTGTTTTGTTGCTTCACAAGCTGGAATTAACATGGATTGTTTGAGGATTTGCATCCTTTCATTTACAGAACATGCACACAACTTTAAAGATGTTTGTTTTTTTATTGTGAAGCAATCAACGAATCGGACAAAATAACAGAAAAAGTAAATGTGCATAACTATTCACCCCCCTAAAGTCAATACTTTATAGAGCCACCTTTTGCGGCAATCACAGCTCCAAGTCACTTTGGATAAGACTCTATGAGCTTGCCAAATCTTACCACTGGGATTTTTGCCCATTCCTCCTTGCAAAACTGCTCCAGCTCCTTCAAGTTGGATGGTTTGCGCTTCTGAACAGCAATCTTTAAGTCTGACCACAGATTTTCTATTGGATTGAGGTCTAGGCTTTGACTAGGCCATTCCAACACATTTCCCCATAAACCACTCAAGTGTTGCTTTAGCAGTGTGTTTGGGGTCATTGTCCTGCTGGAAGGTGAACCTCCGTCCTAGCCTCACATCACGCACAGAGTGATACAGGTTTTGATCAAGAATATCCCTGTATTTAGCACCATCCATCTTTTCCTCAACTCTGACCAGTTTCCCAGTCCTGGCTGCTGAAAAACATCCCCAAAGCATGATGCTGCCACCACCATGTTTCACTGTGGGGATGATGTTCTTTGGGTGATGTGTTGTGTTTTATGTTTGCGCCAGACATAGCTTTTTCTTTGATGGCCGAAAAGTTCAATTTTAGTCTTATCAGACCAGTGAACCTTCCTCCATACATTTTGGGAGTCTCCCACATGCATTTTTGCAAACTCAGAACGAGACATTTTGTTTTTTTGCTGAAAGTAATGGCTTTCTTCTGGTCACTCTGCCATAAATCCCAACTCTATGGAGCGTATGGCTTATTGTTGTCCTATGTACAGATACTCCATTCTCTGCTGTGGAACTCTGTGGCAACTCCAGGGTTACCTTAGGTCTCTGTGCTGCCTCTGTGGTAAATGCCGTCCTTGCCTAATCCGTGAGATTTGGTGGGTGGCCTGCTGTTGTGCCATGTTCTTTCCATTTGGTTATGATAGATTTGATGGTGCTCCCGGGGATCATCAAAGATTTGGATATTTTTTTATAACCTATGCCTGACTTGTACTTCTTAAAAACATTGTCCCTTACTTGTTTGAATAGTTCCTTGGTCTTCATGGCAGTGTTTGGTTAGTGGTGCCTCTTGCTTAGGTGTTGCAGCCCCTGGTGCCATTCAAAAATAGGTGTGTATATATAATGACAGCTTATGTGACACTTGACTGCACACAGGTGGACATCATTTCACTAATTATGTGACTTCTGAAGGTAATTGGTTGCACCAGAGCTTTTATGGGCTTCATAACAAAGGGGTGAATACATAACGCACATGCCAATTTTCTGTTTTTTATTTCTAAAACATAGTTTTAAGTATATATTTTTCTCATTTCACTTCACCAACTTAGACTATTGTTTTCTGATCCATCACATAAAATTCAGATTAACAAAACATTGAACTTAAGGCTGTAATATAACAAAATATGTAAAAAGTCAAGGGGGTGAATACTTTTGCAAGGCACTGTATGTATGTGTAACGGAGTTGGAACACGAAGTCCAGTATCTCCCCTGGTATACGGTAAAATATCCAAGAAGCACTGCAGTCTCACAAGCCCCAACCTCCCATATTGGACGACACTCAATTGGGAGTCAAAGAATACTCTCTTTATTTTGTGATCCAAAAGTATATATACATCTCTTCTCACAGGTAATACACATCCCCCTATTTTGCCACACAATACACATAGAGAGACAATAGGTGTGGTCACACCTCCCGGAGGCTACCTGGCTACTTTTATACAATACAGACATTGATTAGATTATCCTTCTCTTTGTGCTATCTCTCACAAACACTTTACACAATAGACTTTCCTTTCACCGGAGCCCCTGTGATAGGATTATCTTTTAGGCTAGCAGACCAACATATCTACAGTATAGCAATGCAATCATATTTTAACCATAAGAATAAAATAACCATAAAACAGGGTTTTTCTTCACACTCTGCATCCGAAGTGCATAGCAAAACTGCAGATCCTTTGTCAGAGCATTCAAAGGGCCAGAACCAGTCTAAGAAAATCCACTATGCTCAAATAATATACAGTTCAAATACAGGCAATAATTAATGCAAAAGTCTCTTGTGGCTGCTTCTTCCACAATGCTCCCCCAGAACCAACCCGGCATACACAGTCTGATCCCAACGGATCTGCTTGGGGATGTCTGGAGGAGTGCTCACAAATCATTTCTCGAGTTCTGTCTGTCTGGACAACCCATCAGAGTTACCATTTTGTTTCCCTGGGCGATACTGGATGGTGAAATCAAATGGTTGGAGTGCCAAGCTCCATCTCAGTAGTCTAGCGTTGTCCCCTGACACCTGGTTTAGCCACACCAATGGGTTGTGATCTGTGAGCAAGGCAAATTGTTGTCCATATAAGTAGGGCTGTAGTTTCTTGAGGGCCCACACCACCGCCAGGCAGGCATTCTTTTTCGATGGCAGCATAGCTTACTTCCCTGGGTCGTAGTTTCCGACTTAAGTAAGCGACTGGATGCTCACCGCCATCTGCCCCAACTTGGCTCAGCACTGCTCCCAATCCAAACATAGAAGCATCTGTATGAACAAGAAAGCGTTTAGTGGGATCGGTAGCGGCCAGTACAGGGGCATGAATTAGGGCAGTTTTCAGTTCTTGGAATGCCTTCTCACACTCTGGGCTCCAGGTCACTACTTTGGGTTAGTTCTTTTTGGTGAGGTCAGTAAGGGGCTTGGCTAGGGCACTATAATCAGGTACAAATTTACGGTAATACCCGGCGGTCCCTAGAAAAGCTAAAACCGGAGTTTTCGTGCGAGGGGTTGGCCACTTAGCTACGGCCTCTATCTTAGCGGGTTCTGGCTTTTGCCGCCCACTACCCACCCTGTGGCCTAAGTACTGCACTTCGGCCATCCCTACGTGGCACTTGCTGGGTTTTAACGTGAGACCTGCCTCCCTGATGCGGTCGAGGATGGCTCCTATATGGGTCAAGTGCTCGTCCCAGGAGTTGCTAAAGATTGCTATGTCATCTAAATAGGCGCAAGCATACTCCTGGGATCCGTCCAGTAACCGGTCCACCATCCGCTAAAACGTAGCCGGCGCATTCTTCATCCCGAATGGCATCACCTTGAATTGGTATAGTCCAAACGGGGTGACGAATGCAGACTTTGGGATGGCATCCTCGGCTAGTGGGATCTGCCAGTACCCTTTGCACAAGTCTATTGTGGTGAGGTACTGGCCCCTGGCCATTTTATCTAAGAGCTCATCGATTCGGGGCATGGGATAGGCATCTGAAATGGTCTTATTATTATGTTTCCGGTAGTCGATGCAGAAGCGGGTGGATCCGTCCCGCTTCGGTAACAGCAATACCGGAGAGGCCCATGGGCTATCTGAGTGTTCTATCACTCCTAGTTGTAACATTTCGTCAATCTCCTTCCGCATATGATCTTTTACGGATTCGGGTATGCTGTAGGGGGTCTGTCGAAGAGGGTGTTGCCCTGGGGTTTCTACCCTGTGGGTAGCCAGCGGGGTATACCCGGGCTGGTTGGAGAAGGTATCCTCTTTTTTCCCGGATCAGCTCTAGTATTTGAGCTCGCTCTCTAGTGCTCAGCCTGTCTCCTAGCTGTACTTCCCCTAATGCGTTGTTGGCCCCCCCTTGGGCTAATAGGTCTGGTAGGGGTAGATTATCCGAGTCCTTGGCGACCGAGGCACATATGGTAGTTACTTCTTCGGTCCGCTCGTGATACGGTTTCAGCATGTTAACGTGGAGCATGCGTCTACCGCCTTCTCCTGTACATGGGGCAATTATATATGTGGTGTCACATACCTGTTCCACCACCTTATAAGGGCCTGGCCAGGAGGCCTGCAGTTTGTCATTTTGGACTGGCTTCAAGATTAACACCTTTTGTCCTATTTGAAAACTGCGGTCTCTGGCTCCCCTATCGTACCATCTGCGCTGTCGTTGCTGGGCCGCCTGGAGATTAGACCGTAACGTCTGGATTAGGGTCTCCAAGCGTTCCCTGAACTCTAGTACATTTGGGACGATAGGGGTACCGTTACTGGTGACCGTTCCCTCCCAGTGTTCCCTAATGAGGTCTAAGGGACCCCGCACTCTCCTTCCGAATAGTAATTCGAATGGCCAGAACCCCGTGAACTCCTGGGGTACCTCTCGGTACGTGAAGAGCAGATGGGGAAGAAACCATTCCCAGTCCTTCTGGGTATCCATGAAGGTACGGAGCACTTGCTTTAAGGTTCCGTTGAACAGTTCACAGAGCCCATTGGACTGGGGGTGATTCGCTGAGTTTACAATAGGTTTTACCCCACATGTTCTCCATAACTGATGAGTGACTTCGGCTGTGAATTGGGTACCCCGATTTGAGATAATCTCTTTGGGGAACCCCATTCTGGAGAATATCCGGATTAGGGCATCTACTATAGTCTCCGCATGGATATTAGTTAGGGCTACGGCCTCTGGGTACCGGGTGGCATAGTCTACTACGGTTAGTATATACTTATTCCCTGACGGGCTGGGTTTTGCTAGGGGTCCGATTATATCTACTGCCACTCTGCTGAAGGGTTCATCTATTATGGGTAGGGAGTGCATTTTTGCCTTGTACCGGTCCCCTCTCTTCCCTACTCTCTGGCATGTGTCACAAGTTTGGCAATACTGCCGAAGATCTTTGGAGACCCCTGGCCAAAAGAAGTTTGGGGTCAAACGATGCTTCGTCCTACTGATGCCTAGATGTCCTGAAAAAGGGATGTCATGGGCAATACGTAGTAATTCTTGCCTGTACTTTCGGGGAACGACTAATTGTGTGAGGGTCACGGGTACAGATCCTGCTACTACCTTTCTCAGCATATCTATACAATAATCCTTTTTCCCAAGCGTATCTTTCCCCCTCCAACCCTGCCTGATTCTGTGTAACCCTATCCCGGTATACCTGCAGGGACGAGTCGGTGACAACTTCAGTACCAAACTCTAAGGGGGGAGCCCAGGGGATGAAAGGTGGGTCAGTAATATTACTTACCGGAGCCTCAGAGTGTTCAGAAGATGCAGTGGTGCGGGCCTGCTGCCGTGTTACCCCGGGTAGCAGAGGTCAGCTCCACCAAGTCGTTACCCAGGATGACATCAGCTGATAAGTCCTGCATGAGGCCCACTTCCACATTCCCTGACCCCGCTCCCCAATCCAAATGTACTTTAGCAGTGGGAATTTTGTAAATCACTCCCCCTGCCACCCGGACTGCCACATATTCTCCAGTGAGCTGGTGCTTGGGGACTAGGTGATTGCGAACCAGGGTTATAGTGGCCCCAGAATTGCGTAGACCCTGAAGGCGTTTTCCCTCTACGTGTACCCCTTGGCGGTGTCCCTGTCGGTTGTCTGCAGCTGCCTGTACTGGGTTAACCTCGTGGAGGGTGCCCAAAGAATCTTCATTAGACCGGGTCCCGAAGAAAGGTTGTCGAGGCTCATTCTGGTAGCAGTGTACTGCTGCCCGGTTTGCAGGGGAATTAGTTGGAGTATTCCACGTGGAGCAGTTTCTGTTTCTGGGACAGTCTCTCTGCATGTGGCCCTGCTGGTTACACGTGTGGCACCTGATGAAAGATCGTGCATTGTTGTACCGTGGAGGGGTTTGGTAGTTCCCACGCAGTGCTGGGGTGGGGTTAATGGTGGGAGGTGGGTTAGCAGCTCCCAAGATGGACCGTGTCTGTGCCCGCTGTGCCCTCCTGGCATCTTGGTACTCGTCTGCCCACCTGGCGGCGTCAGTTAAGATGCGCGGTTTCCGATCCCTCAGCCAGTTTTGTAAATCTGGGGTAACCCCTGGAAGAATTGCTCCAGTAGCAGTAATTGTAGCATGTCCTCCACTGTGGTTGCTTGTGCGTCTTGCACCCAAACTTTGCCCGCCCTAGTTAAGCGGTGTGCCCACTCCATGTGAGTATCTTTCTCCGTCTTTCGGCTTTCTCGGAACCGCTGCCGGTATGCCTCCAGGGTAATTGCATACCTGTCATGGATCGCCTGCTTTACTTTCTGGTAGTCTCTGCTATCCTCATCTGGCATGGTGCGGTAGGCTTCTGCTGCCCGGCCCGCTAGCTTACCCACCAACAGGGGTCGGCGGCGTTGATCTCATGTAATTGGCATAACCTCTCAAAGTCATGCAAGTAGCCATCAATGTCTTCGGTCTCCACATAGTTTTTAAAAGCATGGTACGGGATTTTGGGCTTCCCTGTACTATGTGTGGTGTGATTAGGGACCCCTCTCCGGACCTCCGGTCTGCCCGCTGCTTTTCCATTATGTATTCGTGGACATCTGCCATAATCCTTTCCAAGGTTTCTGTGGGAGGCGTACCTGGGAAAAAGGCCAGTCTGCTTTGGAGTTCTCTTCCAAACTTATTCTGTGTGCTGTCCGTAAGAGGTGCTGTGGCAGCTGCCCGGTCTCCCTCCATGAGTTCAGCAATAAAGGTAGCTTTGGTTTTATTGCTGGCAATAATTCCCCTTGCTTCCAATAGCTCTTTTAGCGTGGCCCGTTTCAAGTTGGTATAGTCTGACCCCATTCACTATCCGTTTGGGTATATTCACATATCCTTTCCTTTCGGTTTCATACGAAATAGCAAATTTCCCAAATGGCTGTAACTGCCGAACAACGGTCTGCTGTGAGGTTTGAATCCCGTCGCTGCCACCAATTGTAACTGAGTTGGAACACGAAGGCCAGTATCTCCGCTGGTATACGGTAAAATATCCAAGAAGCACTGCAGTCTCACAAGCCCCAACCTCCCATATTGGACGACACTCAATTGGGAGTCAACGAATACTCTCTTTATTTTGTGATCCAGAAGTATATATACATCTCTTCTCACAGGTAATACACATCCCCCTATTTGGCCACACAATACACATAGAGAGACAATAGGTGTGGTCACACCTCCCGGAGGCTACCTGTCTACTTTTATACAATACAGACATTGATTAGATTATCCTTCTCTTTGTGCTATCTCTCACAAACACTTTACACAATAGACTTTCCTTTCACAGGAGCCCCTGTGATAGGATTATCTTTTAGGCTAGCAGACCAACATATCTACAGTATAGCAATGTGATCATATTTTAACCATAAGAATAAAATAACAATAAAACAGGGTTTTTCTTCACACTCTGCATCCGAAGTGCATAACAAAACTGCAGATCCTTTGTCAGAGCATTTAAAGGGCCAGAACCAGTCTAAGAAAATCCACTATGCTCAAATAACATACAGTTCAAATACAGGCATTAATCAATGCAAAAGTCTCTTGTGGCTGCTTCTGCCACAGTATGTATGTTTGTATATATATATATATATATATATATATATATATATATATATATTGTAACATAGTGCCCCCCAGAGGTGGGAGCAAAACACGTTATGAAAAGTTCTCCCCATGGAAGAGAGAGTTAACTTCCTGGAGTACTAAACAACTAATTTAACAGAGAAATGGGTGTGGTCCCCTGCAATTAGGCTCTGTTTAGCCTAGCAGAGTGAGGCCAGCTAAGAAGGACGCTTGTATGCATCTACCAGTGAGAGTAAAGGCAGTGTTTTTGTCTGCTGAAAGCAGACATTGAGACCTGAAAGTTTAAAGAGGAGACTGTTTGCTGCAGAGCAGAGGAAAAAAGAGCCTTTACAGAGGAGACTGTTTGCTGCAGAGCAGAGGAAAAAAGAGCCTTTACAGAGGAGACTGTTTGCTGCAGAGAAACAAAGAGCCTTTGCACAGGAGACTGTTTGCTGCAGAGGAAAAAGGGATTTGCAGAGGAGCTGCTGCAAGGATTTTGCCATAGCAGTATTTACAGAGGAGACTGATTGGTGCTATCCCATCGAATGGAGCAGAGGATCCATTACAGCTGAGAGAGAGACTGGATGTCAAGGTACCATTACAGAGTCTGATAACCCCAGGGAGAAGTCTGTGAAGTTAACAGATTTGTAGCCTTCAGCAAAAGAGGGTGTTAAGGGCCCCGGAATGTTGTGGTATCTGGATAGTAGGGCGGGCCAGAACCCCACCCTATGGTATGACATTTAAAGACGACTGTCTGCAGAGAAAGGATGCTTTAAACCATTGAAAATGGACTATTCAAAGACTCTGTGTTTTTACCTGAAGGCCGAGAAGCGGCTTTAGGGCTAGTAAGGGTTTTCCTGATGTTAAGCCAGTACGTTTACGTAGATGTTTATTTCATGCTGAAAAGAAGCTATTTTTGTTTGTTTGAAAAATGGTTATTATTAAAAGAGATAAAAAGCACTTTTGGACTCGATTTGTTTATATGAAGTCGGAGAAGAAACCAGTAGCCACAGGCCACATTACCACAACTGGTGCCAGAGCTGCGGTAACAAGTCTTAAAGTTAAAGACAGCCCATGTTTTCAGCATGGAGGAGGCATGAAAAGCCTTATTGCAAGCCACAGCAGCCCAGCAAGCAAGCAATAAGCAACAGGAGAAATGTAATATGTTACTGGCAACTGAAGTAGCTCAGTACCAGAGACCAACCATTGTGAGCCAAAGAGAGAGTAAAGAGCAATGGCTGACACAAGCAGAAGAGGCCACAGAAAAATGGCAGATACAAGTGGAAATGGACAGAGTCTACATGAGAGAATTTTTGGAAGCACAGAAAGCTCAGCTGCAGCAAATGAGGTCTGAAAAGAACACTGTGGCTTCAAAATCAAGCAGGATTATGAATCCGAACCGCTTCCTAAATATGACCAGTAAGGATGATGTAGAAACATACCTCCTGAATTTTGAAAAGATTGCCACTAGGGTAGTTTGGCCTAAAAAGCACTGGGCCACAGTCCTGGGTCCCTATCTGTGTGGAGAAGCACAGAGAGCATATGTGGTTGTGCCTGAAGAAAAGGCTACAAATTATTTTACCCTGAAGGAAGAGATCCTTAACAGAGTGGGAGTAAACAGAGATTGCACTCCTGGGATTTTTTTTAATAAACCTGCTAATTGCTATACAAGTGGTGTGCGTGTCAACCCAAGTTTAAAAAGCAGTTTCCCTGTTAAGTGAAGGCAAACCAAACCTGATGAAGAGAGAAATCAGGAGTTAGAGACCTGGTGGATGGCAGAGAGAGTGCAAAAATCCACCAAGAGAGCATCAAAAAAGACTGCAGAGAGCACAACAGAGACCGCAGGAGCTGCTAAACAAACTGCAGAGCAGGCGAGAGAAACCGCAGAGCAGGTGAGAGAGACAGCAGAGCAGGCGAGAGAGACCGCAGAGACGGCAAGAGAGACCGCAGAGATGGCAAGAGAGACTGCAGAGAAGGCAAGAGAGACCGCAGAGATGGCAAGAGAGACTGCTGAGATGGCAAAAGAGACTGCTGAGACAGCAAAAGAGACTGCAGACAGCACCAAAGAGACTGTAGAGAGAGCAAGTGAGTCTACTGAGAAACAAACAGAGATTGCTGAGAAAGCAAAAGAGGCTACTGGTGCAGATAAAGATATTTGACTCCTGGAGCAAGATGATGATCTAAAAGTGACTGATGTGAAGCATGCTGATCAAGTCACTGGAAAATATTTGAACTCAGAGCAAGGCAGAAACCTTATGGGTAAAAGCAATGAAGGGACCTCCACAAGAAACCTGGACAGAAACCAACACCTGGCCCCGGTGAATACTCATGAGGTGGAGAATGAAACTAGAGAAAGCGAATGCTTAATAAAGATCTCTGACTAAGAGAAAGTGGAGATCAAACAGATGATTGTAGCCAGTATTCTTATTAAGGTAGAATGTCCTAATTTTGAGGAAGAAACTGGAATCCTTACTAAAGGGAAACTTGTGAAAGATAAGAATCTGGATACTGAGTTGGTGAAGAAGGAACCACCATCCCGGACAGGACATATGAAGCAGAGCATGGAGATGTGTCCTACTAAAATTGTAAAGTATCCAGAGAGATCTCTGTCTCAGGTGCCAATAAAACAAAGCGATAGGGACAAGGAGAGGCAAGAAAGGAAACCAGTGCAGCAAGAGGTAAAGATGAGCTCTATTCCAGTACGACTGAAAAAGCCTGAAATGAAAGACTGGCAAATTGTTACTAATATGAGGGGTGTCATGATGATGCCAAATTACATTCCTGTATGGCGGAGGAAGCCTGCGTTTGAGGACTACAGAGTTTCCTACAGGAATAAGATACAGATGCCTGTTTGGGAGCAGAGGAAGAGTCCTCCTAAGGATAAGCTGAAAAAGAGTCCGTTGTGCGGGAACTGCAGCCCAATGGTAAACAGGAGAAACAAGATATCCTCACTGCAATCCTCACTGCATCTCAGAGAGAAGGAGAGATCGCCAATTCCCCCACTCAGCTACAAGAGATAGAAAAATCCCTTAAGCAGAGAGAAGCAACTATGATAGAGAAAGATGCATGTCCAAAAGAGACTAACGCTGACCTCCAGAACCTGTGTACCCAAGATGCTATGTTGAATGTAGAGCAATGTCTAAGGGAAGCTCATAAGCAAAGCATAGAGCAGGAGAGACAGAGGGAGGAAGAAAGAATGTCTGAGCCGCCAGAGGTATTCAGGGAAGACCTGATGGAAAAGTCTGAGGACATTCTTAAACCGAATGTGCAGCAAAAGATCCAGTATAAGCAGGGTGAACTGGATTTGCAACACGTTAATGAGGAAAAGATGCAGCTAAAGGCAGCAAAGAAAAATAAAAAGCTGGTAGCCTTGGAGGCAAAGCAAGAAGAAAAAGTGGAGGAAAAATGGGTAAAAGCTGAGAATGCTGAAATAGCAAGTTTTTTTCATAAACCCAAAGCTGAAAAGGCTGTTAAGATGGGTGCTAGCCTATGTGTTAAGTGTAAGCCTGAAGATGCTGAACCGCTGGAGAAATTTCAGCAAGGCCAATATCCTTCCTAGTAGAGAGAAAGAGTTGCAGACCTTGCAGGATTGAAAGCACAGTCTTATCAAGGATTCCTGCTGGAAACAATGACAGAGGTGAGGTGCTGATCCACAAGCTAGAAGCATCCCCTAGAGAGGACACGCTTATGGAGCCTCTGAAGGATACTGTACCAGAAACGAAGCAAGATGGCCATATGAAACTGATACAGTTTTGTGAAAATTCTCAGCCAACCTATTGGAGCACTTGAAACATAAAGAGACAGATTATCTGTCCTCACAAGGCATGGGCTCGGGACAGTTTGCAGGACTATGAAATAAATTGTGGTGAAAAGGGGAAAGAGAAACCACCCGAGAATTTGCTGTCTCCTAGAGATGAGAGAGAAAATGATGCTGATCATGAACCTAAAGAAAGGGAGTTGGAAACTTTGCAGAAAAGGCTGAAGAAGGGAGCTCGGCAAGCTCAAAGTGTCACAGAGCTTGACCAAGAATTTTACAGATTGGTGGCTGAGAGTCAGCAATGATCTGAGCCAGACACCAGCCTATTGGAGCTACTTAGTGCTGTGGAAGCATTGGTGAAAGAGAACGAAGCCGAACTTCATAAGATGGAGAGTATCCTCGGCAGTGTGAGGCAGAAGCTTCAACAGCTACAAGCGAACATTAACGGCCTCTCTGCACAGGTCGCTCAACCCAATGCTGTTGACTGAGGGGAGGGATGTGTAACATAGTGCCCCTTAGGGGTGAGAGCAAAACACGTTATGAAGAGTTCTCCCCAGGACAGAGAAAGTTAACTTCCTGGAGCAGTACTAAGCGACTAATTGAACCTGCAGGTGATGTAAGCCTGTTAAAGGCACACACAGAGATATGGGTGTGGTACCCTGCGATTAGGCTCTGTTTGGCCTAGCAGAGTGAGCCCAGGGCCTCACACAATCTAAGAAGGACGCTTGTATGCATCTACCAGTGAGAGTAAAGGCAGTGTTTTTGTCTGCTGAAAGCAAACATTGAGACCTGAAAGTTTACTGAGGAGACTGTTTGCTGCAGAGCAGAGGAAAAAAGAGCCTTTACAGAGGAGACTGTTTGCTGCAGAGAAAAAAAGAGCCTTTACAGAGGAGACTGTTTGCTGCAGAGAAACAAAGAGCCTTTACACAGGAGACTCTTTGCTGCAGAGGAAAAAGGGATTTGCAGAGGAGCTGCTGCAAGGATTTTGCCATAGCAGTTTTTACAGACGAGACTGTTCGGTGCTATCCCAGCGATTTGGAGCAGAGGATCCATTACAGCTGAGAGAGAGACTGGATGTACCATTACAGAGTCTGATAACCCCAGGGAGAAGTCTGTGAAATTAACAGATTTGTAGCCTTCAGCAAAAGAGGGTGTTAAGGGTCCCTGGAGGTTGGGGTATCTGGAGAGTAGGGCGGGCCAGAACCCCACCCTATGGTATGACATTTAAAGACGACTGTCTGCAGAGAAAGGATGCTTTAAACCATTGAAGATGGACTATTCAAAGACTCTGTGTTTTTACCTGAAGGCCGAGAAGCGGCTTCATTGCTAGCAAGGGTTTTCCTGATGTTAAGCCAGTACATTTACGTAGATGTTTATTTCATGCTGAAAAGAAGCTATTTTTGTTTGTTTGAAAAACGTTTATTATTAAAAGAGCACTTTGGGACTCGATTTGTTTATATGAAGTCGGGGAAGAAACCAGTAGCCAAAGGCCACATTACCACAATATATATAATGTCTCTCTCTCTGTATATAAATATATATATATATATATGTTCTCAGCAGCGCGACCTTGACAAAATCCGTTGGTAACGAAATGATAAAACTGCCGTCTCGCAATGCAAGGCTGCTGCAAATGCAGACCTCGCGAAGTGAGGGCCACGCTTGCATCGAGGCAAGGAGCGCCAAAGGTGCTCCTTGGACTGGTGGTGATGAGAGCCTTAGGCGCTCATCTCTACGACCCCGTACGACTTAGGCAGAGAGCTGAACGCTCTCACTGCGCTGGTGGAGGTAAGCGCCGTAGGTGCTCATCCCCACGACCCCGTAGGGCTTAGGCAGGGAGCACCGAAGGCACTCACTGTGCTGATGCACTATAGGCGCTCATCCCTACGACCCCGCATGAGTTGCGCATCATACCTACAACACGCGGAACTACACATCAACAGAAAACTCAAATACACAATTCACAGTGCGAGACCCGTAGCACTTTGAAAAAATTGCCTCTAAAAAATTATGGCTCGTAACACTTACAAAATGAAACCGCCACATAGAAAAAAACAATACGAGCAGCAAAAAATACAAACTTAATGGCCGAACAAAGCACAGCAAAAAACCTGAAAAACACACAAAATACAAACTAAAATTGAAACAAAATCCACACAGTAAGGGGGAACAGCCAGGACGTCTGGGACTTAGGTTACACGAAAATTTAAATCCAATTTCAAGACTTTCGCCACTCCTCGAAAATCCCCTGCGCAAGAGACAAAATGGCCGCCGAAACACACAAAAACAAGTCTACACCCCTAAGCACGCAAAACACCGGCAGGCACATATGACTTTTACACAGAACCGCACAAGTTACAAAATACTCTATTAGGAAGCATGCTAAATGCTCCACACCCTTGTAACACAAACACAATCTCAGCCATTTTGCAACATTAACTGCAAACTAATAACATTACCATTACAAAATGCGGAACTACACAGCTAAACAAACGGTTTCCCCTCGCGCACACAGCCTATTTACACTACACACTGCACACATTGCTGACACTTACACCTCAGCTCACCAACACTGCAAATCTACATTGTATGCTGCAGGAACATCAAAACAGATTGTTAGCTCATCAGAATATTGCTTCCTGCATATATTAATTACAAATAGGTAAAGTATATTAATTTATCATTTTATTAATTAATTCATTATCATTAGAAAATACATAGACAGAAAAAAGAAAACAAAACAGACAACAAGGTACCAATAGCGCACGCCACACAAGGAGCGCCAACGGTGTTTAGAAGAGCAAAACTACATCAGGGGAGAGGCTCAAAATGCGCGCCAAAAGGCGATCAGCGCAAACCTTGCAATGAGTGCCAAAGGAGCTCTGATAACCAAAAATACAACACCAAGAGGCTCGTAATGAACGCTGATGGTACTCACACAACCAAAAGACTTACTTTGTGTAGCAAACAGCATTACCTGCCTTACAATTCAATTCTATATATATATATAGTTTTATATTTGACTTAGATTAGAATCCCTGGTGCCTAACACCAAAATATATAGAAAAAATGTTGTTGTTAACTAAGGGATTAAAAATGAAAAAAGCGCTGTAAGTTAAATAAAAAAAAAACGAAAAGAAAAAACAGTTTGCTGTATGTTAGTAAGCTCAAGAAGACAGGGTCAAGTACAACAAAAAGCATTGGCTAGTGGCACAAAAAATAATGTACTTCAATAGTTCCATTGTTCTATTAACAGCTTCTTATGCAAGGAGTATATACTAATTATACCAGGGTAAGTAAGCACAGTAAACAAAACCTCCTATTCAGCAGATACTGCTAATCATTGGGATTGTCTTGTGTTTATTAACTATATATAACTCTGCTATTTTAAAAAGCAGGGGTAACTAGCAAAGATAACCAGTATTTCTGAGTTATATCAGCATTGGAATGCTGGTCTGATCGAAACTCGTAATTGAAGCTCGTCAGGCTTTGAAATCTAACCTCTATTTTTTCAGTGACGTAATGATGACGATCTCTGTTGCCATTGGCTTCATCTAAACCCATAACTATGGGTTTGACTAATTGATCCTGTTCACGGCTGCACATCCAACGTGCGACAAACGGTTTACTAGTTTGCTTCTCAAGCCCGTAACTCGCAGCATGGTCTAATTTAATAGCTCGGTCACTCGGCCAGATTTTGCCTCTACGGGTTTGGAATTTAATAGGACTGTAACTACACTAAAACCATGGGGGTACCATAGTTCCTTGTCCTCCCATATGAGTCTGATATTCTCTGTTACTGTGCCCCAATAAAATAAATAAAATACATTTATAAAAAAGTTTTAAAGAATATAAAAAAAATAAAGAAAAAAAATGACAAAAAAAATAAATAATAATATTGCACCTTGGATGATCCTCCAGGGATTATCCGCAACAGCCTTTTCTTCAACCTTCATCCATGAATAGGTGGACACGTCAATCTTGATTGAAAAAATTGTTCCTCTTCTGTCTTAATTGAAGACCCTTGATTCTCATCTTCAGGCAATTAAAAAGACTATTCAAATAAAAACCTGCTGCTCTAATTTTTTTTAATTTAAGCTAATGGAGCTCCTCCTCTGAGGAGCTCCCCTGCTGACTAACGGTTGTCTGATTGTGCCTGTCATTGTTTAGTCACTGTGATATTACCATTAATTATGGATATGGCCAAGGGCGCATGACATTGTTGCATTGTGATTATGTATTATTGTTGTTTGGATATATGTTGCCTGTACTTTGTTATCATGTATACTAGCTATAATATGTTATAGAGGGAAAATGTGATATAGAACAGGAGAATACATGAGGAAAATTTAAAAATGCTATGCACATAAGCTTAACTGCAGAACATTGCATCCTCACATATAAAGGTCTTGATAAACAGCAGCCAAGACAGATACCTGCACTTCAGGAGCAAACACTGGGGATAAACATCAAGGTTGTTGCACTAGCCAGCTATAGACACCTGTCATGTAGCTTAAATAGCTGGTGAGTTTATCTCAACAGCTTCTATAGCAACCAAGGATGCAAGGCAAATGGAACCTAGTTCTGACATCACACACATACACAACGGTACACAAGGGTGTTGTATGGGAGATAGAGTATAAATTTGTTGGTTCTATGATTCAATAAATGTTCAGTTTTAGTTTCACATATCCACTGTGTGAGACTGTTATTAGTTACATAGTTACATAGTAATTAAGGTTGAAAAAAGACTCTCGGTCCATCAAGTTCAACCTGTTAAGATCTCCTCTGATCTGCAATATGCGGATTAGTTATTAATTAAATTATTGATAAAATAATTATTAATAGTATAGTATTGGAGGATGAATAAAGAGTTAGTCCATCAAGTTCAACCTTTTTAGATCTCTATTGATCTTTTTAATGTGGACTATTTATTTTTATTGTTAATTGTTAATTGTTAATTGATCCAGAGGAAGGCAAACAGAAAAAAAAAAACATTGAAACTTTGCCAATTGTCTCATAAGGGAAAAAAAAAGCAAAATTCCTTCCTGACCCCAGAAACTGGCGATCAAATTTCTCCCTGGATCAATATTCCTTGCTAGTTATCTAGGATAGCCTTGAATGCCCTCTTTATTCAGAAATATATCTAACCCCTTTTTGAAGTTGTCTATCGAATTCGCTGTCACCACCTCCTTTGGTAGAGAATTCCATAGTTTAACCCCCCTAACTGTGAAGAAACCTTTTCTTTGTTTAAGGTGAAATCTTTTTTCCTCTAACCTCAACGGATGTTCTCTTGTCAGTTGAAAATCTCTTGCTACAAAAAGTTCACTTGACAAAGCCTTATATTGACCCTGGATGTATTTATATAACGTAATCATATCTCCTCTTAGGCGCCTTTTTTCTAGCGAAAATAAGTTTAATTTTGTTAGTCTTTCTTCATAACTTAGCCCCTCCATTCCCCTTATTAGTTTTGTAGCCCTTCTCTGTACTTTTTCCAGCTCTAAAATGTCTTTTTTATGAGGTGGTGCCCAAAATTGTACTCCATATTCCAAATGAGGGCGTACTAGGGATTTGTATAGTGGTAGAATTATATTTGCTTCCCTGGCTTCTATACCCTTCCTAATACATGCTAATATTTTATTTGCCTTTGCAGCTGCTGCTTGGCATTGAGCACTGTTACCTAGGCGGTTGTCCACTAGTACTCCCAAATCCCTTTCAATATCTGATACCCCTAGATTTGCTCCATTAAGATTATAGATTGCTTGGCTATTGTTCCTTCCCAAATGCATAACCTTACATTTATTTGTATTAAATCTCATCTGCCATTTAGCCGCCCATTTCTCTAATTTATGCAAATCCTTTTGTAGGGAAAGTACATCATTATCTGATTTTATTACCTTGCACAACTTAGTGTCATCAGCAAAAATGGAGACACTACATTCGAGTCCTACTTCAATGTCATTAATAAATATGTTAAAAAGGAGAGGACCCAATACTGAGCCCTGAGGAACCCCACTTATCACATTAGACCAATCGGAGTATGTTCCATTTACAACAACCCTTTGCTTCCTGTCTTTTAGCCAGCTCTCGATCCATGAGCAGATATTTACTGCAATTCCTGTATCCCTTAGTTTGCTCACTAGTCTTCCATGTGGCACTGTATCAAATGCCTTTGAAAAATCTAAAAAGACTACATCCACTGAGTTGCCCTGATCCAAGTTCCTACTAACCTCCTCATAAAAACTAATTAGATTGGTCTGACACGACCTTTCCTTCATAAATCCATGTTGACTGCTACCTATGATCCAGTTCAAATAGACATATTCTTGTATTCTGTCCCTTATTAACCCTTCTAAAAGCTTCCCAACTACAGAAGTGAGGCTCACTGGTCTATAATTCCCCGGATTTGCTCTAGATCCCTTCTTAAATATAGGTATCACCTCTGCTTTTCTCCAGTCATCTGGTAGAGACCCTGTAGTGAGTGAGTCTTGAAAGATTAGATATAATGATCTGGCTATTACAGAACCCAGCTCCCTCAGTACCCTTGGATGTATTCCATCAGGACCTGGGGCTTTATTAACATTTATTTTCTCCAACCTCTTTTGTATTTCTTCCTGCGTTAACCAATTATTTAGTAAAGGTAGTGTAGCCCCATTATGTTGCGGTGTCCCAACCACTGGTACCTCCCTTGTGTAAACCGACGAAAAGAACCTATTTAGCTCATCTGCCTTTTCCTGGTCACTAATTATCAGATGGCCTGTGTCACATTGTAATGGTCCTATCGATTCCTTCCTGGCCTTGTTCCCATTAATATATTTATAAAATATTTTAGGGTTAGTCTTACTTTCCATTGCAACTGACTTCTCATTTTCTATTTTAGCCAGTCTAATAGCCCTTTTGCAAGCCTTGTTGATTTCCTTATAGTCACATAAAGCTGCCTCTGTTCCCTACTTCTTGTATAATTTAAATGCATATTTCTTTTTCCTCATCATGATCTTTAAGTCATTGTTAAGCCACATGGGATGTGATTTACTCCTATTCATTTTATTTCCACATGGTACATGCTGATGAGTATGTTTATTTAGTAAGGATTTGAATGTTGTCCATTTATTTTCAGTATTCTTCCCTGTAAGTTCTTTTAATTAAAGTTAGACCTTTTGAAATGTAGAGTTTTTGTTGGCCCCTTACAACTCTGTTTTTTGTATTCAATCTCAAATGAGACTGTGTAGTGATCACTGCTCCCCAAGGGTTCCCCTATTTTACATTTGATATTATATCAATATTACTTGTGATGACTAAGTCCAAGATGGCCCCATTTCTAGTAGGTTCTTCTATTACCTGGGCCAGATAATGATCCCTGAGTGTACTCAAGAACCTGCTCCCCTTAGCTGAGCTGCTGGTCTCGTTTATCCAGTTTATATCAGGGTAATTAAAGTCTCCCATTATTAGAACTTGCCCATGCTTAGCTGCATTTCCAATCTGTAACAATAATTGTATTTCCTCACTTTCAGCTATATTTGGGGGTTTATAGCATACTCCCACCAATATGCGTTTAGAATTAGCTCCTCCACTATTTAGCTCAACCCACAAGGATTCAATGATGCCGTTAGTGCCAGCATAAATATCTTCTCTGACAATAGGCTTAAATTCAGGCTTGACATAAAGACAGATCCCTCCTCCTCTTTTACCATTTCCCCTATCTTTCCTAAATAGGTTTTAACCATCCAGATTAACAGTCCAGTCATGAGATTCATCCAACCATGTTTCCGTAATGCCTATTAAGCCCCATTTTTCTTGTACTGCTAATATTTCTAGCTCATCCATTTTCCCAGGCAAACTTCTTGCGTTTGCAATCATACACTTTATGTTGCTATGGCTCTGCTGTTGTGAAGTGCCTGCCACTGTATTTGAGGCCCCTATTAATACCTCCCTACTTTCTATTGTAACCCTCCCCCCTTCTCCTCCCCCATGGGTAACTAATTCATCCCTTTCCCTCTCTACCCTATTTACCCTAATATTTCTATATAGTCCCTCCCCCCCACCTACAAGTTTAAAAACTCCCCCAGCCGTTCTACCATCCTATCCCCTAGCACAAAAGCGCCCTCATCATTAAGGTGCAATCCATCCCTGCTATAGAGATTGTACCCAAGTGAGAAGTCAGCCCAGTGTTCTAAAAACCCAAAACCCTCTGCACTGCACCACTTTTTTAGCCACGCATTAACCTCCCTAAGCTCCTTCTGCCTCCCTGGGCTAGCACGTGGCACTGGTAGTATCTCAGAAAATACTACCTTGGAGGTCCTTGCTTTAAGCTTATTCCCTAATTCTCTAAAATCATTCTTTAGGACGCTCCATCTTCCACTAACTTTGTCATTGGTACCAATGTGTACCAAGACCGCCGGTTCATTACCAGCCCCTCCCAATAATTTATCCACCTGATCCACAATATGCCGAACCCGAGCACCCGGGAGACAGCAAACTGTTCGATTGCTGGGATCTGGGTGACAAATTACCCTGTCTACCTTCCTAATAATAGAGTCCCCTACCACCAAAACATGTCTGTTGCTCTTCCTATTCTGCCCTCCCTCTCCTCCAGTAGAACTGTTCTCCCGGCTGTTAGAGGGAACAGCTCTATCTGGCATTGCCATTCCTGAATGGACATCCCCAACAGTTTCACTCAATCTGGCAAATCTGTTGGTGTTTGCCAACTCAGAACTGGCCTGCCTCCTCCTGTTCCCCCTGATTCCCCTTCTAACTGTAACCCAGCTACCTCCCTGGCCATCCTCACTAGCCCCAGCTCCTCCCTCCATACTAGGCCCAGCTAAACTGTGCTGCATGAGCACCAACTCCCTTTCCAGTGTGACAATATCATGAAGTGTTGCAATTCTCCTCTCCAGATCTTCAATTTGAGCTTCCAAAGAGGCAACATGCTCACACCTGTCACAGAGGTATGGACCTTGGATCATCTGTTCCAGTAGTGCATACATTTGGCAGGATGTACACTGAGTGAGGTTTCCACTGGACTGACTCATGATTATCAGTTACAAAAATACAGTGAGAAATCAAATCAATGTAGAGTGTCTGTTCTGTAGTATATATGCAAATGCACCCAGATATAACTACACAGACCAAGCCACACCCACACTCACCTGTACTCTGATTACTTCAACAGACAGAAGACTCTGCACTGACTTAGAGCAGATTAAAACAGAAACTCACACAAATTCACCCAGATATAACTACACAGACCAAGCCACACCCACACTCACCTGTACTCTGATTACTTCAACAGACAGAAGACTCTGCACTGACTTAGAGCAGATTCAAATTATTGTTTTTGTGTCCCGAGTATCCTTACATTTTGAGCGTATATATAGATATATACAATTAGCACTCTTTCCAACTAGTGTGATATTTGACTGGGATATAAGCATTAAACCAGTAATTCTCCATTGCAAGATATTAGGTATGAAATAGTTAAATTAGAGTACAGAGAATACATTTGTTGGTTCTATGATGCAATAAATGTTCAGTTTTACTTTCACATATCCACTGTGTGAGACTGTTATTGTGTTTGTGTCCTTAATTGGGGAGTGGTCTTGCTGGAGGCCACTAATAACTTCTATCCAGTGTTCTCTGTCTGTACCTTTGGCATTGTCCTCTTCAGAAGCCATCTTTTGTGCCACAGAGAACAAGAACCACACGATTCTGCCGGGACAGGTTTGATCTAAATTCATATCAAGCCCCCTTAAAAAAGCAGATTGTGAGAGTGCCATTGCATAATTTTTATTTTATTCCTGAAAAAAGCTTCTTTAGTTTATTTATTTTTATTGTACTGAAACACTTTCAGAGCTCCATTCCATTGAAGTAGTGGCAAGTCCTAAGTAAAAAGTCCAAGGGCACAGGCAAAGAATGGTCAGACAAATAAGTGATCAGGAGTGGCAGAGGTCAGTAACAATTTTGGTCAGCAGCAAAAGATCAGTCCAATAGGGAACAGAAATAGAGCAGAAACTATAACAAAACAATGCAGGAAAACACATGAGCAACCAGATCTGCTATGAGACAGCACATGGGAGTGGAACCTAACATTATGGGTATATATCCAAAAGCACAAAAGAAATCTTTCTAATGGTCAATCAAGTCATATAATACAGTAATAAAGAACAATTAACTAAATCAAAATGTCAATGACATAAAACTGCTCACACTATTAAAAACTAGAACCCAACTAATGCAAAGTCACACCCACGTTAATGCCTACCCACCTGTCCTACAAATAAATTTACAATCCCCCTCAAGATAAATCTATGTAACAGAGCCATGTGATAGCTACTTAAATTCTGAAGAATTTATCAGCCTTGCAGGAGTTCCAACAGGAGCCCTATGATCAAGTCCTATTATTGCAGCTTTTATATTATGTGCTTATGACAGATTTATTATGATGGACAGTCATAATGATGGAACTGAGGGGGGCATATGGAGAGCATGTGAAACGAAGGAAAAGTGAGCTCACATTTAAATAAGTCAACAAAAAGCTTAAAGAGCCAATACAGTAATTACAAATATGCACCATTTTGTAGATCAGTTAAAATCAAATGGAGAATGTGTAAAACATTATCATTTGAATCTATTTTCACCTTTTTATAGTTGTTTAAAAATACTGACATGATAGCTTTTAGAAAATTGAAAATGTTGATTTAACTTGACCTTATGCAGCAGCCTCTGTACCATAAGATTCATTGAGTTTATGGGCACATTCCATCAAGTCCTGAATGGAACAGAAATGACATGCTTCTTCTAAATGCTCAAATGTATTGCCATTATTAATTTATAATTTTTTATTGCCATTTACAGAGTGTTTATTATTTTTGGTCCTTGTAAAACCTACAGATACACTCTGTGCAGAGAGGCAGGCTATGAATAACTAGGTTGCATACAAAACTCTTAAAACAGTGAAATATGAATTAGTTTTAAAATTTTAAAACACTTGCATCACTTGATTTTCACAACAAACATATATTGGGTTTCTTTTGTGTTACTATATTAATCTTTATTTATTGTAAGACAGCGACAAAATCTAAAACCACTAAAATACTACTATTCAAAAACAATATACAACACATTTGACATTTATATATAGTGATCCATTTATACAATTTGGGTATAATTTTGTACCCATAGTGTAATAATGGATCACTATATATAAGTGCCAAAGGTGGTATTGTATAACATAGTAGTATTTTAGTGGTTTTAGATTTTGTCGCTGTCTTACAATAAATAAAGATTATTATAGTAACACAAAAGAAACCCAATATATGTTTGTTGGTACAATTAGTAGTGTGAATAGCTAATGGGGTTTAGTTTCCCAGGAGAAAAGATCACTTGATTTTCAGGTGGAACAGTATTTATATATACCAAGGCCCACATTCAATTGGCCAAATTGTAATTACTGGAGACCGTAATGTAGCCCGTAAAAGTTACTGTTATTCAATTGGCTACATTTTGCTACTCGCAATCCATTTGCGAGTTACAGGCTCAAATTCACTGTGGTTGTAAAAATGTAACTCCGTTTTATCTACTCCTTTGATGTTACAAGCCCGCAAATGTTACCAGTGCTAATCCATATTCAATTGCAACAATTCAAAAAGCCTGCAATTTCCTAAATGGCAAATGTAGCAAACATTTCTTGTAAGTGTGTTAAACACCTGTCTGTAACACTGTAAAAGCAAATATAAACAGACAACTGTACTTAAAAATACAGGGAAAGTACTGAAAGGCATTATAATTAATTCCACAACAGTCTCAAGCTCCAAAATCTGCAATCAAAAATTATTGTTTTACGTTTTATTTCTGCGTTATATCAATTCCGGGAATCAAGGAGTTTATACATATTAGGCCACTCACATGGACTAGAACAATGTCTTCATTAATTTTTATTGATTTCTACATTTCTGGACTGCGAGTCCCATTGCAGATTAGACTTCTAAACACTAATTGATTGTAGTTTAAACTCCATGTTTTACTGACATGATGATGACCGTCTCATTTATTATTGGCTCTGTCTAAATTGTAACTTATGGGCTTGCTTAATTGATCATGATCATGTCCTGCTACTTACGAGTTTGTGGTTTATGGTTTTAGGCTTTAGCCCTGTAATTGCAGGCTTGCGTCAATTGAATACAGCCGGAATTGTAACAAATTTCTAACCCGCAGAAATAAATGGGGGCCCAAGTCCTTTTAAATACACTTCTAATAAATGTGAGGATAAATCTCAATGTGCACCTAAGTGTCTTGTTGAGTGCATTGTATATAGTATGCAGAAAATCATAGAATTTGATTTAAGATAAGTATCTCCTGCATCCACCTGGTCTTAGTAATTGTGTATGTTTTGAAACCTTAGAACACTTTTATCTACAGCCTAGAGTTACCAAGTTACCAAACAGTGTAGATTGTAAGAACACATCACTTAAGGCAATAATTAGAGAGATTTTTATCTATGCAGCTGTTTTACCTATACACATACATGGATGTGATAAACATTGAGATAGAGAAATGTAGACTATACTATGAGTTAAATAATTAAATAACTTGAAAGGACATTGTTTCTTCTATACAAAATCAAAAATCAGTAGATTAGGTATTAACACTGCTATTTATACTTGTTGCAATATTCAGAGTCTTCCAAAATGGATCAAACATGTCATTATGCAGGGCTTGACTAATTGGTTTAAATCTGTGTTTGTAATTTATAGCCTCATAAATAAAGGATGATGAAGCAATGTGGAGATGTAATGATGAGTAAAAAAAGTAATCAATATTATTCATGAATTTAAGTATAACCAGTGTTTATAATTTAGTTATGACATGTTTAAGGAAATGTTGAATTTAAAGCATGCCAAAGAAGAGCGGCCTTAGCATAGGGTGTACAGGCAAGTCTGACTGTTGGGCCCATTCTTACACAACTTCCACCTATGACACTCTTGCCCCAAAAACCACAAGCAGATACTCTCAATCTCATCCACAACCATGATACACTACCCCATGGGAGATTATTTACAAACTAAGGTATACAGGAAATGCAGTAAATATATGCACATGGATTGAGAGCTTGCTAAAATACAGGAAGCAAAGGGTTGTTGTAAATTAAACATACTCAGATTGTGGTAAGTGGGGTTCCACAAAGCTCCGTATTAGGTTCTCTCTTTTTTAACATATTTATGAATGACTTAGAAGTAGGACTAGAAAGTATTGTCTCCATTTTTGTTGATGACACAAAGTTGTGCAAGGTAATTACATCAGAAAAATATTTACTTTCCCTCCAAAGGGATTTGCATAAATTAGAGAAATGGGCAATTAAATGGCAGATGAGATTTATAACGAATAAATGTGGGTTATGCATCTGGGAAGGAAAAATAACCATGCAATTTATAAACTTAATGAAGCAAAACTAGGGGTATCGGATATTGAAAGGGATTTCGGAGTACTTGTGGACAACCACCTACGTAACAGTGCTCAATGCCAAGCAGCATTTGCAAAGGCAAGTAACATATTAGCATGTATTAAGAAGGGTATAGAAGCAAGGGAAGCAAATAAAATTCTGCCGCTATACAAATCCCTAGTACGCCCTCATTTGGAATATGGAGTACAATTTTAGGCACGCTTCATAAAAAAGACATTTTAGAACTGGTAAAAGTACAGAGAAGGACAACAAAGCTAATAAGGGCAATGGAGGGGCTAAGTTATGAAGAAAGACTAACCAAATTAAACATATTTTCTCTAGAAAAAAAGGCGTCTAAGAGGAGGTATAATTTACCTTATATAAATACATCCAGGGTCAGTATAAATATTTGTCAAAGGGAGCTTTTTGTGCCAAAGTGGTTATCAACTGACATGAGGACATCCTTTGTGGTATGAAGAAAAAAGATTCCACCTTAAAGAAAGAAAAGGGTTCTTAAGGGTAGTTAATCTGTGGAATACTCTACCAAGGGAGGTGGTGACAGCGGATTCAATAGATAACTTTAAAAAGGGATTGGATATATTTTTAAATTAAAAGGGCATTCAGGGTTATCCTGGTTAATTAGAGAGGGAGTATTAATCCAGGGAGGAATCCATTTGCCAGTATCTGGGGTCAAGAAGAAATTAATTTATTTTCCCTTAGAAGACAATTGGCAAAGTTTCACTTGGGTTTTTTTTTTTTGCCTTCCTCTGGATCAATTAACAATTAATCCTCATATTGCAGACCAGAGGAGATCTTAAAAGGTTGAACTTGATAGGCTAAAAGTATTTTTTTCAACCCCAATTACTATGTAACTGTGTAACTATGTAACCTTCAGCCTGAATATGCACAACTGCACACAGCAATATATCACTTACACCCACTATCTACAGCGCAACCCACAGCCACCTCCACTTGCTTGAGCCTATTGTCTTGAGGCTACTATCTTGTATCTATCACCCTACAGTTTCCACCTAAAGTTTTAGATTGTAGGTTTGTGAGTGCTTTAGGGAAAACACTATGTTCATTTGATTTTAAACTCAAAAACAGGGCCCTCCATTATTTTTTTATGTTTTCATTTTATTTTTCGCATTGTATTTTACCCCTATTTAGAGCTACAGAATATGTATATCACAATATGTATACATCACAAATAAAGGATTATAATAATAATATAGAAAATTTAAAAAAGAGAGGTGTGCGAAAGAAGGGTGCCGGTTTAAAAAACAAAAGTGATCTAAGTGAACAGGGTGTGATCATTTAAAAGTAGTATCTATATCCGTGACATCATGCACTGACCTAAACCTGTATGTAGTTTAAAATTGAATGGTGATAAGAAAATGCCTAATGGAGAGTAATTTAATCAGATCCTAGCTACAACTGTGTGTGTGTGTGTAATTTTTTAACTGCTTTCTGCCTTATTTGGAACTCTGCAGTATCTAAGTGCTTACGTCTTATCTATCAATTACTGCTAGAGATCTATTGGTAGTCAGGTTTGCAGTTAACCACTTACAGCCTTATTAAATTGTGATTTGGCCAATTGAATAGGGCTCTATTTAAGCACATAACATACTTTTTTTTACAGAAGTTTTTAGTTAGTGAAGACTTTGCTTTTGGAAAGAAGTTCACTAACTAAAAACTTCTGTAATCAAATATGCTATGTGCTTAAATAGAGCCCTATTCAATTGGCTGAATCACAATTTAATAAGGCGGTTAGTTCATAGGTAACTACTTACAGCATCCCCAAGCAATTTCATCTTGTACCATGGCCATTATTGCCCAGATTATAAAATGGCCATGAACAGAAAATATTATGTCCCCTGCAACTAAAATTACGAATGTATCATAAAAGACAACTGTTCCAGCCTGTTTTATCTTGTATTTTCATGAAGCAAAGACCATAGTGACAAAAAAAGAATGGTATCACAAAAGTTATACACAGCTATGTGGATTATCAGGAACTGTTGATTATTTATAAGGATTCATTTTTTCAGTTTACATGATATATGTTTATGTTAAGATCCTGTTTATCATCTCTGCAGGGTCTATATTATATTCTCTTATATTGTTATTATTACCATTCAGTTTTGCAATGAGAAACTATAACATCAAAAGAGCTTCCTGTTACATTCCAAAACTGCTTCTTTTTTCATCTCCCAATGTGTTTGATATGAGAGGCATTATGAGAATAACATGTTAATAAGCACAATCACCCAAATACACACACCTACAGCCTTATTAAATTGTGAATCTGCCAATTGAATAGGGCTCTATATAAGCACATATCATATTTTTTTAAAGAAGTTTTTAGTTAGTGAACTTCTATCCAAAAGCAAGGTCTTCACTAACTAAAATCTTCTGCAAAAAAATATTCTATGTGCTCATATAGAGCCCTATTCAATTGGCAGATTTGCAATTTAATTAGGCTGCTAGTTTTTGCCTTTATATTGGCAACAGTATTAATATGTCTTCCATCTGCAGTATTTTTGGCGCACAAGAATCTTTAAATGAATAAAGATTTACTTTGACTACTTGGGAAACAACTACTTTTACTTTAAATCCTACATGATTGATGTATTTAAATCACTTACACAGCAAACAAACATAGGAACGTTACTTGTAAATGTAAAATAATAGTCCTTTAATGGCCTAGATTTAAAAGATCACTGCACAATGAAAGAAAAATATGTGTTTGAAAACTAAATAATTCATACAGCAATTTTTTTATTAGAATTAATTGTTTGAAGCAGAGTGTGAGAGGTGTGTTTACATAGTTACATAGTTACATAGTAATTGAGGTTGAAAGACTTTTAGTCCATCAAGTTCAACCTTTTTACATCTGCAATATGCGGATTCATTGTTTCCATTACTAGAGAACTGTGTTTGCACTGAATGATGCAAGGTGTCCTCTTCTGGGTCAGTGAGGGGGAAGGGTGTGGTGTTAATTTCAATTGTATTCAGTTATTAAGCAGCAATAGCAGCTGTGTAAACCAGGAGCATAAAAGTATTTTAGAGACAATACTGAATTTAATTGACTTTCTTTGTATGACAAGAGTTTCCATCTTGGACTGAGTGGGAGGTTGCTCCTTCTGGGAATTGCTCTTGATATGTCAAGTGTGCTATTTACAGTTTTCAACAGAACTGGATAGAGAAATTATTTGAATCCATGGTTCCTCCCATTCCTCTCAGATGTTGTCATAAAAAGGCAAAATGGAACATTGGAGTAAAGAATAATTTCATATAAAAGTAAAAAATATGAAAACTTTTTTTGCTTTGGAAAAACATTTTGACCATTAACAAGATTAGTTATAGAAAATACTATATTGAAAATCTCAGACTGCAGTGGCTCTTTAAATACTAGTGTACATAGGAGACTCTGGTGAACTGATATTGATGATCTCAATCCTCTTCCCACATCACTTTAATGGTGTTATAAACCAGTCTGTAAAGAATAGTTAGGTGAGGCTTTATAAGAAAAAAAAAATATTTTACTATGCATTTATACAATTATAAATTATAGTCCTTGTGGGCATGGACGAGAAAGTGTCTTTTTACATGACTAGCAGCTGTACCATGTTGTACTGGTCCCTGCTATAAATGTGTGTTTAAGTGAATTGTTTTCATTTTGGCACTTACCCTCCACTCCCAAACATCATTCAGGGGATGAAGAGAGTCAAACTTGAGGGGAAGAACTGTGTAATCTTAAGAGGGCTAGCTTACATAGGCACAGCTCTTTAGAAGAGCTTCTTACTACATCGGTTTTATTTGTTCTTTTGATGTCTTAATGTTTCATGTTAAACCAAGCATATTTCTGTTAACGAAAATGTTGACAATTGTACTAATTCCTCCTCTCCCACCCTGCAAATAACTACTTTGAAAGTATAGTAACTCCCCTAATAACATTACTGAAAGAGGATGACAGTTCAAAAGCTAGAATATCCAAAAAAGGCGAAAATGGCATTATCAAAGGAGTTAAAATGCCATTGCAGTTCAAGAAAAAAGACACTTGCTTGTCAAGTATGTACCAAACTAACAATATTAGTAGCTGTGTGAGCCATGGGCATAACACATTTTGTAGGAAAATCTATTTTTTTTAAGAATCTGTTTATGAATACATTAATTGATTTTGTATTTGTTGCATCGCTTCCTGGGAGCTAGATGATGGGGATGTGTGATTATAGTTATCAGTGGAGGGACGGATGGGGAGAGGAAAGAGAAGTCCAGAGCCTTTGTTTAATAATAGGATAAGACTGAAATTGAGGCCATACTCCTTCCCATTCATTGGTCCAGGAGCAGATATCGTACACCATTCAATTCTCCCCAGGAATATAAACACACACTCTTCACACACACACACAGTATCCAAGAGTGTATCATGGATGCTTCCAGGTTCATGCAGAGGCATCAAGATGTATTTTTTTCTAATGAAAACGTTCCAATTAATTATGCCCTTGCAAAACCCGAAGAGGAAAATTATGTCAATAGGAATAGGTATTTATATATAAAGGAAATAGTGTGTACACATATCAAATAGCATGTAATAAAAATGAACTTTAAACATAACAAGAAATACATTCAATGGCAACTCAAATATAAAAGAAACAAGCCGTTACAATCTTATGACTATGTGATCAAAAAGTGTCTCAGTAATGATCTACCATAGTAATAGGGGGAAGAAGTAAAATAATATATACGTATACGTATGAGAATATCAGCTTATCAGCTAAGATAGTGTATAAATATATCTTGTATATCAGTAACTACCAAAATGAATGATGAAGGCACATAGATTGCAGTGGGGAATGCAGATTTGTAAAGATAGTCACACTATGTAATAGGTGGGTAAGTATATAGGAAAATATATAGGTAAGTATATAGGTAAGTATATAACATATTATATGAGTTGTGATGGATGTATAAAACAAAGAACAAGTGCTAAATAAATTAAGACTATGAAAAATCTAATAAAAATATGTTCAATTTGAATAAATCTACACAAAAGAGAATCTGCTGACTGTGTAGTTTTATTGTGTTTACTATATGAATTTGAATAATTTAAATTCTCAGGTAGTATTACTATCCTGATGTTTTAAAGCAAATGGTTTATTAAAGTGACTATTGTGACTTAAAAAAAAATATTTGATAGAAAAATAGCTTTATTTAGTGAAATGTTACCAAGAGACACTTATTTAGTGTAGCTGAATATTGTAATTAAATATATTAAATGGATTCCAATGTCTTTAATCAATATTTCACTCTATATTATCAGTGGAAGTTTAACATTCCCCGGAATAGTCAGAATAAGAGTGATGTTCCTTTACAGAAGTAAATGATATATATATTTGCTTGTGTTTATATATATATATATATATATATATATATATATATATAAATAACTCTTAAGGTTAATAATAAGTTATAGTCCCATCATTCTTAGGCCCCTATTAAATTTGCCTATTTGTAGTTCCTGAAGCCCGTAAAGGACCCTCAAAAAGTTCCAGCTAATAAATAGGCCTTTTTTTTTTGACACATGTCAAAATCAGAACTCCGACCCAGCTAAGCCTTTGATCTTTCAAGCCCTTAAATGTTACGATCACTAAAAATTGCTACAATTCCCCAAAGACGCACATGCATTCAAACCCGTAAATGGCAAATGTAGGCAAAGGGTTTACAGACAATGCATTAACAATGTAAAAGACAATATAAACAAACCGCTGGACTTTAAAATATGGGAAAGCAATGATAGGCATTACCATTCATTGCACAACAATCCACAGATAAAAAATAGGCTTAAAAATGCCAATATGAAAATCCTTGCTGCAACATACATAAAGCAATTAAAGACACACTACCTGATTAAATTTCAACACAAACACATGAAACTGCCTGCCATATCATCCCTTTCTCACTCACAGAGACTCTCTTGTGGACCCTAAAATATAAAGATAATTGCATATACATCTCACTCATCACATCTACATTGTGAAAAGAAATAGTGGCCAAATTACGCTAATCTACTCTAACCCATCAGGAAGGCCTGCAAACACACATGGAGACTGTGCAGAGGCATGTGGAGCAACACCCAACTCACCTCCATCAGTAACAAAGCGTAGAGTGTTAAAGAGAGGGACGGGAAAGATAGGGAGGAGGAGGAAAGAAGAGAGCTAGATAGGGAGAGGGAGAAAGAAAAGGACATACTGTATATGCAGACAGCTTTTATTATGACATTTATGACGGGCAAATTACCAGTATTATTATAGGATTTGTGGGCGGATCCCAGAAGGGCAAGAGGCTTTTGGGGAAAAGGGGATACCTAAAGGGGTAATGTCATAGTCTAGAATAAGCATGATTCTTAGCACATATGAGGGTCACATGTGGTCACTACACCACTTCAACCGGAATCGGAGGGAAAAAAAGATCATCAGAAATCACTCCATTTAATTGAAGTAACCCATAATGCGCATACACTTACAACTTGTCTATATCTGCTCATGCGTAAACCTCTGGACTGTGTAATTAAATCCAGTTTCACACATACAGTGTGTTCACAAAACAAAAATATGCACAGCCCCTACATCCTCCTCCGCCTAGCATCAGGGCCCCAAACCTCTGTGTGCGACCGCCGTATCACAGGTGGTGAGAGGGCTTGTGCCAGTGCTAATTTCTGTGGTGTAGGCACGGGGGGAGGAGAGGAGGGGCCAGGCTGCTGGTGTGCATGGGACGGCTTCGGGTAAAATGATGTGGGTGGTGAGGACAAGAGCGCGGCAAACTGCATCCATGGTCACCTGCTGACCACGCTCTGGCTCTCCCCCATCCTGAGCAGCCTGGCAAGGTAGGACTCAGTCATGAGATGGTGCCTTCTTTCCTCCCTATTGTTCCTGGCCAGGCTGATCATGACCTCCTCATGATCGGTGGAGATACTGGCCTTGATTCTTCTTGTCTCCTAATGCTCTCTTGATTCTGGCTGCGGTCTGTGACTGCATATGCTGCAGTGGGCACACCCATACATGGACTGTCTAATAGTTGATTAATGTTGTTGTGCCCACTGAAGACAGTGATTTGTCAGCCTCATGGATTTAATGATGCATGACTGATCCATCTATCCCTTGTAAATTCCATAGAGCTGGCATGTCAGTGTTCTTGTGGTCCTCCTGTACATTGACATATGGTGGCATGTTGGTGAATGTGTAGGCTGGGTCCTGCTGGGCACCAGGCCTGAAGCTCCAGCGGCAGGCACCTGGCTCAGTAGGTCCTTGACGTCCCTTTCCCACTCATTGTATGTGATGGTCACTTTGGGGCAATAACTTGTTGATAAACCTGCGGCCATCTCCTTGGCCATCTTTCTCCTCACCAGGGCCCTGACATCATCAAAATTGTGCTTTACAGATCTCACATCCCTTTCTGCCATGCCCACTGCTGTTACTGCGGCCACTACTTCCTTCCATGCTTGGGCCCTGGGCCTAACCTCCCTACCCCTGAAAGGATAGCAGGCTGGTCACGGATGGCATGTGGAAGTACCACCATCTCCTGGGGGAAGTAATTGGGGGCCCTGTGCCTGCCCCCAGGCTTTTGCACTCCCGACTTTGGCTGGGGATCCGGTCCTCCCTCAACTATCCCTGGGGCCTGTCCCTCATGCCCGCTACCACCCCCCCGTGATCAGGCCCCTCCCCCTCTGACCCTGATGTAGGTGTGCCTATCCATATGGGCACCTGCTCACCCACTTCCCCCTCTAGACTACTCACCACCTCCTCAACCTCCTCCACCGCCTACTTTATGTGTATTTGGATTAAGTGTAACCAGTATATATGTGTAATCAAAACGTATGTGTAAAACAGTTATGCTGATAATAGAAATGAATAGAAGTGTAAGAACCTGCTCTCCAATCTCACCTACTCTCTCTCTCTAAATCCAACCACCAACTCCGGGACCTGCGTGCTACTTCTGCCTGTGTCGCACTACGTAATGATGGGATTGGATTGTAACTGCGGAAAGCATCTATTCCAGCCCCCTAAACGTTTGCGGGAGCGGGAAGGGATTTCTGGCTTGCAGCCTCGGCTCTTTGTTTGCGGCCTTGTTCAATTTAATCGCTTGGTAACTCCTGAAATTTATTAGGGCCCTTAGTGTCAGCAATTGAAACACTGCACCCTGATAAATAGTATTGGGAAGAGTGATGTAACAATTGTTACTTAAAAAGAATGAATGCTTTTATATATATATGTGTATATATATATATATATATATATACACGCACACATATGTATATATATATATATATATATATATATATATATATAAAGTGATGTAACCGTAAAAGTTCAGTATTTAATGATAGTTTTTTTTATCATATTCATAATAACAGTGGCGAGATTTCAATAGCAATCTCTCTTTCGCTAGTCCAAAGCAGTACTGAGTTTTAGCAGATAGAGAAAGATTTTGAAAGTGACAGGTATCATAAATAATCTTGCACAGTTAAGTGTGTATGTCTGCATCAGGTTTCAGATAAGTGAAAAATAAAGTATTAAATATGGCCATAAATATCCTCATATCTTACGTATTAGAAGTATTAGAACAGCAATAAAACATCATGACCAGCAATGTTTCAGGGTCACGAGTAGTTTTGGTAGTGGGACATAAATCCCATGTGAAAGTTAGGCCTGTATTTTTAGTTATCCTTTTAATTTCAAATGTCTTTCTTTCACGTATGGTTCTGAAATGTCCTCTGATTTTTTTTGATTTTTAGGTTTAGGATAGCGTATTTATATTGGGAAAAGTGGTGTCCAACTGGGGTATAGTAGCTGTCTTCATTGTACTTTTTTATGAAAAGTCTGTGCAGGTTCATCCTCAGGTGTAATCTTTGACTGATTTTTCCAATGTAACACCCTCCTTCACATAAAGTACATTGTATTATGTAAACCACATTGGAGGATGTACATGAATATGAATCTGTGATGTTATAGGTCTTGTTGTTATGTGTGGCTGTGTCCTCTTTGCAGATGTGTTGACATAATTTACAGATTTTTTTTTGCCATTTGTGATGGATATGGTGGTGTCCAAAAAGTTCACCTGTTCAGCAGAGTATTCAATTCTAATTTTAACAGATGGGTGGAAAATATTGCAACAATTTTCAAAGTCTCTGTGTTTTTTTTCTTCTTCTGTCCAAATGATGAACATTCATCAGTACAGTAGTATCTGTAAGGTTTGTGGATAGGAATCTCACTTCCAGGTCAGCCATAAATAGATTAGCATACCCATTGTTATGTAAGTACTCATTATTTGTAAGTAAACATGTTGGTCAAGGTAAAGTAGTTGTCAGTCAGGATATATTCCAGTAGTGTGGCAATGGTATGAGGGTTATATTTCTGGTTCTGAGTGTGTGCTGAGAGAAACTTTATGCATGCATCAGTACCATCTTTGTCTGGGATGTTGCTGTAAAGAGATTCAACATCCATGCTTACCAGTAGTGTGTTAGCAGATAGGTCCTCAATCTGAGTTTGTTAGGAAATACAGTGTGCCTTGTATATAGTTGCTAGTGTTTTTAACTAGTGGCTTAAGGATTTGTTCAACAAATCCAAAAACAGCTGTGTAAGCCATGGACATAAAACATTTTTAGGGAAATGTAAATATATTTTTTGATTAAAAACTATCTGTATGATGTTTTCATGCTTAATTATGCTCAGGGATAGACTCAAACGTTTTCAAAGATTTCCATTGTGCAGTGATCCTTTAAAGTGAAAACAATAGGAGAAACCTGAGAAAGTGGGGAATGGTCAGGGATGGAAAACAGGTTTTAATTTAAATGTGGACTTCACTTTAAAAGATGTACAATTGGAACGCTAAGAGGGTCAGGGGGATTTAACCTGAAAAGGGACAGCTGGGAGATGTCTTTATAACTCCTAGGTTCATGTTCCATTCTTACATCTTTGTGACATTGCATTCTCAATTTCTCTCTCTACTGATAGCTGCCTCTACCTTTTACCATCACTAGTTTCTCCCTCTCTTCTTCTTTACCCCTAATTCTTATTCATTTACCTCATGCCGATGAGAGGCAGTAACCTTGAAACAGCTTTACATGAGTAGGTTTCCTGGCTTGTGTATATTCCATCTTGAGCTTTGCTTAAAGCTGTATAATACAGCAGGCATATGCTTAAAGGAAGCCATGTTTAAAATTATTTTGGATTACAAGAGTGAAGAATTCTGGGCACGAAATATGTTTATTTAACTTATTTTAGGCATTTAAATGTGAACACAAATGTACAATTTATTTACTATAGATATATATTTACTATATACTCCTTTTAAACACTTCCCATATGATGCAGTGGTAGAGCTGATGAATCAAGGGCCTGGAGCAGAATTATTTGGGGGATTTGCAACCTTTATATGTCCAGGTGTGTTTGTGAAAAAGCCAAAAATAATCAAGGAAAGATTTTCAAAAGCTAATTCAGGACTGATAGTTAGCTGACGGTTCGATGCGAAGTGATGGCTAAAACCAGCAAAAGAAACCATGTAAGTGTAAGAGGGCGTATGTGAAGGTGACTAGGTATGTGGCTTTGGACATGGGCAAGAACACAGATTGGCCAGAATGATAGGGTGGAGCCTACAAAGTCTGATATGTGACTGTTATTTAGTATATTTGGGGGGGATCACACCGTGTGGATGCAAAAGCCAAAAGTGATACCTTGGACATGGGCAAGCCAGGCTGCATAGTAGATTAGGGTCAAATCTGCTACTTACCCATTTTGACTTCTTCTCCAGCAGGGTAAAGCCCTCACGGCCATGGGTACAGGAGGTCAGTCAATGGCAAGTGCTTGAGAGACCTAAGGAAACTAACGAGTCAAGCGTAAAGTGGCCAAAAATAAACAAGACAAGCATGAGGGACAGGCTGAGGGAGGAGAGAGCTAAGAAGCACCCTTCAGGCACAGACTCAGAATGAACTGAGTGTGCAAAGAAGAGAGAGACAGGAGGTGCTTATGAAGGCTGAAAAGGCCCCTCCCAAGGAAGAACCGACCACAAATATTCTTTATCTCAATACTTACTCATTCAATCACCTAAAATATTTAACATCGTGTCTGTAAAGTCTGCTCAGTGTCTTCTGCACAGGCGTCAGACAGGTTGCATCACTGATGCAGTGATCGGCATGCATGCGCAGTCCGCCGGTTACATCGATCACCATCTGCATTATGCAGCGCAGTGACGAGAGCAAAAAAGAAAATTGGGAGAGACGGAAGAGAGAGCGCATAGAGAGAGAGACAGACACAGGACAGAGACACACACACACAGGACAGAAAAAGAAAGGGAGAAGGATCGAGAGCCCTAACAGAGAGCGCACAGAGAGAGCATACAGAGAGAGAGAGAGTTCAAAGACATAGAGCACACAGAGAGCGCAGAAAGAGAGAGTGCACAGAGAGAGAGAGAGAGAG
The DNA here is from genome assembly GCA_027410445.1 of Discoglossus pictus. Taxonomy (NCBI): domain Eukaryota; kingdom Metazoa; phylum Chordata; class Amphibia; order Anura; family Alytidae; genus Discoglossus; species Discoglossus pictus. The sequence goes on from CM050165.1 coordinate 153,789,327, forward strand.
CACAGATATAGAGCACATAGAGAGTGCAGAGAGAGTGCAGAGAGAGCAAGAGTGCACAGAGAGAGAGAGTGCACAAACGGAAAAAGAGCACAGGGAGAGACAGCGCACACACAGACAGAGAGAGCACACAGACAGAAACAGAGTGCACATAGAGAGAGAGGGTACAGACAGAGAGAAACTGCACATACAGAGAGAGCGAGAGAAAAAGTGCACAGAAAGTGAGCGTCCGGAGTGAGAGCTCACAGTCAGAGAGAGAGTTCAGGTCACAGAGCGAGAGAGTAAAGAGAGTGAGCACACACAGAGAGAGAGAGAGTGCACAGAGAGAGAGAGAGCGTGCAGAGAAAGAGACAGCATACAGGTAGCACAGAGAGAGACAGCACAATTCAAGATAACATTCTATGATGACGGGCAAGTTACTCGTTTGTAATATCTAATTAGAATAGCAGCTGAAAGTAAATACCTTGCTGCGTTTATATCAGATTATTTTAATCCCATTAATAGAGACATCTGTCTGGATATATGGCTTTGTATTAAAAAAAACTATTGCAAGAATCCCCATGATACTGATATTCTCACCATTCATAAAATCATAAAATGCAATATGTGCTTGTTATTTTGACTAAAGAAGATATTAAACATAAATAAGATAAAATAATTGACTACACGGAAATTATTATAAATTTGTTTATTTTAAATTATAATTGCTATAATAACTATAATTGCTAATTATAAAACGTTACTTCTCAATTCTTCTTCTAGATCTCTCTGATTCCTTTTGACACTGTCGACCATCCACTTCTACACCATATCCTCTTCTCCCACCATCTGTCCTTGGCCCCCTCCTCTTCTCCATCTACACTTCCTCACGTGGTACCCTCATAAACTCTTTTGGGCTTCATTATCATCTCTATGCAGATGACACCCAAATCTGCCTCTCCGCACCAGATCTATCCCCCTCTCTTCTAACACATGTCTCCAACTGCCTCTCTAGTATATCCTCTTGGATGTCCCCACCCACCATCTCAAACTCAACATGTCTAAAACTGAACTCCTAATCTTCTCTCCTTCTCCCACAGCGTCAATTCCTCACATCTCTCTCACTGTCAACAAAGACATCATCACCCCCTTCTCCCAAGCCCGTTGTCTTGGAGTTCTACTGGACCTCGCTCTGTCTTTCATCCCTCACATACAATCACTAACGAAATCTTCCCTTCTCCATCTAAAAAACCTCTCCAGAATTCGTCACTATCTTACACAAGACACAACTAAAATCCTTATACACTCTCTCATCATCTCTCGACTAGACTACTGCAACTCGCTTCTTGTTGGCCTACCTACCACCCAACTGTCTCCACTTCAATCCATTATGAATGCCTCTGCTAGACTCATCTTCCGTACACAACGTTCAGTGACGGCATCACCTCTCTGTCAATCAACCCACTGGCTTCCCTTAGCCTCAAGAATAACATTTAAAATCATGACCCTAACTTACAAAGCCCTCAACAATAATGCTCCCCCTTACATCTCTGCTCTCATCTCCAAATACTCCCCCACCCACCCTCTTCGTTCTGCTAATGACCTTCTTCTTTCTACAACTCTTGTCACCTCCTCTCACTCCCTCCTCCAGGACTTTTCTCCTGCTGCCCCTAGTCTCTGAAACTCCTTACCTCGCTCCACCAGATTATCCTCTTGCCTCAAAACATTTAAAACCTCACTTAAAACGCATCTCTTTAAAGAAGCGTATCACCTTCCACCCTAACACACTTATCACCTCTCTCTTCCTCTTTTACCACTCACTATCCCTTAGATTGTAAGTCTGCAAGTTTCTATCTTAAGTACTTTGGGAATTCACCATGGGCATTGGATTCCTAGCTCCAAGACAGGGCCCTCCTTCCTTTGCAAAATGTTGATCTGTATTTATCATTGTCTGAACCTAATTTATGTACAGCGCTACAGAAAATGTTGTCGCGTTATAAATAAACTATAATAATAATAATTGCTTGTAGTATAGAAAATATAAAAAAATTGGTTTAATCAAGATACTATTAGCTTCAATGTTTTGTTTTGCTATGTCAAGATCTGCTTTTTCAAGATCTTGCTCGGGTCTAATTGTTTAATCCGCTACCCCCTCTCTCTGACTGTGAGCTCTCACTCTGGACGCTGTCTCTCTGTGCACTTTTTCTCTCTCTCTATCTGTGCAGTCTCTCTCTGTACATATGTCTTGACTGTGAGGGTACAATGATCTGCAGCTAAACTTTGTGCACAGCATTCTTACCAGTTCCACATATGTTATATATGAAAATGTTCCCTCTCATCACATATATAGTTGTGAGCAATACGGGCAGTTGCTAACGTTGCGGGCTCGCACAGCTCGAGAAACGAGGGCCACAGTTGCTGGCAAGGAGTGCCAAGCGGCTCCTTGCGCTGGTGGAGATGAGCGCCATAGGCCGAAGGCGCTCAGCGTGGGTCTCACAATGAGCGCAGAGGGTGCTCAGAGGAGCAAAAATACACCAGGGGAGAGGTTCGCAAGGAGCACCGAAAGCGCTCAGCACGGGGCTTGCAATGAGCGCCAAAGGTGCTCAGATGACAGAAAACCTTACATTGTGTGGCAAACAGCATTCCCAGCCTTCCAATTTTATTGACTGTAATTTTTTGACAGGCAAGTCGCTAGTCACATATATAGTTGGGCTGCAGTTGTTGGCAAGGAGCACCGAAGGCGCTCCTTGCGCTGGTGGAAAAGAGCGCCGTACGACTTGGCAGGGAATGCCGAAGGCGCTGACTGCGAAGATGGAGATGAGCACCGTGGCGAGGGCTGCAGTTTCTGGCACTCCTTGCGCTGGTGGAGATGAGCGCCATAGGTGCTCATCCCTACGACCACGCACGGCTTAGACAGGGTGTATCGAAGAGGCTCACTGCGATGGTGGAGATGAGTGCCAGAAACCCGCGGAACTACACATCAATAGAAATCTCAATTACGCAATTCACAATGCGAGACCCGTAGCAGTTTGAAAAAAAACGTGTGGAAAAATTAGGGCCCGTAACACTTGCAAAAAGGAAAGCAGCACTTAGCAAAAACAAATTCGACCCGCGGCAGTTAGAAAAAAATAATAATATGAGGTAAAAAAAATACGACCTTAACGGCCGAACCGCGCGCATACAAAAACAACAAAAACACAAACAAAATAAAATCAAATACAAAACAAATATCACACACAGCACGGGGGCCAGCCAGGACATCTGCGAGTGAGGTTGCACAACAATTTAAATGCAATTTACAGAATTTCGATACTCGAAAATCACCTAAGCAACAAAAAAAGGCAGCCGAAAAAAACAAAAACGAGGCTACACGAGCCCTAAACAAGCAAATCACTGCCAAGCACATAAGACATTTACACAGGCACATACCAGGTATAAAATACACTATTAGGGACAACGGAAAATGCTCCACACCCGCATAACACATACACAATCGCCGCCATTTTACAACACTAACTTGTAACTAATAAGAGTACCATTACAAAATGCTGAATTACACAGCTAAACAAACGTTTTGCCCTTGTGTACGCAGCCTATTTACACTGCACACTGCACACATTGCTGACACTTACACTTCAGGTCAGCAACAGTGCAAATGTACATTGTATGCTGCAGGAAAATCAAAACACATTGTTAGCTCTTCAGGATATTGCTTGCTGCATATATTAATTACAAATAGGTAAAGTATATGAATTTTTTATTTTATTAATTAATTAATTATCATAAAAAAAAAAAAAAAAAAAATATATATATATATATATATATATATATATATATATATATATATATAAAGGACCAGGGGACAGGATTGCAATGAGCCACAAAGGCGTTCAGCGCGGGGCTCACAATGAGGGCCGAGGGTGCTCAATTGAGCAGATGTACACAAGGGGAGAGGCTCGCAATGAACGCCAAAGGTAATCAGCGCTCCCCTTGCAATGACCGCCAAAGGTGTTCAGACCACCAAACTACACGAGCGGAGAGGCTCGCAATGAGCGCCAAAGGCGCTCAGCGTGGGGCTCACAATCAGCGCCCAGGGTGCTCAGAAAACCAAAAGTAGAGCAGAGGAGAGGATCGCAATGAGCTCCAAAGGCGTTCAGCGCAGGGCTCACAATGAGCACCAAGGGTGCTCAGAGGAGCAAAAGAACATGAGGGGAGAGGCTCCCAATGAGCGCCAAAGGCAACCAGCGTGGCCCTTGCAATGAGCGTCAAAGGTGATCAGACGAACAAAATGACACAAGCGGAGAGGCTGGCAATGAGTGCCAAAGGCGCTCAACGTGGGGCTCACAATGAGCGCTGACGGTGTTCAGAAGAGCAAAAGTACACCAGGGGAGAGATTCGCAATGAGCGCTGAATGCGCTCAGCGCGGGGCTTGCAATGAACGCGAAAGGTGCTCAGACGACCAAAAACCTTAAATTGTGTGCCAAACAGCATTCCCAGCCTTAATAATAATTATACTAGCGACATGCCCGTCAAAAATGATGGGGCAATAAAAAAGTGTTGAAATGCTGTTTGTCACACAATGTGAGTGTACTGTGTGCCTCAACTATATAGACCCCTATAGCACAGTAATGAATGCATGTAATAACACTATAAATGCCATGAGGGTCATCCAGGAGCCTCATGACACAAAGGCCCTAATTCAATTGCAATTTGGCCAATTGAATAGGGCTCTAAATAAGCACACAACATATTTTTTTTAAATACGTTTTTAGTTAGTAAGCATTTATAAAAAAACAAGGTTTTCACTAACTAAAAACTTCTTTAACAAAAAATATGCTATGTGCTTATTTAGAGCCCTATTCAATTGGCCAAATCACAATTGAATGAGGCCCAAAGTGTAAGCACTACACCATTTTAACCCTGTCTCTTATGGGGGTCTATACAGACCCTCATAAACCTCTATTTAACCCCATTAGTCCCATAAGGGTATTTAAAAACCCTCATGGGACAGTTAGAAGCCTAACATTACCCCGTAAGTGCTATGAGGGTTCTCCAGTACCCTCATGACACTAAGTACAAACACTACACTGCACTAAACCCACCCCAATAAACCATTACATCTAAACTAACACCCCTCTACACTGACCTATTAACACCTACACTACCTACCTAAACTACCTACCTACCCCCTAATCAACCCCCCCATCAATTTAATCACAGAAAATGAAAAAAACCTAAGTCACAAAAACTAAAAATTCTACATTACAGAAAATAAAAAAACCTAACTCAGAAAAAATAAGAAATCTACATTACAGAAAATAAAAAAAACTAATTCACAAAAAATAAAAAAATGAACATTACACCCCCCCCCCACTACAGAAAAAAAAATGACACACCTGAAAAGGAAATACATATAGAATACATACAATACAATGCAAATAAAATCCAATACCCCCTATCTATCTAACATACAATGAATCCTATCTATTTAAAATACATTCCTCAATCTATCTAATATACAATAAATCCTATCTATCTAAAATACATTCCCTTATGTAACATACAATATATACTATATAATATAAAATATATCCTATCTAAAATACATACCCCTATCTAACATACAATAAATGCTATCTCCATATAATAACCCTAATTCTAAGCTAAAATAAAATAATTAAGACCATTTACCTTTGCAGATGTCCCTTCAGATCAGCAACCTAGGGGAAAATGAAAAAAAAAAATAGTACAACACATTTACATAAAATAAACAATCTTACTATTCTAAATATGCTACTCACTTTTCCAGCATGTCCCCATCCTTCCTCCTTACTACAACATACATATAAACCTAAAAAAAAGTAAAATAAACATAATATACATTTTACTTACCTCCCCGCGATGTCCCCGGCCTCCTCCTCTTCTGCCCTGGCTGGGCCCTGGAACAATCTGCGTTCTAAAAAAAAATGAGCCTCCTACAGAGTTTTCCAGAAGTAAATTGTCAATGGCGGCTTCTGATTGGCTGAAAATGCTGTCTATCAAATTCAGCCAATCAGAAGGCACCAACGTGTGTGTTAATCAGAAAAGGGATACAACACAAAATCCCACTCTGATTGGATAATGCACCTGTCAATCTTTCTTTAAACCAATAATAAGGCTTTATTGCCAGCAGCCAATCACAATGGGATACACACCCACGGGGTGATTGGCTGAAGACACCTGCGCCTTCTCATTTGCTGTAAAAGTGATTGACATTGATAACAGCCAATCAGAAGGCGCAAATGCTTTCAGCCAATCACGTGGGGGTGTATCCCATTGCGATTGGCTATTGTCACTGCAATCAATTTGAATGTGCAGATGCCTCCAGCCATTCACCCTGTGGGGGTGTATCCTATTGTGATTGGCTGAAGGCATCTGCGCCTTGTGATTGGTTTAAAGATTGACATGTGCATTAGCCAATCAGAGTGGGATTTTGGGTGTATTCAATTCTGATTTGCTCACACTTTGGCGCCTTCTGATTGGCTGAATTTGATAGACAGCGTTTTCAGCCAATCAGAAGGCGCCATTGCCTAATTTCTTCCGGAAAAGGCTCTAGGAGGCTCATTAGCGTCGGGGAGGTCCGCAAGTGCAGATCTCCGTTACTTTTTTTTTTTAGAGCGCGGATTGTTCCAGTGCGGGGCAGAAGAGGAGGAGGCTGGGGACATCGCAGGGAGGTAAGTACAATGTATATTATGTTTATTTTATTTTGTTTTATGTTTATGTATGTAATGTTTTTTTTTTAACAGGGGCCGCCCCATACAAGAAAAGAAGAAGGAAGGGGACATGCTGGAAAGGTGAGTAGAGTATTTAGAATGTTTATTTATTTTATGTAAATGTGTTGTACTATTTTTTTCTCCTAGGGGGGTGATCTGAAGGGACCAGGGGCAAAGGTAAGTGGTCTTAATTATTTTATTTTAGGTTAGAATTAGGGTTTCTGTATGTAGATAGCATTTATTGTATGTTAGATACATAGGGGTATGTATTTTAGATAGTTAGGATTTATTGTGTATTAGATAGATAGGGGTATGTATTTTAGATAGTTAGGATTTATTGTATATTAGATAGATAGGGGTATGTATTTTATATAGTTAGAATATATTGTATATTAGATAGATAGGGGTATTTATTTTAGATAGTTATGATTTATGAGTTAGGTTTTTTTATTTTCTGTAATGTAGATTTTTTTTGTGACTTAGGTTTTTTTATTTTCTGTAATTAGAGTGGTGATGGGGTTTATTAGGGAGTAGGTAGGTAGTGTAGGTGTTAATAGGTTATTGTAGAGGGAGGTTAGTTTAGATTTAATGTTTTTTTAGGGGGTATAGTGCAGTGTAATGTTTGTAGTTATTGTCATGATGGTCCTTGAGGACCGTCATGGCACTTATGTGGTTAATGTTAGTGTTGTAACAGCCCCATAAGGGTCATAATATACCCTTATGGGACTGATGGGGTTAATAGAGGCTTATGAGGGTCTGTATTGACCCCCATAAGTGACAGGGTTATTTATTGGTTTAGGGGGGTCTGTATTGACCCCCATGAGTGACAGGGTTAATTAATGGTTTATGGGGGTCTGTATTGACCCTCATGAGTGACAGAGTTAATGTATTATGGGGGTCTGTATTGAGCCCCATGAGCGCCAGTGTTATTTATTGGCTTATGGGGGTCTGTATTGACCCCCGATTAGTGACAGGGTTAATTATGGGTTTATAGGGATCTGTCATGACCCTCATGAGTGATAGGGTAAATTAAAAGCTTATGGGGGTCTGTATTCACCCCCATGAGTGACCAGTTTAATTATAGGTTTATGGGGGTCTGTATTGACCCTCATGAGTGACGGGGTTAATTAAGTGCTTATGGGGGTCTTTATTGACCCCCATGAGTGACAGAGTTAATTAATGTATTATGGGGGTCTGCGAAGGTGAAGATGAGCGCTGTGGCAAAGGTTGCAGTTTCTGGCACTCCTTGCGCTGGTGGAGATTAGCGCCATAGGTGCTCATCCCTACGACCATGCATGGGGAGTACACAATTCACAATGCGAGACCCGTAGCAGTTTGAAAAAAACGTGTGGAAAAATTAGGGCCCGTAACACTTGCAAAAAGGAAAGCGGCACTTAACAAAAACAAATACGACCCGCGGCAGTTATAAAAAAATTATATGAGGTCAAAAAAATACGAACTTAATGGCCGAACCCCGAGCATACAAAAACAACAAAAACACAAACCAAATAAAAAAAAAATACAAAACAAACATCACACACAGCACGTGGGGACAGCCAGGACATCTGCGAATAAGGTTGCACAACAATTTAAATGCAATTTATAGAATTTTCACACTCGAAAATCACCTAAGCGACAAAAAAATGGAGGCCGGAAAAAACGAAAAGGAGGCTACACGAGCGTTAAACACGCAAATCACTTCCAAGCACATAAGACTTTTACACCGGCAAATACACTATTAGGGACAACGGAAAATGCTCCACACCCGCATAACACATACACAATCGCCGCCATTTTACAACACTAACTTGCAACTAATAACATTACCATTACAAAATGCCGAATTACACAGCTAAACAAAAACGGTTTGCCCTCGTGCACGCAGCCTATTTACACTGCACACTGCACACATTGCTGACACTTACACCTCAGGTCAGCAACAGTGCAAATGCACATTGTATGCTGCAGGAAAATCAAAACACTTTGTGAGCTCTTCAGGATTTTGCTTGCTGCATATATTAATTACAAATAGGTAAAGTATATTAATTTATTATTTTATTAATTCATTAATTATTATTAAAAAAAATAAATATATATATATATATATATATAAGAAAAAGGACCCGGGGACAGGATTGCAATGAGCCACAAAGGCATTCAGCGCGGGGCTCACAATGAGCGCAGAGGGTGCTCAGTTGAGCAAAAGTACACGAGGGGAGAAGCTCACAATGAACGCCAAAGGCAATCAGAGCGCCCCATGCAATGACCGCTAAAGGTGCTCAGAACACCAAAACTACACGAGCGGAGAGGCTCGCAATTAGAGCCAAAGGCGCTCGGCGCGGGGCTCACAATCAGCGCCCAGGGTGCTCAGGGAACCAAAAGTAGAGCAGAGGAGAGGATCGCAATGAGCTCCAAAGGCGTTCAGCGCAGTGTTCACAATGAGTGCCATGGGTGCTCTGAGGAGCAAAAGTACATGAGGGGAGAGGCTCCCAATGAGCGCCAAAGGCGACCAGCACGGCTCATTGCAGCCGATGTGGGAGCTTCCACCTCCGCATTTGCGGTCTGAAAGTCGTAGGGGGTCGTAGAGATGAGCGCAAGTAGCTCCTTCGGTGCTCCTTGCCAGCAACTGCGAGCGGGCTCGTGTAAAGCGTTAGCAACAACCCGCATTGCTGACAACTATATATGTGAATACTGTGACTAGTGCCTTTAGACAATTGCAACCAGTTATATAGAGTGTCAATTCATAAGAGAAAGTGACAAGTGCTCTTAACCCTTTATAGTATAGCATACTCATTTGTAGTAAATATGAATCTCCCAGAAATACATTATAGAATAGACTGATAAATACATTGCAAACACTTCTCCATTCCATGAAGTGTAGTTTTTCAAATTTGCCAGTAACCTCTCTCAGCAGCATGTTGCAGAATGTTGTCACTGATTGGTTACTATGAGACATTACACACCTGTACTTAAAAATATACTGTCTTCATGAACTGCAGAGGGGAGTTAGGAAGTATTTTAAGATTTTAGGTAGTAAAAACAGAGCTTTTAAACACGTCTTAATAAAATAAAGTATAGATAAGTAAATAGGTATATAGGTAAATGATATACCTAGTAAACTGCAGAAACCTTCTATGTTGTTTTAGTTAAATCCATTAGGTTTAAACATTGTTTTAGCTTTTGTGCTTCTAACCAATTTTATATTTTAAATAATATCAAAACTATAATATAAGATGCAACTAAATAGCCATCATTCATATGTATAATTTGCTTAATTCTAAAAGATGATAATATTCAAATACCTCTACTAACAACAATGTATAGGGAAACAAAAAATACACCTAAATCAGTCAATCCATTGTGGCAATGCTTGAAACCCACCACTTGCCCCCTAAACAAAACACAAAAACTAAGCTCACCTCCTAATTAAAACTAAAAAATCCCTACAAAAACTTTTGTGGTGGCTCTTGGGTCCTGCCTCTTACCACCTAAAAATCAGGAACTCCACTTTAACTATTCTTCTCATTAATATTAAAGTGCAAACTCATAGCAAATATACATATATTCCTAATTTTATCAATCATTTTTTAAACATGAGCTCTAAATAATTATTATACAATTATACAGTACTTAAAATTTATAATTATATGTTGTCATAAATCTTGATAACCAAAACATCATCTTACAATATTTAACCCTTTATAGTATAGCATACTCATTTGTAGTAAATATGAATCTCCCAGAAATACATTATAGAATAGACTGATAAATACATTCCAAACACTTCTCCATTCCATGAAGTGTAGTTTATCAAATTTGCCAGTAACCTCTCTTAGCAGCATGTTGTCACTGATTGGTTACTATGAGACATTACACACCTGTACTTAAAAATATGCTGTCTTCATGAACTGCAGAGGGGAGTTAGGAAGTATTTTAAAATTTTAGGTTGTAAAAACAGAGCTTTTAAACACGTCTTAATAAAATAAAGTATAAATAAGTAAATAGGTATATAGGTAAATGATATACCTAGTAAACTGCAGAAACCTTCTATGTTGTTTTAGTTAAATCCATTAGGTTTAAACATTGTTTTAGCTTTTGTGCTTCTAACCAATTTTATATTTAAAAAGTTATTTTTAATTATTTTTTTATTCGATTGAGACATGGTGCAAGTGGCTTTATGCATTGATAATGTTAAGAAAAACTGAACTGCTATAAAGACATTGAAAAAGGAAGCAAAAAATATAAAAGTCTAAGATATGTTTTGCTGTCTAAAGCTAAGTGGTAAGAGTAAAAGGGGATCATGATAAATTGAAATAGTTGCAACAGACAAATTAGTGAAAACAGAAGTAAAAAATAGGAAGCTAGCAACTTTGGGAAAAAAAAATGTAAAAGCACTAAAACTTGTAACTAGTTCCTCTTATTTAACAAGATATAGAATAAAGAAAATATTGGCCTAAATTAGCTCACAGCAGTGTTACCAAAATACTATCAGTATAATATTTTATTTGTAGGGCACAAATAGCTTCTATATGTTTAGGGGTACAATGAACATATGGATATCATGTGTACATACAGACAAATAAGAAAATTCATAAGAAATAGTGGGGTTGATAAAATGTAAGGAGTAAAGAAAGAAAGGAGGGGTAAAGACAGTGGCGTAACTGGAGGGCAGTCTGTCCTGGGCTGCACTTCTTTTGTGGCGGCAAACATGCTACCCACTGCCCATGGCCCTCTTACCCGATTCATACAGACCTTTTCCGCCTCCCTGGCCCCCTTCTCTCTCCTGTTGCATTCTCTGAAAAGTGGAGGAGCGGAGAAGTCACCAAGGTCACTTAGGTGAGAGAGAAGTGTGTGCTTGAGTGTGTGTGTGGGGTATAAAGGTGGGGTCTGGGGGAGAGAGAAGGATGGATAGAGAGAGAGAGAAAGGAGGACAAGAGAGAAGGGAGGAAGATCGAGAATGGGAGGAGAGAAGAGGGAGAGAGAGAGAAAAGGAAAGAGAGAATGGGAAGTGAGAGAGAGGAGACGAGAGAAGGAAGGGAGGGAGAGAGAGAAAGAGAGAGAGAGAGAAGTGGAAGATAGAGAAGGGAGGGGAAAGAGAAGAGGTGAGTGAGAAAGAAGAGAGAGAAGGAAAGTGAGAAAAAGAATGAAGAGGGAGAGAGAGAAGGGAAAAGTGGAAAGAGAGAGAGAAGGAAGATAGATTGGAGGGGAGAGATAAAGAAGTGGAGAGGGAAAGAAGAGAAGGTTGGAAGGAGGCGTGAAAGGAGGAAAGGATGACAGTGAAGGGAGGAAGAGAGTGGAGTGTTGAGAGAGAGGATGTAGGAGAAGTGAGGCGAAGGGAGTAGAGATAGGGGGAGGATACAAATACAAATATATATATATATATATATATATATATATATATATATATATATAGTAAATAAATAGTACATCTGTGATCACAATTGAATGTCTGAAGCAAGTAAAAAAATCCAGCTTCCAGCTCAGAATTCCGAGAAGTACAGTTGTTACACTGCATTCTGGGAAGCTTAGCAGGGACATGCAAATGTGCCCACAAATGCTTCGCTCTTCAATCCATAAACCATTTTAAACATGGCTTCCTTTAAGCTTATGCCCGCTGCATTACACAGCTTTTATGCAAAGCCAAGGTTGGATTATACACAAGCTGGTAATCCTATCCACGTGCAGTTTCAAGTTTACTTGCTATCATCAGCATGGAGCGTGATCCCAGCTTGTGTTGTGGACCTTATGAGTAGGTAGTTCACCACAACAATTTAAGATATGGTGGGCAAAATAGAGATAGAAGCCCTCCACCGTACAGTAGTACAGTAAATAAATAGTATATATATATATATATATATATATATATATATAGTCTCATTATTATGACCATCTCCTACTTTTGAGCTGGCTTGGTGGGTGTATAAGGAGACATGTAGGCATTCTGCAAACATATCAACCATCGCTGTCATGGGTAAAACATGTGATTTCTCTCTCTTTGAAAAGGAGATGATCATTGGCTTTTGGGCCAAGGGTGGCAGTATAGATAGGAGATGGTGACAACGGATTCGATAGATAACTTTATAAGCAGACTGGATATATTTTTAGTTAGAAAGGGTATTCAGGGCTATTCTGGTTAATTAGAGAGTATTGATCCAGGGAGGAGTCCGATCACCAATATTTGGAGTCCAGAAGGAATTCATTTTTCCCCCTTTTTGAGATGATTGGCAAAGTTTCACTTGTTTTTTTTTTCTGTTTGCCTTCCTCTGGATCAATTAACAACTAATCCGCATATTGCAGATCAGAAGAGATCTTTAGAGGTTGAACTTGATGGACTGAATGCATTTTTTCAACCTCAGTTACTATGTTACTATGTAACTATGTAATCAATGAGCTAATACATATCAGGCCACCCACATGGACTAGAACAGTATTGGCATTCATTTTTATTCTATTGTATTTTGCTGGTTTGCGAGTCTGATCGCATATGGGACCTCTAAACGCTAATTGATTGACATGTAACCTTCATCATATACTGCCGTAATGATGGTAGTCTCATTTTCTATTGGCTGTTTCTAAATGCGTAGATAAGATCTTGCTGAATTGATCATGTTCCCGCCCTGAACTGCTACGTACGAGTGCATGTTTTACTGTTCCGCCTTATTCAACTGAATAGCATTGTAATTGAAGCAAAGTGCGAGCCTGCAGCAGGCCCGCAGACATATAGCCTGTATACCGCAAGATGCAGGCTTCTAATTGAATGAGGACCTCTGTCTGGAGAGAATAACTACTAAAGTCTGGTACACTAAAGTTCTAATGTAAGTTTTAAAAGTTGCATTTAAATGTTCATCATATAATTTCTAATCTGTAATTAAATAAAAAAATTAAACCCTATAACTACATTGGCTCCTTAAGTATTAATGCCCATGACTTGTTGTGGTGTCAATAACTTGTAGTATATCATTCTCCTCTATATAACCTCATAATCATCCACTAAAAAAGCAGGGTCACAGAGACAGCAAAATAAAGAAGCTAACCAAGCCAAACAGTCAGGGAAGTGTTTAAAATATTTGTTCCCACAAGAAAATAAACATCTTTAAAAATCTTGGCAACAAGATGAAAACAATGCAAAACAGTTACAGTATATGCTACTCTGTACTTGGGTGGATTATCTTTTATTCATGCATGTCTTTATTTATGATTTCTTTATATAACTGGAAACTTCATGATGTTTAGATAACATTCTGTTGGATTCTTAGATATGTTTTAGCAAGTCAATAATTAAATGTGTGTAATTTGCACCTTTCAAATTGTATGTGATTTGCAAAAGAAGCTTTCCATATAATGGGATCCAGCCAATTCATCCCTAAAAAAGGGGTGGAGTAATATAATTATATTATCCAACTGCAAGAAGTCAAGCCATAACAAATACACTGATTTGTCTGAGGTCATATTGGGTGGCCTTGCCTCCTTTGAAAATCTATGCACGCTGTAAATTTTAATATCACTGAGATTAATGTGGGCCTACAATAATTATGCATTAGCAAATGGTAAATTAAAACTTAAGTTCAATAACTTTAAGTTAACTAAAATTATTCTCTAACACATTTCCACACTCTATTATGATGTTAATATAAGCCTTGAAAGAATTGAACTTAAGTATTAGAGAGAGATGGGCATTTAAGCCTCTAAAACTTATAAATCCAGAATGTTTACAAATTTGCCTAGTTTGATTTTTGTTAAGCTAAGAGTTGCTGACACCTCTTGTCATGATCTGCTACTTCAATTGGACTTGGTAAGAACCTGCTTCAAACCTATCCAGCAGAATCGTGCGGTCCTTTTACACCTCTGTTAGCAGAAGATGGACCAAACAACAGTTCCATGCTCAGGAGCTTGCTTCAACATACCAGGATAACAGGAAAACCATATAATCCCTTAGAATTAGGATTAATGCACATAATTACACTTGCACCTTGTTTTATGTAAGTCCAGACACAACTGTCATACCTTTATTAATTGTCACATTTTATACAATTTTCTGGCACACAGACTGGTCAATCAAAGTAAGCCCCATCCTTACTACATAGAACAGGGACCAATTAACATACTAGGTTGTCCCTGCTTACTGGGAAACCCTGTACATCTGATGAGCTGGTGATTGTATTACCTATCACCATTAGCTGTAAACACTCAGACTTTTTATCTGCTCAAGCCCCCCTGTGTTTGTTTATTTAGGTGGGGCTGAGTGAGTCATCACCAGATAACAATACTGTAACATAATAACAATGCATACAATTTATATGTCATTTTAACCAAAAGTAATACAAAATACATAGCTATAACAATTAAACAGTGTAACATCTTGACAGCTCAGGGCCAGGCAGTGGTCCAAAACAGTCCAGTCAGGCCCTGGGCATGACACCCCTGTAACCTTTATTGTGTGGGGGGGAAAGGAGATTGTAAGCTTATCAGAGTAGAGACCTATTCTTTGTCTGTTAAATGCACTTATATAGTCTTGTCATTGTTTTGTAACTTGTCTCTGTGTAGCTCTGTGCACATTATTGCCACAATGCAAATACAAATACATACATATATACAAAAGTATTGTAAAATGGTTAATACATTTGATTACGTTTTATTTTTAATTAGAGACCTTTACAGATTAGTTTCTATCACCAGTTAGATAAGGGTTTTATTTTTTCATTCTAAGAAAAAATTGATTTACTTTCCACCTCATGAAAAAAATGATTTGGCACATCAGAGTGCATCATGGGGAGTGTAAACATGAATAAATTTCATACTTTTCAACTTTCATTTCATACATTTCAACTCTGACATTGTCTCTTTCTGGACAATGAGTAGGGGTCATACTTTTCTAGGTTAAGACTCAGTCTGGCAAAAGTACTGCATGATTCTCTTAATGGGAACCAGTCTTGCCATCGTTTTCTTTTCCAGAAAATATTATTGGCTGCAAACACACAGAAATACCCAATTATTATGTTATGACGTATCTTTCCTAATTTTATTCTTTATGTGAAGTTATAATAACAGCAGCATGCTGTTTCCTTTCGTAAAATTAAACCAAGTATAAAAGCAGAGTTCTATTTGTTTCTAGCATTGCAGAATGCTCTTCAGAATACTTTGACTTTATAATAGGCAAAACAGTTTTACACAGTTTAAAATAAATACATTTATCCTTTAACTTTTAACTATTGTACACAGCTTTGCTTTAATGACAGCAGACATTTTCTTTTGGAAACCGGATATGATCTCTATTCAGTTATGATGAAAGACCACTGCTGTAAATAACAACTTGGCAATATAACAAAATAGGGAATAAGCCCCAGTAGCATACCCATACCCTCCCCCCTAGTCTGCATTCAGACAAGTGTCCTAATGTGGTATCCCCCATGACACAAGCAGAGTCAGCTACATTTAAGATTTTCTCTAAAAACATATTCATGCTCATGACTTACATGCTCTAGAAGTCAGTTTGGAGAGCAGCCCGAACCTCATGAAGATTACTGCCCTCCTTGCATAACTATTGGCAAATCTAAGCTAAAACAGTCCAACAGTTTACCTACCTGGGTTGCATCATCTCCTTGGACGCAAATGTTGACAAGGAAATTAACAACAGACTGACAAAGGCAAATCGTACATTCTGCAAGTTATATAAAAGAGTTTGGGAAAACATGCATCTGATCAAGAACACAAAGGTCAACGTGTATGGAGCTGTTGTGCTGACCACCCTTCTGCACGGTTCCGAGTCTTGGGTTACCTACCGCCACCACCTACGACTTCTTGAGCGTTTTCATCAACGATGTTCCTGCGCCATCCTCAACATTTACTGGAATGACCACATCCCCAACACTTAAGGCAGGAGTCACCGGTATTGAGGCCATACTGTTTAAGAAGCAGTTACACTGGGCAGGACACATCTCATGGATGGAGGATAGACTTCCAAAGATTGTGCTATATGGTGAGCTCACCACTAGCAATTGTGACAGAAGAGGGCCAAAGAAGAGGTACAAGGACTCAATGAAACAGTCCCTTGATGCCTGTCATATAGACCATCATTGATGGTCCACCTAAGCTTCAGACCGAAAGGCATGGATAAGTACGATTCACCAGGCTGTCTCCTCTTTCGGGACCACACACAGGGCTGGTTTTGAGGACAAGAGGAAAAGTAGAAAAAATGGTGTCAGTACAGCATCAAACCAAGAACAAATATTATTGTGCAAACCACTGTGGTTGAGTCTGCCTGTCTCCTCAGCCATCCAAGAGCCCATAGATGTGGACACCCCTCTTAAATCTTCATTCCCAAAGCCAAGACTATAATATGTATATTTATAGATACTTACACATATAGTTACATAGTTGTGACGAAGTGCCCTTCGCCACTTTGTCTTGGAGAGGACTGTTTGCCAGCCTCCTGCCCTGCGACTATGGCCCTGGTACATATTGCCCTTCAAACACAGTATTCGGCCATACCAGAGTGTATGTCACTCATTCTGGCCCTTTACATACAGGGGGGTCATTCGGTACTTGCCCTGTGTGAACCATGATACCACAGATAGCTATGCCATGGAGCCCATTCATATAATGAAAGACTATGGGAAAGACTTTAGCTACATGGCAATTGAACTGTGTGAAGAGGATCTGAGCGCTATTCGGTAGTTTTGTGCGCTCAGACCCCAGCTGTAACGGAACCCATCACTGTTTTACCCTGTTTTATGGTTATTTAATTCTTGGTTAAAATATGATCCTACTGTTATATTATATGTATGTTGGTTTATGCTCTGCAGAATATTAGCCCAGACTTTTGCAGACCTAGGCTAATAGATAATCCTATTACAGAGAATCCAGAGATAAGGGAGTCGATTGTATAAAATGTTTTCATTCTCAGATAAGAACAAAGAAGGCTGATTTAATCAATGTCTGATTATATCAAAGTTGCCAGGGAGCCTCAGGGAGGGGTGACCACACCTATTGTCCCTCTATGTGTATTGTGTGGCCAAC
This sequence comes from Discoglossus pictus, assembly GCA_027410445.1. NCBI lineage: Eukaryota > Metazoa > Chordata > Amphibia > Anura > Alytidae > Discoglossus > Discoglossus pictus. Next base: position 153,807,071 of record CM050165.1, read on the forward strand.
TATGGGAGATGTGGATTGCCATGCTGCCAGTAAGATACTTTTACTAACTTTTGAACCCCTGGTCTGATTCATGCCATTTTTTAATATGTTGTTCCCCTGGGTGAGAGCTATTGAACAGTGCTGGACTTAAAGGTGTACCCCCTGTTTTTGGGGTACATCCAGAATGTGGTTAAAATTGTGTCTGTTTTATTGTGTTACCTGTTATCTGAGGGGAGGAGACGTGGGGGTTGAACCATGTATATAATTGGCTGTGATAATTATGTGGGTGTAGCCCTTCAGAGGGCACCATTGCATAAAAGGAGATTCCCTGTCATTAAAATATAGTTCTTCTTGACCCTTCAAAACGTAGCCTCGTCTCGTTATTGGAGGGGATGGCTCTATCATACTGGGGATTGCTATGCTTTTGCATACTCCCTTGAGCTGTAACTACTGAACGCTTGTTCCTGATGTGTCCTCCTTGGAGGAGAGGTCTTCCCCACACGGTCCTGGATGCTGGAGATTCATACAGGGTGGAAGGAAGACGGTGCGGCTCCAGCTAAACTACGGCGGTTGTGGAGTCTGTGGTGGTTGAGGTGTCCGGTGCGGTGCTTGTAGGCCTCGGCGCAAACTAGGACGCGTCTATCAACGGAGGTACACGGTCGGGGTGCCAGTAGATCCGTTACAATAGTTACATAGTTAAATAGTTACATAGTATTTAAGGTTGAAAAAAGACTTTCAGTCCATCAAGTTCAACCTTTTAAGATCTCTGATCTGCAATATGCGGATTAACTATGAATTAATTAGTTGTATATAAAAATAAAAAATAAATAAATAATCAATTCCCTCCTGATCCCAGACACCGGTGACCGGACTTCTCCCCGGATCAATACTGCCTCTCTAATTAACCATGATAACCCTGAATTCCCTTTTTAATTAGAAATAAATCCAGTCCCCTTTTAAAGTTATCTATCAAATCCGCTGTCACCACCTCCTCTGTTAGATAATTCCACAGATTAACCACCCTTACTGTGAAGAACCCTTTTCTTTCTTTAAGGTGGAATCTTTTTACTTCTAACCTCAAGGGATGTCCTCTTGTCAGTTGAAAACCTCTTGGCACAAAAAGCTTGCTTTACAAATCTTTATACTGACCCTGGATGTATTTATATAAGGTAATCATATCTCCTCTTAGACGTCTTTTTTCTAGAGAAAATAATTTTAATTTGGTTAGTCTTTCTTCATAACTTAGCCCCATCATTCCCCTTATTAGATAACTATAGTTATATAGTTGCTGATGAAAAAAGGCATAGACCCTTACAGTTTTGCTCAAGTTAATCTAGTGAAAATATTTAAACATATATGAAAAATAAATTCCTTCCAAACGCTTAAAATCGAGAGTCGGTTTTTTAGCTGCTTAATGTGCTCTCCAGTTTACCCTTTTATAAAGTTGAATCTGCCATCTATCATTGGTATTGTATTAAAAAGGTGATTAGTACGCCTTTCTCTACCTGCAAGGGGTAATCTCTGGTGCACCGCTATTTTAACATTTTGTCTTAACTCTTTATACTGACTAGGGCCCCATGCCAATCTTATATGTAACTACGTAATTTATAATTATAGGAACTTTTTTGCTGTAGTTACATAGCCATTCCAATCATAGCTATGTATTGGATGTGTTGGAACCCTGTATTACGTAAATCAATATTTTGATCATTAGAAACAAGATCTTACATATATTTAGGGGCTGGTTTACATGACGTATCAGGAAATTAGCCAATTTGAGTATTTTGCCAATTTCTGCGCTGCTCATTAACCCTGGGAACCAATAAGTTAGCAAAATGTCACTTTAACTGACATCTACAGTTTATAAAATAACTTGTTAGGAGGCAGGCTCCAAACACAGGGTCCCCAATTACACTCATGAATAATTCATGGTCCTACTGCTAGCTCTAGTGTACTAAATGGGACAGGGATGTGAGGCTGGGCCAGAGAGTCCATATATGGAAGGAAGTAGCAAATTATGTCAGTGCCCTGGGGTTCAAGGAGTGTCAAGCTCTGGTATGATGACTGCTGGTGCCAGGTGAAGAAGATGGCAAAAGGAGCAAGTGCCAGGGCAACTGGTGGTGGTCCACCAGCTATGGCTCACTTTAGTGAGTGGGAGAGGATGCTGTGGGATTGAATCGCTCTAGCAATGGTGGGAATGGTGGAATCCTTGCAGCTAGGGACCATGCCAGGTGAATATCCACCATGCACACTAAACATATGGATAAAACACATCTAATGTTAATACATCACTTAAAGGGATATGTAAGATTCCTGTATTATACTAGGTATATAATAAACTTGCGTGTCAATTTACTTTGATATACCTTGTTTAATTGAACATCTATTAAAAACTCTGTTTTCACTAAATAAAAGTCAAATTCAACATGACCCTGAGCTCCTAATCTTCACCACCCTTTACTACAGCTTCCACTCCTCAAATATCTCTCACGTTTTTGACAATGTCATCATCGCCACCCAGGCTTATTGTCTTGAGGGTCTATTGGACACTGCCCTGTCTTTCATTCCTCACATACAATCAATAACAAAATCTTGTAAGTTTCACCTACAACATCTCCAAAATATGTCTCTATCTTACTAAAGACTCAACTAAAATTATAATCCATTCTCTCATATAGCTTGTGTTACAACCCAAGTATTTGAGGGCCCACACACATCTCAGTTTCCTCTCTCTAGGCCATGCCTTTTGCATTTAATATCTCAGAGCCCAGCAAAAAAGTTCAGATCTGAGCATCATTTCTTAAGAGGCAGGCAACATCAGACCCATTTTCTTAGGATCTAAGAAGCAGACAACATGTATCCTTGCTTAGTACATACAGACTGAGTTTATTTTCTTGCTTCACATACATTTTACAGAAATCACAAAACACCATCCCCCAGTTCTATAGTCAAACCCCCATCCCTTCTTTTATAAATATGATTTCACAGAGACCATAAACTAACTTTCCCCTTTATGGCTGTCTGAGGCCAGGGAGGATGCACGCATAGCCGGCTCTGAGCACCATAAAAATTATTGTAGAAAAACTTAACCCTTTGTCCCATATGTGACTGAAGTAGCTTTATATAATATTAGCACGTCATAGGGCCTGCTTCAAGCACAATTACATCATTTAAACTATTACAATGACCCTAAACCACCTTATTACACACAATACATAAAGGGGAAAAATGACACATAATTGAAATACAAACTGACAAAATCATTAGAACACATCCCATGTCCATTTGATAGCCTTTGACATTAGCAAACAGATGTGATAGAGTCCTAAAAACAGAGTTACTTGTGGGGTGCAGGGGAGTCCCATCATGGCCCCCAAATCGTTCATGATAACTTGCCTCTACTACTGCAATTCACACCATGCAGGCCTCCTCATCACCTATCTGTTTCCACTCCAATCCAAAATGAAAACCTTCTGCTAGACTTGTCTGCCATACTTAACGCTCAGTGTCTGCACCTCCCCCCTCTCAATCTCTCCATCAGCTTCCTATAGCTTCCAGAATAAAATGTAATTATGGCCATAATTTATAACGCCCTCAACAACAGTGCACCCCATTATACCTCTGCTCTTGTCTCAAAATACTCCCCCAACAGCCCTCTTTGCTCTGCTTATGACCTTCTTCTTTCCTCCTCTCATCACCTTAAAACTCCAGCCTTCAAGACGTTCCTTGTGCTGCCACTACTATATAGAACTCCTTTCCTTACTCCCCTACACTATCTTCCAGCCTCAAAACCTTCAAAAACTCACTAAAAACTCATCTGTGTAAAAAAGCTTTGGCCTTAATTTGCACAACTGCGTACTCTACCGCATTATATCACTCACACCGATAATCTACAGTGCAACACACAAGCACCTCCACTTGCTTTAGCCTACTTACACACTGCCATTGTGCATCCATCACCCTCCGTTATCACACCCAAACCTTTAGATGGAAATTTTTCAAGTTTTCAATCTTGGAAGTTGATTTGGACAATAACAATACATATTTCACAAACATGTGACATTTGTTGTAATCTACAGTGGTCCTTTAACTGCATTGTTTCACATATTGCAGCAGAAAGATCTCTAGTAAAATGTATTTTAATGCAACACTATAATTAGCAAAAAACAACACATTTCATATATAACAAACTAACAACATTTGCAGCAATGTAAGTATCACTGGCATATACTACTATTATACACAAGCAATATATTTAAAGAGGCATGTAACACAATTCTCTTTTTTTCATGCATTTAAAATCATGATTTGCATCATATATATAGTTGTGGTAATTGCGGATTGTCAGTCACGCCATGTTAAAAAACAATTGTGGGCCTCGCGCAGCCTGCAAAGTACACCGGGGTGACGCTAGCGATTAGCGCTGAAGGGGCCCAGAGGGGCCATAGCCTTGCATAGTGTGGCAAACAGCATTGCCTGGCTTAAAATGTTATTGCCGTCGTTTTTGACAGTCAATTCACTAGTTAAAAATATTAAGTAAACCTGCAGTAAACTTCTTTGAAACTATGTACGTCTGAAGATTTCATTTGCAGACAAGTATGAGTGATATAGCTATATTACTCTGCATTAGCTGACAGGGGCAAGACCCACGTATCAGTTAAACATTTGAATAAATACGTTTCTGCTTTTAAAGTTTCATTTGTAAAAAGAAAACATGCAGTGGTACATTATGAAATACCTTCTTTCAAATGTATCAAAGAAAAAAATGCTTTCAGTGTCCCTTTAAATCTTTTTAAGTGTTTCTTTTTGTTTAGATTGAAGTAGCCTTACTCTGTCACAATGTTTTGAATGATATGGAATATCAAAAATCTGCAAAGGTCTTCTGACATCACATAACTAATCATAGCTCCCTGGTGAAAAAGAATTGGCCTCTCAGCTCTATTCTGAAAGTGCTATTGACTTGCTGACAGGAAGCCCCGTTCTGATAACAAAGGAATGGATGAATCAGCAGTCACAGGAAAGCCTCCCTGAATTCCACAGCTGCCATTGCTTCCAGATTCATTAACCTGTTTGATTTTTACATGAGGGGGTATCCTGTATTGTTTTGTTTTTAATTATATTCTTTTCCATTAAATGTCACAGATTTTCCACCCAGTCTGTCAAACTCATGCAGAAGTGGGAATGAAATGGACTAACTGGCCACTGGCTTCTGTAGTTTAAAGTACAAGAGAGAATTACCACATAGCTCAAGACAGATTATGAATGCTTGTCAGAAGCTTTTAGAGCTTGAGATGTAAGCATTGCATTGGAGAGAAGGTTCTGAGGTAAATGAGCTGATGACAACAGACACGAGTACCAAAAGAATCAGAGATGTAGCAGGTATTAGGTTGGTAGATTTAAATATACATTCGAACATGTAAAATAAGCAATGGTTTTAATATACAATACATATAAATAAAACTCACTGAATGATGGTACAAAGAATATACAGCAAATAAAAACAGAATAACCAAATATAAAATAAGTCTTAAAAAAAAGCCTAAAACTAGCATGTAAAAAAAACAATGCTTGAATAATCCATTACTGTGGACACAATTTTTTCTATACAGTCCTTTGAATAAATAAACTTTCAAATTCTGTTTGTTACTGTCTCAGGAGGAATTGTCCATGTAAACTAATACTCTTTCATTAAATTCTAATGAAAGTACTTGTAGTTTTACCTGGCACATTCCCACTGAACAGATAGACTCCAGTGGGTCAAAGTCACCGAACCAAAAAGCAGAAATCAAAATTGTAGATTGCATATGAAAGGTAATAAATTAGAGGTTGTATGATTTTTTTTATACATAGATCAAATATATGACTATAGTGGTCCATTAACCCACAATTTACCATAACATTATTGATGTGTACACTTTAAGAACATGATGTTTCTATGTAGACACCTTCTGATCAAGCCCAGCTCCCCATGTGCCATTCTCATTTTCACTCTTTAAACTGAACTAGCTCTGCTATGTCCTCACTTCTCCCAATGAGCTATTTTGACCCATTGTTCTCTCCTTTCTTCTTGTGCTCAAATCTGGGGCATAGGAACTGGGGTCGGGGGGGAGGGATTTATACAAGAATATAACTATAAGAACACTATCCCAGTATAACCATCAGCTGTAGTCTATTGGCTCCTGGGCTTACTCTTCATCTTTTGACTCAATATTAAGCACATTGTCAGTGACAAAAAATTTTTTTTTAAATGGCAGCGTCCACTCTTCACAAACATGGAGGAATAACTGGCATACTATGAGGCTTGATTACTTGGCTTCCATAAGAACTCCTGCAAGGCTAATATGTGGTTGCAGGGATTCTTAAGAGAGAATTTATGTAGCTATTACATGGCTCCCACAAAAGATTTCCAGTAATAGTTACTGACTTGCACCTAGGTGGTATTGCACGTAGCTCTCTAGCTCTAACGCCTGCTCACAGCATGTCTTCTGCATATCTGCAGGAGACTCGAAAGAGGAAACTAAGTAGTCTCCATAGCAATGCCCCCAACTCCAAAGCACAAGGGGTGGAGAAGGGGCATTATGGCCGCCTGGATATTGAGGGGATCCCAGAGAACACTCAAATTTCAGGAGTTGGCAGGGTATAGGCAGATGGATGATACATCCCTGCATTATTTTTTTTATATTTTAAATTGAATGAGGACTGTTATTTAGCATGTAACAGCTTTCTGTAAGAGTTTAGTTGGAGCTGTGGGAGGTTTATTTTACATGTGGGGTTTAGAGTCACACTTAAGAATAGGGTAGATTGATTAAGAGAGCCATGTAATCACATTTTAGGTAACAGGGATCAGTTCATACATAGTGATCACTCATAAGGGTTTACTTGTTAGGGTTTGCTGCTTAAGAAAGTAATAGTTACGTAGCTCCCTAAGTGGAAAGTTCATTCTCAAGAATTTTTGTAGGAGCCATGTAATCTAGCCAAGGTAAATTCCTTAATTTTACATAATTAATCTACTCTATGAGTGATTATATATATATATATTATATTTGTGTTCACATTTGAACATTCAAAATAAGTAAAAAAAAACTTGTTACCTGCTCAGAATTCAAAGAATTACAGTTATTACACTGCATAATGGGAGCCTGGGCAGGGAATTTAAGTTTTTTTTATTTAATTTTTGGTGGAACTTGCTGTTCACATGTCTATCTGTGTTCTTTTTGCAATTTCAGCAATGCAGCTAGTAGAATAGCTCTTATTTTTGTATAACATTTCTTCTCAATTAAAAAAAAAGTAAATTGTAAGTTGTATTTTGAATATTATTTTTGTGCAGTTTTTATATTAGACTTTGTTTTTCTTCAGCCAGAATTTGCATATCTTTTTAATTCAAAATGCATTGTCCATTGCATTTAAAGGACCAATGAAGTTCTTCATATAAAATAGGCTTTTTTGAAAAACCAAACTTTATAATAGGCAAAATGTATTTAGGATGTGAAATATACAGCCTCTATCCTTTACTTTGTATATGCAGTTATGCTTGGAATCTAAAATGTCTGTTTCTTCTGATTAACTTCTTAAGGTGGGATGAGGCTTTGAATGCAGATAAAGCCTTTATCTGTTCAGTGGATTATGATAGCTAAACCTGCCAAAGCTTTCAGTAATAAATGGAATGCACAATGTGAAAGACACACCCTCCAGGGAAAGAAACAGAACAGATCAGTTGAGTAAAGCAAATTGGAACCCTACAGTAAAGGATGATTGCATATAAAAGTTAAAAATGAATAGATGGTGTATAAGATTAAAAAGATCAATGGTCCTCAACCGTTTTGTTTGGGAACCTGTTCCAGTGGTCATGGGGACCAGAGATCCAGAATATTTTTAATAAGAGGATACTTCATGTGTCATACAAAATATTCATCTAAATCTGCATTGATTTGAATAAAGTTAATCTGCAGATATGTTTCTCTTTTAAATGTCTATAACTCTGAGTAATGGTGATGGTTTGTATACATTTTTAGGTTCTCCTCATCTCTGAGAAGCAGCAGAAAGGATCTGAGGGACCTGCACCTGTCCTAGGACCAGCTGTCTAGAACCACTGATATAAATTACATTTAACCACAATCATTCCTCAATTCCAGTAAGGATAAAACATCTAGGCTACAAAAATACTTGACGGAAATTCTTGCAAATTGTGGTCATCATAAATTTACAAATTAACCATAACTATCAATGTAGAACAAATGTCAATGGAGTGTTTCTCCCACAAGGCTCAAGCCTAGGGCAGCACATTTTTAGGGGGCAGCAGGCAGCACTATATAATAGTGGGTAAATACAGTATCTCACAAAAGTAAGTACACCCCTCAAATTTTTGTGAACATTTTATTGTATCTTTTCATTTGACAACACTGAAGAAATGACACTCTGCTACAATGTAAAGTAGTAAGTGCACAGCCTGTATCACAGAGTAAATTTGTTATCCCCTCAAAATAACTCAACACACAGCCATTAATGTCTAAACAAATGGCAACAAAAGTGAGTACAACCCTAAGTGGAAATGTCCAAATTGGACCCAAAGTGTCAATATTTTGTGTGGCCACCATTATTTTCCAGCACTGCCTTAACCCTCATGGGCATGGGTCTGCTATAGTGAAAGAATGAAAACATTTTATCTTTGCCTACTTGCATTACTTGAAAATCATCACACTTGTTGCCAAAAAGCTTCTAAGTAAAACAAATAACAAACATTCAAACATTAAAAATGTGATAGCTGTCAATCATTTCACAATGGTTTCTTTTCAACTTGACCATTATTTTATATGGAAATTATGTCTTGTTCAATGAAACTATTTAACTGTTTAATGTAATTATAAATATTATATAGCATTACTATAATAACAAGATATTGTTTTACATGAAAGCTTGAAATATTGACTAAAGGGAGAATCAGTGCAATCAACACAATTTTTGACTGAACAGGAGCTCCCTAAAATGGGGGAAAAGGACAAGTGCATGTTTACCTTGTAAACTTGTAGTGAAACCATTTGAGTTGTGTATCCTTCCCTTTAATCCACATCTATAATTCCTATTACACAGTTTGAACATACATTTGAACATACATATACATGTAACATGCATACAATTATGAAAAGAAATTTAGTTAAAAAATTTGTGTTAACAAATGATAATACAATTTTCATATTTGTTCTACTGCATGCAAGAAATACTTTACCAATTTTTGCTTTTTGTGGTGTTAGCTGTTTACTACACCAGTGGATCCTTACTGCTCTCCTCCATTCCCATCGATTTTCAGTGACTTGTGCCTACTTTTGAGGATTGAAGTATGCTTTTGACTAGTGTAGATTGAGCTTCTTTATGGACACTTACAAGTTGGAACTTGTGCTTTTCAGTTTGTTCTTTCTTTATCTGATTTTTCTGATCTTTGTTTGATTGATTTCATGGCCTGTTACTTTGTACTCTTCTGTTCCTGTATTATTAGTTTAATCTCCTTTAAATTTAATGTCCATTGTTAAACATCCAGATATTTTTTTCTTAAATCGATATTCCAGATTGCCATACTAATTGAAATACCAAACGTGCCTAAGGGCTTCAATAAAAAAAAATAGCATCATTCCCCAGTTGCGTCAACTCAGGCATCTCCCATTACTGATAATTTAGCTACATATCTGTTCTGTCCATTATATCAATGCTATGATATATTTACCTCAAGCCAGTATAATTTCCATTAGCTTATTGCATATATGCCAAGTTCTACAATATGTCAAGTTGTTCCATATGGAATATCCCCGTAGGAACTGTATAAATGAAGAATTTGTCCTCCCATCTTATGGAAAGCAATTCATTTTCACAAGCTTAAACAAGCACAGCACTCATATGAACAACAGAAGAAAAGTATTATGTAATATGTGAAATACTAGGGAAATTTTAGTGTTTCTGCTAGCTGTTCTAGGTCAACAAGATTTGAGTATTGTGGCTGCCCACCTTTTCTATAATATGTGTTTCAAATTTAAATTCATCTATTTTTTATATTTTTTTATTTTTCATTAAGCTATGGAACACATTTTGAGTTTGGGTTTGTTGGGTAAGTACATTACAATTCTCCAACATTCTCAGCTTACTCACTCCACCAGCAGTCTTGCCTTGACTATTGCAACTTGCTCCTTGTTGACCTCCCCATCACCCATCTGTCTCCACTCCAATCCAAAATGAATGCCTATGCTAGATTCATATACCATACTTGTTTCTCCTCTATTTGCCTTGTATCTGGAGAACATAAGTTAATTTGGTTAGCCTGTCTTCATAGCTAAATCACTCCATTCCCCTTATTTATTTTGTTGCCCTTCTCTGTACCTTTTACCTTTTGCAATGTCATTTTTTTTAAGTGATGTCAAAATTGTACTCCATATTCCAATTGAGGGCATACCACAGATGTATACAGTCGCCATATTATATTTATTTCCCTTGTTTAATATATATTTGACCTTGGAGGCACTGTCTGGCATTGGGCAATGTTATGTAGGTGCATTCCTAAATCTTTTTTTGTCTCTGATACCCCTAGATTTGTTCCATCTAGGTTACAAATTGTAAGGTTATTTTTTCTTCCCAAATGTATAATTTTACATTTATTTGTTTTATACACCAAAAGGTAGCACTGGATACAACCTACATTGGGTATACACTTCAGTGGTTTTTACCATTATATACATACTAGCGACTTGCCCGTCAAAAAATGATGGTCAATAAAATTGTAAAGCTGAGAATGCTGTTTGGCACGCAATGTAAGGTTTTTGGTCATCTGAGCACCTTTTTGCTCATTGCGAGGCTCTCCATTCTCGTAGTTTTGGTGGTCTGAGCACCTTTGTCAGTCATTGCAAGGGGTGCGCTTTTTGGCTTTGGCACTCATTTTGAGCTTCTCCCCTTGTGTACTTTTGCTCCTCTGAGCACCCCCGGCGCTCACTGTGAGCCCCACGCCTTTGTGGCTCATTGTGATCCTCTCCCCTGGTCCTTTTGAGCCCCACGCCTTTGTGGCTCCTTGCGATCCTCTCCCCTGGTCCTTTCTCTCTCTCTCTCTCTCTCTCTCTCTCTCTCTCTCTCTCTCTATATATATATATATATATATATATATATATATATATATATATAAATGCTAATTAATTAAGTAATTAAATAATACATTAATATACCTATTTGTAATTAATATATCCAGCAATCAATATCCTGAAGAGCTAACAATCTGTTTTCATTTTCCTTCAGCATGCAATGTACATTTGCACTTTTGCTGACCTGAGGTTTAAGTGTCAGCAATGTGTGAAGTGTGCAGTGTAAATAGGACGCGTGCGCGTGGGCAAACCGTTTGTTTAGCTGTGTAAGTGGGCATTTTGTAATGGTAATTTTATTAGTTGTAAGTTAGTGATGTAAAATGGTGGCTATTGTGTATGCGTTACACAGGTATGGAGCATTTTCCGTTGTCCCTAATAGTGTATTTTATACCTCGTACGTGCCTGTGTAAAAGTCTTATGTGCTTGGCGGTGTTTTGCGTGCCGAGGGGTCGAGTAGTCTCGTTTTCATTTTTTAGGCCAACATTTTTTATCTCGCTTAGGCAATTTTCGTGCGTGAAAACTCGCAAATTGTGGTTAAATTGTCGTGTAACTTAACTCCCAGACGTCGTGTCTGTCCCCCCATGCTGTGAGTGGTGTTTGTTTTGTATTTTTGTTAATTTTGGTGGTGTTATTGTTGTTTTTGTATGTGCGCGGTTCTGCCATTAAATTCATATTTTTTTACCTTGTATTATTTTTTTTTCTAAGTGCCGGGGTTGTATTTTTTTGTGTAAAAGTCTTATGTGCTTGGTGGTGTTATGCATTTTTAGTGGCCATGTAGCCTTGTTTTTTTTTTTTTTGGTCGCCATTTATTTGTAGCTTAGGCGATTTTCGGGTATTGAAACTCAGCAAATTGTGGTTAAATTATCGTGCAACCTGACTCCCAGATGTCGTGCCTGTCCCCCCGTGCTGGGAGTGGTGTTTTTTTTCTGTATTTTTGTTAATTTTGGTGGTGTAATTGTTGTTTTTGTATGTGCGCAGTTCGGCCATTAACTTCCTATTTTTTTGACCTCGTATTTTTTTTGTTAAGTGCCGCTTTCCTTTTTGCAAGTGTTACTAGACGTCATTTTTGCACAAGTTTTCTTTTCAAACTGCTACGGGTCTCACATTGTGAATGGTGTAATTGAGATTTAGTTCCGCGGGTCACAGGGAGGAGCGCCTATGGTGCTCATTTACACCAGCGCAGTGAGCGCCTTTGGCGCTCCCTGCCTATGTCGTACGGGGTCTGGGTCATCTCTACCAGTGCAAGGAGTGCCTTTGGCGCTCCTTGCCAGCAACTGTGGCCCTCACGAAGTTGCAGCTGGTTCGCTATGCAAGCCTGCAAGCATTAGCAACAACACGTATATGTGACTTCTAAACATTTTATAAACTAAATTGTACATTTAGGGTCTCCTTCTCTGGCAACTCTTCTTCACCTCTCCCTCTGTCTGTTGGAGTACCCCAAGGTTCTGTCCTCTACTCCATTTACACCTCCTCCATTGGCACCCTTATAAAATCCTTTGGATTTCAGTACCATCTCTATGCAGACGACACTCAAATATACCTCTCTGCACCCGATCTATCCCCTCTTTTAGCTCAAGTTTCCAACTGTCTCTCTAGAATATCCTCCTGGATGTCTGCCCGTCAACTCAAACTCAACATGTCTAAGACTGAACTCCTAATCTTTCCACCCTCTACCACAGCTTCCACTCCTCAAATATCTCTCACTGTTGACAACGCCATCATCACTCCCACCTCCCAGGCCCGTTGTTTTTGGGTTCTACTGGATCCCGCACTCTCTTTTATTCCTCACATCCAATCAATAACAAAATCTTGGCAGTTTCACCTAAAAAACATCTCCAAAATTCGTCACTATCTTACAGAAGACAGCTAAAATTCTAATACACTCTCTCATCATATCTCGACTGAACTACTGCAATCCACTTTTTGCTGGTCTACCTATCTCCAATCCATAATGAACATCTCCGCTAGACTCATCTTCTATACCAAATGATGAGTGTCGGCATATCCTCTCTGTCAATCACTCCACTGGCTTCCCATAGCTTGCCGAACCAAATTTAAAATCATGAGCCTAACATATAAAGCCCTCAATAACTGTGCACCCCCTTATATCTCTGCTCTTGTTTCAAAATACTCTCCCAACCGCCCTCTACGTTCTGCTAACGACCTTCTTCTTTCCTCCTCTCTTATCACCTCCTCTCACTCCTGTCTTCAAGACTATTCTTGTGCTGCCCCTACTATTTGGAACTCCTTGCCTCGCTCCATTAGATTATCTTTCTGCCTCAAAACCTTAAAAAAATTACTAAAAACACAACTGTTTAAAAAATCTTATTACCTTCAGCCTTAACATGTACAACTGCACACTCCACAGCTTAAACACACTTACACCCACAAATTACAGTACAACACACAGACACCTCCACATAAATTGCCTTCACATTGCCATCTTGCACTTGTCACCGTCTTGTTTCACACCTAAACCCTTGAGATTGGAAGTTTGCAAGTTTTCAATATTGTGTCAGTGCCTTGGAAACGAGCACTATGTACATTTGATTCTAAGCTCAAAAACAGAGCCCTCCATTCTTTATAAGGTGTTAAGTTTGTTTTTTGCCATGTATTCAGACCCTGTACAGCGCTACAGAATATATTGTCACAATATAAATAAAGATAATAATAATAATAAATTGTACATGAAAAATGTATTTTCTTTTTTATATTTATATAAAATTTATAGCAAAACCTATTTATAGCAAAACCCTTTTTTGACTGTCAAGTGAAGACACTAAATAAAACCAAAAAATAACATTTCAGGGAGGGGTAAAAAAATGTTTCAGCCTAAAAGCTTTTTTGGATCTCTTGGTGAAAAATCATTTATTGTATTCATTTTTCTGCTTTATTCATTAGGTACTTTAAGACCTCTCTGACATGATTTAATCTATACAATATGATTAAATGGTAATAGCTCACCTTTTTTTATCACAAAGAACTATCAAGACTGTATATTAATATCTAGTAGCAGACACTATTTCATTCTTGATAAACAATCATACTTCCCAGCATGTTGCTATAGAAAATAAGCATGTGTATACATTAAAAGATAAAAAAAATATCAGCAGTACTGCAAGCACAGCAAACTGTAAAATTAGCTACAGGAGATAAGACATTCCATAATACTGATCCCAATTAAATTTGCACTTAGATCTTGTTGAAGTTAGGGTTAACCCCCATCAACTTTCAGAGATCCTATAAGCTGCCTAGGGCAAGCTCTCTTTTCGACTATTAAACTTATTTTACACATCTATTCCTGTATTCACTCATCTGTACAAATCTCATAGTTGAATGCAGCTACATATGTAAAATAATCTTATGGAAAAAAGATACATTCATTTTGATATTAATTAAGAACCAATGGTTCAATTACATAGTTACATAGGGCCTCATTCAATTGTGATTTGGTCCATTGAATAGGGCTCTATATAAGCACATAGCATATTTTTTTACAGAAGTTTTTAGTTAGTGAACTTCTATCCAAAAGCAAGGTCTTCACTAACTAAAAACTTTTTGTAAAAAAAATATGCTATGTGCTTATATACAGCCTTACTCAATTGGCCAAATTGCAATTGAACGAGGCCCATAGTATTTAAGGTTGAAAACAGACTTTCAGTCCATCAAGTTCAACCTTTTAAGATCTCCTCTGATCTGCAATATGCGGATTAACTATTAATTAATTAGGTGTATAAAAAAAAAATCAGTTCCCTCCTAATCCCAGACACCGGCGACTGGACTTCTCCCTAGATCAATACTGCCTCTCTAATTATCCATGATAACCCTGAATTCGCTTTTTAATTAGAAATAAATCCAGTCCCCTTTTAAAGTTATCTATCGAATCTGCTGTCACCACCTCCTCTTGTAGAGAATTTCACAGATTAACCACCCTTACTGTGAAGAACCCCTTTCTTTCTTTTAGGTGGAATCTTTTTACTTCTAACCTCAAGGGATGTCCTCTTGTCAGTTGAAAACCTCTCGGCACAAAAAGCTCCCTTGACAAATCTTTATACTGACCCTGGATGTATTTATATAAGGTAATCATATCTCCTCTTAGATGCCTTTATTCTAGAGAAAATAAGTTTAATTTGGTTAGTCTTTCTTCATAACTTGGCCCCTCCATTCCCCTTATTAGTTTTGTTGCCCTCCTCAGTACCTTTTCCAGCTCTAAAATGTCCTTTTTATGAAGTGGTGCCCAAAATTGTACTCCATATTCCAAATGAGGGCGTACTAGAGATTTGATAAGTGGCAGAATTATATTTGCTTCCCTGGCTTCTATACCCTTCTTAATACATGTTAATATTTTATTTGCCATTGCAGCTGCTGCTTGGCTTTGAGCGCTGTTACCTAGGTGGTTGTCCACAAGCACTCCCAAATCCCTTTCAATATCTGATACACCTAGATTTGCTCCATTAAGATTATAAATTGCATGGCTATTTTTCCTTCCCAGATGCATAACTTTACATTTATTCATATTAAATCTCATCTGCCATTTAGATGCCCATTCCTCAATTTTATGTAAATCCCTTTGGAGGGAAAGCACATCACTATCTGATTTAATTACCTTGCACAACTTCGTGTCGTCAGCGAAAATAGAGACACCACACTCCAATCCTACCTCTAAGTCATTAATAAATATGTTAAAAAGGAGAGGTCCTAATACTGAACCCTGAGGAACCCCACTTACCACATTAGTCCAATCGGAGTATGTTCCATTTACAACAACCCTTTGCTTCCTGTCTTTTAGCCAGCTCTCAATCCATGAGCAGATATTTACTGCAACTCCTGTATCTCTTAGTTTGCACAATAGTCTCCCATGTGGCACTGTATCAAAAGCCTTTGCAAAATCCAAAAATACTACATCCACTGAGTTGCCTTGATCCAGGTTCCTACTAACCTCCTCATAGAAACTAATTAGATTTTTTTGACATGACTAGTGATGTCCCGAACAGTTCGCCGGCGGACTATTCGCGGCGATTTTTGCATGTTCGCGTTCGCAGCGAACGGCGAACACATGCGCTTTTGGTTTCGCCCCTTATTCTTTATCATTGAGGAAACTTTGACCCTGCACCTCCCAGTCAGCAGACACATTCTAGCCAATCAGCAGCATACACTCCCTTCCAGAGCCTTCCATCTGAAGGACAGCAACCCAAAAAGCCCTTTTTAGGGCTAGAACATCTTTTATTTTATTTTATAATTTTTTTCTGTGTAATCTAATTGCATGTGCCGGCCTGCCAGTGTGTGTGTGACAGGCTAACATCTAACAGCTTATATTGTGCTCAGTGAAATAAAACAACACTTTTTTGACTGTAATAGATTGAATAGCAATTGCCTGCCTACAGGCGTGTGTGTGAAGCCTATTGCATCTACTCTGCCAACTTTTGCCAGTGCACAGCGACACTCATATCTGGTGGCACCTTAGATTGCATGTGCAGTGCCCCAAATTTGAAGTGGGAGGACTGACCAAGCATGTTTTTCCATCTCCCGCTTCAAAAAATCCATGCCATATACACGTCCCCTAATAGTGGACGTAACAGGGATTAAACCGATAGGAATAGGACTACTTAACAGTACACACCTTATAATAACGCAGACAGAGGCAACGCGTATAATCTTCCATGCTGTGCAGTGGAAGCCCCCAGACTCTGACCTGTGTATAATATTCCATGCTGGGCAGTGGAAGCCCCCAGACTCTGACCTGTGTATAATATTCCATGCTGGGCAGTGGAAGCCCCCAGACTCTGACCTGTGTATAATATTCCATGCTGTGCAGTGGAAGCCCCCAGACTCTGGGAGTCTGAAGAAGAGGAGTCAGAGGAGGAAGGTGGCTTTGAGGAGGTGGAAGACCAAACATATCATGCGTCACAGGGGGCTTGTTGTCACCTTTCGGGGACCCTTGGTGGCTGGGTGGAGAAAGAGACCTTCAATGACATCAGTGAGGACAAGGAACGGGACATGGCTAGCTTGGTATCCAACCTTCTGCAAATGGGGAGTTTGCGGATGTGCAAAAGGGACTGTTTGCGGTTGTTTGCGGTGCATTAAACGGGGAGATTGGTCTGTTACTGTGAAGCGGGTGTAACCCTTACACTACCTGATCGATACAACATCATACCTGATGTTTTAAAGCATGTTATTCCAAACAATTTATGAATGTGAGGTGATTTATGCCATGGATCCCCCTCCGGCATGCCACAGTCCAGGTGTTAGTCCCCTTGAAACAACTTTCCCATCACTATTGTGGCCAGAAATTCGCCTGCCCATTGAATTCTATGGCGGTTCACCGATGTTCGCCCCTTATTAACCCTTCTAAAAGCTTCCCCACTACAGAAGTGAGGCTCACTTGTCTATAATTCCCCGGATTTGCTCTTGCTCCCTTCTTAAATATACTGTAGGTATCACATCAGCTTTTCTCCAGTCATCTGGTAGAGACCCTGTGAAGAGTGAATCTTGAAAAATTAAATATAATGGTTTGGCTATTACAGAACTCAGTTCCCTTAGTACCCTTGGATGTATTCCATCAGCATACTCCTACTAATATTCTTTTGGAATTTGCTGCTCCGCTATTTAACTCTACCCACAAACATTCAGCTTTATCACTAGGTCCACCATAAATATCTTCTCTGACTATAGGCTTAAATTCAGGTTTAACATACAGACAAATCCCTCCTCCTCGTTTATCATTGCCTCTATCTGTCCTAAATAGGTTATAACCATCCAGATTAACAGTCAAGTCATAAGATTCATCTCACCACGCTTTCGTTTCGGTAATGTACATTCATTTTGTCTACCTAAATTTTTGCTTTAATATTTGTCCTTAGATAATATGAATAGGGCTTCCCTGGTGGTCCAGTGGTTAGCATGGTGCTTTCACCACTGTTGATTTGGGTTTAAATCCAAGTCACGGAAGCAAGAGATCACACCGCCCTGGTCAATACTTGGATGGGAGACCACCTAGAAATACCAGGAGCTGTATGCTGTGGCCCACTGGAGAATGAACTGGCAATCCACTCCAGTATCTCTGCCATGAATACCAAGTGGATCAGCATGACCACGGAAATAAGGATGAGGTCACGGAGAGTCCAAAAAAACGACTGAACCAAGCAAAAAAATGTTTTTCCTATTGTGAGAGATGAAAACATGTCAATATGCATCCAGTTAAATATTGATACCCTGAAAATGAGTGAACTCAAATGGACTGTAATGGGACATATCATATAAGAAAACCATCAGATCTTCTACTGTGGTCAAGAAAGAATTAAGTAGCCCTCATAATAAATCAAAGGGTGGCCAAAGCAGTACTCAGTTATAACCCCATAAATGACAGAATGATTTCAATTTCAATTCAAGGCAAGCCATTTGTCATCACGGCGATCCAAGCCTATGCTCCATGGTTGCTGAAGAGGCTGTAGTTGTCCAATCCCATAAGGATATTCCACACCTTATAACACCAAGAAAATCTGTTAATCTCATCATAGGGGATTGGAATGTTAAAGTAGCGAAACAAAAGATAGCTGGAATAACAGGCAAGTGTAGCAGATTAGTAGAATTTTGTCAAGATTATTCTCATAGCCAACAACCTCTTCCAACAGCTTCAGAGACAACTCTATACCTGGACATCACCAGATGGACAATATAAAATTTAGATTAATGATATGCTATGTAGCCAAAGATGGAGGAGCTGTATACAGTCAGAAAAAGAAGACCTGGAGCTGATTGCAGCTCTGATCAATAGTTTCTTATTGCAAAGTTCAAAATTAAAAAAAGAGGAAGAGAGGGAAAATCATCAGACCAAGCAGATACAAACAAATAATATCCCATGTGAAAATGCAACTATGGAAAAGAATATATTTAAGGACATTAACATGGTAGATAGAATGCCTGAAGAACTTTGGATAGCAACAAAATAATACTTTAAAAAAAGAAAACTAAGAAGACAAACTTTCAGCCTTATTAAATTGCAATTCGGCAAATTCTAAAGGGTTCTATATAAGCACATAGCATATTTTTTTACAGAAGTTTTTAGTTTGTGAAGACCTTGCTTTTGCGTAGAAGTTCACTGACTAAAAACTTCTGTAAAAAAAAAAAATGCTATGTGCTTATATAGAGCCCTTTAGAATTTGCCGAATTGCAATTTAATAAGGCTGTTGGTGTCTGATGAGGTATTGAAAGCCCAGCATAGGAAAGTAAAAGGTAATGGAGATTGGAAAATATTTACCCAGATGACAGAACAGGAAGAGACAAGGATACTTTCTATAATTAGAGATGTAAAAATATAGAAACAGATAACAGGCTGTGAAAGTCAAGAGATCTCTTCAAGAAAATTTGTGATCTCAAGGGGATGTTTCATGCTTCAGTTGATCTGATAAAAGAAGAAAATGGTAGAGACTTTATAAAAGCAGATCAGATAAAGAAAAGGTGACAGGAATACACATAACCGGAACGATCTTAACAGCACACATTTGTCCAATAAACTGGTGCCAGACATCTTGAAGAGTGAAGTGAGATGGGTTCTAGTAATGTGACATGTGTTTTTCACTTGGACAGTGAAAATTATTCCTTACTAGCGACTTGCCCATCAAAAAATGACAGCAATGTGATGTATATGTTTGTGAAGTTGTTTAGTTATTTAAATATATTTTTGACCCTTGTAAGTATTGTGATATCAACATGTATTTTTGTAAAATGTTGATGTAATGGTTTTTTAACATGAAATTTGTATCTGAAGAATTGTTCACTTTAATATACATAGAATCCAGAGGAAAGTAAAAAGTAAAAAGACTTTTTGAAACGTCCCGAATTTTAACATGAAGTTTAAAATATATGTAAGCCATAACCTTGAAAGTATATATTTTTAAAATTTAACTTAATTTTTTATGTAACTTTGGAAGTTTTCAAAACATTTGTCTAATTTTGAACATTATAAACAGGAACATAGTAAATACATTTTGTAACATAATTTTGAATTAAAAGTATTAACATTTGAATGTAAAAACAGTTTAACTTTAAATTAATCAGTATTAATATGCAATTTGTATCAGAATAATTGTTAAGTGTAATATACATTGAATGTAGAGGAAGGCATACAGTAAAAACTCTCCTTAAACCGTAACTAATGAAAGTAATTCCTTACTGACCACATAAACTGGTGATAAACATTAATGTAGGTAGTAATCTTAAGATAACAGAGAATATTTACATTTTGACTTAAAAGGTGCTTGAGCTCTTAACATGAACTTTGTAATATGTTGAATGAAATAACTTGAAAATATTGTTTTTAAAC
Source organism: Discoglossus pictus (assembly GCA_027410445.1). Taxonomy (NCBI): domain Eukaryota; kingdom Metazoa; phylum Chordata; class Amphibia; order Anura; family Alytidae; genus Discoglossus; species Discoglossus pictus. Next base: position 153,827,483 of record CM050165.1, read on the forward strand.
TTGTAACATTAGAAACATTAACATAGTGACTTAACATTTTAACATAATTTTTCATAGAAATGCAAGGCAAGTATTTTGTGAGGCGAATTATCCATAAACATGACTTCCATTAATTATGACTGAATTAAACAACAAATTGTTATGTATTTTTGAATGTTTTTCCAAAATGTTTGCATGGCTTTAGTTTGTATCCTGCAAAGTTATAGTACTTCATAGTAGACAATGTTTTTAGTAAAAATACGTCCATCGTCTAATAAATCACCTTGACTTTCATTTTTTTCAATGTAAACTTTAATAGCCTGTGGATTTTTGCACCGTGACAATGCAACGTACAATTGACCATGTGCAAATACTGGTTCTTCCAAAAAAAATACCCACAGATTTGAAAGTTTGACCTTGTGATTTATTAATGGTCATGGCAAATGCCATAATAATGGGAAATTGTCTTCTTTGAAGTATAAAAGGGAGACTACTTTCACTTGGTGCTAAATCTATTCTTGGTATGAAAACTCTCTCTCCTTTATGGGTCCCAGTTAAAATTTCAGCATCTATAAAATGGTCCCTTAATTGTTGAACAATTAATCTTGTGCCATTGCATAGGCCTTTTTTGGGGTTCATATTTCGCAGTAACATGATAATTTCTTTAGCTGCAAAATATGTGGTGGCATTCCAGAAGGAGTTAGAGAGTTTATGAATTCAGTCGAAAAGTTAGCCTGACTTTCATTGTCATCAGCAAGTACAGAATCAGCACTGTGATAATTTCTTTGTGGTGCATTAATTTTTTTTAATATTTCATTATTGAGGATTAATGCATCTTTATTTTTACACGTCAGTATGACTTGGTTGGCAAGCTCGGAATATTCTTCGTTATTGATGCTCCCTTCAAATATAGCCGATATAATATCTTGTTGACAAATCATCTGAGGTGGGATCTCTACAGTGTCGTCAGCTAAATGTAGTATTTTTTCTGTTCTGCCTTCTCCAATTTTAATAAGCCAATCATTGAAATCATTTTGTCCTTCTGATCTCATATTTTGTTGCAGTTGAAGATGGGTAAAATGTTTCCATACTGTGCTTGACTTGATACAGGTTTCGATAATGTCAGTTCGATTTCCATGTACAACAACAGGTAATGTTTGTCTAAAATCGCCACCCAACAACATTACCTTTCCACCAAATGGAAAAATATTATCCATGACTTCACGAAGCAAACGGTCAATACATTGGAGGGCATAGCATGACATCATTGTGGCCTCATCTATTATAATTAATTTACATTTCTTAAATTTCTTTGCTTGTAAGGATGTCATGTGAATATCTGACACAGAATTTTCTAAAATAGGCACTGGCAGTTTAAATCCACTATGAACAGTTCTTCCACCTTCTAATAAAAGTGCAGCAATTCCAGTAGTGGCAAACACCATTGCTATTTGTCCTTGTGCTCGTACTGAACTCATTAATAAATTGTACAAATAGGTTTTTCATGATCAGCCAGGTCCATCCAGATAGAAATAACGCTCTGTCACCATGTCATCATCTATTGCATTTTTAATGGCATGAAATGCTTGCAATTGTAGTGTATTTAAAGTTGCAAGTCTTTCTTGTGTTCTTTCTGCTTGTAGTTGAATGTCATAGTCTTCAAAGTTTATGTCATCTATAAGACCTGGATCAGGCAAATTAAAACTTGCACAACTTAATCCATGAGTTAAAAATACTTCTTGGATTTCCATTAACGCTTTTAAGTGTGCAATGGGTTCATTGTATCGTCGCATAAAGTCTTCAGCCATATTACTTTTAAAAGTCTCCCACAAAGCTAATGCATTTGGAGCATTTGAGAAGATACAAATAAAAGTAAATTGTTCTCTCATCTGTCGTGGCATTTGACATTGTGCTGCTTCTTCTAAACATCTTTCCCACTCTGTATCATCAGCGAGTAAGTTTCTATGTCTTGCAGCTAAATGGAAGGATTCATATACAATGTCATTAACAGTTCTTAATTGTTCAAAACTTTGTGCTCCTGGAATATTTAAAAGTAATATCCGTAAGCAAAAACGTTCAACATCTCTTGGACTGACTGTGTAAATTCGTGGAATTATTTTATTGCCTCTGGTTTTTCTTGGTCTCCATAATCCATTCACAAAAACATAGTGATATGGAATTTCAATATATAAGTATTGTGTTGCTTGAGCATCATTTGAATTTAATGCAAACCATGCAGTTAGTGTAGTGTGACGATCTTCACTTTGGGCCAATGCATTCATTTCATTTCCAGCATGGAAATAGACTAAATGTCGTTGTGGCAAATGTACTGCTAATCTATATACTGCATGTAATCTATCATGCATTTCAAATTTTAAAAGCCGCCACATAGCTTCTGGTGCACTGACATAGCGAGCATCTACATGAGATGCAAGTTCATCATGTACTAACTCACTACATTCAGGGTTGTCTGCACTTTTGACGACTACAGTAGCTGCATCATAGCCTTTGTAAATATATTTGTAGACATATTTAATGGATTTGATGGAAGTGCAGGCTTCTACGTTGATGTGGGCGTTGTACTTCATGAGTAAATGTGGATTGTAGGGTACTACATATCTATTGTCCACTTTTTTTCCACGAATAATGGCACTATCTCCTTCTCTTCTTTTATAAAGTGGATATCCATCACAATTTGCATATGTTTTGTCTCTATAATCTTTTGGAAAATCTTTTGAACATTTATTATTTTCCATACATGGTGATTGTGGATTAAGGTCTCCACAGGGTCCATGAATCATGCGATGAGTAACAATCTCATATAGTCTACCATATAGTTCTGGATCTGGTAGTTCAGCAACTATGACTGCATCCACTTTGTCCGAAGTATCTAATTTATCTTTCTCTTGAAGTATTATGAGAAGATGTGCATGTGGAAGGCCTCTTTTTTGAAATTCAATGGTATATACATAAGCAAGACATTTGCCAAATAACTGATTTATAGTGAAGTCACGTATTAATTCATTTAATTTGATCTTAAAAACTCTGGCTACTAAATCTGGTCGATCTGAAGCACTTTGTCCAAGAAGTAGATTTTGATTAATTTCTGGCCATTGTGGATTACATGTAAATGTCACAAATAAATCTGGTTTTCCAAATTTAGTCACAATAGCAATAGCATCATTGTATCTTTCTCTCATATTTCGAGGAGATCCTTGAAAGGAAGATGGTAAAATGATGGCTTTGCCAGCTGTCATGTCTCTGCTTGTAGCCACGTCAGCAACATAGTCCATGAGTCCACAATATTGTTCTACACGTAGTTTATCTTGTTGATATTTTATAAAGTTTAAATTATTTGCCTCAACTTGCAAATATGAATCAATAATCCATTGTTGTGTTAGTTTTCCACCACATAAAATTGGATTAAATTCATCTTGAATGGCAATTTGAGCTACTTTAAATTCAAGCATAGAAACATTATTTCGGATTCTGGCTTTAGCATTTGGGTAACTGGGAAGGGTTAATTTTGGTTGCCAACCTGCTTCTCCATGTGGGAAAAAGATGGGATATGTCATTGGATCTAAATTTGGACTTAAGATATTAATATTAATAAATGGTTGCTCCTCATTTCTGGGATATACTCTAATGTCTCTTTGAAATGGTGGTTCTCCTTCATCATTCTGAAATACCATTGCAACTTCATTTGATGTTGGCAAGTTATAACGACGTTTATCAGTATGTCTGTCTCTTTTAAGCACCATATTAACCTTTGGCATGGGTAATTGATGTCTTTGTGCATGAAGTTGTTGTTCATTTTCTACTTCTTCCAATTTTTTGTATGCTTTACTGTAGGGATTGTTGTCCATAATGTTATTTAGCTCTATGAAAACACTGGGTAAGCATTTTTTATTTTCTTCCATCTGCATACGTTGGTCAACAGCTTCCATTGTATCTAGGACATATAGTTGAGCAAATTTTCTTTGCTCTCCTTGCTCTGGATGTAAATGTGAAGTCCGATGATAAATTTGTCCTTGGACTTTAAAACAGTAAGGACCATGTCCTGGTACATTAGCAGCCAATGTTGCCCCCATAGATGCAAATGATATGGCACTATTCTAGGATCTTATGTTTGTCTTAAAATTTTTGTAATTTGGAAAAGTAGGTTCAGTCATAATATTTTGTAAATAGCTTGGAAATTGTTTCCTTTCTGGAAGTTTGAACTTGCCTTTTTGACAACAACTAATAAATTGTCCATCTCTGGGTCTCTCCTGTTTAAAATAATAAGCCTCACAAAATTGACATTGAGTACTCATGTCCTCACAACTATGAACCTCTACTGCTAAAGACTTGAGTAAAGGACAATTTGCAAAGCATATCGGATGTTGACTTTCATATTCATCAGGTGAAAAGTCATGAAATGTTTCAACAACAGGTTCTTAATGTTTAGTTTTTTTCGTGGCTTTTCTTGGTATATGTTGTCCTTGTTTTGTTGAAATGTCCTGTAAGTTTTCAGTAAGAGTTTGTAAATGCTTTGTTTTTGTAGTTGCTTTTTTTGGTCTGTCTTGACTGGTATCTTGTAAAATGTCATCTGATGTTTGAGGAACAGTTTGTAAATGCTTTATTATCTTTTTATTTTTTTTTGTTGTATCTTTCATTTTTGCAGCTGATATTCTTTTATTTGCAAGTCTTTTGCGTTCTTTTTCTCGTCGAATTTCTTTCTCCTCAGGTGTCTGCTGGGCGGCCCATCTCTCTTGTCTTTCTCTAGTTTGACGTCTTTTCTTCTCTTCTTTGGTCTCGTTATCAGCCATATTAATCTGTAAAGGAAAAAAAAAAATGTAATTGTGTATATTTTAATTTGTAATTCCTGTTAAAGATTCTTGTGCACAATTGGTGAAATAAAAGGCAAATCATTAATGTATCAGTTATATTTAGTTAAAATTATAATTCCTGTCCTCACTGGCTAAGAATTTGGCCAATGGAATACTGCTGTAAATAAGCATGTAACATATTTTTTTTAAATAATGGTTTTATTTATTAAAAACGTTGTTTGTGGATAGATATTTACCACTGCAAAACTTCTTTGCTAAAAAAAAAATTGATGTGGTTATTGAGCTATGTATTGCATAGTGGCAATTTAAATAGAATAAGGGAGATAGTAAATTTATTTTTTTATTTTTCTGTTGACACGGATGCAACTGAAAGCAGTTTCTTTAGTTTTCTACTTTAGTACTTATTATACTGTACCTTCGTTAAAGTGTGATTTAAAGCCGAATGTTTGTTGGTCCTCGGTTGAAAATCGTTGTCCAATGGTGTGGTCCTCTGTTGGAAGTCCTCGTCCGATGGTGTGGTCCTGTGTGTAAAATCCTGGTCCTATGGTCTGGTCCTCTGTTGAAAGTTCTGGTCCGATGGTGTAGTCCTGTGGCGATAGCCCTCGTCCGATGTTGTGGTCCTGTGGCGATAGCCCTCGTCCGATGTTGTGGTCCTTTGGTGAAAGTCCTCGTCCGATGGTCTGGTCCTGTGTTGAAATTCCTCGTCCGCTGGTCTGGTCCTGTGTTGAAAGTCCTCGTCCGATGGTCTGGTCCTGTGGAGAAAGTCCTCGTCCGATTGTCTTCACGCAGTATCTGTTGTAATATAAAATAGAAAATGTTGTTTGAGTGAAATGTCTTTTAAATAAGTAAAAAATGTATGAATTTGGCTGTATTGTATCAGTTATGGTTATTTTTTTCTATTTTTTTTTTTTTACTTTCTGTACAATCCCACGACTTTTGTTATTCTTATTTAAGGTTCTTAGTAAGGCTTGTGGGTTGTGATATATTAAATAAGAATATGAATTTATTTTGCTATGTGTTTATGTTAGTTTTTGTACAATCCTGTTTTGTGCGCACCACTTGTGGTATACTTATTTAACCTTTATTGGGATGGTTATAGTTTGTGAAACATGAAATAATATAATTAATGTAGTTTGCTATGTGTTTGTGTTAGTTTTTTACAATCCTGTTTTGTGCGCACCACTTGTGCAAAAGTTATTTATTCTTGATTGTACTGGTTATAGGTTGTTAAACATTAAAGAAGAATGTTAATGTAGTTTCCTATGTGTTTGTGTGATTTTTTGTACAATGCTATTAGGTGCGCAACACTTTTGTTATTCTTATTTAGGCTTCTTTGTAAGGCTTATAGGTTGTTAAACATTGAATAAGAAAGTTAATTTATTTTGCTATGTGTTTGTGTGAGTTTGTTGCAATTCTGTTTTGTGTGTAGCAGTTTGGGTCTCATTCAATTGCGATTTGGCTAATTGAATCTTGCCCTAAATAAGCACATAGCATATTTTTTTAAAGAAGTTTTTAGTCAGTGAAAAACTTTCTTTTGGATAGATTTTTAGTAACTAAAAACTTCTTTAAAAAAAAATGTTATGTTCTTATTTAGAGCCCTATTCAATTGGGCAAATTACAATTGAATGAGGGCCTTTGTGTGTACCATATGTTGCATAGTTTGCCCCTCATTGAATAGCATTTTTTACAATGTAATAGTACTCTAAGGCCGTCATTGATTTGCAATTTTGAAAATTGAATAGAGTTCTAAATAAGCACATCACATATATTTGTTAAAGAAGTTTTTAGTTATTAAGCATCTATCCAAAAGCAAGGTTTTCAGTAACGAAAAATTTCTTTACAAAATATATGTTATGTGATTATTTGGATCCCTATAGAATTAGCAAAATGGCAATTGAATAAGGGCCTAAAAGTGCTTATTTATAGCCATATTAAATTGTCCAAAATAGCAATTGAATGAGGGCCTTTGGTTACTGCATTTATTATATTGTCAGCTCCTCATTCAATTGTGTTTTGGCCAATGGAATAGAGCTCAATATCACCACAGAGCATATTTTTTTACCGAATTTTGTATTTAGTGAACTTGTATCCAAAAGCAACGTGTTCACTAAATAAAAAGTTCCTTTAAAAAATATGCTCTGTGCTTATATAGAGCCCTATTGAAATGGGCAAATCACATTTGAGTGAGGCCCTTGGCCATTAAACATATATAGGTCCTCATTGAATTGCAATTTTGCCAATTGAAGAGGGCTCTATATAAGCACATAACATATTTATTGGGCGAAGTTTTTAGTTATTGAAGACCTTGCTTGTGGTTAGAAGTTCAGTAACTAAAAAGTTCTGTATAAAAAATATGTAATGTGCTTATATAGAGGCCTATTCAATTGAGCAAGTCGCAATTGAATGAGGCTCATGGTTCTTTCTTTTTTATACTTAATACTTTACCTTGATTGAAGTTTCGAATGACAGAGGGTCCCCTCCTGCCAATCTTAATCCGCCGGTCTTCTTGTAGTGTCTGTTTGAAAAAGAAAGTGAAATAGTTATTTGTATATTTATAATTTTTCATCTAGCAAAGCATGGCCTTTTGAGCATGTAATGTCTTGTTGTATCTTAACTCTTCTTCTTTGTTGGTGTTCTTTAAAAGGGATTGTGCTTCACAGTGCACGGTGCAAATTGTTGAGTGACGCTGTTGATGCAGAGTCTGTTTGAATATTAAAAGAAATAGAAAGATTCAGCTTTATATGATCTATTGAATTGCAGTAAATTAATGTCATTTAAATATACTTCTGTAATTATTTTCAATTGACCTTATTTTTTGGTGGGGGCTACACACATATGTCACATACATGAAGCACATTCCATAGTTTAATGTAATTATTTTGTGTGCGTGTGACATATCACTATACATGAATCATATTTCAATTGTTAAATTAACCTTATATTTCTTTTTCCAACACACATAAATGTCTGTGTGTGAGATGTAACTATAGATGATACACATATATGTGCGTGTCACATATCAGTATACATGACATAATGTCATTTAAATGTAGTTGTTTAATGATTTTGTTTTAAGCTAATTTTGTTGCAGTGGCTAAACACATAAATGTGCGTGTCACATGTCACTATACATTATACACATATATGTCCGTGTCACATGTCACTATGAAGGGGCAATACACATAAATGTGCGTGTCACATGTCAATATACATGATACACATATATGTCCGTGTCACATGTCACTATGCAGGGGCAATACACATAAATGTGCGTGTCACATGTCACTATACATTCTATACATATATGTGCGTGTCACATGTCACTATACATTATAGACATATATGTGCGTGTCAGATGTCACTATACATTATAGACATATATGTGCGTGTCACATGTCACTATACATAAACCTCTGTTTAATATTGAATTATGTTTTTTTGTTGTTTTGTTAAATGAACCGTATTTTTTTTGTGAGCCTATACACATAAATGTGCCATATATGTCATTACATAAATCCTAGTTTATTTTTTTATTTGTTTGACCTGTCCTGATAATAAAATGTAATATATTATAGCTTACCTCTCAGTTGTAATTTGCACAATGTAAAGTAGTAAATTAGTAAAGAATTGTCTTCTCAAGTAAAAGCAGCAGTTATCTCAGAAGTCACTCCGTTCATCACCTGAGGAGAAATGTATTTTTTTGTGTGAAATAGGCAGTATTTATAAACTTGTAGAAAGTTCTGGAAAGTGAGACCGTTAGAACGCAATACGCATGCGCTATTTGCGTTCCAGCTTACAATTTGCGTTCCATCCGCCATTTTCTGCGTATTACTGTTCAAAATGGTGTTTAATATGATTGTGATACGTTCCGCATAGTATGTGTTTCATTATTGCGAGTAAGTGTAGTGTAGTTACGTCTGAAGCCTCGTTTTCGTTTTGTTCGTCGGCGATTTTTTCTCTCGCTTAGCGATGATATTAGTGTCTAAAGTGTTTTATTTTGATTTAAATGTGGATGTAACTTGTTTTTTTGAGGTGCTGGATGGTTCCTCTTGCTGTAGGTAAGCTTTTTATGTGTTTGTTGTGTGTCTTTCTTAAGTTTTAAATGTTTGTATGTCGGCGTGTTGCGTCCGATGTTTGCGAGGTCGTAATGTGTGTGAACGTGTGTCGTATGTTGTTTGCGAGTGGCGTAATGTGTGTGTCGTGCTCTTTGGGTTGCGATGTGAACTTTGCGAGATTCGCAGTTCTTTGGGTTGGGAATTTGTGTTGTGAATTTTGCAAGGGTCGCAGTTGCTGCAACTGAAGCCCTCGCTTTGCGAGGTCCTCAGGTGCTGGCATGGAGCGCCTGCGGCGCTCCATGCCAGCAACTAAGAACCTGGCACAGTGCCCTCGCTTTGCGAGGGCCGAGGGCTCGCTACGCGAGCCCGCAGCGTTAGCAACAACTCATACGCTCACAACTATATATGTGATAGCAAGGCTGTTGATGGAATCCCAGCTGAACTGTTCAAAATCCTACAAGGTTATGTTGAGAAAGGGTGGATTTTCTTATGCCAACACATTTGGAAAACTCAACAGTGGTCAGTGGTTTGTAAAAGGCAAGTCTACATTCCAATACCAAAAAAAGGCAGTGTCATAGATTGCTCCAATTATTACATAGTTACTTAGGCCCTTATTCAATTGCAATTTGGCCAATTGAATAGCAGTCTAAATAAGCACATAACATATTTTTTTAAAGAAGTTTTTAGTTAGTAAACATCTATCCATAAGCAAGGTTTTCACTAACTAAAAACTTATTTAAAAAAAATATGTTATGTGCTTATTTAGAGCCCAATTCAATTGGCCAAATCGCATTTGAATGAGGCCCATAGTTACATAATATTTGAGGTTAAATAAAGACTGTTAGTCCATCAAGTTCAAACTTTTTAGATCTCTTCTGAAGCTTTTAATATGTGGACTATTTGTTAATAATTTTTTAACTGATCCAGAGGAAGACAAACAGAACAGAACCCCCATTGAAACTTTGCCAATTGTTTCATAAGGGGAAAAAAAAGCAGAATTCCTTCCTGACCCCATAGACTGACGATCACATATCTAACCCGTTTTTAAAGTTATCTATCGAATTTGTTGTCACCACCTCCTTTGGTAGAGAATTTCACATTTTAGCCAACCTAACTGTGAAGAACCCTTTTCTTTCTTTAAGGTGAAAACTTTTTTCTTCTAACCTCAAGGGATGTCCTCTTGTCAGTTGAAAATATCTTGGTACAAAAAGTTCACTTGACAAAGCCTTATTTTGACCCTGGATGTATTTAAATAAGGAAATCAGATCCCCTCGTAGACGCCTTTTTTCTAGGGAAAATAAGTTTAATTTGGTTAGTCTTTCTTCATAACTTAGACCCTCCATTCCCCTTATTAGTTTTGTTGCCCTTCTCTGTACTTTTTCCAGATCTAAAATGACCTTTTTATGAAGTGGTGCCCAAAATTGTACTCCATATTCCAAATGAGGACAAACTAGGCATTTGTATAGTGGCAGATTTAAATTAGTTAATTAAATTAGTAATAACATAACCTCTGCCAGCTTAAAGCAACTGTAAGCACAGAATGTTGACTTTTCCTATAAAATTTGGATGCCATGAAATACAATATCTAGCAATTTACAGTATTGTCTTGCATAGAAAATTTACCTTTTTTATTAGAAAAAAAAGATAAAATATGGCATGCACCTTTTATTCAAATACATTATAGTTAAATTCACATTCATTAGATTTATTTCCTACAAAAAAAACTACAGGGCGTTATGTGCTCAAGTGTCTTATTTTTCAGAAAGGTAAATAATGTATTGTTTGGCTTGGTCTTTTGACTTAATGAAATTACTTAGTGTTGTATTTACAAGTGGGTTCAATAAATTATGCTTTTATTTTGCTATATACTTTAATATTTTCTTTTGTATGTTTTCAGCAAGAGTTTGTCCATGAGGTATTTTAAAAGCGTAAATCCTAACACTTCCTAGTAGCCCATGCAAGTATCTTGAGTAATACATGCGACACCCTTGAAAAGGTTTTTTCTTTTTATGTGTCATACTTAAAAATGATACATTAATAGATGCAATAATAGCATTATGGAGTTATATTGTGTCATTAGTGGTTAGATTGTGATCTGTGACACTGAGCATGATATTAAATTAGTATTCACTATCAAAATTCCACATCCTACCACATTTGACTCTTTTATTGGACCGGGTGTTTATAGGTTAATAGACAAGCTGACATACGTATTCTGTTTCTTAGTAAAAACTAATAAACATACATACTGTTCTTGGCTTTAAAGATATAAAATATTACACACACAGTCATCTGTAATATAACATACAGGCAAAACCTAAAGTATGTGGTAAATGTGGAATAATTGCATAACTTAAATAATTTATGGTTATAGAGAAATACCTTTATACTGAGTCACTTCAGAATGCTAAACTCCTGTTTCATTCACTAAGCCTTTGGACATGAACTAATTTGTTACTAGATTAAGGTGTGAATATATAAAATGTACATTGCAACATACCTTCATTCAACAAGTTATTAAGGAAGACTAACCAAATCAAACATACTTTCTCTAGAAAAAAGGCGTCTAAGAGGGGATATAATTAACTTATATAAATATATCCAGAGTCAATACAGAGCTTTGTCAAGATTTTCAGCTGACAAGAGGACATCCTTTGAGGTTAGAAGTAAAAAGATTTCACCTTAAAGAAAGAAAAGGGTTCTTCACAGTAATGGTGGTTAAACTGTGGAATTCTCTACCAAAAGAGGTGGTGACAGCGGATTCGATAGATACCTTTAAAAAGGGATTGAATATATTTCTAAATAAAAAGGGCATTCAGGGTTATCCTGGTTAAATAGAGAGTATTGATCCAGGGAGGAGTCCGATCGCCAGTATCTGGGGTGAGGAAGGAATATTTTATTTCTCTTTTAAGACACTGGGCAAAGTTGCACTTGTTTTTTTTTTCTGTTTGCCTTCCTCTGGATCAATTAATAATTAATCTGAATACTACAGATCAGAGGAGATCTTAAAAGGTTAAACTTGATGGACTAAAAGTATTTTTTCAACCTCAATTACTATGGGCCTCATTCTATTAGCGGCCGCAGCCGTTGCAGGCCGCAAGGACCAGCTATTCGGCTATTCTATTCCCCCCGGCCGGTGCCTTGCTATCTCTTGCGGCCGCTCGCGCCAGAGGAAAGCCTTTGATCTAAAACGGCTGCAAGAGTTTTGCAATTCAATTGCTCCGGGAAACCTCTCTGCAAGGCTAAAAACGAGCCGCTGCTTACTTGCAGGAAAGAGGTCCCGCTAGCACCAATTAAGCACATAAAATAGCTCAAATAAAGCCATCCTGCACTTTGAAAAGACTATAAAGGGATTTTAGGTGTTAGAAAAAATAGCACATAATTATCCGATACTCAAATCCGTAAAATATTTTATTTTTAATATCCGTAAAATATCCATGTAAAAAGTCCAGAGTGCTTGGACTTGCCCACGCCGCAGCCGGAAAATAAACAGTTAATTTGAACTTGGGTTTGGGCTGATGTGCAAGCTTGAGAGTGGGTTCCTTTTAATCCTCATGTCCCCCAATATGATCCCTAGCATTTACAGAGCTGTACAGTGCAGGCTTGAATTTATTTTTCAGTTTTTATATTTCACAGCTTACGGCCGGTTCCAAGATATGCGGCCGGCCGTAAGATGAGATCCTTGCGGGGCCGTATAATAGAATCGCGAGTTAACTGAACCCCCGCAAGGAATCGCAGCCTTACGGCCGATTTACGGCCGGTAATAGAATGAGGCCCTATGTAACTAGGTAACTATGCTGATATTTTCATTCTTGCACTCCAACTTTAAGTTGTAAAAGATTTTAAAACACATCATATATTTTTTTGTACATCGACTAAATTATTATTGATCATTATTCATCATTCTATTTATTTTCTATCATGTCCTCAAAGTTATCATAATATGCTTGAGATTTGAAATAAAGATCCTCTAAAAACACCCTACAGTATATATCAACAAAATAGTTATAAACATATTATGGTGTTAAGGGGACCATCTGACTTACATGGTTTAACATTATGGAGAAAAAAAGTAATTCTGAGTAATTCTACATGAACTATTTTATTGTTAAGTCATTCAGTTGTGTCTAACTCTCTGTGAGCCTATGGATCGCAGCACGCCAGGAACATTGTTAAGTCTTTGGTTGTGCTTATCCATAATGTTTTATTGGCAAAGATACTGGAGTGGGTTGCCAGTTTCCTTCTCTAGTGGACAGCAATGTGTCTGACCTCTTTGCAATAACCTGCCCATCCTAGGTGACCTTACATGGTTTAGCTAATTTAAATACACAAGCCTTTTCACCACCACAAGGTAGTGATCCAGATGGGGATGTTCTATACAGACCAATAAAGCTTACTTTCCCACAGAATTACTCAGTGAACTGTGCTTTCTTTGCTTTAAAGATTTCTGTTTGTAATATGTAAATGAGGTTCACAATATATCACTTTAGCACCTCTATGCTATGGCATTCATTTAGACGGATACGTGCTGGTCCCAGTCAGCCTTCAGAACATAGCCATGGGTTAGGGTACAGTGCAAGAAACCCACACACAAACTGAAGTTTTGCTCGTAAGTGGGGCTCATCAGTGTGAGACTTGTTTTGGAAACTGCTTGACATATGTAAATGTGCTCACAATGCATTTGCCTTTACATACTGTGAGCTTCATTCAATTAGAAAGCTGCATCTTGCAGTGTACAGGCGGGTGATTTTTGACATCTGAAACTTCTGGAAAATATTTGTATTTCACAGGGCTATTTAATATGTAGTCCTTTTAAATATATACAATTCACATGCAAATCAAAATGTGACATGTGTTTTTCACTTTACAGTGATAATTATTCCTTATGTGCTAGAAGATTTGACACATCATACCAGCCAGTGCCCTCATAAAATATGAACTCCTAGAATTCTATAAAGTCTAGACCTTATCTGTAAGTAATCCCAGTCTCCCTGCAGCATTCATGTCTGATATATTTTATAGTTAGTGATAAATATAAATGCTTTATGGTTTTCAAAGCATGAAGGATCTTGTTAAAGCCTAATTCTTGTTTGCACTTACAAGTTCTGTTTTTCTTTGAGATGCTGGCACAAAATCTTTCAAGAGGGATTAACGAGGCAAAGTATTTTGTGCTATAACTAGAAGCAGATGACCGCCAAATGCCAATAACTCGCATCCTAATCCAATGTGTCTCTTCACATCTAATTGTTTTGTTTTTTAAATTGGTTACATAAAGAGACATACATTCAGAACAATTAAAATATTCCTCCAAATATCTAAATTGTCATGTCCAGTAACTCTATAGAATTTCACCTCAGTTTATCACTTTCCAAATTAAGCATTACCTTTTTTTGTAGTATTTCTTATTCTCTGAAAATAACTTTCCTTTTGTATATTTTAGGGTTATTATCATTTATCCCATTTGTGAGGTATCCAGCCAGATAAAGAATTACTAAAAGTCACACATTTACCCATTCAAGCTTGAAATATTTTTTTTTGAGTGATAGAGGAGAGGATTTGGTTAAGGAAACTACTTATTTTGTTAGTTATGTTACACCAAATGTTAAATGTTAACAGCTACTTTTTAAATAATTCATAGACTGGTGTACTTTTCTTTTTTTTAAGAGAAATTAGCGCAAAATAATCTAATCATTGTCTCATGTTTGTATATAATTTGATACCTCCTAAAAGAGACTTACACGGGATAACTTTTTAAGGACAAATATATCCAGTCCAGACCCTTTTCTTTCTTTAAGGTGGAATATTTTTACTTCTAACCTCAAGGGATGTCCTCTTGTCAGTTGAAAACCTCTTGGCACAAAAAGCTCACTTGACAAAGCTTTATACTGGCCCTGGATGTATTTATATAAGGTAATCATATTTCCTCCTAGACAACTTTTTTCTAGAGAAAATAAGAAAATAATTTGGTTAGTCTTTCTTCATAACTTAGCCCCTCCATTCCCCTTATTAGTTGTGTAGCCCTTCTCTGTACCGTTTCCTTCTCTAAAATTTACTTTTTATGAAGTGGTGCCCAAAATTGTACTCTGTATTCCAAATAAGGGCGTACTAAAGATTTGTATAGTGGAAGAATTATATTTGCTCCCCTGGCTTCTATACCCTTCTTAATATTTCTTAATATTCTTTAGGGATATATAATTTGTCTCTAATGTCTAGACCTCACATTTTGGACAGGAATGACAATATCAGCATTGTTGAATGAAGGTATGCAATGTACATTCTATACATTCACACCTTAATCCAGTAACACATTAATTCATATCCAGGTTTAGTGAAAGAAACAGGCGTTTAGCATTCTGAAGTGACTCAGTATAAAGATATTTTGCTATAAAAATACATTATCTAAGTTATTCAATTAAATTCTTAGTTTAGATTTTACCTGTATGTTACATTACAGATGACTCTCTGTATAACATTTTATCTTTTTAAAGCCAAGAATAGTATGTATATTTATTAGTTTTTACTAAGAAACACAATAAATCTGCCAGCTTAAATGTTTACCTATTAACACCCTGTCCAATAAAAAAGTCAAAAGTAGTAGTAGGATAAGGAATTTTCCTTGTGAATATTAATTTAGTATAATGATCAGTGTCACAGATCACAATCTAACCACCAATGACAAAATGTAACTCCCTGATCCTATTTAATATTTCTTAGGAGAACAGAGATTCACAAACTACTAAAGCAAAAACAATAAACTCAAACAAGCATAATCTGACACGTTTACATTACTCTTTCTTTTTTGTAAAGTTTTGCTACGTTGAGCAATCTGAGTCTGCAAGACAGAGTGTGAAAGCAACAAGAGCATCCATTGGAGATAAAATACATAATTTTCAGATTTAATTAGCTTGCACAACTTAGGGTCATTAGCAAATATGGAGAAAAAAAATATTTATAAAAATACTGGTTCAAAGCTAGAATTCAGAAGTGATACAAAAGCAATGAATGCTATATATATATATATATATATATATATATACCCCCAAAAATAAGGATATTTGTATTTTACCACAACAGACTACATCCACTAAGATGCCTTGATCCAAAATCCTACTTATCTCCTCATATAAATTAATTCAATTTCCTTGTTCATAGTCTTGTATACAATCCCTTATTAACCCTTCTTAAAGCTTTCCCACTACAGAAGTGAGGCTTATTAGATAGTTTGGCTTTGCTACCCTGTCCCCACGGTACCCCTGGATGTATTCCATCATGACTAGGAGCTTTATTAACATTTATTTTTTCCATCCTCTTTTAGATTTCTTTTAAATTTCTTCCTGCGTTAACCAATTATTTGGTAAAGATCTTGTCGCCTCATTTTTTAGCATTGTCCCAGCCACTGGTACCTCCCCTATATACAGAAGAAAATAACTTTTTCAGGTCACAACTGGCCTGTTTCACAATATGTCTTAAAGAGGAATAATGATTAAACTGACACAAAAAAAATCTGACTTCAATGATCTTTTAAGATTGGATATACTATGTTGTTGGTAATGTACCCTGAACAACTAGCTCAATCCAATAGGTGCATTGTTTACAGAATCTATGAAAAACAAACTGTTTGTTTGCTGCTGTCATAATTGGTAAGGAGGCTGCCATGTACAATGTCTTTTGTTGGTTAGTAATAATATTGATGAAATACATTTTCTAGGGGAATTTTTGCACATAAATGACTTAAATAATAAACAACAATATACTAATATGATTTAAACTTACTCATAAAATAGGGAACCACAGATATAACTAGTGTCATGTTATAGTTGTGTGGGCTATTCTGCATGTTGAAATAGCGAGAACAAGTTACACATCAGGATTTTATACGTGCAGCTTGTAAGTGCAATTATTTAAATGTGTATTATTTAAATGTGACTTACACACCTACAAATTTTAAGGGTGCCTTGTGATCAAGAGCTAACAGTCACATTAAATTCGAAACTCGTATGTGCCACGTGAGACTGGCAACGGCTGCGTGCTTGAAATGTTGCAGATTTACGGTGCTATTAAATTAGAACATGCTGTGAGTTACGGGCTTGAGAGGCGAACCCGTAAACCATTTGTGGCTCTTTGGATGTGCAGCCGTGAACGTGATCAATTAGTCAAACTCATAGTTACGAGTTGAGATGGAGCCAATGGAAACAGAGATCTTCAGAATTCGGTCACTGAAAATGGAGGTGGGATTTTTAAAGTCTTACGGGGTGCAATTACGATCGGACCCACATTCCAGATGTAATGCAATATTGCTAAAGCCGTAAATATGATATTCTATTACATGCAAGTTCCAGTATATGTATTAACAAATTGATTGCCGGGATCAATATAACACAGAAAATAAACATGTATTTTATTTGGTTGATTTAAGAGCTTGAGAATGTTTTACTATTAATTCTAAGACCTAACATCACTTTCCCTTTTAATGAAAGTACAGTAGTGTGTGTATATGTGCATTTACAGTGCTACAGATTGGACTTTACCCCCCTTGAGGGTCCTCTCTAGCACTCAATGGCTTCTTGGCTCCATTTGCGAGTTACGGGGTTGAACGCCAGTGATTTTGATCAATTTAATTGCGCAATTGGAACGTAGCAGTTACGGGCTTGACAGATCAAACTATTTGCGAGCTCGCAAGACAAATTCTCATGTCCCATAGGGTTTGCTCACTCCTACCCTGCAGGTCGTCGGCGGGCTGGTTTAAGAGGCCAATTTAATAGCCGTAAGTCTTGCGAGCTACGTTACGATCTACATTTTTACACGTTAGGGGAATCGAATGAGGCTGTAAGACGGCTGCATGAGCTTCTCCAACCTGGACTTCCACCCTATTAATGAAAAATCTCAACTAGATGTGAATATAACACTTAACAAAAGGAGGCGAAGAATGTTATTGACTGGACCATTTTTTTTTTTCAAGTGAGCAAAGGTTCCAAATGTGGTGTAATGTTAAACTACAGGTGATTACATTTTCTACAGTAAAAAAAAAACCTTAAAGGTTGCCATTTTCAGACAACTAAAAAGAGGTTTAAAAGTTTTGTTAATGAGAGTTTGTTGCATTTATTTAATGTTATGTATGTACTGCTGGAGCAGCAGTTCCAATGCCCATACCTCTCTTATAGGTATAAGAACGATACCTTCTTTGAATTGGAGAACTTGAGATACGAATTTCAGCACTTGGTGATAACGCTTCTTTCGATAGTGAATTAGTGCTTGCTGAGAAGGGTTTAGCTGTGCATTTTATGAAGGGAAGATGGGGCTCATTAGGATTTTCAGGGAGGTAGCTGGGTCACAGGTACAAGGGGTAGCAGAGGGAACAGAAGAAAGAAGCAGGCAAGTTCTGATTTACCAGATTGAGTGAAACTGTTCTGGATGTCCATTTAGTAATGGATATGTCAGACAGAGCTGTTTCATCTAACTGCCAGGAGAACAGTTCTACTGGAGTACATGGAGGGCAGATTAGGCAGAGTAACAAACAGATTTTGTCACACAAATCCCAGCAAAATAATATGGTTACAAGGGCCAATACATTTTTAAGGGCAGTAGACCTTCTTCTGGATTGTTGCCAATGCGTAGCCAGTATGCCAATGTTTATATGAGCAACTTGATTAAACTTTTGTTCAAAGTTGATTTCTATAACACAGAGGCTATTAGTCTTCGGGGGATATGGAGAAGAACTCAGATGCTTGATTCCACACAAATTCCACAGCTGCTGAGTCAGATTGGCCATGAACTAGATGTCTCTGTTGGACAGAATCTCTCAGGGGAAACCTACCCTGGTAAATATAGTCACCAAGGCTTTGGTTACAACAGTGGCTTTAATTCTGGACAAAGTAACTGCTTCCCGGTGCTGCGTGGCATAGTGCACCATGGTAAATATATACTTTTCCCCTGTCCTACTAGGGTGAGATAAAGGCCCAACTATATGTGTGGCAAACCAGTTGACGGGAATATCAATGATGGCTGCAGCGATACCAACATTTCTCTCCTTGGTGCCCAGCTAGCAGGACATCATAGGCTAGCTCTAATAACTGGAATTTAAACTTCTGGGGAACAATTAACTGTTTTTCCTTTCACTGGTGCCAAAGCCCTCTTCTCCACTAGTGAATCTAAATAACAAACCCTGTTCCCACATGTAGCTCTATCCTAGTGACACCTTCTAGCCCTGGGTAGCTTTCTTCCTCATCTTTCTAACAAGGCATCCTGCAGTAATTCCCCCTTTACCTCTCCTACACTGGCCCATTGCAACAGACTTACCTCAGGTGCTTCAGATACAGCCAGGATCGGTTTTCCATGGTCCATCCATGGTGCCACGTTAGCTGCCACCTGAGCTCTGGTCACAATAATGATGTATTGGCATTCCATCAAGCCCAAATCATTCATCAACAATACATCTGCCGGTAAGCCAGGCATCACTCCAACTTCTCTCAAGCCCATCCCAGTTCCCAAATCAATATGAACTTGGGTCACTGGGACAGAAACTTTTGCGCTCTGTAATAGCTACCTGCTAATGGTCTGCGGGTTACAGGCTGAAAAACAACTGCGGTTGCCGAAATCGGAAGTCCAACCCAGCTAAGTCTTTGATCTTTCAAGCCTGTAAATGTTACAATCACAAATCGCTATTAAATTGCTTCAAGTCTTCAAGTCAGCAATTGTTTTCACACCTGTAAATGGCAAATGTAGTTAAAAATCCTACGGGTACTAGAGAGGATTCGTAAGGGGGTTAAATTCCTGTCCATAGCACTGTAAAAGCAAATATAAACATACTACTACAGAGAAAGCGATGAAAGTTATTTAAACTAATAGCACAACTTTTTCAAGCTCACAAATCTGCAATAAAAAATAATTTTCTTTAAGTTTAATTTCCGTTTTATATTGATCCCAGCAATCAATATGTTAATACATATAATAGAACTTGCATGGACTAGAATTTTATATAATTTATTTGTTCATATTGCATTATTTCTAGAATGTGGGCCTGATCGCAACTCAGACTTCAAAATTGTAAGTGATTGAAATTTAACTTCTATATTTTTGTGATGTAATGAGGACAGTCTCTTTTACTACTAGCTCCATCTGAACCCATAACTATGGATTTGAATAATTTATCATGTTTACGCCCGGAAATGCTACATGCCGAAGCATGGTTTACAGATTTGGATTTCAGCCATGTTGTTGTGGCCTTTTTTAATTTAATTGCTCTGTAACTCCTGCAAAATTGAACAGAGCCCTTAGTCTCCACAGGCTGAGTATAGATGATTGATGAAGATCAGATGTGTCTTTATTTAGGAGTATGGAGTTAGGGCAAGTCCAAGGAATTATAGACCAGTAAGCTTCCCCTCGATAGTCGAGGGTCTGTATTTAAGAAAATATATGTGTTAACAAGATAAAAGTAGGAGTCAACACAGATTTGAGGAATAGTTCATGTTTAGTTTCTAAGAAGAGGTAAGTAAATACCTGGACCAGGGCATCTCAGCTGATGTAGTCTCTTTCGACTTTGCAAAGGCTTTTAATACAGTGCCACATGGGAGGCTACTGCACAAACAAAGAGCCTCATTCAATTACTCCGTTTTGGAGATCCGGGCTCGCAAGTAGACCTTGCAAGTTACTTTGCTATTCAATTGGCTTCCGTTTGCAAGCTCAGATCGAGTTACAGGCTCAGAAATGTGATTTGCTAGTTACTTACCTCAAAGTCTTTGATCTTTCACGGCCGCAAGAGTTGAGATTGCTAAAATCGCAAATCACTATTCAATTGCTAAAATTTTCCCTCGCTAACCACTCTGTCAAGTCCACAAATGGCTAAACTCAAACCACAGGTTAATGGTACCAAGAAGGTCTAGCAAAGGGCTTAATAACAAATTGTGGCACTTTAAAAGCAAATAAAAAAGCAATATTGTACTTTTAATAAAAGTGAAAGTGATGTTAGGTCTTAGAATTAATAGCACAACATTCTCAAACTCGCAAATCGGCATAAATAAATACATGTTTCATTTCCGTCCAGAGTCCTACGGGCTTCAACCTCCAAGCTAGTAGGACTTTGGAATGCAACCTTCATATTTCATTGAAGTCCTACCGGCTTGAATAACGAGTTATGGGCTTGGAGGTCATTCAAGCCCGTAGGACTTTGGATGGAAATTAAACATAAAAAAAAGTATTTTATTTTGGCGATGTACGAGCTTGAGAATGTTGTGCTTTTAATCCTAATGTCACCCTTTGTGTTCCCCATTATTTACAGTGTATTATATATTTGCTTTTAAAGTTCTCTGATTTGTTGGGGATGAACCACGAGTTACGGTCTTGCGTCCGCAATCATGTTCAAGCCCGCAAATGCTGCTGTCAATACCGTAGTTTCCAATTCTCACCTAACTTGCGGGCCCAGACAATTGAATAGCACCTTAAATCGAGCCTGACGCAAACATAAGTCCAACTTTTTTGGACTTACAATACTCACTTGAATGAGGCTCAGAGGTAACAAAAGCTGGAGTAAATATCTGCACATGGATAGAAAATTGGAACATACTCAGATTGGACTAATTTGGCAAGTGGGTTTCCTCAGGGTTCAGTACTAGGGTTCAGTTAAAGTTCCTGCTCACACCTGGACCCTGCAACAAGAACCATTTGCAAACTTTCCCATTTTGACTGCCCGGTACCTCTCCTGCTCACACCTAGACCCTGCATCAAGAACTATTTGCAAACTCTCACATTCTGGCTGCCCTGTGCCTCTCCTACTCACATCTGGACCCTGCAACAAGAACCATTTGCAAACTCACACATTCTAACTACCTTGTACCTCTCCTGCTCACACCTGGAACCAATCCCCTCCCTCCCTGCCCCTCTACCACCCGCCCCTGCTTTCTCTTAATTTATAGACTCATTAAAATCAGCAACACCTGTCAATTACTCCTGATTACTCTTCTAAAAGTGCACACTGTGCCACAATGTTTCCTCTCACCTTCTTCTTCTTTATAACTTCCTGTCTGTCTCTCAGTTTCTCCTCCCTATTTTCCCCACATCAAGTATCCAATGAAAAAAAACATATAAATACCCAAAACCCCCACAATTTAATATCTATCTCCTTCCACAAACCACCCTCTTTGCCCTTCTCCTGTGCTGTACAATCTATCGGCAATAAACTCACTTTCATCCATGACCTATTTACTTCGAACTCCCTCAGTCTACTGGCTATCACAGAAACCTGCCTCTCTCCATCAGACACTGCCTCCCCTGCTGCACTCTCCCATGGTGGTTTTCACTTCAGTCACACACCTGGACCTGGTAACGAACATGGTAGTGGTGTTGGCATATTACTTTCCTCTAAGGTGCACATTTCACACCATACCCACTATTCCTTCCCTCCAATTTTCATTGTTTGAAGTTTACACCATCCGCCTTTTCTCACCTATCACTTTACATGTTGCTGTGATCTATCGCCCTCCTGGACCAGCCTCTCAATGTCTTGATCACTTCACCGACTGGCTCCCTCACTTTCTCTCCTCCATGTTCATTCACTTGGCGACTTCAACATTGCCATTGCCCCTTCCGATCTGCCCTACTGCTGCGGTCCTACTTGTCTGCATTCAACCTTGCCAAACAGCACTATTTTACATCTTTAATATCTACACTGTCCTCTAACTCCAAACGTTTGTTTGCTACGTTCAACACTCTCCTCCGTCCCCCCACCACCTCCTGTCCCTTCTTGTCTCGCAGCTGAAGACTTTGCCAGCCATTTTAAGCATAAAATTGAAAACATTTGTAACAAACTCTCTTATCAGCATGGACCACACACTCCCTCCTCTCAACTAACTGATAACACCCTGCCTTTACCCTTCCCTAATCCAACATCCATTATGCATTCCTTTGACCTTTTAACAGAGGATGAAGTATCCAGCCTACTTTCAACCTCTAACCTTACCACCTGTCATCTAGATCCTAGTCTATGACAGCTCATCCCTCCCCTCTCTACCACACTTACCCCTGCTCTCACACATCTCTTCAACCTTTCCCTAAACACTGGCACATTTCCATCATCTCTAAAACATGCCGTAATTACACCCATTCTTAAAAAACTCTCAACTGCATCCCTTTCTCTCCCTTTCTCTCTACTTCCTCTGGCTTCCAAACTGAAACTGCTTGAGCGGCTCGTCTACAATCACCTTACCCAATTTATCTCCTCTAACTACCATCATGACACCTTCCAATCAGGTTTCCGACCCCAACACTCCACTGAGACAGCTCTCACAAAAGTCACTAACAACTTGGTCACTGCCAAGTCAAAGGGTTGCTTTTCTATTCTACTTCTCCTGGATCTCTGCTGCCTTTGATACAGTTGATCACCCTCTGCTAATCCAAATTTTCCACTCCCTTGGATTCAGATACTGCTCTCTCATGGTTCACATCATACCTACAAGGTCGGACTTTTAGTGTCTCCTTCTCTGGCACCTCTTCTTCTCCTCACCCTCTGTCTGTTGGCGTACCCCAAGGTTCAGTCCTAGCCCCCCTCCTATTCTCCAGCTTTACATCCTTACTTGGCACCCTAATAAAATATTTTGGATTACAGTGTTATCTCTATGCAGATGACACTCAAATCTACCTCTAAGCTCCTGATTTATCCCCCTCTCTTCTAACACGTGTTTCCAACTTCCTCTCAAGCATATCCTCCTGGATATCCACCAACCATCTCAAACTCAATTTGTCTAAGACCGAACTTAATCGTCCCAACATCTACTACAGCGTCATTTCCTCACATCTCTCTCACTGTCTACAATGCCATCATCACTCCCACCTCCCAAGCCCTTTTTCTTGGGGTTCTACTGGACCCTGCCCTATCTTTCATTCCTTACATACAGTCACTAACAAAATCTTGTCTTTTCAATTTAAAAAACATTTCCAAAATGCATCACTACCTTACGCAAGACACAACTAAGATTCTAATACATTCTCTCATCATATCCAGTCTTGACTACTGAAACTCACTTCTGGCTGGTCTACCCACCACCTGTCTATCCCCCCTTCAATCCATATTGAATGCCTCCTCTAGACTCATCTACTGTGCTATACATTCAGTGTCTGCAGCAACTCTCTGTCAATTAGTCCACTGGCTTCCCGTAGCCTCCAGAATAAAATGTAAAATCATGACCCTAACTTACAAAGCCCTCAACAACACTGCACCCCCTTACATATCTGCTCTCATCTCCAAATATTCCCCCACCCGCCCTCTTCGCTCGGCTAATGACCTTCTTCTTTCCTCCTCTCTCATCACCTCCTCTCACTCCCATCTTCAAAACTTTTCTCGTGCTGCCCTTATTCTCTGTAACTCCTTGCCTCTCTCCACCAGATTATCCTCCTGCTTCAAATCCTTCAAAAACTCATTAAAAACATACCTGTTTAAATAAATCTATAACACTGCACACTGCATTTATCCTGTACCACACCCAGAACCTTTAGATTGTAAGTCTGCAAGTTTTCAATCTTGCAACGTGCTTTGGGGAAAGCACTATGGACACTGGATTCTAAGCTCAAAGACAGGGCCCTTCATCTTTTGTAATGTGTTAATATTGTTTTGCCTTGATCACAACTTATGCATAGCTCTACGGAATATGTTGACATGTTACACATAAACGATAATAATAATAATAATAATAATAAAAGTGATAACAGGCAAGAGAGATTAAAGACGCTGAATGCATCTGATTCTGCAGACTGAGTTGAAAAGCATATGAAAATGTGTTTTCTTTTTACAACTGCTACTAAATTGCAATAAGAAGCATTTGTAGTTGGAGTATTAAAGTTCTTGTATCCATTTGTGAATCTGCTGTACATATACAGCCTTATTAAATTGCGATTCAGTAAATTTAAAAGGGTTCTATTTAAGCACACAGCATATTTTATTTACAGAAGTTTTTAGTTAGTGAGACCTTGCTTTTGGATAGAAGTTCACTAACTAAAAACTTCTGTAACAAAAATATGCTGTGTGCTTTAATAGATCCCTTTTAAATTTACCGATTCGCTATTTAATAAGGCTGATAATTAGGCAGCAACAGCATGAGTTCCAATTAGAATCGGCTGAATAAAAATGGTACTTTTCCCATATTATCTTTCTTTATTGTTTTTTACACAAATTTTTAGTCATGTAGAGAGATGTCTTAGAGGTAAAGCAACTGATTCAAAGTGGAAAATAATGAGTTCAAATAAAAAAAAAAAAATCTTTTTACTATAATATTTTTAAATTACAGGATGAAATATAAAACAGATATAAGCAGTGGGTGGGTATTACAATTTAAGAGATTGTAGCGTTTTTAAAATAACACAAACTTTAGCACAAGTGGTGGAAAAAATATATGATGAAAATGTCTGTGAAGGCTAATGTTCACAGCAGTGTTATATTGCACCAAATAAAAATATTAATTACAAAAGGGGGCAACTGGAGTTTGAACTCTCAATTCCTTATATCAGAGGTAATTGCTGATAGCACTACGCTGTTCCCTTAGATAATTAAGAGTAATTATATAATCTAATACAACTAAAATATAATTAATATACAAGTCACAGACTCCATTCTTCTTATGTGAGCAGTTTTTTTGTGCGGGAGGGCTTCGATATCTATAACAAACATTAAAAATGCTAGGGCACAGTGGTTTTGGTGACTTTCATGCCCATTATTTAATGATTTCTGTGGAATGTGTTTTATATTGTTTCTAATGTGACCTGTTATCCTAAAAAAGTTATTTAAAAAAGCAAGATCAACTTTTTTGTATTGTTGAAAAACGTCCTTATGCACTTGTTCCAAATATCCAGTCACCCAATATAATTACTCTGTTTTGTGAATCTTTCACTATATTTTATCATGATTTTTTCATAAGTATGGTATCCAATGAACAACATAATTGTCCATGAAGTTGCTTTAAATTGATTTTATGCAAATAGACACAAATAGCATCTAATAAATAGAGGAGTTTTTGCTGCTTTTAAGAAACATTGTTGACACTTTAATAGACATAACATTTGTGGAATCCAAGAAAATAGTAACTTAATTCAGTGAGTTGTTTATGAAGCAGCAACAAAATAACAAATGACAGTGTATCATAGTGAACAGTATAATTGGCATGTAATTCACTTTAATATAATTTAATTCCATGGTTTATCAAGCTGCTTTCTGCCTTCTTCTTTATTTAACATCTAGATAAAACTAAATGTTTCTTTTTTAAATGTTTGACATTTCTATGCTTTATATAACTCCTATTTCATTAAAAAAAATAATATGGACCCCCGTGGTGTAACAAACTCTAAGTACCAATGAACACTGAGCGGATTCATGGTCAGGCAAGCCGGAGGAGCACTGCCAAGGACCCTTCACCAATGCCTTCTCAGCACTATTTTATAGCCAAGTTAACTCTTAATAAAAAGACTACATCATAGACTACTGTTTTTTTCTGAAAACTACCCAAGTTTATTACCAAAATCTTAAGAGACTTAAAATACTGCATCGCTGGCCGGCCATTGGGGACTAATTTTCCATCTTATTATTTGTTCCAGTTTATTTTGTGTATATAATGTGTTTCATGAAGTGTTTATTACATAGAGTAAATAATAAAAAATGTAGGGATAGTGTCGCTTTAGGACTGACCGGTAGCAACTTCCAGTAGCCAACCGAGGCGGGAATCTAAATGGGTACCTGGGTTTATAGTGGGTAGAGGTTTTTGAGGGGGATATTCAGCTCATAGGGTGTAGTGGGTCATAGGGAGAGAGGTCATAAAACCCCTGCTTATTTTTTTTTTAAGTTCTTCCCTGCTATGAGAAGGGGTTTAGATAGATATTTTGGGATATGGGTGAATTTTAGGGCCAGTGTAGTATGTTCACTTTAGATAATGATTAGAGTTCTGTAGCATTGCCATGGAGATTCAGACTCAGAGTCTTCTGCGAGCAGTTTGTGAGTTTGTGAGAAAACTCCAGTGAGTGTGCTATTCATTTTGACAAGATTTTTTTGTTTTGCAAGAGTAATAGAATAGCTCCACAAGATAATTTCTCAAAATCCCCCTAACTGCGAGTCAGCTTTAAGTGAGTTCTTATGGCAGTCATGGAATAGAGCCCCAGGTCTGGAAGAACAGCCTCGTCCATAATGTCACATGTCTCCTGGGCAGGCACTCGCTGTCAAAGACTTCCCATAGACTTGAATGTTTACAACACCTCTGTAACCTGAAACAATCCCCCATTTGTCTCAGACCTAGAAAGGGTTGTGGGCAGACTTTCAGACATATAAACAGATATTTTAATTTATTTCATTTCTCAGTGAAAAATGCATGTTTCAAAAATTTTAAAAAAAATTAATCTGCTTTTAGAATATCTTTACAGTGATGTAGTACAAATTGTGCAGAATCAAGTGGCCTTTTAAGAATGTTTTTAGTAACAATAAAATGTTATTATTGTATCTTAAGAATTGAGAAGATTGCAGGAAAAGGAATTAAATTACCCAGACACATAATTTTTCTTTACTTTTAATATATAAAGTATTTAGATAAGGCATATTGAAAATTACAATATGGTTTCTTTGTAGTCACTATTACTTCCCCAGCCACTTCACTGCCAGAGGCAATTGAAGAGATCTGTTTCCTCTCTCGGTGAAGAGGTTATCTCTTGATCTCAAATTGCCAAAATGATGTAGCCCACATGCCTTGTGCAACAGCTGTTTAGGAGCAAATATTGTATTGTATTCTTGGCACCTTCTTGTAATTCAATTATTAGTACAAGATGTGGCATTTCCCCATCAGCACCTGTGAGTTAAAGCAATATGTAGATGTATATTATTTCAGTAAAAACTTCTTGCAGTGACACCAGGCTTATGTGGTCTTTGTAATAAGGTGAGAGGTATTGGAGAATTCTTGGAGATGTCATAGCTTAGTAAACCAGTTGGTTAAGATAGAAACTAGAGAAGGTTTCAAAATGTTTTCCAAGCTTTCACTTTAGTTCATCTGATCCCTAATATGTGTCAGGAGAGAGTAGGTGATGGACATGTAGGAAGGACATTTATTTCAGATTGTCCTTAGAGTTTATCCCAGAGCAGGAGAGGCTATACAGATGTTAAAAAATTGTAAGAGATTGATATTTAGCTAGAAGTAGTTTCTATCTTGCAAAAAAATCGTCCAGTGACAGGAGTGCTAGAGAATGGGTGTAAGAGAACATAAAACCTAAATATGCCTAAAAAATACACATCTAGAGCCACTCCAACTTACTTGATGGTCTTTAAAAAAAAAGCAATCTGTCTGGAGGTTGAGTACTTACATTTGAAACTAGGTTTAAAACATCTAGGTCCCGTTGATAGGTCATTACAGTGCATTGGCTCATTAATTCATTAATGTAACAGCTATTCTTCCATTGAGAAACATTTCTGAAATTGCTATTTTTGTACTTATATTTTATATAGACATATTTTATTTAAAAAAATGTTTGTGTAATAAAAACATTGATAAAATAAATAATTGCCAAATATATTTTGAAAAAGTGGTAATACTACAACAGCTAAGTAAGTCAGTGCGGGGATACCTGCTATTTCAATTAAGAATAATTTTAGTGAATAACATGAATGATATATTTAGTATCATTCCTAGATCATTTTATTCTTCCTGTTTATTTTATTGTTCATGTTGCATGGTTCTGCTGAAAGAGGGATATATGAAGTTCCATAAAGTTTCCAGTTGGAGAGTTTAGAAAAGTGTGAATGTTAGAAGTGGAATATCTAGAACATTAACCTTTAACACTGTGTGAGTACAGTGCTAATTATCTCAACTTGTCTTCATACAGTGTTAAATCTAAATCATGATCTGTTGGGGGATCCGTGAGGAGAGGGTTGGGAATCACTTATCTGGAAAAAGCATTCATTATTAGACAGGTTGTTATTTGGGGTCCAGGTTTGGTGAAGTTTGCAAGTTTGAGCCTCTCACTGTGATTACTAATATACGGAAAAGTAATTTTTTCAAATATTCATCAACTGGAAAATGTTTATCGTGACTTGAAACCAACAGCTCCCAGCTTTCTAATAGCAAACACCCATTGTTCACAGAAACAAAAAAACCCATCCCTGAGTGAAATACTGTTATTCATATAAAGATACATGTGATAATTTATTGCATTTAAGTTTAGGTAATTCTTCCTCCAGAACAACTTCAACAAAATTAATTAAAATAACTGATATGGTACATTTGAATGTTTTAGGACATTAAAAACATATTTCTTAACAATCATAGAGAAATATTTTAGATTGCGTCATTGTCAGCAATATAGGTCAAAAACTGAAATCGGTAATGACTCATCCTGAAACTAGTTTAAAAAATAATCTTTTGTAGAATTAACTGTTCTGTTTATCATTATACACTCTGAGGTTTGCAATGCTAAATTTATTTTAAAATTAATGGAATCAGTGAATAAGACAACAACTATTCAGACATAGTTCTGAAAAATGTATCAATTCAAAGTGCAATTATTGCAATCTTATGTCTTAGACAGGTAGTTCATATAATGATATAAATTTGACCCTATTCCCTCACTTCTCATCAAATTCAAGTCATCTGTGTATTTGTACGCATCACTGTCAATAACTGAGAAAGATGATATAACAGCTTGCTATCAGTGATTCCTTAATATCTGAAACTGTACTGGACACAATGAAAGTCAAAGTTCAGAGGCCAAATGAAAGGTCTAATATCCAGATAATGGATAATGCCTGCTTCATGTATTATTTTTCATAGAAAACACATATAAATATTCTGTTAAATTATTATATTTAGGTCTGGGAAAATCACACATTCATATGCACTACTTAAAGGATCACTGCACCATGATTTTTTTAAACGCTTTGAACTGAGAGAATAATAAAGCAGGGAAAAAATCATCATCTGCTGGGCTCCTGGGGGAATCCATTATAAACAGGTAGAAGTTGTGTGTATGAGATGGGGCATTTATATTTCTGAAGAGATGATTACATTTCCTGAAGCAAGGAGTCTGTTTCTGACCCATTGAATGGGGAAGGGTTGTTTTGTCAATTTAAGTCCTATCCAAGTATATTTACAATGGCTCTCTCAGAGATTTGAAGAATTCAGGTTTCCCGAAAAATGTTTTATGACCACGGCTTAAACAAAGTTTCGTATGCATTTTTAAAACAAGTGTCTTTCTTTTTCTTGAACTGCAGTGGGCCTTTAAGATAAATCCATATGTAGCCAATGCCGAATTGGTCATAATCTTATTTCTTTTTGAAAAAAATTAAATACCAACAAAAGAAGAAGATGCTTTTTAATCTACAAAATATAAATCAGCCCAAATAAAGCAAGTAGAACAGAGGAATTGTATATTACATAAATGTGTAGGTAAAGTAATTTTTAAGACAAGTTCAATGAAGTTTGCAATATGTGGTGAAAACATAGGACTTACTTACTAGGAGATTTCTATTTGTGTATTGTAACATGGAAATTGACATTTCTAGTAAGGATAGGAATCCTTGGTGACAAAGATTTTAAGGTACAGCTAAATACTACTATTTTATGACTCAGGGTCTCCACCAAATAGCTGGCTAATCCAGTTATGAAGCACACAATCCCACTGAACCTACAATCATGACATTTTAGAAGGCTTACACTTGAAGACGACTGGAGGAGAACCAGTGTGTGCAAACATTTTTTGCATGAACAAAAATCCCCAAATAAACATTTAAAAACTTACTTTGAAGTTAGTGAAATGTCTTGTAATTTCTTGTAAATTCATAATCGTTTTGTCCAATCAGGAGGAAGCAAAAGCTGAAACATTGTGGGTTCCTGTTTGTGCTGTAAAGCAGCCTGGGATCTGTAGTGTGGCACCATGTTAAAAGGTGCTATGTATTTTTATATGAGAGTATCTCTGTGCAGCACATTCACTCTTATTTACCACCCCTGCAGGTTGTCCATTCCATGCATCAACTACTGCTGTTGTTGCTTTTTATTTGTCTTCCTTTCTGACCATGCTTGTGTCAATACCACACAGGAAGCAGCTAGGCCTGTCACATACCAGCAGTGACTTTGGGGCTGGCAGAGGGAGAAACAGCAGGTGAATAATGGCTTAATATTGGTCCCCAAATGTTCCATGCTGATTGGGGGAGGGGGGGGGGTTAGGTGCTTGTGTCGACTCTCCTGGGGGGTGTTAACATAATCATTAGAGGGATTTTTAGATATTAATACAAATAAAATGCATTATGAAATATGCTGCATATCAAGGATGCTTTTTGCCTAGGGAGTGCAGAAATGTAATCATCCAGCTTACTTAGATATGTCTGTAAGAATAGTTAATTAAAAGCCAATGAAACTAAATTCAAAACAAAAATAATAAGTGCATGTTTTAATTTAAGCACTTAATTTAAGCAAATATTTTATGAAAAAGCACGTCACAGAGTTTTCTGTAGTTGTTTAATTACATAAGCAGCAAAGGTTTGGACTTTCTGTGCAATGCCATTTGGCTCATAATGAACTATGACCTTACTTGCCCATAACCCAAAATAAGAGCAGACTGTGAGCTTAATTTTCTTAGCATGTGGCCTGAAATCTGTATCAGTGATATTTAAAGCTTTTCTGACATAAGGTGAAGTTGCTAACACAAAAGTCTTAGGTTACTACTGCGTTGGGTAAGGTTATCATTGAAGTAGGAATAGGGTCAACATCAGACAAGAAATTAGTACAGACAGAAGGTGAGTTTGAACTTACAGAAGAGCAGATGCCATCCAGCATCCTTTAATTATCGAATACCACTGAACATAACTACAAAACAAAGTTTGGACAGTAGCATTTGCATATGAATATAAAAAAAATAGACAGTATTAGAAAACGGATTATTGTTACGTTGTGCCAAGAGAAAAGTAAGATTATATTGCAGTTTATGATACATTAAAGCAGAGCAGGCAACCTATATTAAAGTCACTTATGCTACCTAATTTATTTTTAATGCAATCATCAAAATACAAAATTACAAAATGCAATTTAATTCCATATTTCAGTGGCAATACTTAGTTAAAAAGTGGAAATTGAACAGAATCATATGTATTTTGAAGTTCTGTGATAATAAATGTTTCTTATACCTGGTTGATCGGTGCCATGCTGTGCACTATTAATTTAATGACAGTTTGAGAAGTGACATAGTTAAATGACCAGGGTCTTTATCTTTACGAAATAGGTCATAAACTAAACATTAGCAGCTAGGTGTATCATAATCATGAAAGCATGCTAAGAGAAAATATAAATTTAGGAGAATTTGCTTGTGTCATGGGGGCTTCTCTTTGCCATATTTAGGTTTTCTGCTGCCCTAGGTCATTCAAATCTATGCACCCCCCACATCCAATGTGCAGCTTCTCCTATCCCATTTATATACCAAAAATCATAAGTTCATGTGTGTTTATTTATATTCATGATATGTCATAAAAGTCAGGTACACTTACAGACAGAAATATAATTGCATATAGACATGTACTGGTGTCTTCAGGGAGCCTGCTGTGCCTTAACAATTTGCTGCACTAGGCTTGAGTCTCAAGGGCGTAGGCAGAAACACACCTCTGGTGCTCCAGCTAGTAGCCTGAGGGTTATACTACTGATAGTTGCTGTACTATTTCATTATATTGTAACGGGAAAATTCAATAGTTAATTCACATTAGAAGTTACATTCACATCGCCCGGGGGTATGTTACATTAAGAAGATTAGCTTACAAGCATTTGCAACAGTCCTTATGTGTATACGTAAGCAGCTACGAGTAACTAGCAAATCAGCCAATAAATACAGTAGTCCCCTTAGCCACCCCAGTCAAGTTAAAGAACATCAGTAAAATTGTAAAATGGAATCTATAAAGCTATGAGTTTCCTGCTCAAACATTCAGTATGCTATGTAAGCTAATTCACAGGGCCCAGGAATGGAGGTTTAGGATGTTTGCAAGGGAGAGATGAGTTTATATTAAATATAGTAGGAGGTGTGTGCTTTTTTGCTACATATTTTTTACACTTAAATTCACCTGTAAATTATACACATAATTTTACTATTAGTTATAGTCATTTTATAGGCCTTACCTGTTCCCTATCAAATGTACCCAGTATCCCATACCCACTCTACACTAACACATACTCCAGACCACCACCCAGATCTCAGAGTCACCCTAGGGAGGTTCTGGTCCCCAGGTACAGTCAAGGATCAAGATATTGACAAAAATACAGAGCCCCCAATTACCAAAAGCAATGTACTGTCCTCCTAAACACCATCCATAACCTGGCAGGTATACTTCATGGAGGCCGAGAGGTTAGAGCTGGTGAGAGGGCAAGGATGTGAAGGGAGGTGGCAGCAGAGTTTAGCACTGTGGGAGTTCACTTTAGGGAAATCAAGAACGAGATACATCTCTATTTTCACTTTGTGGCCACAGTCAAGAAGACGATGGCTGAGGAATCTGTCAGTAAAAGAGCCAATGGATATACTGTTACAGTTGTGAATTATAATAAGTGGGAGGAACTTCTGAGGGGCATTCCTGTAATGTTGGGCACATACATGCCAGAGACCCCACAAGTTGAGTACATGCACCACCAATCATACAAAATCAATACTGTTCACCAAACACATATTCCCACTCACTGGTATGACATACATCACACAGCAATGGCACTGTAACTCAGCTGCAATATACATATGAGAATTACAGTGTAGCTGATAACCATCTAAGTGGTTATATATTTAAACTGAGACAAAGCTACAGTTTATTAACATAACTCTGAGGCCAAACTATGGATACATCAGCAAAATGACAACCTACATTATGTCAATACCCAAACTTATAACATCATATTTCACTAATAGTGATATAATCAAGATGTCTTCTAACCATTGCCTATAAAACCATTAACTAACAACTGTACAGTTACTGAAGCTATGCTTCATGCAGAATTTGATAATAAATATCTGTTATTTTTTGACAGCACCACCAGCAATGCCAGAACAGCCTCTGGAGGAGGAAACTGGCATTGCCCACAAGGAGGATGAGGAATCACACAGTCCCCTCATCGCACAGATGCCCATTGGGACGAGCCTGTTTACAGTGATTTGTGCCAGGAATCTGAGGGCATTGCCCCTCTCACCCTACCACAGACTCCTGCATTGCAACAGGAGATGGGTAGCATGTCCTAAGATTATAAACTGTCACTGTTGAGGAGAAGAAGCAAAGAGCTGTAGCTCATTAATAATTATGATAGTATTTTTGCTTTAATTTTCCGAAGTGTACTTGTAACGGAACCCATCACTGTTTTACCCTGTTTTATGTTTATTTAATTATTATGGTTAAAATATGATCCTACTATATATATGTTGGTTGATGTTCTACAGAATATATTGGCTCAGAATATTAGCCAGACTTTTGCAGACCTAGGCTAATAGATAATCCTGTTACAGAGATTCAAGAGATAAGAAAGTTGTAAAGGATCCTTGCATTTTCCAAAGTGTTTTCATTCTCTGATAAGAATGATCTAATTAATGTCTGATTGTATCCAAGTTGCCAGGGAGGTGTGACTCACCTATTGTCCTATATGTGTATTGTGTGGGGGATATGTGCAATGTCTGTGTGTTATGTGTAAAAACATACTTTTACTAACTTTTGAACCCCTGGTCTGATTCATGCCATTTTTGTATATGTTGTTCCCCTGGGTGAAAGATATTGAAGGGTGCGGGACTTAAAGGTGTACCCCCTGTATTTGGGGTACATCCAGAATGTGGTTAAAGTTGTGTCTGTTTTAATTGTGTTACCTGTTATCTGAGGGGAGGAGACGTGGGGGTTGAACCATGCAGATAATTGGCTGTTGTGATAATTATGTGGGTGTAGCCCTTCAGAGGGCAACATTGCATAAAAGGAGATTCCCTGTCATTAAAAGATAGTTCTACTTGACCCTTCAAAATGTAGCATTGTCTCGTTCTTTGGGGGGGATTTATGGTACCGTTACTCTGCCGCATTTTACAGCACTCCTGGATTATACAATGGGATATCGTGGAGGCGAATAAGCATTTCATTACTGCACAGCACCTTGCTTAAGAAAAGGACGTCTCCAACGGCTGGTACCCTCTCACTACCGGGGTAGCCGTTACTTTGGATGGCAGTGGTGGGATGGTCCTTTTCATCCCCAACGCAAGTGCTGAATGGAATCCCAGTACGCTAAACTGAAAAGACCCACACTAAAGGATCTCTTGGAAACCAGAGGAAGGAGTGCCAACAACTGACCACGGAGAGAGCTGATAGCTGACCTACTGGAGCTGGACGAGATGGATCGATCCATGGAGGTCGTGGACCAACCTTCCCCTGCCAGCGAGGAGGAGGAAATTACAAACCTGGTTCAGCGGAGATTATCCATGTACCCAGCAACATCCGTGGAGCTAATAGATCAGCTGTTCCGGGAAGCGAGAACGGAGATCCAAAATAGGAGGGGGCACGAACTTGAACTGGCAAGAGCTAGACAACCCCTGGCACATACAGTTCATACTCTCCCACCCGCTGCTACAGTAAAGAAAATACCGTTCACTGCCTTCAAAGCGTTTGTGGAAAGTGAGGAAGAAATTGATGGATATTTGGCTGACTTCGAGAGGCAGTGCTCACTACACCAAATACCACCAGACCAATGGGTCACTATTTTGGCTGGAAAGCTATCAGGAAAAGCAAATGAGGCTTTTCGGGCGCTTACTGAGGAAGATATTGCGCAGTATCGCCGGGTAAAGGCTGCACTGCTCACCAGATATGCCGTCACCCCGGAAACATATCGCCGTCGCTTCAGGGAGTCTAAAAAGAAGGATGCAGAGTCCCACATGGAATGGGCCAGCAATATACAAAGGGTGGCATCACATTGGGTGCGAGGGTGCAATGCCAACACAGGAGAGGAAGTACTACAGCTATTCCTGATGGAACATTTCTTCCAAGATCTGGCGGCAGACATACAGGATTGGGTGAGAGATCGTCGCCCTACTGACTTAATCGAGGCAGCACGGCTAGCGGACGAATACGCAGAGTCCAGAAAGGTGAGCCAAGGGTCCACACGACCAACGTCTAGAGCAGAGCCACGCACCTCAATGCCCGCTGCACGCACAGAATTTCGGGCCCCAGTACCCCCAGGACCGCCACGGCCTCAGGGGTCTAACCACCAACCCCGGGATTCTTACAAAATGACGTGCCATCGCTGCAGCAACACAGGGCATATTGCCCGTTATTGCTCTTTGAGATCAGCCAATAACAAATGGAGGCGCACAACACCCCACACAGAGACCCCGCCATCACGTCCCTCTGCTGCTCACTGCCTGAAAATCAAAGGGAGCCCTGAGGAGTGTTTGGGAATCTTGTATGAGGCCAACCCCGTACAGGCTGCCTCCCCGGATAACCGCCAGCATCACCGCCAAGAGGTGCGTGTGAATGGACAGATAGCACAAGGCTTAAGAGACACTGGCGCTACCATCACTTTGGTGCAGAAACATCTAGTGAAACCAGAACATGTATCTAATCGTACCGTTGCTGTTCGTGTCGCAGGGGGGGCTGTTTTTCGCTTACCCACCGCCCGGGTACACTTGGATTGGGGAGTCGGGTCGGGAAAGACCACAGTAGGCATCATGGACAATTTACCTGCTGAGGTCGTGCTGGGCAACGACATTGGCCCTCTAGCCTCAGCCTTTTTACCCACGACTGCTGCTACTTGTCCCGTGACCACCCGCTCACAGACCCGTACCGAGGACGTTCCTACAACAGGTCGGGAGACCCAGGTAAGCCACAAGCAGACACTTAGCACTACCGCCACAGAGAGACCCATAGCGTGGGACACCCCCGAAGAGCTTGTGAGGGAAACTAGACAGGACCCCACCCTCCAAAAGTACAGAGCATTAGCCGACGATAGAGGGGATGAGCGGGAACGTTTTATATGGAAAGAGGTTTCTATGGGACAGAGATTGTGGCCCACCTTTTGGACACTGGGATCCTGGACTGTTGGGATGGGATCCTGGATTTTTTTGGGTGGGTGTACAGGGGGAGAACAGTGGGCCCTGTACAATAGGGGCCCGACCACGAGCTGGGGGAGGAATGTACTCTGCAACTTGGGACGGTTTTGCTAAAGGACTTCAGTTCATTTGGAAGGCTGATGCTTTTCTGCTTCATTATTTAATTGTCTGAAACCAGTTTGTAAAATGTATTTTCCCTCTCCTTGAAATGTTTATTGCTGTGAATGCTGTATGAAGTGTGCGTTTGTTTTGTTCTTGAAATGTGAGGAAATGTGAATTGCAGTAATGCTGATGGGTTGTCAAACTGTAGAAGTGACCAACAAATTGTTTTGTCCGGACATCCCCAGGCCGATCCGTTGGGATCAGACCGTGTATGCCGGCTTATGGTCACGGGGGAGGTGTGTAACGGAACCCATCACTGTTTTACCCTGTTTTATGTTTATTTAATTATTATGGTTAAAATATGATCCTACTATATATATGTTGGTTGATGTTCTACAGAATATATTGGCTCAGAATATTAGCCAGACTTTTGCAGACCTAGGCTAATAGATAATCCTGTTACAGAGATTCAAGAGATAAGAAAGTTGTAAAGGATCCTTGCATTTTCCAAAGTGTTTTCATTCTCTGATAAGAATGATCTAATTAATGTCTGATTGTATCCAAGTTGCCAGGGAGGTGTGACTCACCTATTGTCCTATATGTGTATTGTGTGGGGGATATGTGCAATGTCTGTGTGTTATGTGTAAAAACATACTTTTACTAACTTTTGAACCCCTGGTCTGATTCATGCCATTTTTGTATATGTTGTTCCCCTGGGTGAAAGATATTGAAGGGTGCGGGACTTAAAGGTGTACCCCCTGTATTTGGGGTACATCCAGAATGTGGTTAAAGTTGTGTCTGTTTTAATTGTGTTACCTGTTATCTGAGGGGAGGAGACGTGGGGGTTGAACCATGCAGATAATTGGCTGTTGTGATAATTATGTGGGTGTAGCCCTTCAGAGGGCAACATTGCATAAAAGGAGATTCCCTGTCATTAAAAGATAGTTCTACTTGACCCTTCAAAATGTAGCATTGTCTCGTTCTTTGGGGGGGATTTATGGTACCGTTACTCTGCCGCATTTTACAGCACTCCTGGATTATACAATGGGATATCGTGGAGGCGAATAAGCATTTCATTACTGCACAGCACCTTGCTTAAGAAAAGGACGTCTCCAACGGCTGGTACCCTCTCACTACCGGGGTAGCCGTTACAGTACTTTTTATAGATTATATTTGACATATGATT
This sequence comes from Discoglossus pictus, assembly GCA_027410445.1. Classification (NCBI taxonomy): domain Eukaryota; kingdom Metazoa; phylum Chordata; class Amphibia; order Anura; family Alytidae; genus Discoglossus; species Discoglossus pictus. Next base: position 153,865,669 of record CM050165.1, read on the forward strand.
TCAAATATAGGTATTAATAAGTTGCATGACAATTTGGGAAGAAAAGCGAGATTAACGAGTAGACATCAAACTTCTTCACATTATCCGAAAAGGCAATCCTTTATGTATGATCAGGACAAAAAAAAAATCTTTTTTATCTAAACATCTGATCCAGTTGGGTGAGTCTAAAACAACAACTAACAAATCAATAACTTACCAATTTGATTTATATGAGAAAAATATATAAACTACTAAGTCTGCTGTGATACTGTGTGGAGGCCAAACTGACAGTTGGAACTCAAATTTCTTCAGCTAAAAGACTATAATTCACTAAAACTAGAAAATCTTTATTCACAAAGAAACTAACATATACATGTCTGGTTAACTTACGTGGACTATACACTGAGCTTTGGCCTGATTGCTTTCCATCAGTAGTACATTTGACTGACAGTTGAAACTCACATTTCTCATCCAGCTAATAGATTACAGTTCATTGAAACTATAAAATCTTTATTTATAAATATACAAACAGATACATATCCCATTAGCTTACATAGACTATACACTGGCCTTTGACCTGATTAATTCCCATCAGTTATGCATTTTTATAAAGAAACAATATGTTTTGTTAAAAATTATATAATTGTACTAGCGAACTGCCCGTCAAAAAATTAAGGCAATGAAATTGTAAGTTAGCTAATGCTGTTTGGTGTATAAGAATGAAATATATAATACATTAATAAATGAATATACTTTACCTATTTTGAAGCATTGTGTTGAATAGCTGCAATCTGTTTTAATGTTGCTGCAGCATTGGTGGTGTGGAGCTGCTGTGTAAGCGTGATGAATGTGTGCAGTGTAATAGTGTGCGTGCGCAAGACCAAACCGCTAGCGTAGTTGTGTACTTCCGCATTAGCGTAAAATGGCGGGTAATGTGTGGTATGCGTCTTAGCGGAATATCCGTATGTCGTTTGTGGTGTTTTGCAAGTTTCTTGTGGTGTTTTGCGTGTTTAGAGTGCTGTAGCCTCATTTTCGTTTTGTACGGCGGCCATTTTTTCAGTCGCTTAGCGATTTTTTTAGTGTCTAAACTCTTTTATTTTAAGTTAACTGAAGGTGTAAGTTGTTTTTTTGAGGTCCTGGATGCTTCCTCTTGCTGTAGGTAGGCTTTTTATGTGCTGTGTGTATTTATTGTGTTTTTAATTTTGTGATGTTCGCGAGTTGCGGGCGATTTTTGCGAGGTCGTAATGTGTGGTAACGTGTCTGGTATGTTTTTTGCGTTGCGAGGTAAAGTTTGCGAGGGTCGCGGTTGTTGTGTCGTGTTTTTTGCGGTTTAACTTAAATTTTAAAAGGGTCGCAGTTGCTGGCAAGGAGCGCCTTCGACGCTCCATGCCAGCAACTGAGGCCCTCGCCCGCAGTCCTCGCTACGCGAGGGCCGTGGCTCGCTGCGCGAGCCCGCATGTGTTAGCAACAACTCGTACGCTCACAACTATATATGTGATACCTGAATCTCCCCAATTACCCAAAGGGCATTACAAGTAACCAGAGATCTCGTTAACATCTGGTAATTCACGCTAACAACCCCAGACCCTGGAACAAAACAGCTACTGTTCCTATGTAAACTTACATTGACGTTTACCATGTAAAAGTAACCGCCAACCCCCCAATAGGGGCACCTATATAAGCGAAGTGACATATTTGTAAAGCACAAGAGAAATTCTACAGACAAGACTAACTTAAGAGATGGCAGGTGTATCAACCAAAAGGAACACCAAAGATATACAAACTTACTGTACGCCACAAAATAATATACAAACATCTCAACAAAGATCAACGCCAGGAAACAAGTACCTAAACGAACATGGAGGCGTCTACTCCAAGCACAAAGGCGGACATCCAAGATCTGAAAAATTTGATATCCTCCTACAGAACGGAGATCAAAACAGAAATTCAAAAAGTAGCAACAGATCTATCTGCAGAAATAAAAGCAGTAGACTCCAAAACATCAATTCTGGAAGGCAAATATAATGAGCTACTTAAAGTACATAATCAGCTTGAGGAAGAAGTAGCTGAAAGAAGAACAATATAACCAACAGATAATCCAGGAAGATCTGGAAAATATATCGAGAAGACAAAATGTCATGAAAGCAGAATTTTTAACCTAATGGATATAGCAGCTAATAAAAATATACCTCCGATGCTGCTATCACTAGATGCAGAGAAGGCATTTGATAGGATTGATTGGACGTATATGAAAAAGGGTTTTCTTAGATTTGGCTTTAGTGAAAGCTTCCTAGGGAGTGTTATGACATTGTACTCAGCCCCCAAAGCTTATATTTCATATCAGGGTTTTCGATCCCAACTCCTTTATATATCTAGAGGAACGAGACAATGGTGCCCCTTGTCTCTTTATTGTTTGCATTATGCAAAGAACCCCTGGCAATAGCAATAAGGGAATCCCCAGTTGTCAAAGGAATTAAAATAGGAGGCAAGAATACAAATTCAGTCTTTTTGCCGATTATGTCTTACTCACTATTTCTGACCCACTAATTAGCCTTCCCAGCTTGTTTAGAATATTAGGCAACTTTAGCCATATATCAGGAGTCAAAATAAACATGAATAAGCGTGAAGCCCTAAATATTTCTTTACCTACACAACAAAAAAGCTTGTTGGCATCAAAATTTGCCTTTAAATGTTTCATAAATCATATAAAATACCTAGGTACAGTAAACTCCCCGTTATCCGGCACCTACGGGGACTCCCTATTGCTGGATAAGTGTAGTTTCTGGTTAATTAGGAATCCCCGAAAAAAAGGGTCTAAATTACCTTTAAACCCCCCAAAACCCGTCAAAATGCCTTTAAAAAGTAATTAGCACCTCAACTGGGCCATTTTGGCCCAGAAAAAACATGTAGGAAAAAAGTTAGTTTTTTTTTGTGCAGTCTCAAACTGCTGAATAGTGCCAGATAGTGCCGGTTATGCCCGTTTAGCGGGGGTTTTCAAGGATCTCCAAACGTGGTCCACCCTCAAAATATCATGGTTCTGCAAAATCCAATTTATTAAAATAAGTACTCACCCTAAATTACTATACCTTTTCAAGACTATTCCAACAACAATTAAATTAAAATATTTGACAAATATACAGAAGGCAATCTCTTCATCTGGAGCAATACAAAACGAAGAATAAACAAGCTGACCATGCCAGCCTCAAAAAAGAAAGGGGGATTAGCCACCCGAGATATTGTAAGATACCATAAGGCTGCTAGATTAGCCCAACTAACCATATGGTTTATCATAGACTCCCCTCCAGTATGGGTGTATATAGAAAAACATATTCTTCAGGAACAAAATATGCTATTGAGCCAGACATTGTGGTTAAGCATACACCATAAAATAAATTTTAAACAGCTTCCACAAAGTGTTAGTTACTCCATCACACTGTGGAAACAAATAAACAAAAGATCTCAAATGCTGGAAGGGTCATGGCTCTCGCCTATTGGGCTACCACATAAAGATTCTTCAATAAACAAAAACACCAAACTCGTCTTGTGGATTCAAAAACAATTAACAATTGTAGCAGACATACTGATGGAATGTCAGAATTGGTCCCGGTGGAATTTAGCACAAATGATCAATTACCAGTCACAGAATGGCTTAACCTGGTGCTAATTAACACCAATTTAGGAAATATTGCAAAAGACAATAAATTAGCTAGAAGAACTCCCTTTGAACAATGTTCATTTGTACAACTCAAATGGCAGGAAAAACATCACAATACTCTTGAGATGGTAGGTTTACCGCAGCTAGAATGCAACTTTCAAATCAGTCACTAGAGGCAGAGGCAGAGCTATAAAGGGGCCCCCGCGGACCTCCTGCGGGTCCTTAGTGGCCCCCACGGCTCCCCTCAGGACCCGGTCCACCCCCGTGGCCCAGCGCTCTTGCCGTGGCCCCTGCGGCCCTCCCGTGGCCCATGTGGCCCTCCTTTGGCCATGATGAATTTTCTGTGACCCTGCGGATCCCCTCTGGCCCACACGTATCTTATGTGGCCCCCTCGGGTCCCTGTGGCACCCGCGACCTCCCTTATGACCCACTGTGGCCCCTCACAGGCTCCAGGGGACCCCTGTTGGCCCAGTGACCCCTGCAGCCCATAATGGCCCACTGTGGCCCTCCCAAATGGTCCAGGGCCCCCCTGTGGCCCCCAAGGCACCTTATGACCTCTGTGAATCTCCCGTGTATCCCCTGCAGCCCCTTAAGTCTTACTGTAGCCCCCCATAGGCGCCAGGGACCCCTTATGGCCCCCGCGGATCTCCTGTGGGTACCCTGCAGCCCCTTATGGCCCACTGTGGCCCCCCATTGTGCCCCCGCAGGCACCCGCAGACCACTTGTGGCTCCTAGTGGACCTCTGCGGCCTCCTTCAGCCCCCTGTGGCCCCTCACGGTCCTCTGCGGCATCCCTCAGCCCCTGTGGCCCCAGCAGCCCCCTGTGGCCTCCCTCGGCCCCTTGTGGGACCCTCGGTCCTTGCTGGGCCCTGCGGCCCCGTCAGACCTCTGTGGCCTCCCTTGGCCCTCTAGCCTACAGTGGACCCTTCTCACCCCAGGAAGTGGAGTGCAGCACAGGGCAGGTAAGAAAGTATTTATTGTACTATAATATATATAGGTGTATATGTAAATGCTTACGTTTATATATATATATATATATATATATATATATATATATATATATATATATATATATATACAAACACACACATATATATGTGCACATATATATACAGGGAGTGCAGAATTATTAGGCAAGTTGTATTTTTGAGGATTAATTTTATTATTGAACAACAACCATGTTCTCAATGAACCCAAAAAACTCATTAATATCAAAGCTGAATATTTTTGGAAGTAGTTTTTAGTTTGTTTTTAGTTTTAGCTATTTTAGGGGGATATCTGTGTGTGCAGGTGACTATTACTGTGCATAATTATTAGGCAACTTAACAAAAAACAAATATATACCCATTTAAATTATTTATTTTTACCAGTGAAACCAATATAACATCTCAACATTCACAAATATACATTTCTGACATTCAAAAACAAAACAAAAAAAAATCAGTGACCAATATAGCCACCTTTCTTTGCAAGGACACTCAAAAGCCTGCCATCCATGGATTCTGTCAGTGTTTTGATCTGTTCACCATCAACATTGCGTGCAGCAGCAACCACAGCCTCCCAGACACTGTTCAGAGAGGTGTACTATTTTCCCTCCTTGTAAATCTCACATTTGATGATGGACCAAAGGTTCTCAATGGGGTTCAGATCAGGTGAACAAGGAGGCCATGTCATTAGATTTTCTTCTTTTATACCCTTTCTTGCCAGCCACGCTGTGGAGTACTTGGATGCGTGTGATGGAGCGTTGTCCTGCATGAAAATCATGTTTTTCTTGAAGGATGCAGACTTCTTCCTGTACCACTGCTTGAAGAAGGTGTCTTCCAGGAACTGGCAGTAGGACTGGGAGTTGAGCTTAACTCCATCCTCAACCCGAAAAGGCCCCACAAGCTCATCTTTGATGATACCAGCCCAAACCAGTACTCCACCTCCACCTTGCTGGCGTCTGAGTCGGACTGGAGCTCTCTGCCCTTTACCAATCCAGCCACTGGCCCATCCATCTGGCCCATCAAGACTCACTCTCATTTCATCAGTCCATAAAACCTTAGAAAAATCAGTCTTGAGATATTTCTTGGCCCAGTCTTGACGTTTCAGCTTGTGTGTCTTGTTCAGTGGTGGTCGTCTTTCAGCCTTTCTTACCTTGGCCATGTCTCTGAGTATTGCACACCTTGTGCTTTTGGGCACTCCAGTGATGTTGCAGCTCTGAAATATGGCCAAACTGGTGGCAAGTGGCATCGTGGCAGCTGCACGCTTGACTTTTCTCAGTTCATGGGCAGTTATTTTGCGCCTTGGTTTTTCCACACGCTTCTTGCGACCCTGTTGACTATTTTGAATGAAACGCTTGATTGTTCGATGATCACGCTTCAGAAGCTTTGCAATTTTAAGAGTTCTGCATCCCTCTGCAAGATATCTCACTATTTTTGACTTTTCTGAGCCTGTCAAGTCCTTCTTTTGACCCATTTTGCCAAAGGAAAGGAAGTTGCCTAATAATTATGCACACCTGATATAGGGTGTTGATATCATTAGACCACACCCCTTCTCATTACAGAGATTCACATCACCTAATATGCTTAATTGGTAGTAGGCTTTCGAGCCTATACAGCTTGGAGTAAGACAACATGCATAAAGAGGATGATGTGGTCAAAATACTCATTTGCCTAATAATTCTGCACTCCCTGTATATATATGTATATAGACACAGACCCACATATTTATATATTTATTTTTTCTATATATTTAATATATATTTTAGATATGTACTGCGTTAAGGTGGGAGGGGGTTCAGGTGGGGGGGGGAAGATTTATTTTTTTGCACCGGGGCCCCCTATGCACTAGCTCCACCACTGACTAGAGGGAAATAGTTTCATGGGCTGTAAGACTTCAGGATCTCTAAAACACATGCTATGGGAATGTCCCAAAATTAAGGACATTTGGAACAAAACCTATTTCTCTCTAGAGAAATTATAGGATATAAACATCCTTCAAAAGCCGGAGGAAGCTTTGTTAGGATTATTAATCTCAGGCCTACCATAAACAGCTCAATTTTTCTCAAACCAGTTATTCCTAGCAACCAGAAGTATAATTGCAAAACACTGGAAATCAACCATTCCAACATACGAAGAAGTTTTGAAAAAAATTAATTATATTCATTCCATGAGTTTATTACCTGCTGAGTAAGATGAGAATTACAGAAGATGGGCTACATGTTGGGAAATTTGGACCCTGGGGGCCGACAGATGGTGAATGCAGGAGTCTGATATCATGCACTAGATAACCTTTGCCCCCTCTATTTAACCTCCTTTTTTTTATTTTACTCTGTTATCTGTTTGTTAAAGTTGAGTTAAGAAACAATGCAAGAAGGTGAATATAATTTTAGAGAAACAGAAAAGTTAAAATATCTGAGAAAAGACAAAGGAAAATACTTACAATTTTTCATTGATTACACTTTAATATATCTTAACATATGTTGTAATCTTCCTTTCTCACAATAAAAAATATAAAAAAAAATAAAAAAAACAAGAAAAAGGAGTTGGGTAGCATGTCCTAGAGTTGAAGGGAGTACAGAGAGAGCTGCTATATGAGGCCAGACAGCACAATAACCATAGGCACATCCTATTTATTTAGCCATGTATGCTTCTTAGCAAATATGTGATTCTCTCCAAAATACACGACAGGAAGTAATGAAATAAACACAATATCCAATTCAAAGTGACCAAGTGACTGCATCATTCTGAAATCAAAGATCAGTACTAAATAATATTAACTGCATTATATTAATTTGCGGTTTGAGAGATAATACAGCAATGATAGCACTACATTGAGATCAACAGCAGGTAGGATTGCTTATTGGAAAGCTAAAATGTAAACCTTGCCAAATTGTACATATCCAATCCATTTTTTTCCCTTCTCCCCCATGTATTTCATACAGAGTAGTGTCCTACATTTTTTAAACTTTTCAATGTCACTTGCTGTGTCCTAGGTGACAATCATTCTGGTGTTCTGACAAGATGAAGAAATTTATAGGTGCAACACACTATTTCTTTTAGATCCATTTACGTATTTAATTCTTGGAAAATCACTTGTCTAAATTTATATTTATGTTGGTGTACTGACCATATATGATTGATATGCCATGCATTTTGTACAGTGTGGTGAGTTAGTTTGTTTTTGTTATCTTATTGTTAGACAGCTTTTTGGCGCCTTGGTATCAGTTTGCATCCCACTTATAATGTTTCTGCATGGTCTTGTTGTTTTGGTGACCATGCTTCCTGTAAATTAATAATTTTTCAGTAAACTTTTTAAATTGATTTACTATGTCTGCCTCTTTATTTTATAATGGGTGATGGCTATGGTCAGTGGAGGTGAAGTCTATCTTCTGAGTTCTCTTTATCTGAGCCCACGTGAGTAATACTTTTAAGTGAGAACAGACTGATAAACTATTAGATATTTCTCCCTGTCAAGGGCCCAAGTGACCTAAAAGAGTAATTTATCATGTCCATAGAACTAACATAGTAAGGTTAGTTTGCTCTCTGATTGAGCATCTCTAATTTGTTTTTTCTTTATTTGTTTTAGTACCCCATCCTCAGAATTACCACTTCTGCTAGCCATATGGCCATTACTTGGGGAGTCCAACTCTGGTATGGATTCACCATATTTTTGCTACAACTGCTGGTTCAGCTGAGCCATAAACTCTGTTTCTTGATCAGACAAAATTTCACAGAGGAACCCAACCTGGGGGAGAATCACTACCAAGGCATCAGCCAGCGTTGCTGCTGTAATGTGGTCAAGAGCTTCCGCCTCCTGGAGGCATAGTCCACCACAGTGTTTATGTATCTCTTGCCCAACTTACTAGGCCTGGCAAGGGTGCCAATGATATCTACAGCCACTTGGTGGAAGGGAATTTCTATAATGGGCATGGGTTGCAAGGGAGCCTGAGGCACTCACCCACGGTGATGAAAGCGCTGACAAGTATAACACAAGACACAGAAATTAGTGACATGTCATGATACTCCAGGCCAATAGATGGCCTGAATCAGACATTGGCAAGTGCGTCTCTGATTGCCCTGGTAAGGGAATGGGCAATGGCTAGCAGGGGTGTCCGATATTGCTTTGGGATCACCAGCTGTCATAGTGCCCTCCAAGGCTACTCATCCCTTTGTACAACACTCTGTACAACTCTGTACAACAGGTTACCCTCCCAAATATGCCTTGTCCCCTCAGACCCTATCTCCCCCTCTAAGGCAGGCCCCTGCTTTACCACACACTTAGATTCAGTCTGTTTTCAATGGCTCTTACCTTTTACATATTGGCATCTGGCTTAGTGCAGTGTTGACTGGCTCCGTCTCTTCTTGTGTCTCACTGAGGGTGGCTTGTATGGTTTTGGCCATATAACAACCCCCCATGGGCCCCAAGATGTTCCCCAACACTATATCAATAGGATGACCGGTCAAGACTCCCACCTCTTTTATTCCCTTACCCATGCCCCAATCAATATGGATCTGGGCTAAGAGGGTGGATAACTGCTGACCCCCAGCTACCACAATGTCCACTCACTTCTTCAGGATCAAGGAGGTGCTCACCAGGCCTTGGGATGATCAGGGTCAGAAACGATCCAGTTTTCCTAAACTGAAGATAAATCTAGCCTAATGGTCCTCCCAAGAAAGCTAAGTAGCAAAAGGTGTCAAGGGAAAAACACCAGAGAGTGTATATGACACTGTAAATATAAGGAAGAAAAAAGCAGACTTGTTTAAACTGTTGTAATCCCAAGTGCCTGTATATTAAAACTGGAGGGAGTAAAGCCTCTCACCTAGGAACAGGCTACAATACACTAATAGCACTACAACATTATAATGTCATGATTCACCTACTTTCCCATGCTGTAATGAAAAAATAAAACCTAATTTTATTTACCAAATGTAAAAGGTTTCCACAATAGATAAAAATTGTCTCCGTTAAATGTTATTAAAATAATTATGAATCCAATAAATATTATTATGCTTTATTTGTAACACGCCAACATATTCAGTTTTCAACATACTCCTGCAGACATCATACCAAGGTGAACAAGACTACTGCATTTAATAAGTTTAGGTATGAACATTCACTCAAAGGTAGGGGCATTTAAAATCCCACAAAAGCAAATATATGTCATAAATCCTAGGGTACAACCAATAATCTTGATATTATGTAAATAATCAAATTTAAGTTAAATATAAATCCGCAAAAAAAGGCAATTACCTATGTTCAGATGAGGAACCGAACTCTCAGTGGAGATAATACAGTCCCTGTTGCTCAAATCCCTAGAAAGGCTATTAAGTGGAGGTTAGAAGACGCGCTATTTACCATTTAATTCTTAGACATAACTAATCCACAAACGAATCCACACTGCTACTAAAGCTGCTAGAGTAGAGAAAATAAAGTAAGATGGATTTTCAGCACAGTAATCTCAGCAGCCTGACGAGCATTTTTTGAGTGCATCTTCAATAGAGGCAATTCTCATAAATGGGTCTTTAATTATTTGTACGTAAGTTACTATTATATAACTTTTTTAATCAACATGAAACTAATCGGCAGAGCTAATAGAGGATGATGAGAATTATTGGCTCAAACTGAAATCAAGATTGAATCCACCAATGAACATTTGCCCACAGATTCCAGTATTCCCACAACTAGTGACTGAGGAATTTGTTAAACTAATGGTCCCTAAGAAGTTCAACATCTCTAAAGTAGAGAGGCAAGCTCTTATGGAGATCTCGCAGAGGTCAGATACAGTCTGAATGAGAAAGACAGTAAATATCTGGACACCAGGCTAAGAAAATTCATCACGTCCCTGCCCTCATATGTGATGGATACCATGGACGTGCTGAGGAGACTCAAAGGGCTATGAGTGGGCACACTTTAGTCCACAACCCCTTTGCCCAAGTCAGATCCACTAAGAGTTCCTTACCACAAGGTACTTTCAGTTGTGGTCAATGCAAGGTCTGTGCCTACATTAAAAATGTGATGGGGATTTCTGACTGGTCAAGGAAGATACAGAACTACAGCTGTAGTTCGTCTGGAGTTATTTACTGTCTTGAATGTTCCTTGAAATATGTGGGTATGATGACTAGGGAATTGAGAACAAAGACTTTGGGACTCCTCAACCCCCCCATCCTCAACCCCCTCCCCAAGCCCCCCATCCTCAACCCCCTCCTCAAGCCCCCATCCTCATCCTCCCTCCTCAACCCCCCATCCTCATCCTCAACCCCCTCCTCAACCTCAACCCTCCTCAACCTCAACCCCCCTCAAACCCAACCCCCCTCCTCAACCCCCTCCACAACCCCCCCATCCTCATCCTCTCTCCTCAACCCCCCATCCTCAACACCCCATCCTCAACCCCCCTCCTCAACCCCTCCTCCTCATCTTCAACCTCCCTCCTCATCCTCAACCTCCCTCCTGATCCTCAACCTCCCTCCTCATCCTCCCTCCTCATCCTCAACCTCCATCCTCAACCCCCCTACTCAACCTCCCTCCTCAACCCCCCCATCCTCAACCCCCTCCTCAACCTTCTTCCTCAGACCCCCCATCCTCAACCCCCTCCTCAACCCCCCTATCCCCCTATCCTTAGAGACACACATGGGGGTAGAGAAACACGGGGGGTTAGAGACACACGGGGGGTTAGAGAGACACGGGGGGGTTAGAGAGACACGGGGGGAGAGTGACTCGAGTGTAAGCCGAGGGGGGGCCTTTTTTGCCTTAAAAAAAGGGCTGAAAAACTCGGCTTATACTCGAGTATGTACGGTATATATATATATATATATATATATATATATATATATATATATATATATATATATATATATATACACACACACATGACTTTTAAGACAATTGGCAGCTTCACTGGTTTTTTTTTCTGTTTATCTTCCTCTGGATCAATTAACAACTAAGGATTACTAAGCCTCAACCCCACTCCTCGACCTCCCTCCTCATCCTCAACCTCCCTCCTCATCCTCAACCTCCCTCCTCAACCTCCCTCCTCACCCTAAACCTCCCTCCTCATGCTCCCTCCTCATCCTCAACCTCCCTCCTCATCCTCAACTCCCTCCTCAACCTCCCTCCTCATCCTCAACTCCATCCTCAACCTCCCTCCTCATCCTCCCTCCTCAACCCCCCATCCTCAACCCCTTCTTCAACCTCCCTCCTCAACCCCCCCATCCTCACCCCCCTCCTCAAGCCCCCCATCCTCATCCCCCCTCCTTAACCCCCATCCTCATCCTCAACCCCCTCCTCAACCTCAACCCTCCTCAACCTCAACCCCCCTCAACCCCAACCCCCCTCCTCAACCCCCTCCTCAACCCCCCCATCCTCATCCTCTCTCCTCAACCCCCCATCCTCAACCCCCTCCTCAACCCCTCCTCCTCATCTTCAACCTCCCTCCTCATCCTCAACCTCCCTCCTGATCCTCAACCTCCCTCCTCATCCTCCCTCCTCATCCTCAACCTCCATCCTCAACCCCTCTCCTCAACCTCCCTCCTCAACCCCCCCATCCTCAACCCCCTCCTCAACCTTCCTCCTCAACCCCCCCATCCTCAACCCCCTCCTCAACCCCCCTATCCCCCTATCCTTAGAGACACACGTGGGGGTAGAGAAACACAGGGGGGGGGGGGGGTTAGAGACACACAGGGGGGTTAGAGAGACACAGGGGGGTTAGAGAGACACGGGGGGGTTAGAGAGACACGGGGGGAGAGTGACTCGAGTATAAGCCGAGAGGGGCCTTTTTACCTTAAAAAAAGGGCTGAAAAACTAGGCTTATACTCGAGTATGTACGGTATATATATATATATATATACACACATGACTTTTAAGACAATTGGCAGCTTCACTGTTTTTTTTTTTTCTGTTTATCTTCCTCTGGATCAATTAACAACTAAGGATTACTAAGCATATTACAGATCAGAGGAGATCTAAAAAAGTTAAACTTGATGGACTAAAAGTATTTTTCAACCATAATTACTATGTAACTATCTAATATAAGGACTCAGAGAAAGAACCTACTCACACCCTGTGCAAGGGGTAGGAATAGCAAGGATGAAGACAACATCATATGTTTTAAAATATGAAAGCTTCTCATCCCACCACAAGTGAGGAACTCCTTAAGCGCTGTTGTGAGATCCTTGTTTAATCATGTTTTTCTTTGTTTTATTAAAGTTGTTTAAAAAGTTTGAGCATTAGCATACTGAGAAGCGATCAGTATCTGAAGAAATCTAAGAGAGCAAGGCGCAGACAATGTAAAAGGAAAAGAAAACTGCTTGTACTCCTTTGAACTGTGATTAATATGAGCATTGAAGCTCCCATCTGTTGGGACTAATATACTTACACCAGCTTCCTTTGAAGGTTACACTATGATACTTTCTCTTTTCCCTTTATATTTGAGTGGAAGTCAGAAATATTTAACAGAGAAGATCCAAAAGACTTGAAATCTATAATAATTTACATTCATATTATTTACACACGTTTTTATTTTGCTCTGTTACATTGCTAACGTCCCCAAACTCACACACGGTTCAGACCTCCCTACTTTCCCTCTTTTTCCAATACTTATACAACTTTCACCATATTCATGTCCTGATCCTTTCACGCTACTTCTGCCGACCTCTTGATATGACCTGCCACATGACCCATATCTTGCCTCTGGCCCACAGCACTGTTTCAGCAACAAGCCCAAACATCCTCACTTTATGCTCTGCCTCTATTTTATTTGTTCAGTAATATGTACTAATTTTTATACCAAAACATTGATATACAATTTTTTTCCCACATACATTGCATTGGATAAAGATACCATCTACAAATGTAGATAAATCATTATTCTCATTTAAATACTTCATGCTATTTGTGTTGTTCAGCACTATAAATAACAAATAACTTAGTCCATTCTGATCACTATTGTCACATATTTCCAATTTGTTTTTGTTGAAGAATTAAACTTATATTATACTTTAAGTAAACTAATTAACTTTTAAGTAAATTAATTAAAATAATATTCCATTGTTATATGACATAACTATGTATTGAGGTTGTAATTTTGGCTCTGTTTATCTGCAAATATAGGGCCTTAAATATCTGCAAATGTGAGGGGGTTTGAATAGACAAAACTATTAAATTAGTTAGTCCTTAACTATAAAGATTCAATAGAACAAATGGAATTGTGTTTATTCAATAAGGCTCCTCCATGTTGGTAATCATCTAAATCAAGCAGCAAAAGCAATACAATTGCTGCCTACACTAAATAATATTTGTATATAATGGTTAATAAATTAAAACGTGAATTATTTTAATTTAACTAAACATATTTACCAAAATATAAAGTCTAGGGTCCTCATTCAATTTGAAATTTGTCAATTGAATAGGGCTCTATATAAGCACATAACATATTTTTTTGACAGAAGTTTTAGTTAGTGAAAACCTTGGTTTTGGATAGAAGTTTAGTAACTAAAAAGTTCTGTGAAAATGTTTTGTATGTGCTTATATAGAGCCCTATTCAATTGGGCAACTCGGAATTGAATGAGGCTCTAGGTCTTTAGTAGGACTTCAGTAGTTCTTCAATAAGACTTACCACAGTAACGAATCAAAACATTTGCTAGCACAGCTGGCCAGGCCCTGTATCATGCCAACAATGGCAAATATTTCTTCTGGAACCACATATTTTATGAAAAGCACATTGTCTTAAATTCAGGTTTTTATTTACAGTTCACGGGAGAACTGTAAACTATCCCACAGTCATTAGGAAACATCTGTTTGTGGTGTCTGAGCACTGAGAACAAATTATAAGAAGATTGCAGTAGTTGATAGCGGTGGATTACTATGCAACAGGAAGCGGGAATAATATATTAAGGGAAGAGGTCAACAAACTTTTCACCATGATAGAAGTTCTAATTTACTTGGGATTTTGAAGGAAGGGTGTTGTTTTCTGTGAGTCAAGTCAACACATTGTATTTACATGATGAAGATATCATACATGTTTGTATCTTGTACAGTTAAAAGTGCTTTATTTCTAAAGTAATTATAGCTCTTGTTAGATAAATTATTTAATGTGTTACTAAATTGCTAGTTTTAGTTGTATAGTTACATAGTAATTGAGGTTGAAAAAAGACTTTTAATCCATTAAGTTCAACCTTTTTAGATCTCCTCTGATCTGCAATATGCAGATTAATTGTGAATTGTTGAATGATCCTGAGGAAGGCAAACAGAAAAGAAACCCAAGTGAAACATTAACAATTGTCTATAAAGGAAAAAAAAATCCTTCCTAACCGGAGATACTGGCGATTGGATCTCTCCCTGAATCAATACTCCCTCTCTAATTATCCAGTCCCATTTTAAAGTTATCTATCTAATCCGCTGTCACCATCTCCTTTGATAGAAAATTCCGTTTAACCACCCTTACTGTGAAGAACCCTTTTCTTTCTTTAAGGTAGAATATTTTTACTTCTTACCTCAAAGGATGTCTTCTTGTCAGTTGAAAACCTCTTGGTGCAAAAAGTTCACTTGACAAAGCTATATATTGACCCTGGATATATTTACTGTATATACTCGAGCATAAGCCGACCCGAGTATAAGCCGAGGCACCTATTTTACCACAAAATACTGGGTAAAATGAGTGACTCGAGTATAAGCCGAGGGTGGGAAATGTGCTGCCCCCTGTGTCCCTCTTGTGCCCTCTGTGTCCCCCCTCTCTCTCCCGTGTCTCTTCTCCCCTCTCCCTTCCCTGTGACTCTTCTCCCCTCCATTATCACCCTCCTCAACCCCCCTCCTCATTCTCAACCTCCCTCCTCAACCCCACTCCTCATCCTCAACCTCCCTTCTCATCCTCAACCTCCCTCCTCAACCCCCCCATCCTCAACCCCCTCCTCAACCTCAAACCCCCTCCATAACCTCAACCTGCCTCCTCATCCTCTAACCTCCCTCCTCATCCTCAACCCCCTCCTCAACCTCCCTCCTCATCCTCCCTCCTCAACCCCACCATCCTCAACCCCCTCCTCAACCCCCCTCATCCTCACTCCTCAACCCCCCATCTTCATCCTCAACCCACTTCTCACCCCCTCTCAACCTCAACCCCCCTCCTCAACTTAAAACCCCCTCCTCCTTATCAACCCCCTCCTCTACCCCCTCCTCAATCCCCCTCCTCAACCCCCCCTCCTCAACCCCCCATCCTCAACCCCCCCTCCTCCACCCCCCCTCCTCATTCTAAACCCCCCTAAATAAATCCCCATCTACCTTTCCCCTCACTTACCTGCTTCTTCTCCGGCCTCTGCTCCTTCAGTCTTGACCCGGTGCGCATGTGACGTCACATGTGCGCCACGTCATTAGCATATACCGGGTGCCGGCACCCGGTATATGCTAATGACCCGGCATGTAACGTCACGTCATTAGCATATACCCTTTTTAGCCTTAAAAAAAGGGCTGAAAAACTCGGCTTATACTCGAGTATATACGGTATATAAGGTAATCATATCCCCTCTTAGACATCTTTGTTCTAGAGAAAATACGTTTCATTTGGTTAGTCTTTCTTCATAACTTAGCCCCTTCATTCTCCCTATTAAGTTTGTTGCCTTTCTCTGTACTTTTTCTACATCTAAATTGTCCTTTTTTTGCTTAGTTTTAAATTTATTATATCTTCACACGCTCCTCCTTATCCTGTCTCCTGCTGCCAAGTCTCAATTACCTGAATGGGTAGGTGCAAATCCTCTTATAATCCAAACTTTGTTCTGTGGAACCCGGGGGTTTCATTTTACTTGCCCAATGATTTTACAAGCTTATTTCAAAAAAGCTTCATTGTGTCTGATTCGGGCTATGGCATTTCAGAGTTTGTATGATCCATTTTAAGATCTTGACTAAGGATTTTTGACATAGGAGACATTTTGGGTACAAAAGGCAAGAGCTATGGGGTTCCCTCACTATATTTGTATGGTCGGCAAATGTGATTCCATTTGTTTAGAAAATACTATTCTAATCTTCTGATAACATCATTGTTGTGCTGTTAATGTATTGTTACTGTCAGGGATACATGCAAACAGAGGATGTTGAGAATAATTTAATCTCAATTAGAAATGAATAAAAAGGACTTGTTAGGTTGATATTTGTTGAAAATAAATACATATGTCTGAAATATATCTCTAAATGTCACCAGTGAGGGTTACTATCCAGGATGTAAAAACTAACTAGCCAATGTTATGCATTGAGAATACCCTCATTTTTATGTTCTGCCTGATATTAATAGTATACACAAACTATATATACATATATTTGTGCACACCATAACGGTATACAGATTAATGTAATATTAGGCATATGCTTAAGGGAAGTCATGTTTAAAATTGTATTGGATTAAAATATAATAATATAAACAGGGGGAGGATGAACTTGTGAGCTTGAGAACAGTTCTAGTGTGAAGTCCAATTCTAGTATAAGTGTAGGAGTTTAAATAAAATGAGGGAGTTCAAAGAAAAGGGAGCATATTAGAATGCAAGAGGAAGGAAAGCATAGAAGAAAAAAACATTTATATATATTTTTTTTTCTTTTTTAGCTTTATATAAACCGAGAACTACCAGATGTGCAAGAAGGGGCCCGCAGAGGAAGAGGCCGAAGAGATCAAATTGCCAATGTCCGCTGGATAATAGAGAAAGTAAGAGAGTTCCAGAAAAACATTTGCTTCTTTTTCATATACTATTCTAAAGCCTTTTACTGTGTGGATCACAACATAATGTGGCAAGATCTTAAAGAGATGGGAGTACCAGATCATCTCATCCGCCTCCTGAGTAATCTGTATGTGGACCAAGAATAAATATCAACAACCTCAGATATGCTGATCATACTACTTTGATGGCTGAAAGTAAGGAGGAACTAAAGGACCTATTGATGAGGATAAAAGAAGAGAGTGCAAAAGCTGGCCTGCTCCTTAATGTTAAAAAGACAAAGATCATGGCAAACTGCAATCTCAGTTGCTGGCATACTATAATAGATGGGGAAGAAGGTGAGGCAGTGACAGATTTTATTTTCCTAGGATCCAAGATCTCTTCGGGTGGTGACTGTAGCCATGAAATTAAACACACATTTGCTTCATGGGAGGTAAGCTATGGCAAGCTTGGACAAGCTAGTAAAAAGTAAAGATAATACACTATCAACAAAGGTCTGCATAGTTAGAACTATGGTATTCCAAGTAGTAACATACGGATGTGAGAGCTGGACCAAAAGTCTGAGAGCCGTAGAATTAATGCCTTTAAATTGTGGTGTTGGCGAGAACTACTTTGAGTCCCTTGGACTGCAAGAAATCCAATAAATCAGTACATCAGGAAATCAAGACAAACTGTTCACTAGAAGGTATGATTATGAGGCTGAAGCTCAAATATTTTTACCATATCATGAGACAGCAGTATTTCCTAGAATAGTCTCTTAAACTGGGAAAGATTAAAGGCACAAGAAGAAGGGAGAGGAAGGTGGAGATGGATAGATGAGGTCACTGAAGCAATGAACTCGAACTTGATAGAGCTCAGAGGGGCAGTGACTGAGAGATGTGCTGTCATGCTGCAATACACGGAGAGTCGGACGCAACTGAACAACTATCTGCACTTGTATTTTTACTGTTAATTAATGGCTGAAAAGCACTTATACTGGCCCTTTAAACATATTCTGGTTTTGTTGACTTGAAATACTTTCTGGTAATTTAATTACCCTTAAATTAACCGGATGAATGTAATAAGCTGTTTAAATAAGTGGAGTAGGTTCCTGAGTACACTAAGAAATCATTATCTGGCCCAAGTTATAGAAGAACCTACTAAATATAGGTCTATGTTGTATTTAGTCATCACATATTGATATTACATCAAATATGGGAACCTTTAGGGAACAGTCATCATAACTCATGTAAGGTAGAGTTCATAAAACAAGGTTATAAGGGGCCAATACATACTCTTAATTTTAAAAAGGCACATTTTAGTGGCCTAATGTCAGCAATACAGTGTATAGATCAGGACAAAGAATTGACAGATAAATTCCTATACATGGACAACATTTAAAACATTACTAAGTATAAATACATATTAGCATATACCTTGTGGAAGTAAAATGAGAAAATCACATCCCATGAGGATTAACAATGATTGAAAGAAAAAAAAAGCATAGATTTCAATTATACAAGACAGAGGTAACAGAGGCAACTTTAAGTGAGAACAGTGAATTTAAAAAGGCTTTCAAAAGGGCTATTAGACTGGTTAAAATAGAAATGAAAAGTTAATTGCAAAGGAGAGTAATACTAACTCTAAACAAATACAGTATATTAATTGCAAGAAGGCTAGGAAAGACGCTACAGTAACATTACAGTGTGACACAGGGCAATTGATAAATAGTGACCAAGAAAATGCAGATGAGCTGTAGACTTGTAAGCCATAGATGGGTTAAAAATAAATAGTGTAGAGGAATGTATCCATGTGAACATGATTATAAGTAGCAGTCATGTCAAACACATCTAATTAGTTTATATGAGAAGGTAAGTAGGAAGTTGGACCAACCCAACTCTGTAGATGTACGCTTTTTTGATTTTGCAAAGGCTTTTGATACAGTACCATATGGGAGGCTATTGTGCAAACTAAGTGTGCTCTCATTGGGAATGAAAAGGACTTTTTAAAGCTGAAAAAAGTACAGAGAAGGGCAACAAAACTAATAACGGGAATGGACATACTAAGCTATGGAGAAAGGCTGATGAAAATAAATGTATTTTCTCTGGAGAAAAAGAGCCTAAGTGGGGATATGATTATCTTATATGAATACATACACGGTCATTATAAGGCTTTGCCAAGTGAACTTTTTGTGCCAAGTGGTTTTCAAGTGACAAGGACATGACCCTTGAGGTTAGAAGAAAAACGATTCCACCTTCATAAAAGAAACAGGTTCTTCACAGTAAGTGCAGTTTTCTATGAAAGGTGGTTATTGCAGCAGACCAGGGGTGTAGGAACCAGAATAATTATGGGGGGATACTACTTATTGTATACACAAGCCTTAAAATAGCATATATATACATATATACAAACATAGAAAAATCTGGGGGGGGTTAGACCCCCCCCCCCATCTCCCCACTTCCTACACCCATTCAGCAGACTTGATAGATAACTTTAAAAAATGGTTAGTAATATTGTTAAATAATAAGTATTAATAAATATAGTAATATTGTTAAATAGTAAGGACATTGAGAGTTATCCTGGATAATCAGAAAAGGAGGAGTAATCCAATTGGGGTCAGGAAGGATTTTTTTCACCTATGAGACAACTGGCACTATTGTAATGTTTTTTCTATTTGCCAAACTCTGCATTAATTAAGAATTAACAATTAATCCCAATATTACAAGGATCAGAGGAAGGTAAAAAATGTTGAACTTAAAAACTTTTTTCATCCTAAATTACTATGAATGACTTTGAATGAATGTGCATAGCATAATACAAACTGTAAAATCCTGCTACAATCTCTGATATGTGGCACAAATGAGAGATGTACTTCAGGATATTTCTCCCTGTGAAGGGCACAAGTGAGCTAAAAGAGGTTGCTCTCTGAGTAGGTAATCAGACCTATAGGACAAACCTACTTCAGGTATTGTCCGTTCCCAGATTGAGCACCACTAATTGTTTTGTTGTTTATGCATTTTACTTTTAGGGTTTTTTCTCACCCTAATTGTGATAGGGGGAACCAGACATGGACTCCTTGCTCACTGTGCCTTAGGGAGTAAAGCTGCACCCCACAGAGGCTGAAACATGTCTGGGTTTGCTGTTTCTCCTGTTCAGGGTAGAATTGCCTGATATTTTAGGGCTGGGACACTCTTTTGAGTTTCTTTTGCAAAATGCAAGGATTTGTTCAAATTTTTGATCAGTTCATACCATCAGCCATACAATGCAATACCTTAAGATACAGATGTAGGAAAAAAATGCTTCATATGTGCCATATGGCAGATGTTTACAAATAACATCTGGATAAAAGGTGTGCATTACGTGCAAACATAAAATACTCAATATGAGTAATCTTTTAAAAGAATATGATTTTACAAAAAAATGTGTTATTACCTATATAATAATATATAAATCAAGGGCTTCACATATTGCAACATCTCTTATCTTGAAAGGCTGCTGGAAACCTTGTCAAAGTTCATTTAAACATATCTGAAGGAAAAAGCTGCTGAATACAGAAAAAAAAGTATGCAGACTCACAATACTGATGTTTTTTGGTACATATACGGTATTATGGAGTGCACTGGTGCAGATACTTCATTCAGATGCATTCATATGTATTAATGGCTACACAGACCTTAACAAATTCTTTCACAAAATTGTTTTGTGGTAAATTCTCATCTGCAATTTCACAAGGTGCGCATACAGACATTACATGACATACCATGCTAGGTACCATAGGCCTGATCTTGACCTAGCTGTTCCTTCATATGCCCATTAGTTTTCTTAATCTCTTAGCTAGGTCTATTAGCTAACCCTCATAGGGTTCTTCCTCTTTGGATTCTGTCCCCCTTCATTATCCACAATATGAATCAGGAGGCAATCATAATTGTATAGGAACGCTAGTAGAGTCTCTGATAGATCTAGAATCTGTAGAGACCTTGATTCGTCCGCCGCCAATAATGTCTACAATCTGGTAAGTCTAGATCCTCTAATAGAACCAATAGGAGAAGTAGGAGTCATGATAGATGGACACCTTCTGCCCGTGGTCATGATCACATTAGCTGCTATCAATTCTCTACTTGCAGGCATCATGCACAAGGAAGTTACCATGAGGCAGCACGAAAAGTTGTGGCTGTTCTGCCATCCACCTCTACTGTCAGCCATGCCGTGGATATTCCAAAGGCTTCATATTTAGATTCCCAGCAACATTGACACATCCTTCTACAGATGCAAGTCAAGGATTTTCATCTGGTATGGTTGAGTCTGCTGTGATTATTTGGACAGGGACATCTGACTTATAAGGCTCCACAATTTGCAGCCTTGAGCTCAATCTTCAGTTTAGGGTTGCATATCCCAGGGGTAGATAACAGCAGTGTTGATTCCTTATCTCATTTGCAGCTTGGGAAGCTTGAGTTAGTAACATAACAAATAACAATTAATCTGCATATTGCAGATCAGAGGAGATCACGCAAAACTATCTTTATCTCCAGACGGCCTATGTCATTCTTATCCCAGTTTATGTTTGCCCTGTTGATAGTAATTTATATTTATATATATATATATATATATATATATATATATATATATATATATATATATATATTTGCTTCCCTTTCTTCTATACATGCTAATATTTTATTTGCCTTTGCAGATGCTGCTTGCCATTGAGCACCTAGGTTACCTAGGTGGTTGTTCACAAGTTCTCCCAAATCCCTTTCAATATCAGATACTCCTAGATTTGCTCCATTAAGATTATAAATGGCATGGCTATTGTTCTTTACAAGATGCATAACTTTACATTTATTCATATTAAATCTCATCTGCCATTTAGATGCCCATTCCTCTAATGTATGTAAATCCCTTTGGAGGGAAAGTACATCATTATCTAATTTAATTACCTTGCACAACTTCTTGTCATCAGCAAAAATGGAAACACTACTTTCTAGTCCCACTTTTAAGTCATTAAAAATATGTTAAAAAGGAAAGGACCTAATACTGAACCCTGAGGAACTCCACTTACCACATTAGTCCAATCGGAGTATGTTCCATTAACCACAACCCTTTGCTTCCTGTCTTTTAGCCAGCAACCGATCCATGAGGAGATATTCACTGCAGGTCCTGTATCCCTTAGTCTGCACAATAGTCTCCCATGTGGCACTGTATCAAAAACCTTTGCAAAATCGAAAAAGACTACATCCACTGAGTTGCCTTGATCCAGGTTCCAACTAACCTCCTCATAGAAACTAATTAGATTTGTTTGACATAACCTATCCCTCATAAATCTATGTTGACTCTAATATATACTACTTATAATCCTGTTCCAATACACATATTCTTGTATATTGTTCATTATTAACCCTTCTAAAAGCTTTCCCACTACATAAGTGAGGCTCCCTGGTCTATAATTCCCCAGATTTGCTCTTGCTCCCTTCTTAAATATAGGTATAACATTTACTTTTTGCCAGTCATCTGGTAGCAACCCTGTGTTGAGTGAATCTTGAAAAATGCAATATAATGGTTTGGCTATTACCGAACCCAGTTCCCTCAGTACCCTTGAATGTATTCCATTGGGACCTGGGGCTTTATTAATTATTTATTTTTTCCTCCAACCTCTTTGGGATGTCTTCTTTAACCAATTATTTGGTGAAGGTAGTGTAGCCCTATTATGTTGCAGTATCCCAACCACTGGTACCTCCCTTGTATATACAAAAGAACCTATTTAGCTTGTCTGCCTTTTCCTGGTCTCTAAGTATCAGATGGTCTGTTTCCTTCCTGACCTTCTTCCCACATAGTATATGGCGATAAGTATGTATATTTAGTAAGGATTTAAATGTTGCCCATTTATGTTCAGAATTTTTCCCCATCAGTTCTTTGTCCCAGTATATACTTTGTATTGCTGCCATTTCAAAAGAGAAAAATAGTTTTTGCTGGCACCTTACAGTTTTATTGTAAAAACTGTTTCCCAAAAGTTGCCTTATTTCAACATTTGATACCATATCAATATTATTTGTGATAACTAAATCCAAGATAGCCTCATTTCTAGAAGGTTCTTGAATAATCTGGGCCAGATATTGATCCCTGAGTGTAATCAAGAACCTGCTCCCCGTTCGCTGGACTGCTGGTCTCATTTATCCAGTTTATTTCAGGGTTCTTACAATCTCCCATTATTAAAATGTGCCCATGCTTAGCTGCATTTCCAATCTTTAATAACAATTGCATTTCCTCACTTTCATTTATATTTGGGAGTTTATAGCATACTCCTACCAATATTCTTTTGGAATTTTCTACTTCTCAATTTAACTCTACCCACAAACATTCAACATTATCGCAAGTTTCAGCACAAATATCTTCTCTGACTATTGGCTTATATTTAGGCTTAACATATAGACAAATCCTTCCTCCTCTTTTACCATTTCCCCTATCTTTCCTAAAAATGTAATAACCATGCAGATTAACAGTCCAGTTATGAAATTTATCCCACCATGTTTCAGTAATGTCTAGTAAATCCCATTTTTTTTATAAATTGTTAATTACTAATTCTAACTCTTACATTTTTCCTGGCAAGCTTCTGGCATTAGCGAGCATACACCTTATGTTCTGAGATTGTAGTTTTGAAGTGCCTGCCTCTGTACTTGATTTACTTAGTAATACCTCCCTATTGACTATACTAACCCTCTCCCATCTCCTCCCGATGAGTAGTTAATTTATCCCTTACCCCTCTACACTTTCTACCCCATTACATTCATCTAGTCCAGCCCCCACCTACTAGTTTAAAAACTCCTCCAGCCTTTCTCTCATCCTATCCTCTAGCACACAACCCCCCTGTTTCCCCTTGTAACTATAACCCAGCTACTTCCCTGGACATCCTCACTAGCCCAATCTCTACCCTCCATGCTAGGCCTAGCTAAACTGTGCTCAGTGAGTACCAACTACCTTTCCAGTGGAGCAATATCAGTAAGTGCTGCAATTCTCCTCTCCAGTGCTCCAGTTTGAGCTTCCAGAGAGGCAACATGCTCACACCTGTCACAGAGGTATGGACACTGGAGCATCTGTTCCAGTAGTGCATACATATGACAGGATGTACACTGAGTGTGGTTTCCACTGGACTGACTTGCTAGAAGTAAATCACAGTTGTAAGACTGGTATAAGCGTGTGTGGGATACTCTTGTATATACTGGGCCTTGGGGTTTGAGGAAGAGAGACCACATGGGCTGCATCTGAGGCTGAGCTCACAAGAATACGAAGTGAACGCATTGGGAATCAGGGTACTGCATTGGCAGCAAATTCTTGGCACTGTTTTTGATAATGATTTAGGATTATTACCAAAGAAAATTAAAAGCAAGATGACATAATTAAGATCATTAATAATGTCTTACAAAATTGAATTGTTTTGTCAGAATTTGTTAAGTGCCACCATTCTGTGAAGTTATTTGCTGGTGGGGGGAATTTTTGCTGCCGGGTTCCCAGTTAGGGAGGACGACCGGGAGACTTGAGTGTTCCTATGGCTAAATTGCCACCTCTTGGTAGGCTGAATTGATGCCATTTATAGTTCGTAAGCAAATGATGCCAGGCCTAATGACCCATGGAGGTTATTGAGATAGAAGGGAACAGTTGCTGGGAGGGGGAGAAAGGAGAAGGAAGTTTGGGAGGAGCTACAAAAGGCTATATGAGGACCTTAGCCTTCTCCTTCACTTCCTTTCAGTTGCTGCTCCCCTCAAGAGAACATTTAAGAAAAGAACAAACAGCCCACCCCGATTTTTCTGGGCTCCAGCATCTCTGCAGATGATGATTGCAACCATGTAATTAAAGATGTTTGCTTCTGAGCAGAAAAGACATGACCACATAGTTAGAATAGAGTTACTATTCCCTGTAGTAACATACGGATGTGAGAGATGGTCAATAAAGAAGGCTGATTGCCGTAGAATTGACGTCTTTGAATTGTGGTGCTGGAGGAAACTGCTTAGCGTTCTTTCGACTGCAAGAAGATCCAAACAATCAATACTACAGGAAATCAAGTCAAACTGTCCACTGGAAGGTTTGATCATAAGGCTAAATCTCAAATATTTTGGCCATATCATCAGTCGACAGGATTCTATAGAGAAGACTCTGATGCTGGGAAAGATTAAAGACTCATAAATAGGGGAACAGCAAAGGTGCAGATAGATACATATGGTCATTGAAGCAATGAACATGAGCTTCAGGGAGCTCATGGTGTAATGGCTGACAGATATGCCTGGTGTTCTGTGGTCCATACGATCATGGACAGTCGGACATGACTGGACAAAAAAATATATGGTTAATAATGTAATTTTAACCGTGCTAGTGTTGAAATGTATCCATCAGTTTTTGTCTCATAGAATTTTTTGAACTAAAGTGGCCCTTTAAATGCAGTTTAGTTTTACTTGTTAGTTTTACAGTTTTACTTGTCTATTGAAGCTATTGTCTTATGGCGCTTTTCACCACAGCAGATCACATGAAGTAGCATCACTGCGTACACACCGCTGTGTACATTATGTCCCTAATACCTTAACGGGTACTTTATCCCCAACATTCATATGAGTTGTTCTTGTAAAGCTAGACATAAAAGTAATGAGGTGGCAGAAGGAAAGCATTTTAGTTGGGTACAGAGAAATATTTTAATTTAAAGTTCCCTTGCATCCTCAGTGGAAACAAATAATTCAAGGAATTGGAGAATACAAAAGAGCCACATGTTCCATATGACAATTTTTCCATTAACAAAAGCACAAATAATATGGATGCAACAATGGAAAATATTTTTTTAAAACCCTGCCGTATTTATTTTAGGGCTAGTATTAAAACACTCAATTTGTTAGTCCTAAATGATATTTAAATCCATCTGTTTCCTATACAGAATTTCATGGAATACTTTAAGCTTTTGGTAAAGAAATCTTATGGGCAGACTGTCAATGCTATATATATTTATTATACATAACTGAAGTGGGAAACATAACAAATAAAAAAATATTGGGAGGTTTGCCCATTTCTACTAATCTTGTATAATTCACATCTGTTCATGGATTTATATTATATAACTATTCTCCCATTAAATGCATCTATATTTTATTCATGTTGCATTGTGGATAGTATTTCTCGGGTGACCATTATTACTAACACACATGCATTTTCTCTAATTGTGTACAGAAACTCACACAACTAAGACCTTAATTACCCTGGTTTTGTAAAAACTCAGGCTAGGCTGTTTTTGCCTTGTGGGCGCTGTCACAAGCAAGTTTGCGGGAACTAATACATTTCTCTGGCAAAACAATGCACCGAATTTTTTAGTTTTTACAGTCTAGTACCTTGGTGGCATTGCTTGTTACTAGCTAGCTCTAATGAGCACTTGCAACCTGCCTAATGTGTACATGTAAAAGACTACATGTCTGACACACAAAAGTTACATAACAATGCAGCCCACTAACAAATGTGAATATGCTATACACTAGCTCTAAGTTCCTCCCCTCTCAATCCCCCTCTCTATCTCTCCCCCTATA
The DNA here is from genome assembly GCA_027410445.1 of Discoglossus pictus. Taxonomy (NCBI): domain Eukaryota; kingdom Metazoa; phylum Chordata; class Amphibia; order Anura; family Alytidae; genus Discoglossus; species Discoglossus pictus. The sequence goes on from CM050165.1 coordinate 153,892,502, forward strand.
TGTATATGTATATATATATATATATATATATATATTTATATATATATATTAAATAGATAGTACATAGCTGTTCACATTTGAATGTCTAAAACCTGCTTATAGCTCAGAAGTCAGAGAAAAATTATGTCTTTCCCTTAAGCTTATGCCCGCTGCATTACACAGCTTTTATGCAAAGCCAAGGTTGGATTATACACAAGCTGAGAATCCTTTCCACGTACAGCTGTTTCAAGCTTATCAACAGCGTGGAGCAGAATCTCAGCTTGTGTTGTGGATCTTATGAGTAGGTAGTTCACCACAACAATCATTTAATATATGGTGGGCAAAAGTGAATGGTGAATGGTTTATGGATTGAAGAGCAAGGCATTTGTGAGCACATTTACATTTCCCTGCTCAGCTTCCCAGAATGCAGTGTAATAACTGTATTTCTCGGAATTCTGAGCTGGAAGCAGGTGTTTTAACTTGTTTTAGACATTCAAATGTGAACACAGATGTACTATTTATTTACTGTTATTTACTCTACTACTGTTCTGTGGAGGGCTTCTATCGCTCTTTTGCCCACCATATATTAAATTAATGTATGTATATATATATATATATATATATATATATATATATATATATATATATATATATATATTTTCATATATTCATATATTCATATATTCATACATTCATACATTCATACATACATACTATGACGATCTGGGTGTAGGGGCTATTACTGCCCAGGGCCACCTGCTATGGACTACAGGTTAATTACCCACAAGGACCGTTGGGTTTTTGGAAATCTTGGCACCAGCACCCTGATATCTGATTTCTGTATCAGTGAGGGTCTCTCCATCAGGAATCAGCACTTCCAGGAGTTTCCTGTGGTAGTGACCAGGACAAGTTACTTGCAGGGTGGAGATAGGATCATTATAGCAGCCACCAGGAGCAAAATAAGAGACCATACCATTTTTATATGTCTCAGAAGTCAACAACCCTTTATTTGTTTCCTTGCATAGAATATACTGTATATCACAAAAAACACCACCACCCCTTCTATAGCTAAACTCCACCTTGTTACTAAGGCTCCTTTACGACTGAAGCCAGAAGAGGATGCACGCCTAGCCACTCTCAGTAGTCGTAAATCCATATAAATTCCTGTAGAACTTAAACCCCTGTTCCATATGTGACTGCATAAACTCTACACCATATAAGCAAGATGCCATGATAGTAACCATATGCACACATTCTATGCATGATATACTATACTCACGCATTACAATCATGACCATACTTTATGTAAACATTATTTATTTTAACATAACACAGAACACAGTAATATTACATGTGGAATTACATACAGTATACAGTATAAGGCATGGGGCATATGTCATAAGACCACATGAAGCATGGTGGTACACTATGGCCCTATGTCTTAGGGCTATTCACCCCACCATCCACATGCCCACATTTCCCATGTGGCAAGATAATTCCCATACCCATTTTCCAACAGGGTGGTACTGTATGTCCTCTATGGTGGCTCAATGCATTAGGATCCAGGCCCTGGAAAGGGTTCCGCGACACATACACACACACACACATAGTTACATAGTTACATATTAAATGAGGTTGAAAAAAGACTTTCAGTCCATCAAGTTCAACCTTTTAAGATCTCCTCTAATATCTGCAATATGTGCATTAGTTGTTTATTAATTAGTTGTTACTTAATTGATCCAAAGGAAGGCAAACAGAAAAAACTAAAACAAAGAGAAACTTAGTTAATCGTTTCAAAGGGAAAAATGTTTAATTCCTTCCTGACCCCAGATACTGGCGATCGGATACCTCCCTGGATCAATACTCCCCCCCCCCCCCCCCCCAAATTATCCCGGATAACCCTGAATTACCTTTTTAATTAGAAATAAATCCAATCCTCTTTTAAAGTTATCTATTGAATTGGCGGTCACCACCTCCTTGGGTAGAGAATTCCACAGATTAACCCCCCTTACTGTGAAGAACCCTTTTCTTTCTTTAAGGTGGAATTTTTTTACTACTAGGATGTCCTCTTGTCAGTTGAAAACCTCTTGGCACAAAAAGCTCAATTGACAAAGCTTTATACTGACCCTGGATGTATTTATGTAATGTAATCATATCTCCTCTTAGATGCCTTTTTTCTAGCGAAAATACGTTTATTTTGTTTACTATTTCTTCATAACATAGCCCCTCTATTCCCCATTAGTTTAGTTGCCCTTCTCTGTACCTTTCCAGCTCTAAAATGTCCTTTTTAGGAAGTGGTGCCCAAAATTGTACTCCATATTCCAAATGAGGGCGTACTAGGTATTTGTATACTGGCAGAATTATATCTGCTTCCCTTGCTTCTATACCCTTCTTAATACATGCTGATATTGTATTTGCCTTTGAAGATGCTTCTTGGCATTGAGCACTGTTACCTAATGATTGTCCACAAGTCAAATTATAAATTGCATGGCTACTTTTCCTCCTCAGATGCATAACTTTACATTTATTCGTATTAAATCTCATCTGCCATTTAGATGCCAATTCCTCTATTTTATGTAAATCCATTTGGAGGGAAAGTACATCATTATCTGATTTAATTACCTTGCACAACTTCGTGTCATCAGCAAAAATGGAGACATTAGTTTCCAGTCCTTCTTCTAAGTAATTAATAAATATGTTAAAAAGGAGAGGACCTTATACTGAACCCTGAGGAACCCCACTTACCACCTTAGTTCAATCGGAGTATGTTCCATTTACCACAACCCTTTGCTTTCTGTCTTTTAGCCAGCTCTCGATCCATGAGCAGATATTTACTACAATTCCTGTATCATTTTGTTTGCACAATAGTCTTCCATCATGCACTGTGTCAAAAGCCTTTGCAAAATCCAAAAAGACTACATACACTACATTGCCTAGATCTAAGTTCCTACTAACCTCCTCATAGGCTTTCAATGTCAAGAAGTTGTAGTGGATGTTTGCTGTACAGATTCCTTATTGCAACATGTCAAGGTAAAAGGTAACTCAATTCTTACAGTCCATTGTTGGGTTCTTTTATTTTTCAAAATTGTGTTGTTTGTTTTTTTTCTATTTTCTGCTTACTCTCAACATTATGTGAAAGGTCATTAAACTTGACTAATGTCATTACTCCTTTTTGTTAATTAATAATAGCAAAAACTCCTTACAATTGTTTTTTTATTAAGATGCATACTTTTGACACTGGTATTTCAATGTGAATAAGCTCATGCCTGGCAGAAATGTGCATGTAAACAGGGAGTCATCTGTAATTATGTTTAATATTTTCTCTACAAAAACACAATATTTACATTTAGTCTTGTAAATATAAAAGTGCAGTACAAAAGAAACCTTTTTTTTTTCATTCCATTTTTTATTAGAAAGTATTTGCAAAAATATACAGTTGTTACATGTATAGGAATTGTCATAGAGAGCTTAGTACATGAAGTTATACATTATAAAAATTGTTACTCTGTGCTCAATATATCACATACACAGTTTTTGCAGCCGGGCTTGCCAAAATCCATTGGTAATGCAATGGGGAAACTGCGGCCCTCACAAAGCGAGGGCCGTGGTTGCGACCAGGCAAGGGCTCATCCCTGCGACCCCGTAGCACTTAGACAGGGAGCGCTGGAGGCGCTCACTGCGCTGGTGGAGATGAGCGCCCGTAAAAAATTACTAAAGGAAACCGCGACTTACATACAAAGAAATACTAGCAGCAGAAAATACGAACTTAACAGCAGAACCGCGCACAGCGAAAAAAACACAAAAACCACACTAAATACAAAAAAAAAAAAAAACATCACTCACAGCAAGGGGGGACACCCAGGACGTCTGGAAGTGACGTTACACGTCAATTTAAGTTTAGCCACTTGAAAATCCCCTAAGCAAGAGAAAAAATGGCCGCCGATAAAAACAAAAACGAGGCTACACGACCCCTAAACATGCAAAACTTTGCCACACACATACGACTTTTATACAGGACCGTACGAGGTATAAAATACACTATTACGATTGACGCAAACTGATCCAAACCCGCCTAACACATACACAATCGCCGCCATTTTTACACCAATAACTTGCACATACTAAATGTGTTACAAAATGTGAAACTACACAGCTACACAAACGGTTTCCCCTCGCGCACGCAGCCTTTTTACACTACACACTTCACACGTTGCGGACACTTACACCTCAGGTAACCAAGAATGAAAATCTACATTGTATGCTGCAGGAACATCAAAACAGATTGTTAACTCTTCAGCATATGGGTTGCTGTATATATTCATTACAAATAGGTAAAGTATATTAATTTATGATATAACTAATTAATTCATTCATTATCATTAAAAAATACATATACAGAAAACTTTAAAAAACATCACACCACACGATCGCAATAAACGCCAAAGGCGTTCACTGCATGCCTCAAAAGGAGAACCAAGGAGCAAAACTACACCAGGTGAGAGACTCGCAATGAGCGCCAAAAGGCCATCAGCATGGACCTTGCAATCAGCTCACAACAGGCTCTGAGAACCAAAAAAACACCAACCCAAAGGCGCTCACCGTGAGGCTCACAATCAGCGCCGAAGGTACTCACACAACCAAAACACTTACTTTGTGTGCCAAACAGCATTCCTTCACTTACAATCCTCTTGCCGTCATTTTTTGATGGGCAATTCGCTAGCCACATGTAATAGTTGTGGATCTGCGTCTTGGTTGGTAACGCTCAGGAATTTTGCAACTTGCGCATGCGCATCATGAGGTGCGTACTACTTGGGCTGCAATGAGTGCCAAAGGCTCATCGCGAGGCCAGCAGGACTTTGTGCAAAAAATGGTGGCTTTTCAGGTTCCCTCTAAGGGTCCTCTGTACCTTCATAGCTCTCATTTACCCAAGGACGCTCCATCGATGGAGGATGGAAAGAGATTGAAGGCGCCGATTGCGAAGTACACGATCATCGACAAAGGATATGGCACTTTGTCGCTGATTGCGAAGCAGGGCCGAGATTTTCTCAAGCTCGTAACTCGAAAGACCGACAAAAAATAAAATAATAATAATAAAATAATGTAAAAAATAAATGAAAAACCTCACATATAGCTCAGGGAGACACCTAGGGAGCCTGTGACTGAGGTTGCAAGTTAATTTGACCCCTAATTGGTGTTTTTCGGACATTGAAAATTGACTAAGCGAGGAAGAAAATGGGGATTGAAAAACGTAACTCTTTCCAAAAAGGCTCAAAACGAGGCTGAAGATGATCATAGTGTAGCACGTAAGACTTTGAAAATAAAACCCAACGTCGCTCAGCGCGAGACACGCAACAATTAAACAGGGACAGAGAGCAAAAAGACACAGGGGAGGTAGAGGGGGGAGACGGTAAAAAGAGACACCGAGGTGAGAGAGGGTGGCAAAGACACGCAGAGGTGGGAAATAAGGTAAAAAAACAACACATGGCAGGGAGAGACACATGCAAGGGAGAGGGGGGAAACACAGGGGTCAGACAGTGGGGAGAGGCTCGCAATGAGCGCCAAAGGTGCTTATTGCGAGGCATGAAAGTGGCGGTTTGATCGAGACTTGCAATGAGCGGGCATTCTGTGGCAAACATCATTGCCAGCCTTCAAATTTTCTTTCCATCATTTTTGACGGAAAAGTTGATAGTTTACCAATAAAGATTAACACAAATTTTATTAAAACATTTTTCTTCTAATATTTTCTTTTTTCTTTGTCCTTTTTTATTATCCAAACATATCCAAACATATCCATTGCATTTTCCTCCACCTCCATTCCCATGCATCCATGCTATGTTGGAGTATTGGGATACATTTTGGCAATAATGTGGGAATTATTTAGGAAAATGTATATATAGTAGATAATGGAATGGACATTAAAAGGCATGGCCAAAGAAAGATTGAGATTGATTCCACAGTTATACAAAGACCGGTACATAGTTTTTTTTTACTTTACTGTAGGTTTTAGGATAGAGGAAGTGGATGGACTCTCTTCACTCTTCACTACACTGTGAAGGCCTGGTAAAGTATCATACTCTAATACACACACATGGACATAATTGGTAGCTTTAGAATGTCTTTCTGCTAAGTTAAGAGATATTGTTTCCATAGTATTATCATGTATTATTAATGTATTTGTATTTATTATTGTGTTCTAATAAATACACATTTTGTAACCATAAATCTGTAACGCCTCATGAATATATATATAAATCTGTTTATCCGTGGAAGGCAAGAATCTCATAGGATAAGATTAGAATTATTATTATAATCATAATTAATATGATTATGAATAATAATATTGTAATTAATTAATTACCATTTATATAACAAACTGGATTATCGATAACAAAGATAATCACCCACATATAAGAAATATCCTCTTTAGAACATAAGAGCTATGACTGCAGTTCATTTGAAGATAGAATGGATCATTATCTCAAAAGGTGGACACCCTTGCTGCTCTCTTCCTATAACACAACCTAATGTTACAACAGAAATTCGGAAATATGAAGGCCATAAAAGCTACCCTAAGAGTTTACTGACTGTAGTCAAAACAATGTTAACCCAATGAAGAAAGAAAAAAAAAGAATGGAGGGCCCTGCCTTTAAGCTTAAAATATAGTGTACACAGTGCTTTCACTAAAGCACATAAGATTGAAAGCTTGCAGACTTACAATCTAAAGGTTATCAATACTACTGGGGAAGCTCAGGAACTACTAAAACGTTCAATTACATTTAATTTCATAGTTTCCTCCAATTCATCCAAAATACTTTTCCTCACAGCCTCTGTGGCTCGGTAGGAAGGCTACGTTAAGGGAAGGCAACCTTCTATGAGGACGCCGTGCACACGGGCTTAGTTTAAAACAGGGCCTGTGGCAAGGGTAGCCAACAGCTGCCCCTTCTGGTGCAGAGTTACGTTTTCTGCTTCCCCGCTATGTCTTCCTGTGCACCTGGCCTAGCTGGGGCTAGCAAATCAGATAAGGTTCCCTCCTCTAGGTCACAGCTTGTAGGCAACTGAGACCGAGATGCCTCAACTGACACATAACTTTTGAGTAGGTGACCCTGAAACCCTTGGAGGAAGTTCAGAACTTGTGCATGTAAGTCTCAGGGGTGACAGCATACCTCTCCAGCTACACTCAGTGTAGGTCATCTTGGGACCGCTCCCATTTAATCTACTAAAAGTGTAACCCACTGTTCCCCTGGCACTTGATGTAAATCACACTATTGCTCAAAGTCCGTAGGAAACCATCAATGCCTCCTCTCCTGTCACAGAAATGCTTGATACGGCTGTATGTGATCTTTTGCCTGGCTTCCCCTGGATCCTTTCCCTCCTTAGATCCTAGAGAGGAATGGTCAGCCGCCCTTGTGCTCTGCAGCTGCACCCCCCCGGGTTAGTTGGGTCCGGAGCGCCATCACCTGTTCCTTGGTTATCTTTGACATGACGGACCTCCACTTCTGGAATCTCCGGAACACCTCATCCCCTCCTCTACAGTGAGCTCTATCATTGGCACTGCCTCTGGGTCAGGTTCTGGAACCTCCTCCCTTGCTTCCATTATTTCCTTCCCTTGTGGGAGTTAATTATCCAAATGCAATTCCTGTATCATGTCAACCTGGGAGGCTACCACTGTCAAAGGAAAGCTTCTCTCTCTTAATAGTTCTTTGAGATCAGCAGTGGACATATTCTGGTAGTTGGACATCCTGCTATTTTTTTTATAGGGATTCTTATGGGCTTGATAAAAAAACTAGTTCAAATCTACACAGTAGGACCATCAGGTTAAAAATGTTACCTATTGTACAATGCAGGTTCAGCATCAATTATTACAGTAATAAGGATTATTAGTCTTTCAAAATTAAACCTACATATCAATTATGTAATTCAGACTGACAACCCCTTTATTGATGAACGCAGCACATTTATATACATCCCAGTCCAACCAATCTCCACCAGTCTCCACCCTGACCACTTAGGGGGGCCTGTCCATCTGTGATGTCAACCCCCCCCCCCCCCTTACACACACACACATACCCCCCCTCCCCTTGGTCCTGGAGCCTAACTTCCTACCCAGGCTAATTGGGCTTTTGGTCCTTGCTTTACAGGGGGTGCTGTATGCATTAAATGACCAGACACCAACCCATTATGCATATATTTTTTTCAAGTGTAATCCAGCATCATGTTGTGTATTCTAAAATTTTGACACGGGACTTAAACTACATGAATTGCCTTTATGTGCCATCCATATATTTTCATGTACAATACATGTGTTTTCTCTAACAAATTATATGTGTGTATTTAAAAAAACTGTAATTATTTTGCATGTTTATACACTGTTTATATCACTGTTATATTTTTTTTTTTTTGACATGTTTAGTATGTTGCTATCCAAGGTGCTTTCAACTGTTAGAGCATTTATGATTTAGTATGTTCAAAGTTTAGGACAGCATTGGTTCAGATTTATTAAAAGCCTCCTTTGGAGTGTAATATTTTCATAAGAAACAATGTGAAACCTATGAGCATCCTAGTCTTGTTCCCACTGCCCACTGCTGAAGAAGAAAATCAGGCACTGTAATAGTAACTCACCACACTCCACAATTGTTCACTGTCACGGACCCCTTTTTCTCGGCCTGGGTGTTGGCCCATTGAGCCACCATAAAAGCCCAGACTGCTTGGCTCCAGCAGTGGATTATCTGCATAAACACCTCCATTGTATTTGTAAATCTGGTCTAATATGTACTAGAGGCGGCAGGATGTGTATTGGAGGTTAAGCCTATTGCTCTCAGGAAGCTACTGTTAGACCCCATGTGGAGTTTATCTATTGTGTTTTTATGCCACTCCCTGTCATTGTTATGCTGTATACACCCCCTCTGTACCTATCCCCTATAAATATTGTTTGACTTTTCAAAATAAAACAGTTCAGTCCGGAGACATATAGAAATCGTGCGTCTCTCTTGTTCTCCTGGATGGCTGCAGAGAGGTACTGGGAGACTCTGTAGGATCATGCTGTGGTAGGTTTGACTGTAACAAATCTTATCAAGCACCTAAAAAGAAGCAGATCTGGAGTCTCTTGGTAGCCTGGAAGTGCTGATTTCTGATGCAAGGACCCTGACCGATTCAGAAGCCAGATATCAGGATGCCGGTGCCGAGATTTCAAAGAACCCAACAGTCATTGTGGGTAGTTAACCTGTAGTCTATAGCAGGTGGCTCTGGGCTTGTATAGCCCCTACTCTTGGATCATCGTAATAGTTCATATATTGGAGACTGTATTTAATTAAGTCCAACAATATAGCAATAACGGAATAAGAAAGAAAAAAAAAATAAGAGCAAAACATGCAATAAGCAATGAATAAGACTTGATTATATTATTGGGACAGCAGAAAAAAATTTAGTTTTTCAAATCCTTCAAATTCTAAAACCTTTGTGAGATAGAACTGTCTAACCTGTGATGCATCTTGTGAAAACTCATTAACATACAATATCCTCTTCTACAACCTGGATGTCCACTTTGCAGTTTACAATCAGGTAGGCTGGTGAGGGACTCATACTGTCAGAGTAAAAGAACAAGATGTGGAATATATTTACTAAAACCTTTTGTAAAGATATATGATCTTACGTTTTCTATTTTGAGTCTCTCTTATAGTTTTCCATTAGCAGTTGCTACAATAGCTGTTGTAGGCAAATCTGAAAATTAATTACAGTGTTATTGTTGAGAAATTGTAAGTTTGTATTTTTTCCACACCATTGTAGCGTTGCAATGGATAATAGAGAATCCTAGAAGTTAGGTATGGTAAAAGTGGCTGATATATGCACGTCCCTTGCATAGTGACTGATGCTGCAAAATGGGATGGTCAAATAACACTTGAGCTGGAAAAAGTACAGAGATGGGCAACAATACTAATGAGGGGAATGGAGAGACTAAGCTATGAAGAAAGACTAACCAAATTAAACTTATTTTCTCTAGAAAAAAGGCACATAAAGGGCATTGATTACCCTATATAAATATATCCAGGGTCAATATAGGGATTTGTCAAGTGAACTTTTTGTGCCAAGAGGTTTTCAACTGGCAAGAGGACATGTCTTGAGATTAGAAGAAAAAAGATTCCACCTTAAAGAAAGAGCTCTTTACAGTAAGGGTAGTTAAATTGGGGAATTCTCTACCAAAGTAGGTGGTGGCAGCAGATTCAAGAGATAACTTTAAAAAGGAGTTGGATATATTTTTGCATAAAAATGACATTCAGGGTGATCCCGTATAATTAGAGAGGGAGTATTGATCCAGGGAGGAGTTTGATCACCAGTATCTGGGGTCAGGAAGGAATTTATGTTTTTTCCCTTATGAGACAATTAACAAATGCATCAATGTTTTTTTTTTCTGTTTGCCTTCCTAAGGATCAATTAATAATTAAAAATTAGCAATTAACAATTATTACCAGGTAATAAATAATCCACATATTATGAAGAATAGAAGAGATCTAAAAAGGTTGAACTTGATGAACTCAAAATCTTTATTGAACCTCAATTACTATGTAACTGTATAAGAATCAACAATGCTCAACATTGGGTGTTGTTATGACCAGACTCTTGGGGTCAAGGTATAATATATAAGGATAGTAATTATACAGGATAGTAATTGTACTGTACATATTAATACAGTGCCAGGATATTAATACATCAGATTATACCAACATAATACCTAAATGTTAATGCATACAAGTAATAGGAGACATGAAAAGATATAAACTGATATGTGTACTTTCAAAAGTGTAAATATTATTGTATATATGTGGATTACATTTTAGAAGCATGTCATTTTTTCATGGTTTGTAGTATTTATTTTTATGAGGTTCTTAAGATTTTTACATGTGTTTAGACTCTATATGCTACATATTCAGTTATGGCCAGTTCATGAGGAGTTAACTGGCATTTGTAAAATAGTGATGTAATCAGTATCTGTCATGGAAAGAGTCAGTTATTAAAGTTTGATTTGCTGGATGGTACATAAAAAAAGTGTATGTGTCATTTTAGTTTATTATTTTGCCAAGTCTGCTAGATCCCACTATGAAGGGATCTACATAAGTTTCTGGTCCTTTGTTCCCTAGGTCTTGAGCCAGGTCCTGGTCGGGAGAAGTGCTGAGATTACCAGAACACTGACAACCCAAGGAAGGTTTGTGGATGAACCTGGTCCCTCTCACCCCAGCGTCATGGCAGGGGTATACTTTGTTATTTGTTGTTAAGTGGAATGTGAACATGTTAAGTTTTCATTTCCAATGTAGGGTTGCATAGATACATCTAGCATGCCACGCCAAGCCCATGACAGCGGTTTGGTCAACACTGGACTGACATTTTAAATTATTTTTCTATAGCTCAATAAAGTTTGTGATATTACCTAGCTGATTTGCTGGTATGCCTGAAATCTGTTACTCTGCCTTAATTATTTTGAAATTAGATTTCTATGAATAAGTTAAATATTAGTAGGTAATAAAATGTGTATGGGAGTGTTGAAAAATAAACATTTAAGTAAGTTACTTAGAAATGTAGTGTGACAGCCCCCAGCTGGGGAGCTTTTCTCCAACCACTGTTAAATAAATAAATAATGATTCAGTCTGTTTCTATGTCGGATGATCATAAATTAATGTGTATAATTATGGTGTGGGTAACAACATGTAGTCTCCAACATTTAAATAATTAATACAAAATAATTAATTGTTTTCTGTAAGTAATTGAATTAATATATAATGTGCTTATATATTAAGCTGTATTAAGCTGTATCAAGCTGTATTAACCATACCTCCCAGGATTTCAAGCTGTCAAAGAGGATCACAAATGTGGTGAAATGAGGGAGTGGTCAGTGGTGTGTTCGTACAACCAACCAACATGTCAGTGGAAAATGATATATGCACACAGAAAACGAAAAAATATTGTCCCTTTCATAGAGGGACTACATTGAAATCACTGCCTATGGGGACCAAAAACACTCTAGCGTGATTATTTCGACCAGTCTAGCGCTTCTGTACCAGCTACCACAGTAGTAGGACTTCCTAGAAATCAGTATACATATATGTTTATGTACTGTATATGTTTTACAAGCTCTATAAAGATAAGTTGTGTTAAATTGTTTGTTTTAAAAAATAGTGTATACTTTTATACTTAGTCCAACAAACCTTTTAAGGCAGCTTTAAAAACAAAAGTTTCAAACTCCTTTTCAGACAATCTCCCACTCAACACAAACCTTACCCCTTTCCTGATGTAACAGGCGATGGAGAGAAATGCTTCATGGGGAGACTCTCACACAAAATCATAAAATAGCATTCTTTGTATTACAAGTCTTGAACATGTATTGCATTACTTACAAATGAACAACTAATTCATATAAAGCTTCTTACATAATGATTACTGGCTCTTTTAAATTTATTAGTACTTTTTTCTGTTTACATATCTGTGGATCCACATACAAAAGCAAAGGCCTCAATACATTTTACTTGCAGCCCTTTTCTCAGAATTGCTTTCTGGATCTAGCACAGATTCCATGCCACACAAGTTGAAGACAAAATTACACATATGGAATGTGCTTAGAGTTTGGACATAACATACAGCGCTTATGCAATGGTACATTACTTTTTTACTTCTGAAAATGTATGCTTCATAAAAAACTGAAAGTCAGTGACTCATCAACAGATGTAGCAGACCTCTCCTGTAAACATGATGCATCATGCTAACTCAATGAATTATTCATAAGACGTGCATTATTTATTGTCAATTGTACTCAGTAAATGCAACTGAATTCATTGAAGGTTTACCTGTACTAATTCCTCAAAACATATGACTGCAGTTTAGCGAACAACAGGTTTAATGGAAGATATTTACCAAATTTATCGTCCTTATGTTCCTTCCTGTTATACCATAAGGGTATGTAAGGGAGTAATAAAGGGACCATTACTGTGAAACCTTTGTACATGTATGTATATGTACAGTTGTCCACTAATAGTTAAGGTTCTCTTGAACTTTCCATTATAAACTCATTTTTCACAAGCTTATTATTTTGTGTTGTTTTGATGAATATGTTGTATTTTAGTAGGGATTGGGGGGTCTGATTTGTTAGCCAATTTTCATTAAATTCTGTCATGTAAAAAAAAATGTTGATTTATGTTGAATTTTTGGGTGATGACATTGTAATTTATCTCACTTGTACTAAAAAGGTGGCTAAATGGATTTGTTTGAAAGGTTGCAATGTAATAGTGATCTAAGAAGACCATGTGTCTTATTTTGTAATTTTTTAGGTAGCTTATGAGATTTGAGACTTGATAGTTGAAAACAATAATGTAATGAGCATGCTCAGTAGAGAGAGAGAGAGATGAAGCAAGGAGAGGATCAGAAGACCTGGAATATGAGGAGGAGGACACTTTATGTGGTCAGTGGGGACACCTGCTGGCCCTTCTGCAGCACCCGTGGCAATCGACCCCACTGGCCCCCTTCTCCTTTCCACCACCACTACCTTCTCCTCCTCTCACCATCAGCACAACCTGGCTTCCCCCATCACCAGGCCCCCCACCACGGATTCCAGACAGGCCCTAGCCGCTCCCCACTGGGCTACCACCACCGCCACCTCCTCACAAAGCATTGTCGCATTTATTAATATTTAAAAAATGCATTCAAGCACCATTTCATGTTTTATTATAACAATATTTTCCATCATGCGCGAACAACATTATTGGAGATTGTAGCACTGTTCAGTATAACCATTCCCCTGAAGGGTTGGTAGCCAAGTTACAGGATTTCTTTAAAATAATGAATTATTACAATAACAATAGCTATACATCTTCCAACTGCGCAAAAGCAGTGGCGTGGAAATATACAGGATGGGTGTACACAAGATTGTTCGTGATGGAAGTTAGTTTGCTGTTGCTCCATGTTCATCTTCATAGACTTCTTGTGTGTTTGTTGGCCTTCCTCAACAGCTTGAACACATGAATGCATTCCCCCTTGTCATGATTTGTCCCTTAATCTCCATGCCCCTGTGCCTCTCATAAAGTGTTTGTTACATGCTCCCTTTAACAAAGCAGAGTCTGGCCTGTTCTATCTAGCGATATACCAATGTAGATCCCATCAATGTCAGCCCTCCTCTCTTAAAGGACTGAAGGCTGCCCATGCTGTCATTTCTCACACCACAGTTTCTAAGAGCCAAGGTTCTGGTGTACATAACATACCTTTCCATGGATGTGGGAAGATGATCTTTGTCAGTAGTGTGCTGTAGTGGTAATCAGTAGTGTTGTTGAGTATTATTTTGGGTGTTTCTATCCCTTTAATTGTCAGTGGATTAGAGCAGGGGTGATCAATTCATTTCCCAAAGGGCCCACATGAGAAACTCGTAATGTTGTGGAGGGCCGAACCATGGGCTGAACTTTTATTTTAAACTTGTATTTCTCTGCTTTGCCGTGCTTTTAAATTACAGTGGTGTGTCTTTAATTGCTGCTACAGATATAATAAATGTTTGTAAAAGCCTTTGCAAGTCCTATTAGATGCTTGTTATATTTTTGACAGAAACTTGATACTTTTTCTAGTTGCGGGTCAGACTTAATGTGCAAACTACACATACTAATAGAATGTTCAAACTGTGCTAAAATCAATGGATATGTAAGCTGTGATTTGTGTCTTTGGCTGCCCCGTAGTGATTGTGGGTAACTCATAATCGGTATGCAAGTAGCTAATAGAACGTGTGACAATTTTAAGATTGGCTTTAAGTGTTTGAAACATTATGATCTGGACAATAAAATAGGCTCCTAAGAGCCCTATCCTATTTGAGCAATGCAAATAGCAGACCCCATAGTTAAATAAATTAACATGTGAAGTGCTATAGGGGTCCACCATGACATTCTAAGTTAAATAGTACACAATAAACACCCCAAATAAACTAATAAATAAATATACATTTCTAAAAATGAAAATAAACACAACAAAAAAAAAATTTGCTAAAAAAAAAAACACTAACTTTATCAAAACTAAGAAAATTACATTAGAAATAACAAAAATGACAGTTTAAAAAAAAAATACAATTAAAATAAAAAAATATATAAAAAAATAAAATAATGTAATCCTGTAAAAAAAATGAATTCATAATACTTACCTAGGCCTTATGATCATTCATCAATGATCATCAAAGCCCCGGTCCTCAAGAAGCCCTTTACTAGATTGGTTATCCAACTTGTTTGAAGAGGTTCTGGTCCTCTTCAGTATTGCTTTATGCCTGTATTCCTCATCTTGTGGGCTAGAGGAAGGGGATCTCCGGGGATTTCCTCTACCAAGTGTATGAATGGAGGGAATCCCCAGGGATTCTCATTAGTATAGGTTGGTTTAGGCTCAGTAATTTACTGAGCACAGCACTTTCCCACAAACCTGAGCCATTTTTATACCTTTGTGAGTGCTCAATAGTATTCGCAATACTTTTTTTTTAAAAGAAGACAGAGCTCCTTATCTTTCCACCCTCTTCCTCAACTCCCACTCCTCACTTATCTCTCACTGTTGACAATGCCATCATCACTCCCACCTCCCAGGCCCGCTGTCTCGGGTCCTACTGGACCCTTCCCTTTCTTTCATTCCTCACATTCAATCACTCACAAAATCTTGTCACTTTCACCTAAAAAACATATCTAAAATACGCCATTACCTTACACAAGACCCAACTAAAATTCTTATTCACTCTCTCATCATATCTTGTCTCGATTACTGCAACTCTCTCCTTGCTGGCCTTCCTATCACCCGTCTGTCCCACTCCAATCCATTTTGAATGCATCCGCTAGACTCATCTACCATACTAAACAATCAGTGTCTGCAGCACCTCTCTGTCAGGCACTCCACTGGCTTCCCATAGCCTCTAGAATACAATTAAAAATCATGACCCTATCATATAAAGCCCTCCACAATAGTGCACCCACCTACATCTCTGCTTTCATCCCAAAATACAATCCCACGCGCCCTCTTCGCTCTGCTAATGACCTTCTTCTCTCCTCCCCTCTCATCACCTCCTCTCACAACCGTCTTCAAGACTTTTCTCGTGCTGCCCCTATTTTTTGGAACTCCTTACCTCGCTCCACTAGACTATCTTCCTGCCTCAAATCCTTCAAAATCTCTTTAAAAACACATTTATTCAAAAAAGCCTATCATCTTTAGCCACTGTTTGCAAGTGGATTTACCTTATAAGAAAAGGCTGATAAATTGCAGAGTGCACTAATTGTGCCCAGGTGAGAGGGGTGTGGCTTGACTGTTAAACTAGTATAAAAGGTTTGTGAGCTTTTTTGGGGCCTGATTGCAAGTGGATTTACCTTACAAGTAAAGGCTGGTAAATTGCAGAGTGCACTAATTGTGCCCACGTGAGAGGGTTGTGGCTTGACTGTTAAACTAGTATAAAAAGGTTTGTTAGCTGTTTTGGGGCCTGTTTGCAAATGGATTTACCTTACAAGTAAAGGCTGGTAAATTGCAGAGTGCACTAATTGTGCCCAGGTGAGATGGGTGTTGCTTGACTGTTAAAATATTATAAAAGGTTTGTTAGCTGGTTTGGAGGCTGTTTGCAAGTGGATTTACCTTACAAGTAAAGGCTGATAAATTGCAGAGTACACTAATTGTGTCCAGGTGAGAAGGCAGAAGTTAATATAAACAGAAGGGGCGAACTAGTAAGCTTGCGAACATTTTCAGTATCAAGTGCAATTCTAGTGAAAGTGTAGGAGTTTAAATAAAAGGAGGGACTTCAAAGAAAAGGGAGGGCAGATTTATAGTGCAAAGGAGGAAAACTTTATACAAATATATTATTTTATATACTTTATTTTTCCCACTAAAATTTTGTAGACAATAATTATTATTATTATGAGTCAATCCAGAGGAAACCTCATTCAGTGTACATCCTGTCATATGTATGCGAACAGATGATCCAGGGTCCATACCTCTGTGAGAGGTGTGATCATGTTGCCTCTCTGGAAGCTCAAATTGGAGATCTGGAGAGGAGAATTGCAGCACTTAGTGATATTGCTCCACTCAAAAGGGGGTTGGTGCTCACTGAGCACAGTCTAGCTGGGCCTAGCATGGAGGGTGGAGATGTGGCCAGTGAGGACGTCCAGGGAGGTAACTGGGTTACAATTAGAAGGGGAATCAGGGGGAACAGGAGGAGGCAGGCCAGTTCTGAGTTGGCAAACACCAACCGATTTGCCAGATTGAGTGAAACTGTTGGGGATGTCCATTCAAGAATGGCAATGCCATATAGAGCTGTTCCCTCTAACAGCCGGAAGAACAGCTCTACTGAGGGAGAGGGAGGGCAGAATAGGCAGAACAACAGACAGGTTTTGATTGTAGGGGACTCTATTATTAGGAAGGTAGACAGGGTGATTTCTCACCCAGATCCCAGCAATCGAACAGTTTGCTGTCTCCTGGGTGCTCGGGTTCGTCATGTTGTGGATCGGGTAGACAAATTATTGGGAGGGGTTGGAAATGAACCAGCGGTTTTGGTACATATTGGTACCAATGACAAAGTTAGTGGAAGATGGAGTGTTCTAAAGAAGTTTTTTAGAGAACTAGGTAATAAGCTGAAGGCAAGGACCTCCAAGGTAATATTTTCTGAGATACTACCAGTGCCAGGTGCTAGCCCAGGGAAGCAGAAAGAGCTTAGGGAGGTTAATGCGTGGCTAAAGATGTGATGCACTAAGGAGGGGTTTGGGTTTTTAGAGCACTGGGCTGACTTCTCACTTCGGTACAATCTCTACAGTAGGGATGGATTGCACCTTAATGATGAGGGAGCATTGGTGCTATGGGATAGGATGGTAGAAAGGCTGGAGGCGTTTTTAAACAGTGAGGTGGGGGGAGGGACTAGATATAAGTTTAGGGGGATAGAAAGTGTAGAGGGTATAAGGGAGGAATTATCAACTCATAGGGGAGGAGATGGGGAGGTGTAGTATAGTCAATAGGGAGGTAGTACTAAGTAACTCAAGTACAGTGGCAGGCACTTCAGAACTACAGACTCATAACATAAGGTGTATGCTTGCTAATGCCAGAAGCTTGCCAGGAAAAAGGGGAGAGTTAGAATTATTAGCAATTAATGAAAAATAGGATTTAATAGGCATTACCGAAACGTGGTGGGATAAATCTCATGACTGGACTGTTAATCTGGATGGTTATAACCTATTTAGGAAAGATAGAGGCAATGGTAAACGAGGAGGAGGGGTTTGTCTGTATGTTAAGCCTGAATTTAAGCCTATATTCAGAGAAGATATTTATGGTGGACCTAGTGATAAAGTTGAATGTTTGTGGGTAAAGTTAAATAGCGGAGCAGCAAATTCCAAAAAAATATTAGCAGGAGTATGATATAAACCCCCAAATATAGCTGAAAGTGAGGACATACAATTATTGTTACAGATTGGAAATGCAGCTAAGCATGGGCAAGTTCTAATAATGGGAGATTTGAATTACCCTGAAATAAACTGGATAAATGAGACCAGCAGTTCATCTAATTATCATTATCTGGCCCAGGTTATACAAGAGCCTACTAGAAATGAAGCTATCTTAGATTTAGGCATCACAAATAATATTGATATAGTATCAAATGTTGCAATACGGCAACCTTTGGGAAACAGTGATCACAACACAATCTCATTTGAGATTGAATTAAAAAAACAACATTTTAAGGGGCCAACAAAAACTCTTAATTTTAAAAGGGTAGATTTTAACTGTCTAAGGGCAGCAATACAAAGTATAGACTGGGACAGAGAACTGATAGATAAAAACACTGAACATAAACGGACAACATTTAAATCCCTACTAAATATACATACACATCAGCATGTACCGTGTGGGAATAAAAGTAAAAGGAGTAAATCCCATCCAATGTGGCTTAACAATGATTTAAAGATCAAGATACAGAGTAAAAAACAGGCATTTAAATTATACAAACAAGAGGGGACAGAGACTGCTTTACGGGATTACAA
The DNA here is from genome assembly GCA_027410445.1 of Discoglossus pictus. Classification (NCBI taxonomy): domain Eukaryota; kingdom Metazoa; phylum Chordata; class Amphibia; order Anura; family Alytidae; genus Discoglossus; species Discoglossus pictus. Next base: position 153,911,476 of record CM050165.1, read on the forward strand.
GGAAATCAACAAGGCTTGCAAAAGCGCTAATAGACTGGCTAAAATAGAAATTGAAAAAGGTATTGCAAAAGAGAGTAAGACTAACCCTAAAATATTTTTTAAGTATCTTATTGGGAAGAAGGCCAGGAAGGAAGCTATAGAAATTTTAGAATGTGACACAGATCGTCTGATAATTACTGACCAGGAAAAGGCGGGTGAGCTAAATAGGTTCTTTTCTTCGGTATACACAAGGGAGGTACCAGTGGTTGGGACACTGCAACATAATGGGGCTACACTACCTTTGCCAAATAATTGGTTTACACAGGAAGTAATCCAAAAGAGGTTGGAAAAAATAAATGTTTATAAAGCCCCGGGTCCTGATGGAATACATCCACGGGTACTGAGGGAACTGGGTTCTGTAATAGCCAAACCATTATATTTAATTTTTCAAGATTCACTCAACACAGGATCTCTACCAGATGACTGGAGAAAAGCTGATGTGATACCTATATTTAAAAAGGAAGCAAGAGCAAATCCGGGGAATTATAGACCAGTGAGCCTCACTTCTGTAGTGGGGAAGCTTTTAGATGGGTTAATAATGGATAATATACAAGAATATATCAATTTGAACAGGATTATAAGTAGGAGTCAACATGGATTTAAGAGGGATAGGTCATGTCAAACAAATCTAATTAGTTTCTATGAGGAGGTTAGTAGGAGCCTGGATCAAGGCAACTCAGTGGATGTAGTCTTTTTGGATTTTGCAAAGGCTCTTGATACAGTGCCACATGGGAGACTATTGTGCAAACTAAGAGATACAGGAATTGCAGTTAATATCTGCTCATGGATTGAGAGCTGGCTAAAAGACAGGAAGCAAAGGTTTGTTGTAAATGGAACATACTCCGATTGGACTAATGTAGTAAGTGGGGTTCCTCAAGGTTCAGTATTAAGTCCTCTAGTTTTTAACAAATGTATTAATGACTTAGAGGTAGGATTGGAGTGTGGTGTCTCCATTTTTGCTGATGACACGAAGTTGTGCAAGGTAATTAAATCAGATGATGTGCTTTCCCTCCAAAGGGATTCACATAAAATTGAGGAATGTGCATCTAAATGGCAGATGAGATTTAATACGAATAAATGTAAAGTTATGCATCTGGGAAGGAAAAATAGCCATGCAATTTATAATCTTAATGGAGCAAATCTAGGTGTATCAGATATTGAAAGGGATTTGGGAGTGCTTGTGGACAACCACCTAGGTAACAGTGGTCAAAGCCAAGCGGCAGCTGCAAAGGCAAATAAAATATTAGCATGTATTAAGAAGGGTATAGAAGCCAGGGAAGCAAATATAATTCTGCCACTATACAAATCTCTAGTACGCCCTCATTTGGAATATGGAGTACAATTTTGGGCACCACTTCATAAAAAGGACATTTTGGAGCTGGAAAAGGTACAGAGAAGGGCAACAAACTAATAAGGGGAATGGAGGGGCTAAGTTATGAAGAAAGACTAACCAAATTAAACTAATTTTCTCTAGAAAAAAGGCATCTAAGAGGAGATATGATTACCTTATATAAATACATCCAGGATCAGTATAAATATTTGTCAAGTGACCTTTTTGTGCCAAGAGGTTTTCAACTGACAAGAGGACATCCCTTGAGGTTAGAAGTAAAAAGATTCCACCTTAAAGAAAGAAAAGGGTTCTTCACAGTAAGGGTGGTTAATCGGTGGAATTCTCTACCAGAGGAGGTGGTGACAGCGGATTCGATAGATAACTTTAAAAGGGGACTAGATTTATTTCTAATTAAAGAGGGATGTCAGGGTTATCATGGATAATTAGAGATGCAGTATTGATCCAGGGAGAAGTCCGGTCGCCGGTGTCTAGGATCAGGAGGGAATTTTTTTTTTATACAACTAATTAATTAATAGTTAATCCGCATATTGCAGATCAGAGGAGATCTTAAAAGGTTGAACTTGATGCACAGAAAGTCTTTTTTCAACCTTAAAGGAGATGCGAGGCCGCAAGGACCGGCAGCAAGCTATTTGCCTATTCTATTCCCTTCCGGACGGGGATTCCGGCAGGCTTGCGGAGGGCGCTTTGTTATCCCTTGCGGCCGCACGCACCGGAGGAAAGCCTTTGATCTTAAACGGCCGCAAGAGTTTCGGCCGTAAGAAAATCCTGGTTGCTTTTCAATTGCTCCGGGAACCCTCTCTGCAAGGCTAAAACCAAGTCGCCCACGCTGCGGCCCGGAAAATAAACAGTTAATGTAATCTCTGATTTGGGCTGATGTGCAAGCTTGAGAGGGGGTTGCTATTAATCCTCGTGTCCCCCATTATGATCCCTAGCATTTACAAGGCTTTACAGTGCCGTCTTGAATTTATTTTTGCATTTAAAGATTTCTGAGCTTACGGCCGATTGCAAGATATACGGCCGGCCGTAATGGGATATCCTTGCGGCGCCGTATAATTGAATTGCAAGGTAACGGGAGCCTTGCAAGGAATCGCAGCTTTGCGGGCGATTTACGGCCGATAATAGAATGAGGGCCTATGTAACTATGTAAATGGAACTATGTAAATGGAACTGGCAAAATGGCAGTTGGAGAGTGAGATTCTGCAGAGTGGATGGGTGAGGCCGAGCGGTATTTGCACAGCCTCTTGCAGAAGTGACTGCTTCAGTCCTGATGGTAGATATAACTGGCAAAATGGCAGTTGGAGAGTGCGATTCTACAGAGTGGATGGGTGAGGCCGAGCAGTATTTGCACAGCCTCTTGCAGAAGTGACTGCTTCAGTCCTGATGGTAGATATAACTGGCAAAATGGCAGTTGGAGAGTGAGATTCTACAGAGTGGATGGGTGAGGCCGAGCAGTATTTGCACAGCCTCTTGCAGAAGTGACTGCTAAAGTCCTGATGGTAGATATAACTGGCAAAATGGCAGTTGGAGAGTGAGATTCTACTGAGTTATCACTAGTATAGTTTCAGTTGTGTGTAACGCTGGCTAGCACAACGGATACTATTTTTGCAGCAGTGCGCTGCTCGCAGTGATAGCATTGAGCGTTGCAAGGGGGGAGGAAGAAACACAGGGGAGGGAGAGGGTTGGAGAGAGAGAGAGAGAGAGAGAGAGAAGGAGGGGAGGGGGAGAGAGATGGAGGGGAGGGGGAAGAGAGAAGAAGAAGGGTAGGGTGGAAGACAGAAAAAGGAAGGAGGGAGAGACAGAAGTAGGGAGGGAGAGATAGAAGGAGGGAGGGAGAGAGAGAGAGAGATAGGGCACAGAGATAGAGAGGGCATAAAGACAGAGAGACGGCGCACATGGAGAGGGCGCACAGAGAGAGAGGGAGAGGGTGCAGGCAACTGCCTATGATAACAACATGCTTTGCACCACCAGAAATATAAGCACTCCTCTCACACATGTAACCTTTATGAACATATAATGTGAGTCCCCTCCTTTACCTTCACTGATAACCCCAAAGTATTTTGCATACTCTATTTATTAGTTACCCCATTGACTCTGTATGCACATCAGTCAGTTAGTCCAAAATAATGTCTGGGTACTCTATAAATATACCAAACAAGAATGCACTAAATATGAAATGAAAAAACATTTTCTTTGGTTTCTTGGCTTGACCAAAGATGCAGGCACCTGCAGAATTAAATAGAAAAAAAAGAACAATTCCTGACTTAGCCAGAGGAGGAATGATTTTCAACCTGCACAGAAAAAGTTGATATTAAAACTTCAGTGAAAAAGTAAGCTTGATTCATTTCCAAATATTTATTTTAAAGACCTGGAGTAAATGTATGAAGTGCAGCCAAGCTTTCAAGAACAGGTTAGTTGGGCACAGCTGTAGCAGCTCTTTAATAGCAATGAACAACAATGGGGTGGGGTAATGTTTTTCTATAAGTGAGCATGAGTATTTGTTATTCATCAGTACGCCACCTGAATTTTTCTCCTGCCAATTTTTTTTATGGAATAACTTTCTTGTTTTGGAATGTAAGGCGATGTAAGTGTTATTTATGGTTTTAGGGCTTAATCAATTATTTACTGCCTAAATAATTGGGGTTATTTAAAGGTTACTTTACAAATAGGCCAGAATATTAATGTAATTGATACTGCTTAACGCTTACATCATAGAAAGGTACTGATAATAGAATCATATATAAATAATCATGTTTGAAAATACATAACTTGGGACATATAATTTTATTTAAAGATGTTGATGAAATCTCTGGAGGTAATCAAATCCAGCAGTAAATGCCAAAACGAAAACAATAAATGCTAAAAATGAAATGGCACAAACATCTAACATACACTTACATTAGTTTTGCTTTTTTCACTGAGATATCAATTTTATAAGCTTTAATCACATATATAGTTGTAAGCGTACGAGTTGTTGCTAACGCTGCGGGCTCGCGTAGCGTAGCGAGCCCGCGGCCCTCGCGAAGCGAGGGCACTGTGCCAGGTTCTCAGTTGCTGGCATGGAGCGACGAAGGCGCTCCTTGCCAGCAACTGAGGACCCTCGCGAAGCGAGGGCCTCAGTTGCTGGCTTGGAGCGCCACAGGTGCTCCATGCCAGCACCTGAGGACCTCGCAAAGCGAGGTCTTCAGTTGCAGCAACTGCGACACTTGCAAAATTCACAACACAAATTCCCAACCCAAACAACGTCACAACACATTACGACACTCGCAAACAACATACGACACACGTTCACACACATTACGACACTCGCAAACAACATACGACACACGTTCACACACATTACGGCCTCGCAACACTCGGACGCAACTCGCGAACATTACAAAATTACAAACACAATACATACACACAGGACATACATAAAAACCTTACCTACACAAACAGGAAGCACCCAGGACCTCAAAAATGCAACTTACAACTTAATTGCACTCAAAATAAAAGAGTTTAGACACTAAATAAATTGTTAAGCGACACAAAAAATGGCCGACGAATAAAACGAAAACGAGGCTACACACGCAAACACCATACGAGACACGTTACCACACATTACGACCTCGCAAACATCGGACGCAACACGCCGACATACAAACATTTAAAACTTAAGAAAGACACACAACAAACACATAAAAAGCTTACCTACAGCAAGAGGAACCAGCCAGCACCTCAAAAAAACAAGTTAGACCTACATTTAAATCAAAATAAAACACTTTAGACACTAATACCATCGCTAAGCGAGAGAAAAAATGGCCGACGAACAAAACGAAAACGAGGCTTCAGACGTAACTACACTACACTTACTCGCAATAATGAAACACATACTATGCGGAACGTATCACAATCATATTAAACACCATTTTGAACAGTAATACGCAGAAAATGGCGGATGGAACGCAAATTGTAAGCTGGAACGCAAATTGCGCATGCGTATTGCGTTCTAACGGTCTCACTTTCCAGAACTTTCTACAAGTTTATAAATACTGCCTATTTCAAACAAAAAAATACATTTCTCCTCAGGTGATGAACGGAGTGACTTCTGAGATAACTGCTGCTTTTACTTGAGAAGACAATTCTTTACTAATTTACTACTTTGCATTGTGCAAATTACAACTGAGAGGTAAGCTATAATATATTACATTTTATTATCAGGACAGGTCAAACAAATAAAAAAATAAACTAGGATTTATGTAGTGACATATATGGCACATTTATGTGTATAGGCTCACAAAAAAAATACGGTTCATTTAACAAAACAACAAAAAACCATAATTCAATATTAAACAGAGGTTTATGTATAGTGATGACACGCACATATATGTGTATTGCCCCTGCATAGTGACATGTGACACGGACATATATGTGTATCATAATTGAATGAGGAGCTGACAATATAACAAATGCAGTAACCAAAGGCCCTCATTCAATTGCTATTTTGGACAATTAAATATGGCTATAAATAAGCACTTTTAGGCCCTTATTCAATTTTAACAAATATATGTGATGTGCTTATTTACAACCCTATTCAATTTTCAACATTGCAATTCAATGACAGCCTTAGAGTACTATTACATTGTAAAAAATGCAATTGAATGAGGGGCAAACTATGCAACATATGGTACACACAAAGGCCCTCATTCAATTGCAACTTCCCAATTGAATAGGGCTCTAAATAACAACATAACATTTTTTTTAAAAGAAGTTTTTAGTTACTAAAAATCTATCCAAAATAAAGTTTTTCACTGACTAAAAACTTCTTTAAAAAATATGCTTTGTACTTATTTAGGGCACGATTCAATTAGCCAAATCGCAATTGAATGAGACACAAACTGCTACACACAAAACAGAATTTCTTATTCAATGTTTAACAACCTATAAGCCTTACAAAGAAGCAAAAATAAGAATAACAAAAGTGTTGCGCACCTAATAGCATTGTACAAAAAATCACACCAACACATAGGAAACTACATTAACATTCTTCTTTAATGTTTAACAACCTATAACCAGTACAATCAAGAATAAATAACTTGTGGACAAGTGGTGCGCACAAAAGAGGATTGTCAAAAACTAACACAAACACATAGCAAAATACATTAATTATATTATTTCATGTTTCACTAACTATAACCATCCCAATAAAGGTTAAATAAGTATACCACAAGTGGTGCGCACAAAACAGGATTGTACAAAAAATAACATAAACACATAGCAAAATAAATTCATATTCTTATTTAATATATCACAACCCAAAAGCCTTACTAAGAACCTTAAATAAGAATAACAAAAGTCGTGGGATTGTACAGAAAGTAAAAAAAAAATATATAGAAAAAAATAACCATAACTGATACAATACAGCCAAATTCATACATTTTTCTATTTTATATTACAACAGATACTGCGTGAAGACAATCGGACGAGGACTTTCTCCACAGGACCGGACCATCGGACGAGGACTTTCAACACAGGACCAGACCAGCAGACGAGGAATTTCAACACAGGACCAGACCAGCAGACGAGGAATTTCAACACAGGACCAGACCATCGGACGAGGACTTTCACCAAAGGACCACAACATCGGACGAGGGCTATCGCCACAGGACCACAACATCGGACGAGGGCTATCGCCACAGGACCACACCATCGGACGAGGGCTTCCAACAGAGAACCACACCATTGGACAATGATTTTGAACCGAGGACCAACAAACATTCGGATTTAAATCACACTTCAACCAAGGTACAGTATAATAAGTACTAAAGTATAAAACTAAAGAAACTGCTTTCAGTTGCATCCGTGTCAACAGAAAAATAAAAAAATTAATTTACTATCTCCCTTATTCTATTTAAATTGCTACTATGCAATACATAGCTCAATAACCACATCAATTTTTTTTTTTAGCAAAGAAGTTTTGCAGTGGTAAATATCTATCCACAAACAACGTTTTTAATAAATAAAACCATTATTTTAAAAAAATATGTTACATGCTTATTTACAGCAGTATTCCATTGGCCAAATTCTTAGCCAGTGAGGACAGGAATTATAAATTTAACTAAATATAAATGATACATTAATGATTTGCCTTTTATTTCACCAATTGTGCACAAGAATCTTTAACAGGAATTACAAATTAAAATATACACAATTACATTTATTTTTTTTCCTTTACAGATTAAGATGGCTGATAACGAGACCAAAGAAGAGAAGAAAAGACGTCAAACTAGAGAAAGACAAGAGAGATGGGCCGCCCAGCAGACACCAGAGGAGAAAGAAATTCGACGAGAAAAAGAACGCAAAAGACTTGCAAATAAAAGAATATCAGCTGCAAAAATGAAAGATACAACCAAAAAAAATAAAAAGATAATAAAGCATTTACAAACTGTTCCTAAAACATCAGATGACATTTTACAAGATACCAGTCAAGACAGACCAAAAAAAGCAACTACAAAAACAAAGCATTTACAAACTCTTACTAAAAACTTACAGGACATTTCAACCAAACAAGGACAACATATACCAAGAAAATCCACGAAAAAAACTAAACATTTAGAACCTGTTGTTGAAACATTTCATGACTTTTCACCTGATGAATATGAAAGTCAACATCCGATATGCTTTGCAAATTGTCCTTTACTCAAGTCTTTAGCAGTAGAGGTTCATAGTTGGGGGGACATGAGTACTCAATGTCAATTTTGTGAGGCTTATTATTTTAAACAGGAGAGACCCAGAGATGGACAATTTATTAGTTGTTGTCAAAAAGGAAAGTTCAAACTTCCAGAAAGGAAACAATTTCCAACCTATTTACAAAATATTATGACTGAACCTACTTTTCCAAATTACAAAAATTTTAAGACAAACATAAGATCCTACAATAGTGCCATATCATTTGCATCTATGGGGGCAACATTGGCTGCTAATGTACCAGGACATGGTCCTTACTGTTTTAAAGTCCAAGGACAAATTTATCATCGGACTTCACATTTACATCCAGAGGAAGGAGAGCAAAGAAAATTCGCTCAACTATATGTCCTAGATACAATGGAAGCTGTTGACCAACGTATGCAGATGGAAGAAAATAAAAAATGCTTACCCAGTGTTTTTATAGAGCTAAATAACATTATGGACAACAATCCCTACAGTAAAGCTTACAAAAAATTGGCAGAAGTAGAAAATGAACAACTACTTCATGCACAAAGACATCAATTACCCATGCCAAAGGTTAATATGGTGCTTAAAAGAGACAGACATACTGATAAATGTCGTTATAACTTGCCAACATCAAATGAGGTTGCAATGGTCTTTCAGAATGATGAAGGAGAACCACCATTTCAAAGAGACATTAGAGTATATCCCAGAAATGAGGAGCAACCATTTATTAATATTAATATCTTAAGTCCAAATTTAGATCCAATGACATATCCCATCTTTTTCCCACATGGAGAAACAGGTTGGCAACCAAAATTAACCCTTCCCAGTTACCCAAATGCTAAAGCCAGAATCCGAAATAATGTTTCTATGCTTGAATTTAAAGTTGCTCAAATTGCCATTAGAGATGAATTTAATCCAATTTTATGTGGTGGAAAACTAACACAACAATGGATTATTGATTCATATTTGCAAGTTGAGGCAAATAATTTAAACTTTATAAAACATCAACAAGATAAACTACGTGTAGAACAATATTGTGGACTCATGGACTATGTTGCTGACGTGGCTACAAGCAGAGACATGACAGCTGGCAAAGCCATCATTTTACCATCTTCTTTTCAAGGATCTCCTCGAAATATGAGAGAAAGATACAATGATGCTATGGCTATTGTGACAAAATTTGGAAAACCAGATTTATTTGTGACATTTACATGTAATCCACAATGACCAGAAATTAATCAAAATCTACTTATTGAACAAAGTGCTTCAGATCGACCAGATTTAGTAGCCAGAGTTTTTAAGATCAAATTAAATTAATTAATACGTGACTTTACTATAAATCAGTTATTTGGCAAATGTCTTGCTTATGTATATACCATTGAATTTCAAAAAAGAGGCCTTCCACATGCACATCTTCTCATAATACTTCAAGAGAAAAGATAAATTAGATACTTCGGACAAAGTGGATGCATTCATAGTTGCTGAACTACCAGATCCAGAACTATATGGTAGACTATATGAGATTGTTACTCATCGCATGATTCATGGACCCTGTGGAGACCTTAATCCACAATCAACATGTATGGAAAATAATCAATGTTCAAAAGATTTTCCAAAAGATTATAGAGACAAAACATATGCAAATTGTGATGGATATCCACTTTATAAAAGAAGAGAAGGAGATAGTGCCATTATTCGTGGAAAAAAAGTGGACAATAGATATGTAGTACCCTACAATCCACATTTACTCATGAAGTACAACGCCCACATCAACGTAGAAGCCTGCACTTCCATCAAATCCATTAAATATGTCTACAAATATATTTACAAAGGTTACGATGCAGCTACTGTAGTCGTCAAAAGTGCAGACAACCCTGAAAGTAGTGAGTTAGTACATGATGAACTTGCATCTCATGTAGATGCTCGCTATGTCAGTGCGCCAGAAGCTATGTGGCGGCTTTTAAAATTTGAAATGCATAATAGATCACATGCAGTATATAGGTTAGCAGTACATTTGCCACAACGACATTTAGTCTATTTCCATGCTGGAAATGAAATGAATGCATTGGCCCAAAGTGAAGATCGTCACACTACACTAACTGCATGGTTTGCATTAAATTCCACTGATGCTCAAGCAACACAATACTTATATATTGAAATTCCATATCACTATGTTTTTGTGAATGGATTATGGAGAGCAAGAAAAACCAGAGGCAATAAAATAATTCCACGAATTTACACAGTCAGTCCAAGAGATGTTGAACGTTTTTGCTTACGGATATTACTTTTAAATGTTCCAGGAGCACAAAGTTTTGAACAATTAAGAACTGTTAATGACATTGTATATGAATCCTTCCATTTAGCTGCAAGACATAGAAACTTACTCGCTGATGATACAGAGTGGGAAAGATGTTTAGAAGAAGCAGCACAATGTCAAATGCCACGACAGATGAGAGAACAATTTGCTTTTATTTGTATCTTCTCAAATGCTCCAAATGCATTAGCTTTGTGGGAGACTTTTAAAAGTAATATGGCTGAAGACTTTATGCGACGATACAATGAACCCATTGCACACTTAAAAGCATTAATGGAAATTCAAGAAGTCTTTTTAACTCATGGATTAAGTTGTGCAAGTTTTAATTTGCCTGATCCAGGTCTTATAGATGACATTAACTTTGAAGACTATGACATTCAACAACAAGCAGAAAGAACAGAAGAAAGACTTGCAACTTTAAATACACTACAATTGCAAGCATTTCATGCCATTAAAAATGCTATAGATGATGACATGGTGACAGAGCGTTATTTCTATCTTGATGGACCTGGCGGATCAGGGAAAACATATTTGTACAATTTATTAATGAGTTCAGTACGAGCACAAGGAAAAATAGCAATGGCGTTTGCCACTACTGGAATTGCTGCACTTTTATTAGAAGGTGGAAGAACTGTTCATAGTGGATTTAAACTGCCAGTGCCTATTTTAGAAAATTCTGTGTCAGATATTCGCATGACATCCTTACAAGCAAAGAAATTGAAGAAATGTAAATTAATTATAATAGATGAGGCCACAATGATGTCATGCTATGCCCTCCAATGTATTGACCGTTTGCTTTGTGAAGTCATGGATAATATTTTTCCATTTGGTGGAAAGGTAATGTTGTTGGGTGGCGATTTTAGACAAACATTACCTGTCGTTGTACATGGAAATCGAACAGACATTATTGAAACATGTATAAAGTCAAGTACAGTATGGAAACATTTTACCCATCTTCAACTGCAACAAAATATGAGATCAGAAGGCCAAACTGATTTCAATGATTGGCTTATTAAAATTGGAGAAGGCAGAACAGAAAAAATACTACATTTACCTGACGACACTGTAGAGATCCCACCTCATATGATTTGTCAACAAGATATTATATCGGCTATATTTGAAGGGAGCATAAATAACGAAGAATATTCCGAGCTTGCCAACCAAGTTATACTGACGTGTAAAAATAAAGATGCATTAATACTCAATAATGAAATCTTAAAAAAAATTTATGCACCACAAAGAAATTATCACAGTGCTGATTCTGTACTTGCTGATGACAATGAAAGTCAGGCAAACTTTTCAACTGAATTCATTAACTCTTTAACTCCTTCTGGAATGCCACCACATATTTTGCAGCTAAAGAAAGGTGCAATTATCATGTTACTGTGAAATATGAACCCCAAAAAAGGCCTATGCAATGGCACAAGATTAATTGTTCAACAATTAAAGGACCATTTTATAGATGCTGAAATTTTAACTGGGACCCATAAAGGAGAGAGAGTTTTCATACCAAGAATAGATTTAGCACCAAGTGAAAGTAGTCTCCCTTTTATACTTCAAAGAAGACAATTTCCCATTATTATGGCATTTGCCATGACCATTAATAAATCACAAGGTCAAACTTTCAAATCTGTGGGTATTTTCTTGGAAGAACCAGTTTTTGCACATGGTCAATTGTACGTTGCGTTGTCACGGTGCAAAAATCCACAGGCTATTAAAGTTTACATTGAAAACAATGAAAGTCAAGGTGATTTATTAGAAGATGGACGTATTTTTACTAAAAACATTGTCTACTATGAAGTACTATAACTTTGCAGGATACAAACTAAAGCCATGCAAACATTTTGGAAAAACATTCAAAAATACAAAACAATTGGTTGTTTAATTAAGTCATAATTAATGGAAGTCATGTTTATGGGTAATTCGCCTCACAAAATACTTGCCTTGCATTTCTATGAAAAATTATGATAAAATGTTAAGTCACTATGTTAATGTTTCTAATGTTACAAGTTTAAAAACAATATTTTCAAGTTATTTCATTCAACATATTACAAAGTTCATGTTAAGAGCTCAAGCACCTTTTAAGTCACAATGTAAATATTCTCTGTTATCTTAAGATTACTACCTACATTAATGTTTATCGCCACTTTATGTGCTCAGTAATGAATTACTTTAATTACGTACGGTTTAAGGAGAGTTTTTACTGTATGCCTTCCTCTACATTCAATGTATATTAAACTTAACAATTATTCTGATACAAATTGCATGTTAATACTGATTAATTTAAAGTTAAACTGTTTTTACATTCAAATGTTAATACTTTTAATTCAAAATTATGTTACAAAATGTATTTACTATGTTCCTGTTTATAATGTTCAAAATTACACAAATGTTTTGCAAAACTTCCAAAGTTACATAAAAAATAAAGTTCAATTTTAAAAATATATACTTTCAAGGTTATTGCTTACATATATTTTAAACTTCATGTTAAAATTCGGCACGTTTCAAAAAGTCTTTTTACTTTTTACTTTCCTCTGGATTCTATGTATATTAAAGTGAACAATTCTTCAGATACAAAATTCATTTTAAAAAACCATTACATCAACGTTTTACAAAAATACATGTTCATATCACAATACTTACAAGGGTCAAAAATATATTTAAATAACTAAACAACTTCACAAACATATACATCACATTGCCGTCATTTTTTGACGGGCAAGTCGCTAGTATTATATAATAGCCATTGCAAAGCATGCACTGAAGGGTCCAGAATGCAAAAAGTTTAAATATATCCCAGTCTCCTAATATAAAATGCTAAGTGAGGTATTGACATGCATCAAACATGTAAACATTTTCAAATATAAATGCAAAATGTGTTCCTTATTCAGCGGATGCAAGGAAAGCTATATACAATGCTGGATCTACCTTTTTGCATGCGCCAAGTGTTCCTTTTCTTTGTGTGTATATCGCTTTCTTGCTGTCTGAGCAAATCACAGACATTTACCCAAAACAGCAATTTTAACAATATAGCTACTCATACACACGCCGAGCAATTACTTGTTTATTAAAGACATTTTTGTTGGGCCATATTATTTATATTTTTCTATGGGAGGGCAGGAAGCATATGTTACACAAACACAAACCATGATCACTTGTATCACACTTAAACATGTAGTAATTATGAGAGTTAAAAGGCCACTGCACAATGAAAACAGGAATTGTTTGAAAAAAATTGTCTAACTAAGAGCATAAGTAATCAGGGAGAGAGAGAAGGAAATTAAAATTTCTAGAGCGATATGGCTGCATTTCCTGAAGCAAGAAGTCGTTTCTGGGCCGCTGAGAGGGAAGTTTTGTGTTGTTAATTTCAATCTTCTCCATTTAAGAAATTCTTTCTGTTCCCTCTTTCCTTAACCATCCCTCCACTGAAATGTATGATCCAGCTCTCATGAAGTGATGTAACAAACACAAAATAGATTCCAATACTCAAAAACAGAGACTACAAAAATTCAGATTTTCCCAAAAGTAAAAAAAAGTGTATGTCTATGACTTACACAAACAAGTGTCTTTTTTTCTTTAACTGTAGTGGGCCTAGAATAATAAACCTGAATACCATTGTAATATAGGTGATCCGTGATTGTGTGATCATGATGAGTTTCACCACCTGCCCGCCTTTCTTTACAATACATCATATGAGTGCTTGTAAAGAAACCGAAGCTTATTACAACTCAAGTGTAGATACTCCCTCCCCTGTCTCTCTTTGCCCCCTGTCTCCCTCCCCTGTCTCTCTTTGCCTCCTCTCTCCCTCCTGTGTCTCTCTTTTTCCTCTCTCTCCTTCCCTTGTCTCTCTTTGACCCCTCTCTCCCTCCCCTCTCTCTTTTTGCCCCCTCTCTCCCTCCCATGTCTCTCTTTTCCTCCTCTCTCCCACCCCTGGATCCCCTCAGCCTCACCAGGAACCCCCAGCCCCACTCCCCTTGCCCTCAGCAGGACCCCCCCCCCCCCCTAGGATTCCCTCAGCCTTACTGGTATATCCTATTCTTGTCTTGATCCTGTCTCTCTGTCTCTCTGCACCTGCGCGTTATTCTGCAGAGGCAGGGACATCACCATTCAGGCTTCCCTGTCTCTGAAGAAGGATGCACAGGGAGACAGGATCAACGTAAGAAGACCAGAAAAGGAAAAAGGATATACCGGTAAGGCTGAGGGGATCGGGGGGGGGGGGGGGGGGGTCCTGGTGAGGCCTGGGGAGTTGGCCTGGGTGGGGGTACTGGTGAGGCTGAGGGAATCCAGGGTGAGGCTGAGATCGGGGGCTGGGGTTGCGAGCCCCCCCCCCCCATCTCCTTTATGGGCCTTGCGATTCACGCCTTTGGCGCTCATTGCGGGCATTGGAATGAGCGCCTTCGACGCTCATTGAGAGCGTCTCCCCTTTCTGCAGGCCCCACAATGATTGGTTTTGTCGCTTATTGTAGGCCTCTGCAAATTCGCAGCTCATAGAGCCCTATATCTCTCACAATGATACCAAAAGAAAGGACATAGTTAGTGCTAGTACTGTCACAAGAATCTCAAAATGAGAATTACCAAGTACTGGAATATACAAAAGTCTAAAGGTGTCAATGTTACAAAAAAAGTAGCTAAGACATCATGCAGATCAAAAAGTCAACTGGATTCCCGATTCTTCTCTTTTGTGGTTCCTGAGCTCAGTCATATATATGTAGGTGTATATGTATGTATACACTACGATTGTGCTCAGGAACTCACATAGAAGATTTTTGAAGTAAGCTACTCAACAGACCGATGACAGATACCACGAAAAAGAAGGATCGGGTATCCTGTGTCATTGAACCAGGACTGCGCCTGTGACGCAAGTTTTATACATCATATTGTGAGGTTATAATATTTGAGTTTACTTATTTTAATATTTTTATATATTTTCATTGACATATCTTTGGTTTATCTGCACTGGAAGGTGGTGCGTTTTCTCCCCCTCCGCTCCTTTTTTCATTTTTAAAGAATGCTTGCAATTTACGTTTATTTCTGTGACTATATTTCTGAAGGTGGGCAGTTTACCAAACACAAATCATGATCACATAGACACACAGACAAAACACACACACATGCATAGATACATACACACACACACATAGACATACACCTAAACACACACAGACACACATGATTGGTTAACGCAGCTAGCAATACAAAAGAGGTTGGAAAAAATAAATGCTAATAAAGCCCCAGTTTCTGATGGAATACATCCAAGGGTACTGAGGGAACTTGGTTCTGTAATAGCCAGATCATTATATCTAATCTTTGAATGAATAAATAAATAATTAAACTGAATACTGCAGATCAGAGGAGATCTTAAAAGGTTGAATTATTTTTTCAACCTCAATTTCTATGTAACTATGTAACATGATCACACACATACATTCATAGATACACACAGATGCACTAAACATAACAAGTCTGCTTTGATTTAGAGGGGAGCTGCCAGCTAGCCTGAGTACTGATACAGAGAAGATCTGTTCTGAGGAGGACATGATGGGAATGTGCAGACCAGGGAGGTGGTGACATACAGACATGTCATGCTTGATGTCAGTGTGCACAGGGTACTGGACTGACACTGCTACATATAATTCCCTCATATAATATAACCAGACTGGAGCCATCTTGTATATCACACCCTTCCACTCATAATACAGGCTCCAATAATCCGACAGGGAGCACTAGCTCTGCAGAAAATATTATGAGTAACACACAAGGTGGACACTGACCGATGTATACACAGCAGAGATATACAGAGCTTGCAGACAGATAGATACTAATTCCCTTGCATTATAGATATAAAAACACCACATTTCACCAACACTCCCTAGCTCGGTACACTATAGATTTAAGCTCCACACTATAGATATGTGTCCCCCAACATCTATCTAGCTAATCTGCCCTTAAACTCAGCATTTGCAAGCAGCCATTTCCTCTTCCAATTCACAGCCATTTCCTCTTCCTTTAGTATCTCTAGTTCCAGGTGTGCCTTTTTTTTTTTTAAGCCAGAAACTATTTTTAAGGGGGATCTAAGCTAAAAAAAGGAGTGTCCCTCACAGGGAAGGACTTCTAGATGACTGCCTAGTTGGCCTAATGGGTAATTCGGCCATGACTGTATAGGATCAAATCCTTCTTGATGTAGGACAAAATGAAGATTAATAAATGCTTTCTGTTCCTTCCTTCCTCAGCCATCCCTCCACTGAAATGTATGATCAGGCTCTCATGAAGTGAAATTTACTCACATTTAAATTGTCAGGAAATGTTAAAACAACAATCCTCTATATATTAACAGAGTTTTCAATAATTCTAAAATTTTGATTTTCTCTACAAATTTTATATTTGTAACTCATACAGCTGTTCATGTCCGTTTGTTACATACTTTACAAATTTGCATTGTCTCATAATCTACAGTGACCTTTTAATGTTGCAAAAACATTGCCCTCTCATATAAATGATGCTATAAAGAAAAAATTGTGGAGACACTAAAAAAGGAAAAAATGTAATGCATTTCTATTGTAGATCACAGTAATCAGCCTTGAATTATAAAGAAAACATAAAGCATGATATATAAAATAAAACAATTATCTTAAGTGAAGCATGACCTAGAACAACCCATGTGATAAGGCAGCAGGTGTCCTAAGTTGGAGTGTGTTTGCTTATTCCATCTGTCCACTGCAGAACCATTTTACTTGGAAACAGCATTAGTGGGGAGACAGGGAGGAGACAGAGTTTACAATTAAAAAAGGATCTAATTGTCAATTTATGACCATCTGGAAAAAGTGCCTTTAGCTAAACTATCAAGAAAGGACTGTTTAACACTTACCCATTGTGGATCCATTCCATGGTAACAACCTTCTATTGGGACTTCTATTGTGTTGCTAAACTACTGTATATACACCTACTGATGTGAGAGATATATTTGAATTTGTCAAACCATCAAAAGTGTACTTTCCATAGGAAGTATAATTATCACTTGTATGGACAACGCATGTCTATGTTTGCTTTAGAAGTTTGTTAGAAAAATGTAAACCTGTCCTATAAGGAACTACAACATTATTTGATTTGGTAATATAATGAAACAAAATCTTCAGTTATGTCCTATTTTTTAGGCAAGAACATAAAAAAATAAGCCTGTATAGATATGAATTTCAAGAAAACAAAGCCTGTATAGATATCATTAATTTCAAGAAAACAAATTCTATATAAATATGGTTCAACAATTATGTTTATAGCTTGTAGAAAGAGTAAACTGGAAATGTGTATTAGGATTTATGAAACATAAAGCTTTTTTTTCACTTTCAGGTTTAATTAGAAGAAAATATGTGTGTATATATGCTCTGTTTCTCACTTAACTCTGCCCAATGAATTTTGTCTTTCTTGTTTTTTCCAATTTTTTTATTTTTCCCATCTCTTTCTGTTTGCTGTTTTTAGCTCATACTCTTTTCAGTATCGCTTTTTGACTTGATAAAGACAGGCATTATCTCTCGAAAGCTCGATGCTTTATTACGAATACGTTTGTCCAATAAAAAAGGTATCATTATTCACTACAATACTCTTATTATTCAACTGGATTACTGGACATTCACGGCTACCTCACTCTTTATATATATATATATATATATTTATATATATATATATATATATATATACCGTACATACTCAAGTATAAGCCGAGTTTTTCAGCCCTTTTTTTAAGGCAGAAAAGGGCCCCCTCGGCTTATACTCGAGTCACTCTCCCCCGTGTCTCTCGAACCCCCCCGTGTCTCTCTAACCCTCCCCCCCGTGTCTCTCTAACCCCCCGTGTCTCTCTAACCATCACCCCGTGTCTCTCTAGCCCTCCCCCCATGTCTCTCTAACCCTCTCCCCCGTGTCTCGTTCCCTCCCCCCTCCTCATTCTAAACCCCCCTCCTCATTCTAAACCCCTCTCCTCACTTTACCCCTCTAAATACCTCCCCCTTTCCCCTCACTTACCTCATCTCCAGCTGCTCCTCCGCTCTCCAAGCTCCTTCCTGCGTCGGGACCCGGCATATGCTAATGAAGTGACATCACATGCGCGCCACGTCATTAGCATTGGCCGGGTCAAGACGCAGGAAGGAGCTTGGAGAGCGGAGGAGCAGTGCTGTTTGCCACACAATGTAATGCTTTTGTTCCACTGAGGACCTTCTGCACTCATCGCGAAGACAGATATATAAGTATAGTTTAAAATATACAATTTTTTTAGTACAGTGAATTAATAAATGAATATGAATTATTATACTTTACCTATTTATATTTAATATGCAGCAATCAATATCTTGAAGAGCTAACAATCTCTTTGCATTGTTATGCATCAGAAAATGTACAGTTGGACTGTTGATCACCTGAGGAGACAGTGTCAGCAATGTGCCAAGTGTGCAGTGTAAATAGGCTGCGTGCGCCAGGCCAACCCGTTTGTTTAGTTGTGTAAATCACCATTTTAGAATGGTAATGTTATTAGTTGCAAGTTAGTGTTGTAAAATGGCGGCGATTGTCCATGTGTTACGCGGGTGTGGATAATTTTCCGTCCTTCCTAATAGTGTATTTTGTACCTCGTACATTCCTGGGTAATAGTCTTATTTGCGTGGCGTTGTTTTGCGTGGTTAGGGGTTGTGTAGCCTTGTTTTAATTTTTTTTGGGTGCCATTTTTTTTCTCGCTTAGCCTTAGCTTCAATTTGACTTAAATTTGAGTGCAACCTCACTCCCAGATGTCCTGGCTGTCCCCCCGTGTTATGTGTGAGGTTTTTTTATGTTTTTTTGTTGTTTTGACATTTTTGTTGTTTTTCGATGTACGCATTTCAGCAGTTAATTTCGTATTTTTGTGAACTTCTATTTTTTTTTTCTAATTCCCGCTGCTTGTATTTTTTTTTCTAAGTCCCGATTTCCTTTCGTATTTTTGCGACTTTGTATTTGTTTTTCCTTATTTATTTTTTTTCTCTAACTCCGGCGGGTCGTATTTTTTTTTTTTAAGTCCTGCTTTTCTGGGGGGGGGGGGGGGGGGGGGGGCTTTACAGAGAGTGAGGCGCTATAGAGCCTCCACCTCCGCAAATGCGGACACTCGCTTTCCGAGGTCCACATTTGCTGCCTGCAATGAGCCTTTGGCTCATTGCAGTTATGTCCCCCTCCGCAATTTCATCCTGCGCTTCGCGAGGGCCCACATTTGCGCCCTGCAATGAGCAGAAGGCTCATTGCAGCTGATGTTGGAGCCACCACCTACGCAAATTTGGTCTTCGTTTCGCGAGGTCCGCATTAACGGCCCGAACTGCGTCCCTCGCTTAGTGAGCAAAGCGTGACGACGACTCGCAGTTTGACAATTATAATATGTCATATATATATATATATATATATATATATATATATATATATATATATATATATATAAACAAATAATACATTTGTAAGCCCATCTGCAAGTCTAAAAATAAGTTTAACAACTTATTAACCGCTCAGGAATCCCAGAAATACAGTTCATGTACTGCATTCTGAGCCAATGAGCGGGACATGCAAATGAGCAGACAATGCATTCTTGCATCCTAAATCCAAAATGCTACTTTATACATTGCTCCTTTAAATGCATATGCCTCACTTACAGCTGTTTTTTTTTGCTTTTTTTTTTATACTATTCAGTAATTGATTAACTTTATTCAATATTGCCAGGTCAAGGTTTTATCATTTATACATCATCATGGTATGCTAAAGCAAAAGGAAATTTACTAGGTCAAAGTAGGTCAAATTAAAAAAAAAAAAAAAAAAATATCTTTCCCTATAAAACCCTAGTAAAAACTCCTATATTTTCCCATTTTTCTCTCTATCCCTTATTTGGTGTTAAAACCCTATCCCATCTCTTCTCTAAAAAAAAGGATAAAAAAGGATAAAAAGAATAAAAAAAGGTAAAAAGGTAAAAAAGACAAATTTTTAAGGAAAAATTATAATAACCTGTTCCAAGTTTGCAACTTCCATTTCTGTTCTGCTTTGTCTTTTCCTATTTGATTTTTATCCCTCCAATAATAAATATATAATAAACTAAAAGCGTATTTTTTACAGTCCTGGGGTAAAAAACATATTTTTTTTAAATAATAAAATATTTCTTGCTTTCCATAAAGCAGAAGCTTTATGGAAAGCAAGAAATATTTTATTATTTAAAAAAAAAAATGATTAAAACAATTAATAATTAACCAATTTTCTAAAAAGCTCTTTTTCCCTAGGCATAACATCCTCCCATATAAAACAGTTTTGTGGTTTAAAATTCTAAGATTACCCACCCACTTTAAAAGAGGTCCAATAGTTTTCCATACCACCTGTGCAAAAGAGCAATTCCAGAATATATGTAAAGGGGTCTCATCAGAATTACACTCCAATCTAGGGCACTTTGCCCGGGTGACCAAACCAGGTCTGTGCTGGAATTCTGTCATAGGTAGACAATCTGTAACGGCTGACCAAGCCAGATCTTTCTGGATATTACTCAATAAGTAATTAGATGCATTATACCAAATTTGTTTTGAGACATCACTATTAAAATTTATCACCAATAAAACCGTTTCATTTAATCTAAAAATTTCTAAAAATATTCTTATGATTTTTTTAAATTTTCACACTAAAATTTTGTAAATTATATTCTTATTTTTTTCTAATATAACATAATGTTTTGGAGAGCTAAAAGCATAAGGTTTATTTAAAGACTAGCCCATCCACCCATATTTGCGAAATAAAAAAACAATAGAATATTTTGCAAAATAACTAGCTATACAATCATCAGTACTGAGAGCAATTTGTAATTTTAATCTCTCCATTTTGGAACCCCATAAAAAATAAAACACTCTCTAATAATATGTTTTAGCCACAAAATAGGAGGAAATAAAACCATGGAAGTGTATAAAATTATAGGTAAAATAATTTGCTTTATAATTAAATATTTTCCTTCAAATGTTAACTTTTTAAAGCCCCATAATTTCCCCACAGGGGAGGAAGAGGGGGGAAGAGAAACAGGGGAGGGAGAGGGGGAAGAGACACAGGGGAGAGAGAGGGGGTGCACAAGAAAGGAGCACAGAGGGCACACAAGAGGGGGACACAGAGGGCACAAGAGGGACACAGGGAGCAGTACATTTCCCACACCCGGCTTATACTCGGGTCACTAAATTCTCCCAGTATTTTGTGGTAAAAAAGGTGCCTCGGCTTATACTCGCGTCTGCTTATACTCACGTATATACGGTATATATAGAAGGCAGAAGAATCAAATCTGGGACTTACCAATGAAAAAAATATTTCAAACTATTTTCTTACCACCACACTTTCATAGTCTGCATATAAAGTGAGTATAAATCCATAATTCAATGTATAACAATTACAGACTCCACGTTTATTATTCCTGTGGGACGGCTTCAAGGACTAAACTAAAATAACAATATCTAAGTCATTGTTTTATCTATTTTAAACATGTAAACACATTTTCACATGACTTTCCACCCTCTAACTGATGGTGCAGAGCACATATGGCGGCATTTGTGGTACTTTTAGGACATAATTATAACAACTCATATTGAGGATTACAAGATTTCTGATAGTGAGAAATCCTATATTAAGTCTGATATCCTTTGTATTAAAGGATTTATTCATCTTCGTTTCAAAAGTTAACCTCTCCTGGATGTGTCTGAAATTGCCTCTGAGGTAATTTCACATACATCCAGGCCCGCCAGACCAACCACAACACAGGCAAGTGGAAGGCTCTAGAAGTGCAGATACAGGCAAACTCTGCCTTGGCCTACCCTGTAGCCTGCTCATCATGTGTGTCAGGGTAGACTGTATACTGTATTAGTTCTAAATGTTTAAGAATCAATACATTTGTAAGCGTGATATAAAATCTTTAAAAAATAGATTACAATTATTTAAGAAATGTAATTAATAGTGAGAAGTTTTGAATAGTAGAATACAATTTGAGTGAATTATCATTGCAATATATGTGTTTAAAAACAGCCATCATTTGAAGACTTTCTGAGCTCAGATTACTCACCTAAGAATATTGCAAAAATCTGAGATTACATGTTATGCTTGGATAAAGTTAATATGACATCAAATGATGAGCTGATTAATAAATGACACCCAGCTATTACACAGCTCCTCCTTCCTTTCCTGCACATCCTCCGCCTGAGAGCAGCCACTTTAGTGACCTCTGCAGAGGAGCAGAGTACCTACCAGCCTCCTGTATCCCTGCAAGAACATGGCCATCTGCCAGACCTCAGCACATACAGGGATGTGATCACGAGCCACTGCAAGGGCCCTGTGTGTATGTTCACAAGACACAGACATGAAAAACTCTCTCTCTCTCCTGAGCACTCCCCCTCTCTCAGGACTCTCTCTCTCTCTCCTCGGCACTCTCTCCCCTGTAGCCAGCTCGGTGCAGATCTGTCTCTCACTGCACCAGTGCTGCTCTATGTACTGAGGTGTCAGGGATGTCTGTGTGTGATTTAGAAGAAATGTGTTTACAAAGCATTTTTTTGTTTCACGTTCATGTAAACTAACGAATTAACACATTTTGCCAAGTTACCATTTCACATTCATGTAAACTAACGAATTATTAAGTTTTGCCAATTTGCCGTTTCAGATTGTTTTAAAAAAACGAATTTAGGCAAATTTTCGTTTCACATTCATGTAAACTAACAAATTAATAAGGTTCGCCAATTTGCCATTTCAGATTGATGTAAAATAACGAATTTAGGCAATTTTTCATTTCACATTCATATGAAGTGAGCCGAGCAGTTGAGGCATGCAGTGATCGCCATTGACGGCCCATAGTGCAGCAACCGTGAGCCTCGTGAAGCGAGGCAAGCCGCTGCATCGTAAAGCGAGGCAACATGCAGGACTTAGGGTGCAAAGAGCGCCAAAGGTGCTCATTTAACTGCGAGCCTCGCAAAGCAAGGTGTGCAGTTGAGGCACGCAGTAGACTCCCATTGTGT
Organism: Discoglossus pictus; assembly: GCA_027410445.1. Classification (NCBI taxonomy): domain Eukaryota; kingdom Metazoa; phylum Chordata; class Amphibia; order Anura; family Alytidae; genus Discoglossus; species Discoglossus pictus. The sequence goes on from CM050165.1 coordinate 153,934,880, forward strand.
GACAAACAGCATTTCCACACTTTTTTATTGCCCCGTCATTTTTGATGGGCAAGTCGCTAGTGTGTATGTGTGAAATTGGTGTAGATGCTGTAGAGAAAATCAACCTTTTGTGAAGTGAAAGCTTCACTACAAGTTTATAGCTGAAAAGAGGTCACCACTTAAAGAGCCACTGTAGTGGTAAAGCTTTTATAGTTTTTCGTGTAGTAAAGAAGTCAGCAATTTAGTGTTAAAAGTTGATCCTTCTAAGAAAACCCTCATGCAATGCCTGTAATAGCCCTCCTGAAACCCACTGCATCTGTAAGTCCTACCTAACAAAGAGACAAGGGTTCACCAGCTCTCCATCTGAGCTAAGGGTCTCTACATATAGATATAGGAAGAAAAAAAATGGAAAAAAAAATTGTTACAAAGACCAACATAGTATATTCTGTAGAACAGATTTATAAAAAAAAAAGACAAGTGGGGTGTACAATAACACTCAGAGCACTTAACAGCAAGGGTGGGCACAAATCACCCATAATAAAGGACATTATCAGAAAACTACCCCCCCCCCCCCCCACCACCACCACCACCACACACACACACCTTTGAAACTTCCAAAATTCCAGGTACATTAGTATAATATACAGTATATATATAGGAAGGGTATCATTGTAAACTGCAATCCTCTGTTTTTTCATGTCCATATTGATGTATTGTATACATATTATCTGTGAATATTTTTCCTATATTATGTTGATTCTCTATATATATTTATTTGTCCCATGATATCAGATGCTGGTTTCATTCTCTCTACATCACTGTTTACATTTAAACTGAATGTTCCATTTCTTGTCAGTATGATTTAGACTTGATGAAGGGAGGACAAAGCTCTTGAAGGCTAGTCACTCTAAATAAAATGTTTGTCCAATAAATGAGGTATTATTATACTCTAGTACTCTGATTATTCATGTATGTACAGTAGACTCTCAGTTAACCAGAACTCAAGCAACTAGAAAAAAATGAAATACTGTACTTTAATTTTTTCTTTTTTTTATGGGGCTCAACAAATGCCAGAAGCCAGGTTGTCATGCCACATAATGCTTACAGGCATCTAGATTGCATCCACTGCATGTCTCTGCAATTCAGTTTTACCTGGAAGCATAAAGGCATGAGTGACTGAGCTAGGGCAGTGTTGGGGTTACATTCCCCGGGGTCAGCACTGCACCCTCCACCCGAACGTACCTGTGTGTAAGTGAGGAGTGAAAGTTGCTGCTGCTAGAACAGCACTTACTGACAAATAAACTTAGCAGAGCATCCTACAGTGCCTTGCAAAAGTATTCACCCCCTTGACTTTTTACCTATTTTGTTACATTACAGCCTTAAGTTTAATGTTTTTGTTAATCTGAATTTTATGTGATGGATCAAAACACAATAGTCTAAGTTGGTGAAGTTAAATGAGAAAAATATATACAAAAAACTATTTTCTTTAAATAGAAAACAGAAAATTGGCATGTGCGTATGTATTCACCCCCTTTGTTATGAATCCCATAAAAAGATTTGGTGCAACCAATTACCTTCAGAAGTCACATAATTAGTGAAATGATGTCAACCTGTGTGCAATCTAAGTGTCACATGATCTGTCATTACATATACACACATTTTTTTGAAAGGCCTCAGAGACTGCAACACCTAAGCAAGAGGCACCACTAACCAAACACTGCCATGAAGACCAAGGACCTCTCCAAACAAGTAAGGGACAATGTTGTTGAGAAGTACAAGTCAGGGTTAGGTTATAAAAAAATATCCAAATCTTTGATGATCCCAAGGAACACCATCAAATCTATCATAACCAAATGGAAAGAACATGGCACAACAGCAAACCTGCCAAGAGATGGGCGCCCACCAAAACTCATGGACCCTGGAGGAGCTGCAGTTCCACAGCAGAGACTGGAGTATCTGTACATAGGACAACAATAATCCGTACACTCCATAGAGTTGGGCTTTATGGCAGAGTGGCCAGAAGAAAGCCATTACTTTCAGCAAAAAACAAAATGGCATGTTTTCAGTTTGAGAAAAGGCATGTGGGAGACTCCCAAAATGTATGGATGAAGGTGTTCTGGTCTGATGAGACTAAAATTTGAAAGAAAACGCTAAGGCCCTCATTCAATTGCAATTTGGCCAATTGAATAGGGGTCTAAATAAGCACAAAACATATTTTTTTAAAATAAGTTTTTAATTAGTAAACATCTATCCAAAAGCAAGATTTTCACTAACTAAAAACTTCTTTAAAAAAAATATGTTATGTGCTTATTTAGAGCCCTATTTAATTGGCTAAATCGCAATTGAATGAGGGCCTATGTCTTGCGCAAACCAAACACATCACATCACCCAAACAACACCATCCCCACATTGAAACATGGTGGTGGCAGCATCATGCTTTGGGGATGTTTTTCAGCATCCGGGACTGGGAAATTTGTTAGAGTTGAGGGAAAGATGGATGGTGCTAAATACAGAGATGTTCTTGAGCAAAACGTTTAACACTCTGTGCATGATTTGAGGCTAGGACAGAGGTTTACCTTCCAGCAAGACAATGACCCCAAACACACTTCTAAAACAACATTTGAGTGGTTTAAGGGGAAACATGTAAATGTGTTGGAGTGGCCTAGTCAAAGCCCAGACCTCAATCCAATAGAAAATCTGGGGTCAGACTTAAATATTGCTGTTCACAAGCGCAAACCATCCAACTTGAAGGAGCTGGAGCAGTTTTGCAAGGAGGAATGGGCAAACGTTCCAGTGGTAAGATGTGGCAAGCTCATAGAGACTTATCCAAAGTGACTTGGAGCTGTGATTGCAGCAAAACATGGATCTTCAAAGTATTGACTTTAGGGGGTGAATAGTTATGCACATTGACATTTTCTGTTATGTTGTCCTATTTGTTGCTTGCTTTACAATTAAAAAAAAAAAATCTTCAAAGTTGTGGGCATGTTCTGTAAATTAAATGATGCAAATCCTTAAACAATCCATGTTAATTCCAGGTTGTGAGGTAACAAAAGACACAAAATGCCAAGGTGAATGAATACTTTTGCAAGGCACTGTATATGCAGCTAATCTATGCCTCTTTTAATAGTGTCTCTCAAGCAACCAGAAACTACATTTATCCGGCATCTACCAATCCCTGTGGGTGCCAAATAACTGAGAGTCTACTGTATATATATTCTAGTTTTAATTATAAAAAAGTCCTCTGCAGGACAATGGATGGATCCATAATACATTGGTAGAAGTTGTGTATGTACTGTATGTGTATGAGGGGCATTTACAATTCTAGAGAACTATGATTTCATCCTTTAATGCAACGTCCTGCTTTTGGGCCAGTGAGGGGTATGGTGTCAACTGCAGTTTTATCCATTTGTAAAACTGGTTTCTGCCTATTCCCTTCTCCCCCACCCTCCCTCCACTGAAAACTAAAAACACAAACTTTCACCATCCAGTGTCACAAGGAGGGATCTGTTGGATCGGCCAATTAAAGGTTACCACCTATTAGGTCCTCTCCTCTGTGGGTATCTGTGTATTGGTGATAGGGATTATACTGGAAGGAAGCTTGTTTCAGGATGTGTGGAGGACATGAAGGCAGTCCCTGAACTTAGATGCTATTAGAAATCTCTTTCCCATCTCTCTGAAATACAACTAATACTCTTGTATACTTTCAAAGGGGTAAAGTGGAAGGGACACTAGTCATCCTAAATGGAATAACTGTAAACCGGTGCAGCCCAAAAAGGTTGCTGAATGTAGCCAGAGTGGTCACGTAAGTTGTCCTTCTACCCTATCTAGCAGTTTATCTATTCTAGGCATAGGGTAAGCATCAGTAGTAATCTTGTCATTTAGCCACCTATAGTCCACCCAATATTGAGTGGTCCCATACTTCTTTGGGACCAGCACCACGGGGGACGCTCAAGGAATATAAGATAACTCAAACATCTAATTCAGCTCCTTCCTTATATTCCCTCTGGGGACCCTCTTAGAGCGCTGTTTAAGTGAGGGGGTGTCAAGAGTAAGGGCCTGTTGGACCAGTAGGTCTGTCCTACCCTGCCTGGTCGAGAACAAGCCTTGGTAGGGGGTTCAGCTCCTTGTCAAGCTACTGTCATTGGTTAGGGACAACTTGGTATAAGGGGATGGGTCAGAAGAGGAAAGCTTGTTTGGTAGGACCCCATCCTCAGAATCATCCCCTTTTGCTAGGCATATGGCCATTACTTGGTGATTGTGACTCTGGTATGGCTCCAGCATATTCACTTGTATCACATTCTGAATCTGCTGTTGCTCATCCAGTTACAACTTAGGTTGGGTCGGCTAGATTCTGGAAGATTTGGAAGGGACATTAATACCTGCTGGCCTCCCTGGAATTCCCTAGCCCAGACTTTTTTTATCATTCCAGCACTTCTGCTTGCCTTAGGCTGCCTGCAGATGCCCTTTGCCTAGCAGTCAGTGTCTCCAGCCTATCTCTATACCGTAGTACATATGGCACTATGGGAATTTCCTCCCCTGGTGATCCCCCTCCCAAAACTTCCATAAAAAGTTCAAAATGTCGCCCTCACAAGCCGTCCATACAAGAGTTCAAAAGGGAAAATCCCCATGGTCTCTGGAGGCACCTTTCTGCAGGCAAAAAGGATGTAGGTAAACAACTTTTCACAAGCCTTCTCCTGGTCTGCAAAGGCCCTTATTATCGTCTTCACGGTACCGTTGAACCTCTTAGACGAGCCATTGATTTGGTAATAATAGAGGGTCGACCTCAAGTGGGTTATTTTACACTTCTGCCACAGCTGCTGTGTCAGCTCAGCCATAAACTGGGTACCCTGATCTGACAAAAGTCTGACTGAAGAAATATGTTGGATGTTGCTTCTTTTGGGTTCTTCAATAGGTCATTGGGCTAGTTTGCAGCAATAATTGCTGTTGTTTGAAGGAATATATTTTGGACTGGTTTCCATTTTGTACAAGCAAGGTTTGAGGTTACTAGGACTGAACATCAATGGAGAATGTGAACGGCACTTCACCTCAGATGGATTTCCATATGGCCCAATTGAGAGCTTGAATGTTGTTCGTTGCTATGCACTAACAAATGTGAGTTGAATGAGAGCTGCTGTATTTGTGAATACAATTTTTTAAAACTTTATTGCACTTAGAAGTTGGTTTATTTTCTATACTTACATGTAGCACAGACACATTGAGGTAGACACTCAAGAAGACACTATAAAGGACACTAGTTTTATATTTTTATGAAATATATTTATTATTTCTGTATGTTTTTTTATTTATATTATTTTTTTGTTTGCAAGTTTATATCATTAAAACGTTATAATCACTTAATAAGCTTAACACAGAATAGTATAATTTATCCAAAATAGTTTAGTGATTATAATTTATGTTGTGAAAAAAATATAAATATATGGAAAGAAAGTGATCTCACGAGGTGATTCTGATAGTTTGTATTCCAAATAGGACCTTTTCACCTAGATACGGAATCCCAGTGAAAATAGCTACCAAGGCATCAGTCTCTATTGCTGCCATAATGTGGCCAAGAGCTACAACTTCCAGATACTTGGTGGCATAATCCCCCAATGTAAGGATGTATCTCTTGAATAGCTTACTAGGCTTCACAAAGGGTCAATGATATCTACAGCCACTTATTGGAAGGGATCCTCTATAAAGATAATGAGCTGCAGCGGAGTCTGGCATGAGGTTCAGAAAGTAGAGGCATCTCGTGACACTTCAGGCCAATAAAAGACCTGAGTCAGACATTGGCCAGTGCAGTGATTGTCCTGATGTCAAGCTAAGAGGATGTCATGGACAATGGTGAGCAAGTTTAAATACTTTTTGAATATTTGAAATAGGTGCCTTTTTCACAGAAAAAATAAATAAATTAAGTGTCTGTTTACATGAGACTCTGGAAAGTCCCCCAGACAGACTGACAGCAAGAGCTGCATGCAGAGAGCAGAAACAGAAAGAAGGCTAATCCTTCCCAAATTCATCTGTACAGGGAAATACCTACTGGAAACTCATAAATATGTTACTTTTGGATTAACCGAGGGCTGATCACATTCCTGAATGAAGAGAAAATCCATAAATCAAATTAGCTTTTATTAGTGTAATTAAAAAAAAGCAATAGATCATTTTAACACAGAATGTTCTGCTCTTTCACATCATGAAGAGCACTTATAGTGAGTTAAATGGCCCTTTCAAGAATGATTTTCCCTCTGCAGATCTATCATCCAGTACAACAGGGAGCTCTCCCAAGACAGGGGCTAAATACTGTTCCTGATACTTAACACCATCCTCAAAGCATTCTAAGAACTGGCCCTCCATTGCTGTGGGGTCGGCCACTCATTCGCCCACTCACAGGGCAAGGCCAGGAGAACCCATAGGTTCAAGTTATATAGTTACATAGTAATTGAGGTTGAAAAAATACTTTTAGTCCATCAAGTTCAGCCTTTTAAGATCTTTTCCGATCTGCAATATGCATATTAGTTGTTAATTGTAAGGCAAACAGAAAAAAAAACCAAGTGAAACTTAGCCAATAGTCTCAAAAGGGAAAACAAATATTCCTTCCTGACTCCAGATACTGGTGATAGGATTCCTCCCTGAATCAAAACTCTCTCTCTAATTAACCAGGATAACTCTGAATGCCTTTTTTAGTTAAAAATATATCCAGTCCCACCTCCTTTGGTAGAGAATTCCACAGATAAATCATCCTTAATGTGAAGAACACTTTTCTTTCTCTGATGTGAAATCTTTTTACTTCTATCCTCAAAGGTTGTCCTCTTGTCAGTTGAAAACCTCTTAGCACAAAAAGTTCACTTGACAAAGCATTATATTGACCCTGGATGTATTTATATAAGGTAATCATATCTCCTCTTAGACACCTTTTTTCTAGAGAAAACAGGTTTAATTTGGTGTGTGCCCCATAAGTTTAAAAAGTGTGGTGCCCCATTAGTTTAAAAAGTGTTGTGCCATATCAGCTCCCTGTACGAGTCCTTGGCACCCTAGGCGAGGTCCCAGAATTGCTTTCTGTAATGTTCAGTGGTCACCTGTTATCAGACTAGTGACACCAGCTTGACTTGACTCTGTGAAATGTGGGAAATGGCCCGGGCTGTCCTGGCTTATCCACAATCAAAGCCCACTAGGAGTTGTATCCCGTTCTCTGGTTCCACCCACTGGAGCTGTCACTACAGCTCAAAGACCAACAGAAAGCTGCTGATATCCTTCCAGCATCGCTAGACAATTCAACAGGGCAGCTTCCTGGGTAATGGGTAAGAACTAGTGGAGCTCTGGCTGGCTTCCAGGTAGCTGGCTCATTCTCTTGTGACCTTCACAGTGAATGACCTCATCCCTACCATTTTGTTATATGTGTACAGTCCTTTCCCCAGTAGGGTGATTTGGTGACAATACCTCCTTGCCACTTTGAGGTCCTCAGTATGCAACAGTATGCAACAGGGAATCCACATAATCAGGGTCTTCCCTGGTGCATCCCTAGAGCTGTCAAGTATCCCTTGCTCCAGGTTGTGCAGTCCTGGTCCACCTGCTGCAGATCAGCTCTCTTTTTAGCCATCTTTGCTGCTACTTCTCTATCGCTTGGTTCTTTCCCCTTGATCACAATGATCCCACCTCTGCCACCAGATTGTCAAGAGGAGGAAGCAGCTGGACCAACCAATGAATAGATCCCACCGGTTAGGTTCTCTCCTCTGTGGGTTTCTGTGCATCTGTGCTAGGCATTTCCCTTGCTTCAGGATCTGCGGAGAGCAGGAATGCAGTTCTGGAAAAGATGCAGTATTCCTTGGTAGCTGAACTTGAGCAAAGTCTTTTAAAATCTCTTACCCTCCACCGCTGACATGCTTGTATACTATCAAAAGCAGTAATGCCCTTTATTGAAGGACACTGGGACTTATATACATGGGAGTACAAAAAGGTCCCAGTAATTCAATTAGCCTGGGTGTGTATAGTAGCAAAAGGTAATGAAATTAAGACATGAATTATTGCAAACAATTATATGAATTAAAAAAACTACATATAAAAATGATATGCCAATATTGGTCATATCCAATATGGATACAATCAGTATAACGGGAGGTTAACCACACAATGTCCACACACACAGACACAAAGGGTATTCATTGGGTAAGAGGGTCTCAAAAACCTAGGTAATCCTATCAGGGTTATCACATGGATAGCCCCAGGCTGAAAACAACAAAACCCAGGGTGTCAAGACCATCTTGTGCTCTGGGAAGGGATTTCCTTGTAGAAGACTTGAATAGGCGCCATTGACGAAAAAAGAGAAACAGTACAGGTATCAAACACAAATTAAAATTAAAGAAATTGCAGTCCAGCAAAAGTTGCCTGAAGAAGAGATCATGGTCTTTTAAAGACACCTGGGCCCCTATTCAATTTCAGGTAGCTGCGTTCTTGATCAATTGAATCATTCTGTAACTGTTGAAATTTGCAACAGTTACAGCGCAATTCAATTGATCAAGCCCGCAGCTACCTGGCCAAAAGAGTAAATTGTAAATCGTGTACCCGTCAGTAGCATTTCAGAGCATGATCAATTAAGCAAGGCCATAACTACCGATTTATAAACATCCAATCTTAAATGAGACCGTCATCATGACGTCAGTAAAACAACATCGAGGTTAAACCACAATCAATTAGCATTAAGAAGTCTGATATGTGATCAGACTCACAATCCGGCAATGTACAGAATAATAAAAATGAATGAAGTAAATGTTCTAGTCCATGTGGGTGGCCTGACATGTATTAACTCCTTGCTTACCAAGATTGATATAGCACGGAAATGTAACATAAAAAAATATGAATTTTTGATTGCAGATTGATTGCAGATTTGCGAGCTTGAAACTGTTGTGCAATTAATTCTGATATCATATATCGCTTTCCCTGTCTTTTAAGGTGCAGTATTGATTTTTTATTTACATTTACAGTGCTACGATCAGGTGTTTAACCCCCTTGCAAGTCCTATCTGGTACTCATAGGATTTTTTTCTACATTTGCCATTTAGGGGTGTGAAAACATTTGGGGGCTTGAGGAATTGTAGTAATTGAATAGCGAATTGCGATTGTAACATTTAAGGGCTAGAAAGATCAAAGGCTTAGTTGGGTCGGAGTTAAGATTTTAACAACGCAGGGATTTTTAGTTTATGGGCTACATTATGGGCTCCAGAAACAAACAATTGCTCAATTGAATATATTAAGATTGAGAACCAAGGTACCACTGTATTTGATTCAGGCCTGCTCCATATTGGATTGGTTAAATGTCTATCCAATCAGAATTCATGGATTAGTTAGTCATTTAATGTATCACTTGGGTGCAAGTTAGATTAGTGAGGAGGCAGCTTATTCTCAACTGAAGTCTATGCAGATTTTTAGCAGAATAGCCAGTAATAACGCCATGTACAGCAATATGATCTAACCCAGTGGTTTTAAACCTTTATGGAGCCATGACCCACTTCCTACAATCTAACACTTTATTGGACCACCTCTGAGCTCCAAACTATTATTAACAGACCAGTTCTTCAGTACAGTATTTACTACTGTCAGTGACATCTTCAAGGGGTCAGTCTCTCCTCATTATACATTTTTACTTTTTGCTCTGAGGATCAGCATATAAGGTCCCAGATGTCCTCGGAATGGCTGTTGAGAAACATAGCTGATTGTTTTAGATGGTTCCTCATTCATTTCAAAGCTTCTTAAAGTGTCTACTAAAACTAACTTTATATTTTCCTGGATAATGAAGAAATCAGCACTTTATGCAGGTCATTTAGTTAAAAGATTGGACTTTTCTGCAGCTGTTTGGCATTCAAACACAGGTGTTAAAAGTATGGGAAATACTTGCTGTTTTCCATTTATGTATCTAAGAGATAAGAATTTTACTAAAATATGAATTTAGCTGTTCATTTTCCTAAGATCTTTGCCAACATTTTTTAATAAATCGTTCTTCAAAAGAAAAAAACATGAATATTTTCCTAATCTACTGTGGTCCTTTTACAGTGAAACCCTAATAGTGTGAAGTTACTGCTTATTTTTTAAGATCATTAAAAACTAGTTGTTTATTGTACTAACCATTTTCCCCTAAACTAAAAAATTCCTGAAATATATAGCCTTTACTTTGAGTGTCATAGCATGCAATTTAGGAGGACAGACCATGAATTAATTTCTCTGGTGGATAAAAACTATCTACCTTTGTGTTCTCTTTCTTTCAGTACATTTAGGTTATTCCACACTACTCAAGCACATTGTGCCACCAAATAATTCTTTAGTAGTCATAAAATACTACATGGCAAAACGTGCATATCTTAAAAATGATTTCATTCAGAAAAATGGCTAGTCCAATGTAAGTTTTGAGAGTGCTAGATTTGAATGCAATTTAAAATGGATCAATATTATGAAACAGCAATAATTAACAAAGTCTTGTTCAATGTGTCTACTATTCAGTTACAACAGTTGGAAAGGTAAAAACACTCTTCATACTTGACCAGCATGTTAAGTCAAGCAAGCAAAGTTCAAGACATAAAATAGCAAACTTTTTACACTCGTTTTGTGTCCACTAAGCTTTAAACTTATAATTCATATAGATCACAAATTTTGATCATTTAGAGATTAAATACATTTCAGCCTAACACATTGACAACAAAAGACTAGCATATAAGCACTACACACAATTAACATGCAGATGGGACAGACTACTTCCTCTGCTTTTCTTCAAAATAATGTTGACACTTGCTTAAACAAAGCAAGAAAACATAAAAAATGTCAGAGGGCTTCTATGCCTATGTAAACAATCTCTGTCTATCTGTTAGAGTCTAAAAGCAAAGGTAAGATGTGATGCGTTAATGAGTAAAAGACTGTATTTCACTGAAATAAATCAGACTGACATTGGCGTCTGTAGAGTTCTTAAAGTTGGAAACATATGCAGCATTTGTTGATGTTTAGTCATTCAGTCGCGTCTGTGCAATTAATAGTTAATAGTACAAATAATAGTAATCCATACTCTGCTATGCTTTAAAGCTGCCCTATACAGCAGGCTTATACTATCGGATATAATAAATGGTATTGGAGAAGAGAATAAAAATGCACACATTTGTATGTCTCAAACCAGTTTCTCAGAGTACAGTTCAAACTGTATTTCTCAGAATTTTTTATAACTTGTTACTTGTTTTTAGATGGCCAAATATGTACAATTTTTTACTTATATTGGGCAAAGAAGTGATAGAAGCCCTCCACTGTATAAAGTACAGTAATACAAAAAAGGAATAGTACATTAGTGTCACCACTTGAATGTCCAAAATAATTTAAAAAACATATTGCCTGCTCAGGTTTCCCAGAAATTACAGTTTTCCAATGCACTATGGGACATGCAAATGAGTCCACAAATGGATTTTCACTCTTAAATCCCAAAACACTTGATACATGACTCCTTTAAGCATATGATCACTGTGCTACATAGCTTTAAGTATAGCATAGGATGGATTATGGATCCAGCACAACAGAGGATGGATTACGAAAATCCATTTGTGAGCTAATTTGCATGTCCATGCCTAGTTTCCCAGAGTGCAGTGCAGTAACTGTATTTCTGGGAAACCTGAATAGCAAATATGTTTTTTAAACTTATTTTTTAGACATTCACATGGTAACACTAATGTCCTATTCATTTACTGTATATTATATACACCAAAACCAAATCAGAGAAAAAAAAAGGCCCAGCTCCCTCCAGAGCACTACCTATACTGTGACAGTTTCCTAATCAGCAGAACTTTCATCCAGCTAAACCTGGATGGAACCAAAACAAAACAAACAATTGTATATTTGTTCTTCAATTACTGGCATGTACCCTTTAGAGTCCAGGTGTCCACTCTTCTTCTGTGGCTTGCTCATAAGCTATAAGCTTATGTATCTCTGTCTGTGCCTTTCTTTTTCTTCCAAAAATTTCTGTCATGCATTCAAACAATCAAATTTTAAACATTATAAAATATAAAAAATATGTAGTCTATAGTGTAGAAAAATTGCATTGAAGAAAGATACAATGGTACAATAATCCTTGTATATTTCTGAACAGCAACCAATTATACATGTATTACCATTTGTTCTAGCTTGTTTACTTGGAACACTGCACTGCAAGAATCTAGAAAAAGTGAAGAAGCATTGTTTGCAAAGAGTTAAACCCTCTCTGGATTTCTCTCTTTGCAGCTCCAATCACATATATAGTTGTGAGCATACGAGCCGTTGCTCACGCTTGCGGGCTCGCACAGCACTCACGCAAGAACTGCGTCTCTCGCAAAGCGAGGGACGCAGTTCCCTGCAAATGCGGATCCTCGCGAAGCGAGGGGCCGCATTTGCGTTGTGGAGCTTCCCAACGTCTCCGCAAATGCGGATCCTCGCGAAGCGAGGGTCCGCATTTGCAGAGGTGGAGGCTCCAACGTCGACTGTGTTAACACACACACAACATTTTTTTTTTTTAAATCTCAAAGACGCCTCACACCCGGTTACACACACACACACACACCGCGGGCGAGGGCCTCAGTTGCTGGCATGGAGGGGCCGCATTTGCGGTGGTGGATGGGTGGATCATCCCAACGTCTCCGCACTTAGGGAATGAGGCAATGAGCGCCGCAAGCGCTCATTGCTGGCTAGCCTCGCGTAGCGACTATAAGGGCCGACCCGCGAGCAACTAAAAACAGTGAAAACACACCAAATACTCACACAAACTACATAAAAAGCTTACCAATAGCAAGGGGGGCCCCAGGACCTCTGAAAGTGAAGTTACACCTCCATTTAAGTTCAAATTCCCGAGTTCAGACACACGAAAATCCCTTAAGCGAGAGAAAAAATGGCCGCCGAAAAAAAAGGAAATGAGACTCACCTCGGAAACCTGCATTAACCTCAGAACCAACCTTAACGTAACAAATACCCACACGCACGAAAAATGGCGGAACTTTGCGCACTTAAAAACAGTCAAAACACACCAAATACTCACAAAAACTACATAAAAAGCTTACCCATAGCAAGGGGGGCACCCAGGACCTCTGAAAGTGAAGTTACACCTGCATTTAAGTCCAAATTACCGAGTTCAGACACACGAAAATCCCCTAAGCGAGAGAAAAAATGGCCGCCGCAAAAAATGAAAACGAGGCTCAAAGACCCAGGACCGCACAGCCACCTACAACTTACCCAAGAAGGGAACCAAGATAAGCTCGGAAACCCGCATTAACCCCAGGGGATCCGAGATAAGCTCGGAGCCCTGCATTAACCCCACATTAACCATCGCAGTGGGGGTCCCGATTGCACGCGATCGGGGACCCCCGCTCTAATTAAAATTCAAAATTCCTGCATTACAGGTCCTTAAAGGACCATAAAGGTCCTTAAAGGACACATTTTAAAAGAAAAAAAATATACACTGTCACCCTGTCAATCATGGGGGTCAATACAGACCCCCATAAAACCCTCATTAACCCTGTCACTCATGGGGGTCAATATAGACCCCCATAAGCCCTTCATTAACCCAGTCACTCATGGGAGTCAATACAGACCACCATAAACCGATCATTAACCCTGTCTCTTATGGGGGTCAATAGAGACCCCCATAAGCCCTTCATTAAGCCTGTCACTCATGGGGGTCAATAGAGACCACCATAAGCCCTTCATTAACCCTGTCACTCATGGGGGTCAATACAGACCCCCATAAGCCTCTATTTAACCCCATCAGTCCCATAAGGGTATATTAACACCATTATGGGCCTGTTACAACACTACATTAACCAAATAAGTGTAAACACTATACTGCACTATACCCCCCCCCCCCAATAAAACATTAAATATCAACTAAACACCCTCTACACTAAACTATTAACATCTACACTACCTACCCCCTATTAACCCCCACCACTCTAATTACAGAAAATAAAAAAGCCTAAAGTCACACAAAAAATAAAAATACACACCTGAAAAGGAAATACATATAATACAAATACATACAATACAAATACATACAATTACAATACAATACAATTACATACAATACAATACACCCCTATCTAATATACATCACACAATCTATCTAAATAAATAGCATAATCTAATATACATGCTATCTATATAATAATACATCCCCAATCTATCTAAATAAATACCACAAACTATCTACAATACATCCTATGCTATCTATAGAAAACACATACCCCTAGCTAACATACAATAAACGCTATCTATATATTAACTAATCTAAGTCTAAGCTAAAATAAAATAATTCAGACCACTTACCTTTGCAGATGTCCATTGGGATCAGCCACCTACGAAAAAAAAAAAAAATTAGTGCAACATGTTTACAGTTCTAAAATAAACATTCTATACATTCTAAATATTATACTCACCTTTCCGGCATGTCCCGTCCTTATTCTTTGAATCCTTCTCCGGCGCAGCACCTGTTAAAAAAAACATAACATTAATATACATACATCAAAATAAAATAAACATAATCTACATTCTACTTACCTCCCCGCGATGTCTCCGGCCTCCTCCGGATCAACTTCTGCCACGCCCTGTATAAAAAAAAAATATATATATATATATATATACTTACATCCGCACTCCTGGACATCCCCAATGCAAATGAGGCTCCCGGAGAATTTTCCGGAAAAATATAGGCAATGGCGCCTTCTGATTGGTTGAAAACGCTGTCTATCAAATTCACCCAATCAGGAGGCGCCAATGTGTGAACCAATCACAAAGGGATACACCCTAAAATCCCACTCTGATTGGATAATGTACCTGTCAATCTTTATTTAAACCGATCACAAGGCGCAGATGCCCTCAGCCAATCACAATTGAATACATCCCCAAAGGGTGATTGGTTGGAGCCTCTGCACATTCTGATTGGTTACACTGACAATAACCAATCACAATGGAATACACCCTCACGTACTGATTGGTGAAGGATTTACGCATTCTCCTTGGCTACTGTTAATATCAATCAATATTACAGCCAATGGGAAGGCGCAGATGTCTTCACCAATCAGTACGTGGGGGTATATTCCATTGTGATTGGCTGATGGCAATAAAGCCTTAGGATTGGTTCAAATAAAGATTGACAGGTGTGTTATCCAATCAGCGTTGTATTTTGGGGTGTATACTTTTTTTCATTGGTTCACAAATGGGGTCTTCTCATTGGCTGAATTTGATAGACAGCCTTTTCAGCCAATAAGAAGCCGCCATTGCCAATTTTATTCTGGAACACTCTATAGGAAGGTCATTAGCGTTGGAGACATCCACCAGGGCAAATGTGTGTCGCTTTTTTTTTTTTTTTTTTTTATACGCGGATGCTTCCGGAGAAGTCGAAGAGGCCGGAGACATCGCGGAAAGGTAAGTAAAATTTAGATTGTGTTTATTTAACTTTGGTTTATGTTTACTAATGTAATGTTTTTTTTTACAGGAGTAGTGCCGGACAAGACGCAAAGATGGACGACGGAACATGGAGGATGTGACATGCTGGGACGTGACATGCTGGAACGGGACATGCTGGAAAGGTGAGTATAATATTTAGAATATTTAGAATGTTTAGAATGTTTAGGTATTTCATGTAAACGTGTTGTATTAATTTTTTTATCTTTTTTACCATAGGTTGCTGATCTGAAGAAACATCTCAAAGGTAAGTGGTCTTAATTATTTTATTGTAGCTTACAATTAGGGTAGCTATATATATATATATATAGATAGCATGTATTGTATATTAGATAGATAGATAGATAGATAGATAGATAGATAGATAGATAGATAGATAGATAGGGGGATGCATTATTAGATACTATTGTATATTAGATAGTGGGATGTATATTACATTATATAGTGGCATGGATATTAGATAGTGGCATGTATATTACATAGTGGCATATATATTACATAGGGGTGTATTGTATTTTATTGAATTGTATTGTATTTAATTTAATTGTATTGTATTTAATTTAATTGTATTGTATTGTATTTTATTTAATTGTATTGTATTTTATTTAATTGTATTGTATTGTATTCTATTCTATTTAATTGTGTTGTATTGTACTATATGTACCGTATTTTTCGCCGTATAAGACGCACTTTTTCTTCCCCAAAACTGGGGGAGGAAAGTTGGTGCGTCTTATACGGCGAATATAACTTTTCAGACTGCCTCTGTCCTCTTGATTTCACCCCAGCGCTTCCTACCAGCATCGCGTCGGCCGGTGCGTCCTAGTGACGTCACACACGCAACGCTGCAGTAGGAAGCTGGTAGGAAGCGCTGGGGTGAGATCAAGATGGCAGAGATCAGAAGGAAGGTGAGGATCAGGGGGATCAGGGGGGTCAGGGAGGATCAGGAGGGTCAGGGAGGGTCAAGGGCTCCCAAATGCTGCAGTATATGGATGTGTGTGTGTATGTATGTGTGTATGTATGTATGTGTGTGTGTGTGTGTGTGTGTGTGTGTGTGTGTGTGTGTATGTGTGTGTATATATGTATGTATGTGTATGTATATTTATGTGTGTATGTATATGTATGTATGTGTCTCTATAAAGGTGAGGATCAGGGGGGTCAGGGAGGATCAGGACGGTCAGGGAGGATCAGGAGGGTCAGGGAGGATCAGGAGGGTCAGGGAGGGTCAATGGCTCCCAAATGCTGCAGTATATGGATATGTATGTGTATGTGTGTGTGTGTGTGTATGTATGTGTGTGTGTGTATGTGTGTGTATATATGTATGTATGTGTATGTATATTTATGTGTGTATGTATATGTATGTATGTGTATCTATATATATATATATATATATATATATATTTGTGTGTAATGTAGGTGTGTATCTGTGTGTAAAGTGTATTTGTGTTTGAGTGTATTTGTGTTTGATTCAGATTTTTTTTTTTCTTGTTTTCCTCCTCTAAAAACTAGGTGCGTCTTATCTGCCGGTGCGTCTTATATGGCGAAAAATACGGTATGTATTATATGTATTTCATTTTCAGGTGTGTAATTTTTAAAACAAAATTGTAGTGGGGGGGTTGTAATGTATTTTGTTATTTTCTGTAATGTTCCTTTTTTTTTTGGTGACTTAGGTTTTTTTTTTTGTTCTGTAATGTACATTTTTTATTTTTGGTGATTTTAGTTTTTCTTATTTTATGTAATGTAGATTTCTGCTTTTTGAGGAATTTAGTTACTTGAGGCACACAGTACACTCACATTGTGTGACAAACAGCATTTCAACACTTTCTTTTATTGACCGTCATTTTTTGACGGGCAATTGCTAGTATATATATAAGCTAGAGTAATTTTTGGTTCTAGCTTTGCTCTGATTGGCTATGGAAAGTTTGATTTTCACTTCCCAGAAAATACTATCTACCTGTCATTAATTACTTAATTACTCACCTTAAACATATTAAAAGTATGAAACTGTGACTCACCAATATACAATGTTAGCTATGTCATTTATCACACAGGAAGTTTCAGGAATCTTAAACATCAGTGTTATGACACATATTTTTTAGCCTTCCTGGACACTAGAGTGATTGTGATAAGAGAGACTAAATATGCTACTTATGTCGAAATACATAGAAACGCAGTTCTTGAAAGACAAGAACCAAATAACTGCTTATTTTTTACCCAAAGGCATAATGCAACCACGTCACCCTAACAGGATGTTGGTTCATCTTAAACAACATTAAAATCTGTTTGTACATCAGTTACACATTGTACATCTCCTTTAGGCTAATGTGCCTTTATCCCAGGCAGCAGAGGGCCCCTACCCTATTGTGGTCTTCAGTGCTTTGCACCTGCTGCACCAGAATTAGCTCTGCCACAGCTTTCACGGATGATCCTTACATGTTCTACTCTGCTACTTAAATTCAGGACCTATTCATATTCCTTCTTTATTATTAAAATCCTTTACATAGCTTTCACCACAGTAAACTAACAATGAAGCTTGCCATTTTGATCTGTCAGTCAGCCTTTCTGATCCATCCAGAAATTAAGATTCATATCTTATTAATGAGATATCCTTGTCAGACAATGTCATCTATATAGGCTAGTAAAAAGGGACAGTAATAGACTCTTGATGCTGTTTCAGCAAATGCCATGAAATGATGCTTCACCTCAAGAGGAAGGTGGCACTATTTGCAGAGTCATGAGGGTAAGGGAGGGATATTTCCATTAGAGAGAAAATACTGGAAGGGGGTTTCCAGAGGTTGGAAGAGGCCATCCTGATAAAAGTTTTCATCTGCTTAGGCAAACTTAAAAAGGTCTAGAAGAATTTTGGGACAGCTTCCTAGTCATTTCATCTTCCTCTACAGAGACACTTAATAGAGGGAAGATATAAGCAGTTTAGCTAGTCTCGGAAACACTAAAGTTCAAATGAAAGATGTATAAGCTACATTGAAATGATTTTCTTCACGTACTGGTTTGTATTGTCAGCCAGTTAAGATAAAGAATAGAAGCCCTATTGCACAGTGATGGCCTGTGTTAATTTGAATTAATGAAAGGTATTAAATAGGCCTCATAGCTTTTTTAATGGCATGGCAAGGAGGATATATGTTGGGTGTTTTATGCTTGTGAACTAAATTGACAGTGCTTGAGCCATGAATAAAAACAAAAACATATTGTAGGCATTGAAAACATTGGCCCCTATTAAATTGTCAAAATTGCAATTACTGTAGCCTGTAACATAGTCCTCAAAAGTTACTGCTATTAAATTGGCTTCTTTTAGCTACCCCCCAATTGATCTGCAGGTTACAAGCTAAAAATCCCTACAGTTGTCAAAATCGCAACTCTGACCCAGCTAAGCCCTTGATCTGTCAAGCCCGCAATCGCTCAGATCATAAATCGATATTAAATTGCTACAATTTCTCAAGCCCTCAATTGTTTTCACACCAGTAAATGGCAAATGTAGCCAAAAATCCTATGAGTCCTAGAAAGGACTCGCAAGGGGGTTAAACACCTGTTTGTAGCACTGTAAAAGAAAATTAAAAATCAATACTGCACTATAAAAGATGGGTAAAGCAATGAAAGACTTAAATAATGAATTGCACAACAGTCTAAAGCTTTTTTTTTTTACGCATAATCAAGTGTTATATCGATCCTGGCAATCAATGGGCTAATGGGTTAACGGATTTATACATATCATTGAAGTCCCATGGACTAGAATAGTAGATTTATTGATTTTTTTTATTTCTGCTTTGCTAGTCCTATCGCAAATCGGACTTCTTAATACTTAATGATTGTGGTTTAACCTCTATGTTTTACTAACATCATGAGGACAGCCTCAATCACTATTGGCAGTTTCTAAATCGGTAGTTACAGGCTTGCTTAATTGATCATGATCATGTCCTTAAATGCTACTTACGGTTACATAGTTTAAGGTTTTGGCCTTCGGCCAGGTAGTTGCAGGTTTGTTCAATTTTATCGCTCTGTAACAGTTGCACATTTCATGCAGACTTATGGCTTGTATGAAGGCAACTGCAGGCTTGGAATTTAATAGGGGCCATTCTCTTTAGGTTCATCATATGATATTTATGTATGATATTTTAGTTTTGAGTCTCTTTGATACAAATATACTATTTTATCTAAAAACTGATATTTTTTTTCAAATGAAGTTGATTTTTTAAATTTGTAGCTAAAATCACCTGGATGTTTAAGACACTTATGGAGGTAGGTACGGTCATTTTCAGCCATGTTTACATTTGCAACATTTTACCTTTTCTTTCTTTGTTGTCACTTGGAACCAGTTACAGTAAGGACGTGCTGATACTGTGCATCCAAGTGAGTATTTAAGTATAATGCTGCCTTTGACACAGATTTGTGTGTCATATAAGTGTTTGTATGTTTATGTATAATTACAGTATGTCAAAAAACGTCAGGTACACTTACAGACGAATATTTAAAACTGCATAGAGACATCTATTTAGACTTTAGGGCTTTGTTGGTGTAGAAATGCAATGCTATGTGCAGCTGGCTTTACTTTTACACCCAGACATAGAGGAGCCTCACACACCACCACCTTCCTTTCTGCCTCTGTGCTCATCTAAAAACCCCTCCCACTTATGATTTGTATTACTTCAATCTTTTACAGCTGCTACACCCACACACTTAATCACTAATTAACCCTCATCACTTTTTTCAGTTACCTGCTAAATCTTTCTTTCTCCCTTTTTATTGATTCACCTTTTGTTTCATTAATCCTTTAGTCTGTAAACTTGTTTAAAAGTGTGATGTGTATGACTGTTAGCTCAAGGTCACAGGCAGTCTGTCAAATTATATATATACGGAATATGTTGGTTCTATATCATTAACAGATAATAATAATAATAATAATATATTTGGACAAAAGGAAAAACATAAAATTTACCTTTTTAAAATATACCTTTTTACTGCTGTCTAGTTAATCCATTAGTGAGTCAAAATAAACACATGACATCATTAATAACACATAGCTGATTCAATAAACTGCCACAGAGTCACTAAACTGATAAGTGAGTAGATGTCTAGTTACAAATTACATATGTATATGTTAGCTACTTTGGACTGTGAGAGAATATTTTGGAAAGATAAGATAGCAGTATCATCTCATACTGGGTATTTAAAGGACTACTTTTCTATCATGCATTTAAAAGAACATGTTTTATATATTGCAAAGTTGACACATTTTAAAAGATAGAAAAAACTGAAACAGATAAAAAAAAACAATGCTTTGATCCTTCTTTATCTTATTGGTAAATTCAGAGGAAATTTTAATAAGGACTCATGCTAATTGTGCTGTTAAAAAAATGGTTAGAATATGAAATCTAATGTAGATGTATGAGTCATACCTAGCTGCCAATGATATGTACAGACATACATATGCGATTATATTTCCTGTTTATTTAATAAAAGTTAAAACAAGTATTACTTTTTTCTATGCATGAAAAATGTCACCTTCTATCACTCCCACCTTCATGACTTTTCACGAGCTGCACCTACACTGTAGAACTCCTTTCCTTGCTCCACCAGACTATCTTCCTGCTTCAAACCCTTCAAACACTCCCTAGAAATGCATCTGTTCAAAAACACTTGTCACTGTCAGGCTTAGTATGCATAACTGCACACTCTACTGCATAAAATTACCCATAAACACAGCCTATATTGTAACACACAAACACCTCAGCTTGCATAACCCTACTGCCTTAAGCATAATCTTTTTTTTAACATTCTTTTTTTTATTGTTGAAGACACGTTAACAATATCACATTGCATATAGTAAAAGGATAAAGAACAGAACAGGACAGTTAGATCATACAGTAACACAATTCCCCAACATCTTAACCAAGATACTGTCTGCATTTTTCCTAGTATTCTGACTGAAATATTGTTACATTATTGTATTGTGCCCTGTCTATCCTTCTATGTCTTCAAACATGGCGTTTATTTTGTTTTATTTTTTGTTATTGTCTGTTTCTTATCAGGAGATAAGAACATATAAACTGGAAAATATAAACATCAACTATGTCAACTTAACGGGGTAGGGAAAAGAAAGAAAAAAAAGAAAAAAGAAAAACGGGGAAGGGAAAAGGGTAGTAATTACCTGGCGTACTCCTCCATACCCACAATGGCTGGGATTCAAAAGGTATAAGTGGTCATCCGGGCTCCCCCCGACCGCCATCCCCGAGCAAGAGCCTCGGTCCCCTCTGTCCCAGTCACGTTCCCATCTTAATGCTGTAGGCTGAGGTCAGTCATGAAGTCCAGATATTCTGGAATAGGGGGGCCGTGTTCTGCAGGACATGGGACAGTCTCTCATTTACCATAACATAATTTGTTTTTAAAATGATCTCTTTGGCGGTCAGTGTTGCCACTTTCCAGTTTTTTGCAATACAGCTTTTCGTGGTGAGAGCCATGAATTGCCACAGTTTGTTTTGCTCTTTTGAGAGACTGGGTCCATGAACCCCCAGAAGACAGATCTCTATCTCTGGCCCCAGCCTAGTTCCTGTCACCTGCAAGAACAGGTCAGTAATTTCCTTCCATACCTTTTGCACTACTTGGCACGTCCACCATATATGCAGAAAGTCTCCCCTGAGTTTGCATCCTCTAAAGCAGTCCTCGCTAAGACTATTATTAAGCCTGGACATCCGATATGGAGTATAGTAGGTCCTATGCAAAACTTTAACTGAGGTCTCCAGTAAGCTATATGTGTATGATTCTTTTGTTAGGTTGGTGCAAATATCTGTCCAAGTTGCTCTATCTAGCTCCCTACCTAAGTCTTTCTCCCATTGAAGCATGAATTTTGGTTTCTGTATGTTCTGAGAGTCGTTCAGAAATGAATATAGAGACCCAAGGAGGCCTTTGATAGAGGGCAGCTTTGCACATATAGTCGACCACCAGGAGTGTTTAGGGGTCCCATATACCCGTGCTAGTGAGGATATCCAGTGTCTAATTTTTCTGTATTTCCAGAGTTCACTCTCTGGTATGTGATATTTAGTGATAAGGGAGGTATGGGATAGTAGAGCATCTTCTGAAAACCAGATTCCTGCTCTTTTCAGTGGACCGCTAAGCCGCCATTGTCTAGAGGTGAGGCTAAACGCCGTCCCAAATTCCGGGAAGAATTTGACGGACAACAATGGCGACTGGAGGGTAGCCAGACCACCGACCGGCCCGGACCTAGTCCAAGCCGCCAGAGTTAATGATATTATGGGATTGGGATATCGCTGCCTGACGCCCGACGAGGGCACGTCCCAGACTATAGTATCCCACGAGTGGGGTCTCATTTGCCAGTTTTCCACAAAGGTCAACAGCGGTTGTAACTTACCGGAGTGGGCTAATGGGATGAACGAGAGTTTCACCGCTCTCAAATAGAGTCTCAGGTTCGGGCACAAGAGTCCCCCTTGAGACCTTTGCCAGAACATAGTCTTTTTCCCTATTCGCGGCGACCTTCCTCCCCATATAAAATTAAAAATAGAAGTTTGGAGTTTATCTATCTCCTTCATATCCAGCGGTATTGGGAGAGTTCTGAATAAGTACAATATTCTTGGCAGAACTGTCATTTTTACTGAGTTAATCCGCCCTGTCCACTAGATATTATATTTCGCTCCAGTTTCGCATTTCTTCATTTAATTGTTTAATTAAGGGCGGGAAGTTGGTTTTGTACATGTCCGACAGCTTCTTGGCGAGTCTAACTCCCAAGTATTTAATGGAGTTTTTGGGCCATTGAAAGTTAAACTCCGCTTTCAGTGCCCCCAGGACCGTGTGAAGAATGTCTATTCCCAGGGCCTATGTCTTTTCCACATTGATTTGCAGACCCGACAAGGCACTGAATTCGCTTAGGGTTGACAGCAGGGTGGGGATTGACCTCGCCAGCTCCGTTAGGGTGCAGAGAAGGTCATCCGCAAATAGCAAGCATTTCAAGTGAGGATGACCCACCTGCATTCCTTTTATCTCTGTGTTACATCTAATTTGTTGGGCCAAAGGCTCAATTGCCAAATCAAATAGTAACGGAGACAAGGGGCAGCCTTGCCGGGATCCCCTCTGGATAGCTATAGAGATGTTTTCCGATCCAGGGAGTTTCAAACAGGCCTGCAGATTTTTGTATAGTGTTCTGATCAGTTGTATGAATCAACCTTCAAAGCCAGCACTGCGTACAGATAAGACCACTCCAGTGTGTCGAAGGCTTTTTCTATGTCAAGAGCCAGCACACAAAGGTGGGTCCTGTTCTGAGAGGCTAAATGAATGACATTCATAGTCCTCTGAATGTTATCAGCTGTCTGCTGATGTCGGATGAAACTAGTTTGATCCTTGTGGATCAAATCCGGAAGGAACCCTGAGATCCTATCTGCAATAATTTATAAGGGAGATGGGCCTATAATTCTTCGGGTCTAGTGGGTCCCTGCCTTCTTTGGGAAAGACAATTAAGTCAGTCCTATTCCGTTCTGGGGGCTTTGGTTCCCCGTTTAGAATGGAGTTAAACAGTTGGCAGAGATATGGTGCTAGAATATGCGCAAAGGACTTGTAGTATGAATTGGTAAAGCCGTCAGGGCCGGGGGCCTTCGCTACTTTTAAGCTCTTGATGGCTTCAAGTATCTCCTCTACCGTTATGACTGAATTGAGTCTAGCCGCGCTCTGGTCTGATACCTTAGGAAGATCGCAGGTATCCAAGTAAGGCCGAAAAGGGTCGAGGTGGGTTGCCGTTTCGTCGAATAAATTGAGCTTTAGAAGTCAGCAAACGTTTGCTTGATGATATTTTGGCTGACCGCTACCTGTCCCTTTGCAGTTTTTATCCGCGAGATCCTAGACTCCGCTATCTTAGACCGAAGCTTCCTAGCCAACAGAGAATCTTAAGCATAATCTTGAATTGCTTTGTTCCTGTATTTCTATACTGCTTTTTAAATAGAGCTATGGAAAATGTTAGTGATCTATAATGAACAGTAATCATAATAATAATAATAATAATAATAATAATAAAGGAATTGTGTTCCACATCCCTTAAAGATGCATACAAATCTGAAGGACAGTTATGACAGCATACAAGTTTGCAATGGCACCACCCAACATTTAACCGATTTGCATCATATGCCAAGATAAACTTGTTAAACTTCTTAACGTTTGAACATCTATAAATACCATAAAGCCCCGTACAAAGAGCTCACTCTTGCAATCCATAACCATATTAAACATGGCTTCCCTTAAGCATATGACCGCTGTATCAAACCACTTTGAGCAAAGATAGGGTTGGATTATACACAAGCTAGGAATGTCTCCCACGTACAGCCGTTTCAAGGTTATAGCTATCATCAGCGTGGGGCCGGCTCCTTAGCTTGTGTAGTGGATATTTTGAGGAGGTAATTCACCACAGAAATCATTTAATATATGGTGGGAAAAAGAGCGATAGAAGCTCTCCATCGTACAGTAGTACAGTAAATAAATAGTACAGGCAGACCCCGCTTAACACTACCCCATTTAACACTGATTCGTTATAAAGCTGACACATCGCCCATTGGATATAACACAGTTTTTGCCCAACAAATCCCTGAGTGACACTGATTTGATGCTTGTGTATCATTCCAAAAAACCAAGAGCCATGAAAGGAAATTTTTAAATCGAGTTTACCTGTGATTTACCCAATGTTAAAAATGACCGGTTTAACATTGTTTCGTTTTCCTCCTTGGTCTTCTAGGAACACATGTTAAAAAGGAGAGGACCTAATACTGAACCCTGAGGAACCCCACTTACCACATTAGTCCAATCGGAGAATGTTCCATTTACCACAACCCTTTGCTTCCTGTCTTTTAGACAGCTCTCGATCCATGAGCAGATATTTACTGCAATTCCTGTATCCCTTAGTTTGCACAATAGTCTTCCATGTGGCACTGTATCAAAAGCCTTTGCAAGATCCAAAAAGACTACATTCACTGAGCTGCCTTGATCCAGGTTCCTACTAGCCTCCTCATAGAAACTAATTAGATTTGTTTGATATGACCTATCCCCCATAAATCCATGTTGACTACTTATAATCCTGTTCAAACAAGACATATTCTTGTATATTATCCATTATTAACCCTTCTAAAATCTTTCCTGCTACAGAAGTGGTCTATAATTCTCTGAATTTGCTCTTGCTCCCTTCTTAAATATAGGTATCACATCTGCTTTTTGCCAGTTATCTGGTAGCGACCCTTTGTTGAGTGAATCTTGAAAAATTAATCATAATGGTTTGCCTATTACAGAACCCAGTTCCGTCAGTACCCTTGGATGTATTCCTTCAGGAAATGGGATTTATATTATATATATATATGCATATTTGTATAAAATATTTAAGAAATGGATTGGTAATGTGCAACTTATTTTTGGCAGGAAGTTTATTCCAAAGAAGTTGTGGAAGATGCCCATATTGTGAATTCCTTCATCTGCATCATCTTCATCTGAAGTAGTATGCAATAAACAGAGCAGACCCAACTGAGCAACTAAATAACATATTTTAAAATTTGGTACCAGAAGGCTGCCAGGATGTTTTGCTGTGAACAACATCCATTTAGAAATATCTTGCCATTAATGAGGTTATATAAAACATGTAAGGTTACCTTTAAGATGGTCCAGGCCTGTTTTGCTGATGGCCAAAGAGAGGCATCTAAAATTGTAAAAGTAATTTTGAGTGTATTAACTTCATATCAGCTATGAAATTTGGTCCAAGATTCTAGGTTCTTCTTGATTTTCTTAAGGATTTGTAGATAATGCCAGGTTGTTACCTGGCATTATGATTGGGGCCCTCTCTCAACACGCTTTTGTGCTTGGAGGGTGCTTCTCAGCTCTCTCTCGTCTTTGGCTTCACTGAGCTCTTCCCCTGATAGTTTGTCTTTGTGGCTTTTTTAGCTCCCTTTTTTGTCCTAGGTTATGCCATTTTATATTGCTTCATAGCTTCCACACATTCCTGGCAGGGCAGTTTCTGCCTCCTTTCTCATGTCTGTGAGGTCACTCCAATCACTGAAGAACAATGGTTCAACCTCTCACTGTTCACCTTTCTTCTACTAAGTTCCATTGTTTCTTAATATCCAAGGTAAGCTTTCACTTTCCATCAGACCTCCTTGGTGGATTTCAGCCCAAAACTACTAAGATGCACCCTTGCCCATGTCTAGGGTTATGCTTTTCGGCTTTCCGTAAGCCCATTTTGTAGTTTTCTGCCCAAATCTACTAAGCTTGTCTATTTTCTTTATACCATCCTTGGTGGATTTTGGCCCCAATAAACTAAGCTTCTTGACTTTCCTCCACTTTCCTTATGTCCCAAATCAGCCTTTGCTAGGCTTCACCACATTCGTGCTTTCCATAAGTCCTAAATCAGCCGTCGCTAGGCTACACCTCAATCACACTTTCCATAAGTCCTAAAAAAAGCCTTCACTAGACCCCTACTTTATTATGTAATCAGACCTTGTTACCTACCTCAACTGTCCCCCGCCATGCATTGCAGATCATGCCTTCCATAATTCCTAGATCAGCCTTCACTACGTATCGACGATCATGCCCTCCTTAATACAAGCCTTCCTTAGTAGTCGTTGCTGATTCCGGCCCAAATTAGCTGTCCTTGCCCTCACCCAAGGACTCATCTGACCCTCTAAGCAGTCCGGATGTCCGGTAGCACAGGCCACATATCATACTACCCCCTCGCTGCATTCTGCTACCTCTAGCCATTAGAGAGGGACCCAAACACAAATATTTATAAATATTTGAGAGGCAGTAACCTCAAAACAGTGCTGTCTGTGGGTAGGTTTCCTGGCTTGTATTTAATCCATCCTGGGCTTTTCTTAAAGCTTTCTAATACAGCAAGCATATGCTGTTTGATACTGTAATATTTGGATTAAAGAGCAAAGCCTTTGTGAGCACATTTGCATGTCACAGCCCAGGTTCCCATAGTGTGTTGTGATAATTGTATCTCTTGGAATTCTGTGCAGGAAACAAGTTTTTTCATTTGTTTTAGACATTCAAGTGTGAACACAAATCTACTATTTATTCTAAATTGGCTGAATTTAGAATAAATTAGGCAGTTGCAAGGGCTTTCCAAATCAATATGCCAATGCCAACATTTACTCTGGTGAGCTGTCCTTCCAAAGTGGCAGGCTATTCCTGGCATACTCAAGCCCATAATGGAAAGTAGGTAGCCACTGGGGAAGCACTGTTTTGAAGGTATAAATCTGATTACAGTGCAGATAGCATTTTGAATAGCAGCAGTTGCTGATTATTCCTACTTTGTGGATTGATTAAGAGCCAAAGGTCACATGAGCAAACAGAATACACATATCAATATCAACATGACCCTTGTCCACTCAGGGATCACAGTCCAAGCAAATCTCAAATTATGTATTATGTACATATTTACATGTTACATGTTTACATTAAAAGGTTAAACTTGATGGACTAAAAGTCTTTTTTAACCACAATTAGTATGTAACTATGTTAGACATCTGAGCAGTTCTATTGATTAGTCAAGCACCTCAAAATTATTATTTAAAATTAGAGAGAGATGTTAGCTCCTTGGATTTCACTAGGGATAGATGGATCGTCTATCCCTCCTCAAATCCAGTAAGAGTACACATCACTCACATTGGTGGGCAGCATCATACATGTGACAAATAGATACAGCAAATACCAGATAGACATACATTTATTAAACATCCAATTGAGACCACAGTTGTGGGTGTGACCACTGCAGTATGTGAAGAAAAAGACTCTGCAGAGAAGGTTATGCAGTAAAATGTACTAGCCCATCAAGAAACACCTTTCAGCAGCATGTTAACAACTATTGCTGAGAGATGGTCACTGATTGGTTAGTATGACACAATGCGTAGAAACTTCTGCAGTGTATGTGTATGCATGTGCTGCAGAGACCAGAGAGCAGCACTGATATAGATATTGTTATGAGACAATAGCACATAAGTTCATACTATAAAGAAATTATCACCTGCATACGTTCCTCAGAAACTCCCCAATTGGCCACCGCCTCCTACCACAGCCATGCTCGGGCCAAATAGGACCTCCATACCAAAGCCCACCGTTGCAAGTGGAATCCTAAATGGCAAGGTTGCTCCAGGTGGTGCAGAACCAGAACAAGCTAACCAGATCAGAATCAACATCGTCCAGTGTACTTTGGTTTCCATCAGAGCCTCCTCCACCCCAGTAGTCACCCCACCCTGGACCCTCATTTCCTCCCTCCCTCCGTCACCACCAGCTCTCCTGCCTTCCACTGCATCTCTCCCTAGATGAGGAACTAGGAGCAGTGGCATCTGGGGTGTGGGTCCTGTGGCAAGGCGGAGGATGAGATAGGGTCTGCACCTAGAATTTTACCTTCTCAACATCACCCCTCAATGACAATATATTGGTCCAAGTGTTACCATAATCAAGCCTGGCTACTGAGTAGAGGATCATGGCCTGTGTGATAGTGATATGTTGTAAGCAGATGGCTACACCCCATCACATGGTCCATGATCCACTTCTCTGTTGACATGTAGGGTTATGTTTAACATTTCACCAATTGCTGCTCACTGGGGAATGCTGTGGAGAAGACATGGGCAGTGCCTATTTTTCCCCTTAGGAATAACTTTTTTTTATGGCACAATTAATGTCCTCTTCATCTGCAAGCAGTGCTACCAAATAATGTGAGTGACATATATACACTGCAGCTATTAGATAGTTATTCCATCAATGACATCCCCCCAGCAGAATGATCTCACACACAATTATTTAATCATTTATCATGTTTATTAACCCATGTTTGTTGTCAAGTTAAACTCATATCAATGCAGATCTGGTATGGGACTATCAAAGTCCAAAACTGGCCATTTATTCCAAGACAGCATTAATAGATGTGTTAAAATCTCAGAGAGATGGTGATAGTACTCTGAACCCACTAATTGTTGTCAGAGCTAAACATTCCTTGTGAAATGCCACATCATTACTCATGGTGATGGCAAGTGATTTGAAATGACAGAGAGAACTTTTTGCACTGCTTGTGGATGAAGTTCAGGAAAGTTGTTTCATGGTTACAGTTACATTACTTCCCACTGTACTGTACATAAAGATTTATTGTTTTTTTTTCCTACTTTTTTAGCTTATGACCACCTTTTTTTTTCATTACTGATTTTCTTAACATGCTGTATGTGTGCAATTGAATTGGATTACATAATTCAGGATTTTCAGCATCTGTGTAATGGAGCAGATGAAGACATGATGCATGTGCTTTGCGCATTACTGGTTACTTCTATTATATGGAGTGTTGAATCATGAATTTTTTCTTCATCAGATTCTGGTTACTATAGTATAATGCATGTGACCCTAGTAAATGTTATCTGTCATGATTTAATTGTTTAAGGACTCATTTTATTCAGTAATTTATTAATATGGCCAGGGGAGCATGGCATTGTTGCATTGGGATTATGTGTTATTGTGTGGTTATATGTTGCCTGTACATGGTTATTATGTATCCTAGTTATAATATATTATGAGGGAAAATGTTATATAGAAGTTAACTGCAGATCATTGCACACTCACACATACAGACCTTGGGTCAAGACAGAGGTATGTACTTCAAGTAGTCCTAAGCAAACACTTGGGTTTAACATGAAGTGTTTTTTTTACTACACAGCTATAGATATCTGGTGAATTTGATCTCAAGAGCCCAAGGTTGCAAGCCAGATGGGTTGACATCACACATACACAAATGGAGACAATGGAGACAATGGTGTGGTATTGAAGAGTATAAATATGTTGTTTTGATCATTCAATAAAGGTTGAGAGATAGTTTTCACATATACAAGGTGTGAGACTATTTCTGTGTGTTGTATCCTGACTTGAGGAGTGGTCTTGCCATGGACCATTAGTAACCTGTATGCAGTATTATCTTCCTGTACCTTTTGGGCCTTTCCCTCTTCAGAAGCCATACATTGTGCCACAGAGAACTGGAACTACATGATTCTGCTGGGGTAGGTTTGAACTAGGTTCATATCAAGGCCCCTTGAAGAAGCAGACCGTGACATTATCCATCATTATTATTATACAGTATTACATTGACCCCTTAAGGTTTTGACTTTTTTTCCCCACCCTTTTGTCATTTGGGATCTGCCCACACCACACCAATGGCATTAATGCACAGTTGGATATGTTTATGAATGTGCTCTATGTATATAATAAACAATAACATTGTAATACCATTATCCATGTTTCTGTGTGTTTCTTGTGTTAACTGATTTGTGACACCAACATTTAGAACAATTACTTCACTATGTTTTACTATTTGGTCATCATCATCTATAGGCATCCCTTCATGCATTGTATAATTCCAAACCATGTGACACAAGCTGCTTTACAAGTGATCACATGTCTTAATATAACCAATATGTGTTCACACACTATTTTCTAAAGCATGGGTGAACAATATATAATTATTAATCATTCTGAGTTAATATGTTGATACTTTGATGGGCCTTACCATTCCACTGAAGGCTTATTAACCATCTGAATTGTGTAATTAATGATTAATTGATACATTAAGACTATAAATAATTGTCACATGCTCATAATTATTATACATGTTGTCATTTGCACACTAGCAATGGACTGACCAGGACAAGTGTAACCATAATTGCTGTTGATGGAGTTATGATTCCTGGTGCTCCATGTGCTTCTACACGGCCTCCTTTTGTGTTTGTAGGCCTTTGTGAATAGCTTCATCATATTAGTGTAATCACCCTTGTCATCATATGTCCCTATATGGCCATGTTCCTGTGTCTATTAGCCTGTTCCTTAAATGTTCTATGTGAAGATCCAATGCCTGGCCTGTGCTATCTATTGATCTACCTGTAGCTTTCACCTCCACCATTTATCCAGCATCAATGTCAGCCAGTCCTCTGTTTTAAGCCTCATGCTAACCATGATAACATACCCTGCCCCCCAGTGTCTGAGTCCCCAAAGTTAATGTGTAGATGCCATACCTCCACATTGATGTCCAGTAGTTAAGCTCTGTGAGTACTGGGCTGTGGTGATAATCATTACAATTGTAGAGTATTGTCTATGGTGTATCTTACCCTTTAATGTTGAATGCTTCATAGAATCTGCTGCGTTTCATCTGACAATTAAATTGTTTTAAATTGCTCATATATACCAAAAGCAATGTCAATCCTTCCCTTGTGATGATTTTGCATGCTTTTCTGTTGTTTTAGATTGTTTTTCTGTCCTTTTAAGAGGTGTTGTGGCACTCCGCAATGGTTTTAAAAACATTTGTGAGTGTTCTCTAGTACCTGTGATATTTTCTTCAGTTTGTTGTAGTTACAGCACTGCCTTGATGTGCAAGTGATCCGTAAATTCTTATAAACATAGGATTTTGGTGAAAAAGTTTAATGGAGTACCTCATAATCTGTTGTCTGTGAAAAAATCAACGGAAAAGTTTGCAGTAATGTTCAACCACAGCTTGCCGCAATCACACGTAGTAGTTCTCATGCAAGTTTTTTGTTTGTAAGTTTTTGCTAATTTACTTTGGCCTCAAGCATGGTGTAAATTGTGACATTGGGGATTTACATAAGTCACTATGAGCTTTATTCTATTTAAAAATCTGCTTTGGGAGCTTTTTCCCCGTACCTAAGACATGTATTTAATACTTTTCACTCGTAATTTAAGTGAGCACAGCCATATCTCATAAACCCAAGCCTTGGAGTAAGTTACAAGGTTAAGGTTTTGTGCGAAAAGACTGTGTTCTGTAAATTACTGAGCTCAAACAGACCTAAACGTATGAGAATTCCTTAGGATTCCCCCCATTAATACACACAGTGGAGGGGATCATCTTCCCTGCTCACTCCCTGATCTCCCCCTTCTCCACTACTCCATTGCATTTAAATAGTTAACCTCTCATGTCATGATGGTCCTTTAAGGTCCTGCACCATCTAAAGATGTAACCCCTGCCGGGGGGCACTACAGTGCCCCCATTGCACTTAATAAACTAACTCCATTATATGGGGGCCTATACAGACCCCCATGGTAACCTAATTAACCCCCTACATAACATGGAAGTCTATACAGACCCATGGTTAAATAAAATAACACATGAAGTGCCATTGGGGTTAAAAACAACACTACACTATTAAGTTAACCATCCCTCCAATAAACTAATAAATAAAAGTAAATCTGAATTACTAAACCTAAAAACCATTAATTACATAAAATAAAAAATCCAATTAAAAACCTAAAATAAAAAAATAAATAAATTACAAAAAAACTAAATGATATAAGATTAAAAAAAATTGCCAAATATAAAAATATACAATTAAAATAAGAAATAATTACAGTATAAAATAAAAATAAATCACAATTAAAATAAAAAATATATATTCAAATGAGAAAAAGACATTAACCCTGTAAAATAAAATGAATTAATAACATTTACCTACACCTCATGATCACCCAGCGATGTTCATCAACGTCCTGGTCCTAAATCTTCTGTCCTGGACTAGGGAGGCTATCCAACTTTACTAAAGAGGTCCTGGTCCCCCTCAGTCTTGATTGAAGCCCATGGTCCTCATCTTCTGGGCCAAGAAAGGGCCCAAAAAACATGCATCTCTAAAAAAAATGAACTCATGTAACAGAGCTCCTGCAGCTTAAATAAGGTTATTGAGAGTTCTGATTGGCTGAAATAGATGTCAATCCTATTTCAGCCAATCAGAACGGGTTTTTCGGTTGTCATCCTGCTCGTTATCGATTTTGAATTATTTGGACCAAATAGATTGTGCAGATTTTAGATCCTTCAATGAGTGGAGACCACAGCATGGATGATCATCGCTGGAGTATCATGATGCCTAGGTAAGTATTATTAATGATTTTTATTTATATAAGTTTAATTTCTTTTTTTACTTTAATATATTTTTTATTTTACTTGTAATTTATGTTTTACTTTAAATTGTAATTCTTTTTTTATTTTACTTGGCATTTTTTATTATTTTGGCATATTTATTTTTTGACTTTATGTAATTCAGGGGGCTTTTTATTTTTGTAATAAATGGGATTTTTGTAATTTATGGGGTTTTATATTTTTTGTTATTTAGATTTATTTGTATTCTTTAGATTATTCGGCTTACTGTTTAACATAGTGTCTCATGGGGGTCTGTATAGACCCCCATGCTGTCTTAGGGGTTATTTTATTTAACCATAGTGGTCCATATAGACCACCATGGTTGATAGGGGTTAACTTAGGTTACCATGGGGGTCTAGATAGACACCATGGTATATAGGGGTGGTATTTTAATTCTTTAGATGCCCCAGGTCCTTTAACCACACCAAGGGATGCTGCAGATTACTGTCTCTTTAAGTGCTGTTCCAGCACTCTTTAAATGCTGTTCTAACACTCAGCAATGTTTTTAAAAGAGTGCTATTTAGTACCTGTACATTTTAATACCTGTAAATGCTATTTAGTACCCATACATTTTTCTTCAGTTTTTCCTATTTACGGGTCTGCTGTTATTTGCTAGTGTACAGTTAGGTCTGATTTGAATAGTGTTCGGGGGAAAGGAGTCACTAATTGTGAGAAAATTAATGAGAAATCTTGTAGTAATTTGAGGCATCGGCTTACCGCAGTTATTTGGGGTAGTTCTCTTGCAATGTAACTGAGAGCGGTTAATAGAATAGCTAGGTCGTTTTACTTTGTTATAGTTTTAAATTTGTGATATAGGGGAATAGAATAAGGCTATATTGTGTCAGGGTATTTTAGATGGAGAGAAGAAACCTTCTGTGATTTGGCAGATTTGTCTTATTTTTATTTTAGTGGCCCTACATGCTTCTTCCTGTCACATACCTGTTTTGACATTTCTAAAACAATTATCGAGAATAACTGATGACAGCACACAAAACTTGTTTAAATTCCCACATCTGTGTTTGTGTTTTCTTTTAACAGAAATAGCATGTGCAGAGCAGATTTAATCTATGCTGAGAATATTACTGGCTCATATAACTCTATTCCACAAAACTGTTCCAACGATTGAGTCATGTAAAACAATTTTGTTTAGGTCATCATTTCTTTTTTGCTTTTCGAAGTCTGTTAACTTAATTGCAATATTATGACTTACTACAGTGGGATGTCTTTCAAGTTGTCATAAAAAATATAAATAAATTACCTGTTACCTATCCCATTTTACAAGCCATTTTTCATTGCTTTCATTTCAGTTACAATAGTTGTCCATTTCTATTTTTATTTTTTAATCTGAACTATCAGTTTTATTGTGTTATAATCAGAGCCATTCCTAGACCAAACGGCAAAGCAGGCAGAAAAATTCTAGGGTACCCTAATCTCACACTATATGCTTATAAAAAAAGCAGGTTGTTTTGTGGTTTACCAACTTTCATGTTATGTATAAATCAGCAAGTTTTCGGTGTCAAATACCAGTTTGCTCCCACCTGTGACAGCTGCCTGGTGTGCCTGACACAAAGATCAGACGTGGCCATAAATATATTTTATCCATAAATTTATACTATATAAATTTATATTTAAAATAGTATATAAAGCAGGTCCTTCTTTGCCATATTGTTTTACATTGATAGATAAAAGAGCCACTAGTTGGTTTATAGTATTGAGTATTGCTTTCTTATGCAAGAAATCCCCATATCTGCAGAGACATCAGAAATCTTAAGATGACGGATTCATTCTAAATGTCTGTGAAAACATAGTCACAAAACACAAGTAAAGATAAATTAAATTCAGTAGTGGATAAAAATAACTTTGCCACAATAAATTAAAATAATAAAATAATTGAACTCAATCACATATATAGTTGTGAGCGTACGAGTTGTTGCTAACGCTGCGGGCTCGCGTAGCGAGCCAAGGCCCTCGCTTCGTGAGGGCACTGCCCGAGGGCACTGCCCGAGGGTCTCAGTTGCTGGCATGGAGTGCCGAAGGCGCTCCTTGCCAGCAACTGAGGACCCTCGCGAAGCGAGGGCCTCAGTTGCTGGCATGGAGCGCCGAAGGCGCTCCATGCCAGCAACTGCGACCCTCGCAAACTTCACGTCGCAACCCAAACAGTACGACACACACATTACGACACTCGCAAACAACATACGACACACGTTCACACACATTACGGCCTCGCAACACTCGGACGCAACTCGCGAACATTACAAAATGTAAAACACAATACATACACACAGCACATACATAAAAAACTTACCTACACCAAGAGGGAGCACCCAGCACCTCAAAAATACAACTTACACCTCGATTTTACTCTAAATAAAACAGTTTAGAGACTAAAAAAAAATCGAAGCGAGAGAAAAAATGGCCGCCGAACAAAACGAAAACGAGGCTACAGCACTCTAAACTCGCAAAACACCACAAGAAACTCGCAAAAACACCACAAAACACCTACGGATATTCCGATACAGACGTATACCACACATTACTCGCCATTTTACGCCAATGCGGAAGTACACGACTACGCTAACGGTTTGGGCTCGCGCACGCACAGTGTTACACTGCACACATTCAGCACGCTTACACAGCAGATCCACACCACTAATGCTGCAGCAACATCAAAACACATTCACAGCTCTTCCACACAATGCTTTAAAATAGGTAAAGTATATTCATTTATTAATGTATTATATATTTCATTATTACACACTAAACAGCATTAGCTACCTTACAATTTCATTGCCGTCATTTTTTGACGGGCAATTCGCTAGTACAATATATTGAAGAATATAAAAAAAAAACGCAGATATAAATCGGTGTATTTTAAAATGATAACAACCGCCACAGGAAGATAATAAGCATCTATCTCATTTATACTGTTCGAAGAAAGCTCCAAATGAGCTTAAGATTCTAAGCAGAAGTTGAAAACAACGCCCCTTTTTGCAATAGCAGATCTCCTTACTACAGCATCTCCCCATCAAGAGAGCTTCTAGCTTAAATGTTTCCCACAATTATTTGCCTTTTATTGTCGTGTTACACACTGCTTCTGCTACGGTTTTGCATAAATTGAGCTTCATCAGTATGCTTTGAGTTCTACATGCTAATCTTCATTTTATATTACAGCATCTTTAGCATTGGTTTAGTCCTTTCCCACTCTGCCTATGCCATTTTAAAAAGTTAAATCACATATAATATACTTTTGCATATTACTAAAAGTTCAGCTACACATTTAAAGTTATCTCTAAGCAATTCTTAAAAAACTAAAACATTTTATGCATCTATGCATATCACAATTCACATATAATTCAGTGCATACATGTCTCTCTTTTACAAGCAGAACCAATACCAACTTGTATTGGTAACTTCTTCTATATCAGGCTTCATGTTTCTTCCTAAAACACCATCATGAACAACTGACATTCTCTCATCAACCTTTGAAAATTATTCTTTAAAATTACATAAGATTAATTTTGCGCCATTTAACTGTGAAAGAAAGTGCCATTGTATTTAAGTAAATCATAACTTGTTTCATTTTCCTGGATTTCCACACCAGACAAAGGTTCAATGGTATAATTTAAAAATAAATTTAATGTGAATACTTTATTGATTGATGATATGAAAAATGTATTTTCCTATATTAAATTTCCATTGAAGTTTACATTATTTTCCTCTCAATCAGCTACTGATAAATAAATGCTCATTAACTTGGGGGTTTTAAATCTATTGATTTCAATGTAAAGCCATGTGGAAATGAAAAGACTGGGCATGCTCAGACCCCAGGGAATAATTAACTTTATCATCCTAGTTAATCTCTGGGGTCTGATCATGCCCAGTATTTTCATGTTTATATGGCTTTCCACTGCTTTGAGGTATAAACCCAATTTTTGCTAATAACAATAAATACTATGTATTACTTACTTATTACTCGCACAGCTTATAGAACACTTTAACTTTCCTGGTACCTGTTAAGTTAATGGCACTGATATGTGATGCAAAATATGTAAGAGACACTAACTAAGGTGGTCCCAACTTGCACATCTCCTGCCATTCAGTGAGTTAAAAAAATATTATAGTATTACAAGTGAATGTGGGGAAGCAAGCCATATGTCTTTTCCTATCTTGGAAGCTATGCATATAACTTCAAAAGCCCGAAAGTTTAACATTCTCAAGAGACAAAAAACACATATGCATATTGAGATACACATCTGGTGGATCACTGCAAGCTTGGAGGCTTTTCCTGGATTTTATTGGCTACCTTTGATAATGCTGAATAAGCTGGTATGTGGCAGTAATATATTCCAGCATTTATATTTCTTACTCTTTATTGTTATTTTTATTCCAAATGTCTGGTAGTTGCGTACAGAAGTAATACAATGAAATCCTGAAGACAATTGCTTCACAATTCATTTATAGCATTTAAACAGACATTATTACCCTATAATTTCCAAACAAAATATTGAAGTATTTTTATTCAAGTTCTTGCAGGTATCATTATAAAATAAGGTTGCAAAGACCTAACAGGAAACTTTATAACTAGGGGTACAGAGATAGTAAAATATTATCAATTAACAGTTTTTTTTCTTTTTTGAGTATTAATGGAATTGCTTACATATTTATTACTTCATGTCCAATGGGACTTGGAAGTCACCAAAACAGCAGTGTACCATCAGACATAGGACTGAAACTCAGGGGGAAAATTGTCTACATTTTCTAATTCATCAAGAATTTACTTACTGTACTTATAGACATGTTTCACTTTGACTTGTTTATCCATTTAATCCTTCTCACAAACAGCTGTATCCATTATGATGATAATTAGCTACATCATGTGGTCAGTCAATAAAGTGAATGGAATTGTGTTCAGCACCAATGAGACACAAGTAGATGCAGTGTCCAGCAATCAGAACTCACTCTGTGTTTCATCAGCGGAGTTGTTGCAAGACCCTGACGAGAAGAGTCATGGCACTGAGTAATATAGCTTGTAGTTGCACTGAGTATAGTGACACTTGAATAGAATGGTTAGCTTGGCTGCAGATATATTTCTTACTATGTATATAACAACCTATTAGCAAGCTGAATCAGTAAAATGCATTAGTTAATGCATATTTGTATTAAATGCTGTCAGCAGCCTAGAAACAACAATTTGCTCAAATGTCACAGGGGAGATTTGATTAACAGCTACTTTTACTTTTTTAGCATTAGGTTGTATGGAAACAGCCCTGCTAATAATCTACAGTAGTAAAACATAGAAACTTCAAGATGAGTTATCTTTTGCCAGCTATGTATGGGAGAAGTGATGTTCTACAGTGGTGGAAAAAATAATGAACGCATGTAGGAGAGGAATAAGTGACATAACTAGCAACACAGTTTGTATTATCATGTGAAATAAAAAAATAAAAAACATTTAAAAAAGATACAGCACTTATAATTGAAACCCTGCCTCACAGCATTAAAAGAAAACATGCTATCACTGAAGTATCTGTCTGGTGAAGACACATAGAAAATACATCTGATTTAAACAAATAAAAAATCTATTTTCAATACAGGATACTGAGACCTGATTAGAATAAAAGAATCACTGCAAACTACCAAGTGAAATGGCTATTATTTTGTCAATTTGCATTATAAGTAGAATAGGAGGTATGAGTGTTTACATCAGGAATAAAGTATATGAGTGCATCAATATACATATAGAAAAAAGCCTAGAATGGTTTCTTAAAATCTTCACTACTCTGTGTCATTGTTTCAAAGTTTTCTTCTTTTCCCTGAGGGAAGATAACTTATCACATATATAGTTGTGATCATGCGGGCTGTTGCTAACGCTGCAAAGCGAAGGCCGCAGTTGCTGGCAAAAAACGCCCGAAACCCGCGCACAGGAAAACATGAAAAACACAATAAATACACACAACAAATACATAAAAAGCTTACCTACAGCAAGGGGGGCACCCAGGACCTTAAAAACTGAAGTTACACCTCAATTTAACTCCAAATAAAAGAGTTTAGACACCCGAAAATTCCCTAAGCGAGAGAAAAAATGGCCGCCGAAAAAACAAAAACGAGGCTACAGCACTCTAAAGACGCAAAACACCACCAAACACCTACGGATTTTCCGAAAAAGACGTATGAGATCCAAAAACAAGGACGCAGCCTGCGCAACCCCAAAATCTTTAGAAACACAGTAAATACACACAACAAACAGATAAAAAGGTTACCCACAGCAAGGGGGGCACCCAGGACCTCTGCAAGTGAAGTTACACCTCGATTTAAGTCCAGATTTCGGAGTTTAGACACCCGAAAATCACCTAAGCGAGAGAAAAAATGGCCGCCAAACAAAACGAAAACGAGGCTAAAGGACCCCAAACACGCAAAACACCACCAAACAGCTACGGATATTCCGAAAAAGTCAGACGACATCCGGAAACAAGGACGCTAAATCAGCCACAGCCGCATACCACACATTAGGCGCCATTTTAGAACACTAACTTATACAATCCGGAAGTACACAGCTACCCTAATGGATTTGCCTCACGCACGCACACTATTACACTACACACTGCACACATTGCTGACACTTACACAGCAGCTCCACAGCACTGATGCTGCAGCAACATGAAAACAGATTGCCTGCTCTTCAACACAATGCTTCTTGCATATATTACTTCACAATAGGTAAAGTATATTAATTTCTTATTTTATTAATTATTCATTGCCATACCATGCCAAAGGCTCAGCGCGAGGCTCACAATGAGCGCCGAAGGATCTTAAAACACCAACAAAATAAATTTTGCACGCAAACAACATTACCTGCCTTACAATCTTATTGCCGTAATTTTTTGATGGGCAAGTCGCTAGTACTTAATAACTGATTCTGCAACCTTTAGCTACAATGACTGCAACGAAATAGTTCCTATAGTTCTGTATAAGCCTTTCACATTTAGCATAGGTATATGCAAGTAATTTATGAAAAAATTGTTTGCATGAAAAAATTCCAAAATAAACATTTAAACAGTTACCCTAAAGTTTGCTGAATTTCTTGTATTGCAAACATTTTTCTATCAATGTTGACACCCCCTGAAAATACCAGCTGAAATTAGCATGCAGAATACATTGTATATTTTTGGGGATTGTGCAGGCAGCTTTTCTTTAGATTTCTGTAATACCCAGAACAAGGTCTGTGTCCCTTCATTCACTGATTGTTTTACTTGGTGGCACATCCTTTGAGCGCTGGAGAATAGCGCGCTGTCCTGAAGGAGCCGGCAAATGCGGGCGCCCACATTGCGCGCCCAGAAAAGAGGGTGCCCAACAACTGAGCACCACCCGGTGAGAGAGCTAGAGGATGGGGTGCTGGGGAGAGAGGATATGGGGGGAGGGGGGGAGAGAGGATGGGGTGCAGGGGAAAGAGGGGATGGGGAGAGAGGGGATGAGGAGACAGAGTGAGGGTTGGGGTGCAAAAGGGAGGGAGAGGATGAGGGAGAACATGGGTGCAGGGGACAGAGAGAGAGCATGGATGCAATGGACAGAGAGTGGAGATGGGGTGCAGAAGAGGAGCGTTGATGCCTTCTAACCTGCAGTCACTCTGGGAGATGGGGATGCAGGGTTTCACGCAGTTGTTGTTAGCGCTCTTTTCTGGAGTGCAGATGTGGGCATGCAGATTTGTCCACGCTTACAGGACCGAGCGCTGTTCTCCCCAGCTCAAAATTTGTTGTGCTGTTTTACCTACATCGCAGGTGAAACTTCTCCCAGCCCCAGTGATCTGTCCCTGTAACCCCCCAGCCCCAGTGATTTAACCCAACACCTCCCCCACTCCTAGTGAATTGCCCCTGTGATCTCTCCCTGCCCAAGTGAATTGCTCCATTGCAGGTCATTGCAGGACCATAAATTCTCATTCGCCTAAAAGACAAATTAGAATAGGAAGAAGAAGCTGAAATGTTTGGTTTCAGTACAAATAATAATTTGTCCGAGTTTATCAAGGAGAGGGTGTATGTCTAAAGAACAACTGTGTAACCGCTCAAGCATTTTTACTTGAATATCGATTTATGGTCCTTTAAGGACCCAGTGTATTAGTCATCTATACTGGCTTGAAATAGGATTGCTGATTGGCTGCATGCTCACATGGACTGGGTACACTTTTACAAAATCATACCCAGAGAAGCCTGATCCTCAATCCTGAGGGTGTAAACATCATCTGCAGAAAAATAATACAAAGAGTTAACATCATTGGAAAGAGACACAAACTATAAAAAGACTTACCTCCGTTTCAAATAAGTCTGGCCCGGAAGAAGCATCTGCGAAATGTGCGAGTCGGCCACCATCCACAAAGCAGTCCACCTTTGATGATGTCATCTGAGAAGCGTTTGTGAGACTGAGTTACAAACCCTGGGAGTCATCGGCATCTACATGCCAGACACTTGGCTCTTACAAATGAGATAAGAACTATTGTACTCACCTATTATGCAGATGTACACTCCTGTGATATAACGGTAATGCAATACTTGATACTATTGTTAAATTGTATGATACATTTCGGACTAGTTAGAGACATATTTGCAGTATATTTCAGAGGAGCAATCAGCTCTGGGTATTATGTAGTCTATCCATCTTGCTTAGATTTTTTTCTAGGGTCAGCTATTTTGACAGTGTAGTAAGTTAGAACCCAGCAGTAGGTAGATCACGTGGTAAGTGACGGGCCCCCAGTTCCACTACAAGCAAAAAGTTTTATGCACAGTATAGTGTAGTTAGGGGTACTCTAAAGCAGGGGATAAGTGGGTGGTCCCCAGTCCGGTCACTACAGACAGATTAGGGACTGACCCACCATATAATACTATCCACATTTGGGGTATATCTTTGCGCCAAGTATCAAGAACTCTCAAGCACTTTATTGATTCAGCACTGTTCACTTATTAGCACTTTGTTTTGTTTTTTCACAGTAGCAAAACCTTAGTAGAATCCATACAATTAATTAACAAATTAATTATAGTGATTTCATAATCAATCCTTTGTTTATGTATTTGTGTTTATGGACTATGAGAGATGATGAATTACAAAGATTTAACTAGAATCATAATTGATTTATTTGCTCAGTCTTGTTAACAATTGCAATGATATTTAATAACATAGTATAAGATTTTGTGCAAACATTTTGTTGTCTTATACACATGTATAATACTATCTGTCTACTAATCAAAGGTGGCAACTGTATAATTTTATCCTTATTAATGAATTCTTATTCATCGTAGTTTTATTGTTAACATATGTAAAATAAAGATACAAAATCAATTTTGCGGATATTCTCTTATATATATTACATTATACTTTATAGGATTATCATTACAGAAAGAGTGTATTTTTCTATATTCAACCATAAAATATTATGATGGTATAATACATTTAAACTTCTTCCAAAAAGGCATATTTTCTGATGTTTAGACCTTTTGTTATAAAGTCTCTTAGGGGAGGAAAATTACTAAAGAATAAGGGTATCTTTCTTTTGCTCATTTTTCATGTTTGTATACATTACCTGCAACCGCTTTTTTTTAATGCAAAAATTGTTTGCATTTTTTCATGCAAACATTTTTGCTAGGTGGGTTATGATGCTCCGCTACAGGATTCATACTTAACCCCACCTTACTTTAAAATGCCTTTAAGGAATTTTAGCCTACTCTTCTACACAGAACTGCTTCCTTGAAGAAACAATGGTAGGTTTGGTAGCATGAACTGTTCTTTTCAGATCCTGCCACTGCATTTC
Source organism: Discoglossus pictus (assembly GCA_027410445.1). Classification (NCBI taxonomy): domain Eukaryota; kingdom Metazoa; phylum Chordata; class Amphibia; order Anura; family Alytidae; genus Discoglossus; species Discoglossus pictus. Next base: position 153,978,039 of record CM050165.1, read on the forward strand.
TATTGCATTTAACTCTGAACTTTGACTAGGCCACACTTCGTAAGAATCTTCTCATGCAAGGCAGAATTCAGCTTTCCTTCAATCATGACAAGTCACCCAGGTCTTGAGCCAGGAAAGAATCCCTAGAGCATCACAGTATCACCATTACGTTTGACAACTGACATGTTGTTTTCACTGATGTTTTTTCTTTACACCAGATATAATGGAACCCATCTCATCCTTTAGGCTCCATCGAACATTCTCCAAAAAGACTTGTGGATGACAAATATGAAATAATAGAGGAAATCAGGAGTTGGACAAATACCATTTCACCTAAACTGCCTTAAACACAAGTATATTTTATAAATGTTATTTGTATGTTGAAGAACCTTGGGGTCCCTCTTAAAGGGACTCTGTTACCCCAAAATAAAGCTCTTATTTTAGCTTACTCTCGAAGAGCATGAAATCGCTATTCATTATGCTAGACATTTCTTGTAAAGTAAATAAGTACTGAGATATTCAGCATTGTGTGTGTTGCATTATTATGCAAATGAGCAGCTCTGAACTAGCAGTTAGCTGATTTGAGGGGCTAATTAGTAATAATTTGCTTGTTTGTTTCTGTGGTGACAAAATATTTTGCCCCAATGTTATCATGCAATTATCATGCTATACAAGAGGAACATTAGAGCAGTGTCTTGATTCTATAAGACTTGACTGAACAACAATCACAATTTTAATATGATGATGTGAAAATAATATGTAGCCTTGAAGATACTATTTAGCAGTAGTGGATTAATTTGCATTACCTTCCTTAGTGACAACAGTGATGGGCGATTTTAATGTTATTTTCCAACCATGCTTCATGCCTAAAGTGGATTATTCATGAAATTAAAGTGGGTGTTGGCATAATGATTGGTGTGACACAAATGTAAGCGTCATGACTAGCCATGGATCTTTGGTTTCCATTGGATGTTATTGGTATGGTTTGTTGTTAAGTTTATATTCCTCCTAGAGGACTTTTTTGAATTTTATGAAGGCATGATAGTTGATTTTGTTTTAGGATGCTGAACTGAATCTTTGGAGCTACAGAGCATTTTAAAAGAGAAGTTTGATCTAAACTCAGATTGCTTTTATATGAAAGAATTTGCTTATGGAAGTGCAAATATACAGTATGTGGAAAAGCTTCTGCACTAAATCTCACCAAGCTCACTGTCAATGACAAAAAGAGATATTATAATAGCAACTTTGACTATCCACACACTTGGTGAAACTGGCAAAACTACAAAAGTCTCACAATGTATGGTACACTTAACAATCTGTATGTAATTACTGTACAACACCAGTATATAATGTTGTAACTGATTATTATTATTTGCATTTAAAGGACCACTGTACAATGAAAAATAAATAAATAGGTTTAAAAACTTTCAAAATAATTAAGCCAAAAAAAAATAATTAAGCACATTTTGATTTTGAATACGCTGATGGACCCTGGCGGTATCCATGATACATTGGTGTGTAAGAAGAATCTTACATTGTTGGAAGGTTTTGATGCATCTGTTAATCTGTTAATGTAAATGTCTTGCCTCTGGGCCTGTGATGGGGAAGGGGAGTGATTTCACTTTAAGTTTCATCTTTCAACTATCTAATAAATATATATGACTTTTCCCTGCTCCCACCTCCCCCACCATTTTCTCCTCTGTTACATAAGAAAAACACCACCCACAACCCAGCACTCAGGAAATTAAGTAGTAAATATAAAATGTATCCTTTTACTCAAAAATTATTTTCAACTATTCAGACTTTTCCCAAAAATATTTTTATGTCCATGTTTTATACAGCTTCTAATATTGTTAGTTTGTTATAAAGTGAGAGTTGGTGCTCTATTAAGGTTTGTTCATTATCAGATTGAATGCTTCTAACCTTTTTTCTATATACAGTGCCTTGCAAAAGTATCGCTCCCCTGGCATTTTTTGTGTTTTGTTGCCTCGCAACCTGGAATTAACATGGTTTGAGGATTTGCATAATTTCATTTACAGAACATGCCCACGACTATGAAGATGTTTTTTTTTTTTATTGTGAAGCAAACAACACATAGGACAAAATAAGAGAAAAAGTAAATGTGCATAACTATTCACCCCCCTAAAGTCAATACTTTGTAGAGCCACCTTTTGCCGCAATCACAGCTCCAAGACGCTTTGGATAAGTCTCTACGAGCTTGCCACATCTTACCACTGGTACTTTTGCCCATTCCTCCTTGCAAAACTGCTCCAGCTGCTTCAAGTTGGATGGTTTGCGCTTATGAACAGCAATCTTTAAGTCTGACCACAGATTTTCTATTGAATTGAGGTCTGGGCTTTGACTAGACCATTCAAACATTTACATGTTTCCCCTTAAACCACTCAAGTGTTGCTTTAGCAGTGTGTTTAGGGTCATTGTCCTGCTGGAAGGTGAACCTCCGTTCTAGCCTCAAATCACGAACAGAGTCATACAGGTTTTGCTCAGGAATATCCCTGTATTTAGCACCATCCATCTTTTCCCTCTGACCAGTTTCCCAGTCCCAGCTGCTGAAAAACGTCCCCACAGCATGATGCTACCACCACCATGTTTCACTGGGGGGATGGTGTTCTTTTGGTGATGTGATGTGTCGGCTTTGCGCCAGACATAGCGTTTTCTTTAATGGCCGAAAATTTAAATTTTAGTCTCATCAGACCAGAGCACCTTCCTCCATACATTTCGGGAGTCTTCCACATGCCTTTTCGCAAGCTCAAAACGTGCCATTTTTTTTTTTGCCACTCTGCCATAAAGCCCAACTCTATGGAGTGTATGGCCTATTGTCGTCCTATGTACAGATACTCCAGTCTCTCCTGTGGAACTCTGCAGCTCCTCCAGGGTTACCTTGGGTCTCTGTGCTGCCTCTCTGATTAATTCCCTCCTTGCTTAGTCCATGTGTTTTGGTGGGCGACCATCTCTTGGCAGGTTTGCTGTTGTGCCATGTTCTTTCCATTTGGTTATGATAGATTTAATGTTGCTCCTGGGGATCATCAAATATTTGGATATTTGTTATAACCTAACTCTGACTTATACAGTACTTCTCAACAAAATTGGCCCTTACTTGTTTGGAGAGTTCATTGGTCTTCATGGCAGTGTTTGGTTAGTGGTGCCTCTTGTTTAGGTGTTGCAGCCTCTGGGGCCTTTCAAAAAAGGTGTATATATGTAATGACAGATCATGTAACACTTAGATTGCACACAGGAGGACATCATTTCACTAATTATGTGACTTATGAAGGTAATTGGTTGCACCAGAGCTTTTTATGGACTCATAATAAACGGGGTGAATACATATGCACACTCCAACTTTCTGTTTTCTATTTCTAAAAAATAGTTTTATGTATATATTTTTCTCATTTCACTTCACCAACTAAGACTATTGTGTTCTGATCCATCACATAAGATTCAGATTAATAAAACATTGAATTTAAGGCTATAATGTAACAAAATAGGTAAAAAGTCAAGGGGGTGAATACTTTTCCAAGGCACTGTATATGCAGATGCTCCTTGTAATTTGGTCTCACTAAGGCATATAGGGTGCTCCAAACATGGACTTCTTGCTCACTGTGACTTAGGGAGTGCAGCTACACCTCACTGGTGAGGCTGAAACATACATGTGGGTTTTGCTGTCTCTCCCATTCATTGTAGAACCACATTGCATTTTTTTGAGTTAGACAAGACTGATATGCAACAGGATAATTTTCTCGAAGAAGGGAATAACTGAAAAAAAGGTTTTAAGGTATCTAAGGTATCAAGGTTTATTAATTCTCAGATGTAGCTATTTTTTCGTGAAGTACAGTAGCTTTTTAACAAGTGACATTGACATTAGGTGTGGTCCATCAGGAACTGGAAAAGGGGGCCATGACAGCTGACATCAGCTACTCTAAATCAGGGCTAGATACAGGATTCCAGTACTTGCTTTATTGGGTGTAACAAAAAAATAGGGCATGAGCAAAAATGTTTAACTTGTATGATTACCAAAATACTGGACCTCAGACCTTTGTATCAACAATGCAAAATAACTAATTTAAATTGCCCCTTGCATTTTGTTGCATTATGCCATATTAAAATAGAACTAATTGTAGAAAATGCTACTTTGTAGACAAATTAATAGCTAAGAGGTTATGCAACAAGTAATTACATTGACGTAAACCATAGTGATTGCTTAAGAGCATTTAAGGAACAAGTAAGGATATGTGTAATCTCATTAATGTCAAACCAAGTGTGGTAGAAATAGAGAATAAATTGCTTTTACTCACAGCTAGTTTTGATGTTTCTATCGTTCAATTAAAAGACTGGTATTCTAAATTACAAAACTATTTTTAAGAAAATAAATATAGAAATATAACATGAAAGCAATATAGTATAACTTTGCTACTCTTTAGATAGACTTGTGAAATTAAACATGTTTGTGGAGTCTTGAGGTTAAAAAAAATATTTTTAGCACATGTCATGTAACAAATAATGCTAATCTCACAAACTTTAAAATTAGTTATAATTATTGTAATAGGCACTTCTTAATGCCTTACTTTGCGATGTTCAATAGCAGTATTGTGATTGGCAGTGATCAGAGAAATGAGCTGTGAAATATTGAAGTCTGTCATAGCTCTTAACAATATTTATTAAGATTAACATATTCAAATAAAGTTTGTGATGCTTTTCCACTAGATCTGCAGAGAAGTCAAAATGCATAGTGGTTATAAAGATGGTGATCACTTTTAGTGTTTCTTTTTAACAAAACCCCCACCATTAACAAGCCTGTAAAATCCAATAATTGATCTTCATTGCTGATAAATGAAGCCAGTTTTCAATTGGTTTTCTACAAAACAGAGCTCAGTAAATATGGTGAAGGACTACAATGCATGTTTTCTATACATGGCAGCCATATGATCACTTTAGTGGCTTAAAATATATTTGTAGTAAGTCATGTATCTGATTATAGAGTATAATATGACACCTGGCTGCATTGTGGATGAGATTTGGAGTTAAACTACTATGTCTTAAATGTGGGTCTTTTCTGTTAATACATTGGTTCACTTTTGTTTTTTTTAAGATACTTTGACTGATTCCATAGGGGAAAGTCCCTTTAATATTGGCAAAGAAAATGTTATGTACAGTTCACAATTGTTTTTCCTCCACAGATGAATATGTATTTAAGCTTGTTTGATGAGTTTAGCATACTGTACTAAAGTACTACATTAAATGTGTATTTTATATTGAAAACTTTTTACTTAACCGGATTCAATATCATTCGTTACATGTGTCAAGGGGTTTGATAAAAAGTTCTTGTTGTGTCATAAGTGGAATTATGAATCATCATTTTCCTTGTTTCTGTGGGGTCTTGCTATTAATTAGAAGTATTTTACATTTATTTTCTAATTGCCAATAGCATCACATGTCCTGAAGGGGAGACTCACTAAACTATCTCTGGACTGTCAATCGCCGCAATGGCAATATCCCCTCTATGAAATAGACACATTGCAGCCCTTGAGATGCTTAGTGAATACCAGTAAGATGCTATTAAGAAAATTATCTTGAATGAGTATTTCGTATGAGCAAAACAGAAACCGAGATCTTATATTACATTAAACAATAACTGGTATTCTATATATGTAGATAAAATCTACTTAGTTTGTGGCTCTTAAATCAAAAAAATCATTTATAAATGGTACTAAATATAGCCAGTGCCAAAATTAATGTGGTATGATTAATGGTTGTTGCTTACATTTGAAAAACATAGTCTATTTCATATTAAAGAGGTAATAAGTGGCTACTTATCAAAATTCATAGACTGTCAAACTATGAGGCACTCCTAAGACTTGATTACATAATGTATTGTCATAGATCCTAGTGGAATATACATGTTTGGTAAGGGTGTATGTTATTTTGCAAATAGCTTAAATAAACTCTTTAATGCTGCCCCAATAGAATCAAAGGAAGATTCTACGAATGAGTCACCAATATGCTAATGGAAAAATATTTTTCAGATCCACAGGCCTAAACTGCCCGACAAGATAGCTAAGCCAAAATGTGCTAAATCCACCACCTGACAGTAAAGATCCAATACTAGCTTCTCAGTCAATAACACTCAACATGCTGTTTTGTTTTTTCTCGATGTTCCCTCATTATTGGTTGAGAAGCCAACTTGTGCTACTCACTATAAAAATAAATTCTCAAGCAATACCTTGTGAGACAGAAAAAAAATATTTCTATAGTACACTTATAATGCTACATTTAAGAAAATGTTGCTGTTTCTTTTGGTTAGAAAAATATTTTCAACAAAACTTATTATTCTCTATAGTAACTGCTTTGTGTTTTTTTACTCTGTTTACCTTTTTATTTTTACATTATTCTTACTCACCTTGATTTAGTATAGATAGTTACATGGTAATTGAGGTTGAAAAAAAGACATTTAGTTCATCAAGTTCAACCTTTTTATAGTTCCTCTGATCCGCCATATGTGGATTATTTGTTAATTGTTAATTGATCCAGGGGAAGACAAACAGGAAAAAAAAACAGTGAATCTTTGGCAATTGTCTCAAAAGGGAGAAATACTCCCTGGATCAATACTTCTTCTCTAATTATACAGGATCACCCTGAATGCCCTTTATATTTAAACATATATCCAATCCTTTTTTAAAGTTATCCATCAAATCCTCTGTAACCACCTCCTTTGGTAGAGAATTCCACAGATTAACTACCCTTACTGTGAAGAACCCTTTTCTTTAAGGTGAAATCTATTTACTTCTAATCTCAAAGGATGTCCTCTTGTCAGTTGAAAACATCTATTGACCCTGGTTATGTTTATATAAGGTAATCATATCCCCTCTTAGATGCCTTTTTTCTAGAGAAAATGAGTTTAATTTGGTTAGGCTTTCTTCATAACTTGGGCCCTCCATTACCCTTATTAGTGTTGTTGCCCTTCTTTGTACTTTTTCCAGCTCAAAAATGTCCTTTTTATGTGTGGTGCCCAAAATTGTACTCTATATTCCAAATGAAGGCGTACTAGGGCTTTGTATAGTGGCAGAATTATATTTGCTTCCCTTGCTTCTATACACTTCTTAATACATGCTAATATTTTACTTGCCTTTGCAGATGCTGCTTGGCATTGAGCACTGGTGGCTGTCCACAAGTGCTCCCAAATCCCTTTTAATACCTGTTACCCCTTGATTGGCTCTGTTAAGATTATAAATTGCATGGTTATTTTTCCTTCCCAGGTGTATAACTTTACATTTATTCGTTTTCAATCTCATCTGCCATTTAGTTGCCTATTTCTCTAACTTATGCAAATCCCTTTGGGGGGAAAGTACATCATTATCTGATTTAATTACCTTGCACAACTTACTGTCATCAGCAAAAATGGAGAAAATACTTTCCAATCCTACTTCTAAGCCATTAATAAATATGTTAAAAAGGAAAGGACCTGATACTGAACCCTGAGGAACTCCACTTACCACATTAGTCCAATCGGAGTCTGTTCCATTTACAACAACCCTTTGCTTCCTGTCTTTTAGCCAGCTCTCCATCCATGAGCAGATATTTACAGCAAATCCTGTATCCCTTAGTTTGCTTAATATTCTCCCATGTGGCACTGTATCAAAAGCCTTTGCAAAATCCAAAATGACTACATCCACTGATTTTGCCTTGATCCAAGTTACTTCTGACCTCTTCATAGAAACTAATTAGGTTTGTTTGACATTACCTATCCATTGTACATTTAAGTTCAGTATTTTTACCCGTCGGTTCTCTGTCCCAGTCTATACTTTGTATTGCTGCCCATAGACCGTTAGAATGGGCCCTTTTAATTTAAGAGTTTTTGTTGCCCCCTTACAGTTTTGTTTTTTTACTTCAATCTCAAATGAGACTGTGTTGTGATCACTGTTTCCCAAACGTTGCTCTATTTCAACATTTGATACTATATCAATATTATTTGTGATGACTAAATCCAAGATAGCCTAATTTCTAGTTGGCTCTTGTATAACCGGGGCCAAATAATGATCCCTGAGTGTGCTCAAGAACCTGCTCCCTTTTAGCTGAACTGCTGGTCTCATTCATACAGTTTATTTCAGGGTAGTTAAAATATCCCATTATTAGAACTTGCCCATGCTTAGCTGCATTTCCAATCTGTAATAATAATTGCAGTTCCTCACTTTCAATTATATTTGGGGGGTTATAGCATACTCCAACTAATATTCCATTTGAATTAACTCAACCCACAAACATTTAATATTACCAGCATAAATCTCTTCTATGACTATAGGCTTAAATTCAGGCTTAACATACAGACAAATCCCTCCTCCACTTTTACCATTGCCAGATTAACAGTCCAGTCATGAGATTAAAGCCCACCATGTTATAAAGATAACAGAAATCCCCCAAGTGGCCCTGATCAAAAGTTTGCATACCCTTAGTTCTTAATACTGTCTATTGCCCACTTTAGCATCAATAATAGAACCTTCACCTTTTTCTGCTGTAACCACTGGAAGGTCAGCTTGGCCTTGTGCTTAGAGTCATTGTCATGCTGGAAAGTCCAAGTTCATCCCATGCGCAGCCCTCGTGCAGAAGAATGCAAATTGTCTGCTAGTATTTTCTGATAACATGCTGCATTCATCTTGCCATCAATTTTCATAAGATTCCCTGTGCCTTTAGAGCTCACATACCCCCAAAACATCAGTGAGCCACCACCATGCTTCACAGTGGGGATGGTATTCTTTTCACTATAGGCCTTGTTAAACCTTCTCCAAACATAGAGCTTATGGTGTGCCAGAAGCTGTGAGGCATGTCAAGGTGTTGTCAGGCAAATTGTTAGTGGGCTTTTTTGTGGCATTGCCGCAGTAAAGGCTTCTTTTTGGCAACTCAACCATACAGCCCGTTTTTGGTCAAGTATCATTGTATTGTGCCATTGAAACAACCGTCTTTTTCCAGAGCAGCCTGTATTTCTCCTGACATTACCTTTGGGTTTTTCTTTGTATTCTGAACAATTCTTCCGGCAGTTGTGGCTGAAATCTTTCTTGGTTAACCTGACCTTGACTTGATATCAAGAGATCCCTGAATTTTCCACTTCTTAATAAGTGATTGAACAGTACTGACTGGCATTTTCAAGGCTTTGGATATCTTTGTATATCCTTTTCCATCTTTATGAAGTTCCATTACCTTGTTACGCAGTTCTTTTGACAGTTCTTTTCTGCTGCCCATGGCTCAGTATCTAGCCTGCTCAGTGCATCCACTTGAGAGCTAACAAACTTATTGACTATTTATACATAAACAATAATTGCAATTTAATAAGCCACAGGTGTGGGAAATAACCTGTAATTGCCATTTTAACCTGTGTGTGTCACCTTGTGTGTCTGTAACAAGGCCAAACATTCATGGGTATGTAAACTTTTGATCAGGGCCATTTGGGTGATTTCTGTTATGATTATGATTCTAAAAGGAGCCAAACAACTATGTAATAATAAATGGCTTCATATAATTACCATCCTTCAATAAAATAAAAAAATTTTAGAAAATCAGTTAAAATTTCAAAATAAATGCAAACATTTCACAATTTCTGCCAGGGTATACAAACTTTTGAGCACAACTGTAATTGTAATGCTCATGTAGTTTTTCAGTAAGTGAAAACAAGTTTGAAATCATTTAGATATGTTACACTTCTTCAGCAACAATCAGTCTGCCTGAGACAGTTGACATTTTCCTTTTAAGATGTGATGCAGATCACCATGTTTACTTTACACAGGCCCCTAATCAATTGAGCAGTTGTTGGTTACTGGAGCCCGTAATGTAGCCTGTAAACTATTTTGCTATTCAATTGGTGTCTTTTAGCTTTCTGCAAACCATTTGCGGGTTACAGGCTGAAAATTCCTGCGGTTATCAAAATCATAACTCCCAACCCATCTAAGCCTTTATTCTTTGAAGCCTGCAAATGTTACAATCGCTAAAATCACAAATCACTATTCAATTGCTACAATCACCTTCAAAGCCGGCAACGGCAAAATGTAGCCAAGTATATTGCGGGTTCCAAATAGGACCTACAAAGGGTTTACAGACTAGTTTGTAACACTGCAAAAGACAATTAAAACACACCAATTGACTTTAAAATATGTGGAAAGCAATGGAAGGCATTGCAATTCATTGTAAACAATTCCAAAGAAACAAATAGGCATGAAAAAAATATTTTATATTCTCATATGTTGGAATGGTCAGGCATACGCCAATATGAAAAGTCTTGCTGCAAGATGCTGAAAGCAATTAAAGACACATTACTTGATTAAATTGCAACACAAAAACATGAAACTTACTGCCATATTATACCTTTCTCACTCACAGAGGCTCTAATGTGGACCCTAAAAATACAAAGATATTCTTATATACATCTCACTCTCAGATCTAGATTGGGAAAAAAAATAGTGGGCAAACTACAACACCACATGACATATATCAAGTATCAGGGTAACATACAGCACACTGATACTCTAATCCATCAGGAAGGGCCACAAATACACATGGAGGCTGTGCAGAGGCACGGAAAGCAAAAGCCAACTCACAACCATCAGGGATAATCTCCGCTACACCAATCCTGGAAAGTCCCATGCCATTGATAGTGTCCATGTGCCAAGATGTATATCCATTATCACTTGGTCAAATCCCATCAAGTGTTGTGCTATCAATTCACATTATCCTCTGTCATATTCTCATCAGCCCTTCAGGGGAATGTTGGACCTCTCGTGTATTAACCCTATATTATTAAATTAGTACTATTATTATTATATGTATTAATCTATTGCATAGTAACTAGGGATCATTAGTTTACATAGATAAGAATGTGACACAAATGTGATGTATGTGGATGTCCGAAAGCCCCAACCATTGAAAACACACTGACAATGATAACGGTATAACAAATCTTTATTTCATACACAGAGCACACTCAGAAATGTACAAGACTGTGCATTAATATCATGGGTGTGGTGTGGGCGGATCCTCGAAGGACAAGAGGCTTTTTGTGCAAAAAGGGGGTACCTAAAGGGGGGAATAATCTCAAATAATCATGATGCATAGCACCTACCAGGGTCACATGTGGTCACTACACCACTTCAACCGGACTCTGATGAAGAAATCACTTAATTTAATTGAAGTAATCAGTAATGCGCATAGTACTTACTTTTGGTTATCATCTGCTCAATTAAACAGATGCAATAAATCATGGATAATGTCATACAATCCTATTCCAAACAAAGTGTGTTTTCATATACTAAGGAACATCCCAAATAGGTTATCAGAATCTGGAAAACAGAAAGAGAAGGTTAAGAATCATGACTTCATGATTCGTGTTTATTGTGAATCTCAGACCCACGGCTATCCCCAACACAAAATAGGCTACTACAGTTTATGTACATGGCTACCAAGTCACATATCGCTAAACATTGGAAAACGGATACACTTGAGCTTCAGGCTATAAAAAACAAAATAAACTATCTAGCAGTAAACGAGCACATGACACATATTTTGGCAGATTCGGTCCAGAAATACAGAGACATATGGGACCCATGGTTAGCATATGCGGGCTAGCAAGGTGGGAACACAAGTGGGTAAGGCAACAGAGAGAGGGTAAACAAAAGGGAAAAAAAAAGAAGGGGAAAAACTAGGAGGAGGAGGAAACGTGAGAGGCGCTGGAGAGTCCGGCGAGGAGCTATGAAGTCCAACAAGGTAAAATGAATAGAAATTATAATTCTTGTTTTCTTATATATTATATGTGAAAATACAGATGACACTACAGTTTTGAATTTTGTTCAAGTTTAGGTGTGTAAGAATGAATAAAGGATATGGGGGATTGATATGTTGAATCAGGTTTCTGGGATCAAGAATAGATACCTTGTACATAGGAAGGTAATTTTTTAAGGGTAGTAAGGAGGGAAGGGCTATAGGCTTAAATGACCAGGCTTAAACCCGAGTATGTATAAATAAGGACAAAAAAACCCTATTGGAGATTGTTTTTCTGTTTTTTTTGTTTTATTTTAGAATTTCACATTTGGTTAGTTTAGTTGGCGTGGGTAGGATTTATTTAAGTTAAATGCTATATGGAATGTTGCAGGTAGGGCAAATACAGAGAACACTAGAAGGGGCATTTGGGGATTAAGGTTATTATCGCCTATTGTAATAGGCCCCATTAAGCCTAGCCTGCGAGCTATGGATTACTGAGTCGATAAATGAAAAGTTACAGAGGAAAAAAAAATAAGTTATACCCATTTATGGTTAGTGTTGTATTACTAGAAAACGGAAAAGGAAGGGGGAGAGGTCACGTTGATTGCAGAGTCAGGCTACATATGTTTATAAAAATGGTTGTAGAAGGTTAATTCCTGACCTGTGAGTCATGGCTTACTGATATATTGTTTGTTTAATGTTGGAAGTGACCAATAAAAACTATTGATGAAAAAAGAATCATGACTTCATGGTCGTAAGATTGGGCTATTAAGACCTACAGAGGCAAGAATGAGACATCAATCAGAACACTATTTGTATTGAATTCAACACCTCATCTCAATGGCAATCCACATTGAACATCAATTGCTGAAATATTCACACTTTGTAGCCAGGCAATAATATGTCAACATTTATGCCAATTAATATTCATTGAGGCGTTAGGATGAGGAGGACTTAGGGGATGTTCTCACCTACCTCCTCTTCTTCCACAGCAATATCCCACCACCTTCCTTGCTTGCGCACCTCCTCCCTCTACCACGATGAGGAGGTGTTAGAGTGAGGGGTGCGGCCACCTGGTGTGGCTGTGTAGCAGCTGCCGTTGGCAATAAGGTGTGAATCAAGGAGGCTATCAGCTCTGGATGCGATGATGGTGGAGCCGATGGAACCTAAGGCTGGATAGATATGTCCTGGCCTTCCACCAATACCAATAGCCGCTCAATGAGTGTTATCTGGGCTTGTCTGTCCCTATTTGCCTTTTGCTCATACCTCTCCATCCTTCGATTGTGCCTCCTCATCTCACCAGATATCGACCTGATGCTGTAAACGAGAGAGGTCGCAATATCATTCTGCCTTTCCATCTGGAGTGCCAGTTGTTCCATTATGGAGGAATTGCTTTTGTCCTCCCTCTGGATCTGGTGCATGAGCTCCCTCAAAGTGGCTTGTGAGGGTGTGTGAGATCTGTCTCTGGATATATCAGGCCTTTCAATGAGCTGTAGCGATGACAGGGGTGCCGGAGGGGATGGTGTTGGTGTCGGCCGTGTCGGTGGTGTTGGTTTCCGCCGTGGCGATGGTGTAGCCCAGGTTGGGCGAGCCCAGGTTGGTAGAGCGGTGGGGTCCTGTCAAGGCATCAATGGTATCAGAGCAGGTGGCAGTGGTGGGCCTGCTGATGGGGGTTTCCACTACCAGAACATCTGTGGAGGTGGTGGTGGTTGCTGGCTCCATAATATTTGAGGTGAAGGTTGAGATGGATGAAAAGGCTGAGAATGTGCCTGTGATGCGTGCGAGAGCCCGGGGGGTTATTCCCACAATGGTGGGTGGCCATCTTGCTGCTGATGGGCCAGCTTCCTTTCACGGTCCCCGGCCCTCTCAAATATTTTCAGCATCCTCCACCACCACTTGCAGGGGTGGATGTGATTCCTTCTCCTGTGGAACCACCGCCTGTGTCTCTGTGGGTGGTAGGCCTGCTAGGTACTGAAAGGACAATAGTGTTTGAATTTTTATTGTCTAAACAATTGTTTGCTGTTTGTTTCTTTATCCCTAACATCATGGTTACTTGTAATTGGCTGTGGTGATTGTTTTATGCAGATAAACATTGACCTGTATCATGAGCATTGTGGATCATGGCTCATATCAATATATGTAATGCTGGTGCGGTGTGCCATCTGCAGTTCATTAGGACACATGCTCAGCTGAATCTGCTGTGTAGTGTGTGAGACTGACCAACCTGTTTCCAATTCTCAGCAAAGGGTTGCTAACATGCAAATGAGACATGGTCCCGGTTAGGCTAGTACATGACACACATATGCAGTCCGAGTCTGTACTTGCATATAGTTGCGTTTGCACACCCATACATGTACACTGCTACTCAGAATCAGTTGTTGTTTTTTTTGTTTTCTTTTTCCAATCAGTTTTATTAATCAGTAAAGATGTCAACATACAGATGATGCGGCAATATACAATAAAGTCGCAAGTGAAATACAAAAAACAAAAGAAATTGAATCATTCAGCAACAAGGTTTACCTGCATAGGGGTCATGTAAAGATAGATAGTATATATTTCACAATGGTTCCCCTATTTAGATATACATGCTCTACTAGATGAGCATAATTTTGTATGGCATCTCCATTACATGTTTTCCTTTATTAGGATATAGTATATAGGATAAAAAACAAAGAATCAGTTTTAACTGCAGGTATTGGACAGACATTTCATTGATAACTATTATGATAATTATATGTTTGTATCCTGGATGTGCATGGTTATTGCTGCCCCATATATATTTAGTCATAACCAGAGAGCTCACAGTGCTATTGTATGTCAGTTATCTATGTGTGTGGGATTCATGTGTGTGCATATGAGGGTGCGATGGTGTATATGATACTCACATTGCAGGGATTCCAGAAAACCCAAGTCCAACTGTCCAACTGTCCACTACTGCCGCTGGCTCGATCCACTGCTGCAGGATCCGCTCCCATCTGCAGTATGTAATATCGGCTGGTGGTCCACCACCAGTTGCACTGGCTGCTCTGGCCTTCGCTGCCATCTTCCTCTTCACCTTTATCCAGCTGCCATCATATCTGTGTTTCACAGAATTGACATCCCTGCTTGCAACCCCTAATGCAGCAACAGCTGTAGCAACCTGAATCCAGGCATGTGTCTTCTGGCTAGGCTCACTTGCCTCCCATCATGTATGATGCTATAGTGGGCATTTCCCAGAGAAGGATTGTCTTCGCCTCTGCGGTATAATTGGGGACCCTGTACTTTGGTACAACCTCTTGCTCTTCCAACTGTATCTGGGATTCCTGGCCTCCCTGTTCTCTCCCTGTGAACGGGCCCTCATCTCCACTACCGCCCAAACAGCATTCCCTGCCTTACAATTTTATTGCCCCGTCATTTTTGATGGGCAAGTTGCTAGTTATAAAATAACCCCTTCACGATGCAACAAATTAAAACATGTTCCTTTAAGTACTATTACTATTGCTTCACAACAAATACCCCCACAGAGTATATCCCACTGTGAAGGCATCATTAGTTAGAGGGCGGTTAGTTTAGATTTAGTGGTTTATTGGGGGGGGGGAGATAGTGTAGTGTAATGTTTGTACTTAGTGTCATTAGAAATTGAAATGCTGCAGGGGTCCCGATGGGGACCCCTACAGCAAGGGGTTAATTTAGGGACACTGTAGGGGGCCCGATCGGACCCCTGCATTATACGGTTAATGTAGGGACACTGCAGGGTTCCCATTGGGAGCAGTGGGGAGTCTACGTAAGGGCTTAACAAGCCCTTGTGATTCCTCCTTGCTGTAAGTAAGCTGCGGCTCGATTTGAGCCATTTTTGGGCTTGACGGAAGGGTGATCTTTGCTTCTCAATTAGCGTCTTTTTGCAGTCTCCAAACGGGTTACGAGTTACGGCCTAGAAAAAATTGTGATGGATAAACCAGTAACTTACTGTCTCCTGAAGCCTTTGATCTTTCACTTTCACAAGAGTTACGATGGCTAGAATCGCAAATCACTATTCAATTGCTCAAGTTCCCCAAGCCCGCAAATGTTTTCACACCCATAAATGGCAAAAAAATTAGAAAATCCTACGAGTGCTAGAGAGGACTTGCAAGGGGTTTAAACACCTATTCGTAGCACTGTAAATGCAAATAAAAAATCAATACTGCACTGTAAAAAAACGTGAAAGCGATGAAAGACATTAAAATTAATTGCACAATAGACTCAAGCTCGCAAATCAGCAGTATTATTTTTATGTTTCATTTCGGGGTTAAATCGATCTTGGATATCAATGAGTTAATACATATCAGGCCACCCATATGGACTAGAACAGTATTGGCATTCATTTTCCTAATTCTTTATTATTTGGATTTGCAAGTCTGACCGCATATCGGACCCCTGAACCTACTTGATTGACACGTAACCTCCATGTTTTCCTGCCATAATAATGAGAGTCTCATTTTCTATTGGCTGATTCGAAATGGGATGTTACGGGCTTGCTTAATTCATTATGTTCCCGCCCTGAACTGCTACGAACCAGTGCAATGCTTGCAATTGAATCGGGCCCAAAGTTATTATGGAACAAAAAATATGCTGATTTGTTTTTAATTTAAATTTGTTTTAACTGCCCATAAAACATGAGCCATGCATGTCAAATGATAATTTAAGACTTACTGCAAATATTTAGTATCTGTTGTTAGGTTTACTGGTTAAGTTGAGTAATAACTAGAATTCCTAATGGTTTCCAGGGGTAGTAAACTATTTCACCAAGGTTTGAATGTCTTTATAAAAAATGAAGTCAAGGTACGGATTCCATCTTATCTCATGAGCACACATGTTATCGTAGACCATAACAAAGGTCTATCACAAGAAACCTAAGACGTAAATGTATGTATTATTCTATGGAGCCTCTATTCGAAGTTAGAGAAATCAGTTCACTTTAGTGAATAGGCTCTATGAAATAACATATGGACTGAAAATAATTCATCTCATTAATGAACATCTAATCTTCTCATTAATATGATCTGTTTTCGACATGCAAACAAGTGAAATGTGAATTTTATGTGTAAAGTACATGTAGCAGTTTGCAATCAGTATAATTTAATTTCCCTCTGTTATGCTTCACAAACCTGTGAAAATCATCAGGCTGACTTATTTTAGACTCTTTTCCTAATTTAGAACATTCATGGCAAACATACAATAGAGATGACGGTGCCATGTAAAAATAGAAAACCATTCAAACACATCCAGTAACCAGTCTAATGGGAATTCCTCAAATATTTTTACAGTTGTGTTGAATGTTAAATAATAGCAATCGTTAAAATCATTTAGGATGTTTAATTCTTTACTCATTCGCTTACACATTTCCATTAGAAGCCATTATGAAGACACTTATTGTTTTCGTGGTCAGACTTTCATCGTAACTTTTTTTGTACTCACTAATGTAAGCTTTCCACTTTTGTCTTTTGTTGTACTGTATTGAAAAAAAATCTTGCATTGCTCTGGCAATGTGCCCAAGGTGTGAGTTGGGGTAAGAAATGTTGTTTTGGTTATGTTATTTTATAGACTAAAGGGATGTTGTCAAGTCAAAATTACTTTGCTTAATTTTGTTGTTAAGATGTTTTAGTACTGTTACCATCCTCCAAATTAGTTTCAGTTTTTGTCTGTCTGTCTGAATAGAAGACAAATGGCGTATACCACTAACTCTAACTCCCCTTCAAGAAATAGCCACTGAAGTTTAAGGAGGGTTTGGAAGGAAATACTACAAAAAACTTTTCACAGATAATAAAGAGCCAGAGTAACTTTAAGGTAATCTATTTCTCTTAGCCTCATCTGTACATAATATCAAATACATTTTAACCACTGCAAAAGGAGCCATAGTCATTTTTGCTTTTGTCTCTCTCTGGTCTAATCAGGGTAATTAATGTACCACAAAGCTCCCTCTAGTTTCACCCAGTTCCCAAAGAGACTTGCTGGCTGATATCACTCATTGAGGTAATATCAACCTCCTTTAATGGATTCTGCCACATGATCATTGCACCATTAATTAAGCAATGCCATACATCTGCCTAATCTCCAGTTACAACATAGATTGTAATCCCTCACCAGAGCTTGGCTCTTAATTATCTCAATATGGACACTTTACTACTAAAAGAGGGCTACAGCATTCTTTAATTCTAAGTTCTGATAGATGTTGGGGTAAACCCCCGAAACATTAATAATAAATTACATTTATCATAGAGACAAATAAGGCACACTAAATATAAATATATACTCAATAGCAAACAATTTCCAATACAGTATTGATAAAAATGCCAGTTATTAACTTTTAGTTCATCCCTTAAAACATTTTAAAAAAGAGTTCAGTCAGTCCTTATTGTCAAGTTGGAAACAAGTTGCGTGCTTGAAAGGTAACTGCAAACCATTTGCTGAGACTTAGGCGAACAAGTAGGAATGTTGTGAGTACAAATTGAAAATGAGGATCCTGATTTTATTGAAACAGTTTGGTATAAAGTATACACAGCGGAGTAAAAATAAAAGACACTAATTGAGTTTGGAAAGGTAAAATGTTTTGCAAAAGCCCTGCAAAATGAAAAAAAGGTGATAATAAGGAAATTAATATTTTGATGTCATACGGACAAAAAAAGAATATGGAAATGAGAGATATGATAACCCATAACCAAGGACAAGTGATTGTTGCTTAAGCTTTTATACTGGATGTTAAATTGTTGCAATAACTGATAAAAGTACATTATTGCTCATTGATTGGGGTGCAGATAGAAATTTTACCCTTTTTTAAAGGACTTGACAATAAGGACTGACTAAACTTTGTTTCTTTTATAAGGGATAAAATAAAGATTAATGACTGGTATTATTATAAATACAATATTGAAATATGTTCACCATTGACTTGAGTACTATTATCTGTAGAGCCGATGCCATAAGTGAATGTAATACAGTATTTATTGTTATTAAAGATTAAAGGTGTAACAAATAAACAAAATATAAGCAGGCACATTTATTAAGGGGTAAAAAAGAGGAATTATAATCATCTTTTACTTATATGTTTGGCTACCTATATTACCGGTATATAAAAGATGATATATACATATATATATATATATATATATATATATATATATATATATATATATATATATATATATACAGTATATATATAGCTGTAGATTACAAATATGAACACCTATGTAAGCTATATTTTTCTTTATCAAATATTGACTTCACTCCATTATATTATATAGCACTCCATTATATAGCACGCCAGAATATATTTGCATATAATGGATAATGACAAATGCGTGTCGTTCTATGTTCGTTCAGTGTTGTATAGTGCCTGTAGAAGTTTTAGAAATAATTAGCAGATCTACAGTCATATATTATTATATATGCAAATAAATAATTATATGACTAAACTTTTAAACCATTCTCCGAGAAAAATGCTGGCTAATGCTCTGGTATACTCTTTGTTTATGGGTATCTTACATATGTATTACTCTTTATCCTCTAGAGAACACCTAATTTTGTGGGACATTGATAGTTGTATTTACTAAATAACATTTATCTATAGCACACTCCCATTCAAATGCATGATATTGTAGGACTTATAAAGTAGCCTTACTTAGTATATGATTCCTGCATTGTGCCAATAATGTAAATCAGCTAGAAATAACATGCCTTGGAGCATGGAAGGTCACCATAAATTAGCACTTCTGTGTGCACTTTTATTTTTTTGTAAATACATGACCTTTTCACAGTCTACAGATGCATTTGAAATTATAGTAGGACAAGGTTCTTCAACAGACAGATCAATGTCTAGCCTATAGGCCTCTTCTCTGCAACATAGAAATGTAGATTTTACATAAGAACCAAAATGCTAATCTTGTTTACCCATTCTATCAAACAAGTTTGGCTTACATAAACCTCAGGACAGCCTTATACTTGTTCCATTCATGATTATATTCATTAACCGTGTTTGACTCTACCACTTCCAATGGAATTCTATTCCACTTATCTACTACCCTGTCTGTAGAATAGTACTTTTGCACATTGCCACTAAATCTTTCAACTTCAACTAATTACCTACTTTTCTTGTATTTCTCATTTTTCTGGGAGATACTTCCCTCTTTCAGGTACAACAGTTGAATTATTTTATCATGTATTTTAAAGAGCAAGTTTGAAACGTCAGTGGAGACATGTAGAGGAAGAGCACAGTAGAGTTTCTTACATAACTGGATCTCAATGAATTTGACAGTAGATACTTAATAGCAGGCACACTTACGTTACATCAATAAATGAAAGTCCTGCTTTCCAGAAATGTAAAAGCTTCTCTCTCTCACACATAATCCCCCAAAAATATCATGGATGCCTCTAGGGTTGGCCAGGGGCATCAGACACTTATTTTCTTCCTTTTTAAAATATACTGAATTACTTTTCTGTGTTTAGCTATTCTTTGAGACTCAAAGTTTTCAAACATATACATTTTTTTCTTTGCATTTTTTTCTTTGCAGAAAAGAAATGTATGAAGTGTAGACCTTGACTGCACTTCAACAATGGCATCTAGACTTTGGTAAACTTGATAAAAGTTAACTGACTACCTCTGCTGCAGGAGATCACACCGTTGTGCCCTGTTCAGCATGTTTCATGTTATTGTGGTCAATAATAAATAGTCCATAATCCCTTAACAATACAATGGATTCTGCTTTGATGGATCCAAACTTAGAGCTTTAGTTGGCGACAAGTTAAAAACACACAGCTGGAACTATGTTATTGTATATAGTGTTTTATTACATCCTGCTCTGATTTCCCATGGAAAAATTCAAGCCAGTGTTGCAAACTGATTAAGTTTCCTCCAAATAGCTTTCTCTCCTTATAAATTAAATATAGAACAATTGCTATTTTTAAAATATTTTATTATGACTAATTACTTTTGCTATGCTTTGCAGCTTGTTTTTGGTAACATGCATGCACTAATTGTGCATTTTCTTCATATAAAATGTTAAACAAAGATTTCAATTATTTGAAAAACATATGAAACACCACAATTTGCTTGGTTCTGTGCCTTTTTGTTTTTTATTTCTGCTGAGATTAACCTTGGTTTAACTTTAGATATTGGCAGAAGAACTTCCATTGCATAGTCCTCAAATTGTTCCTCTTTTGAAAGGTACCACATTTAAGAGCAAGGCCCTTTTACCAGCCCCAACTATATATTCTGCTTATTCCGGTTCTCTCTGTTGGTTTCTCTCAAAGTCTAAGAGAAAAATAGAGGCCTAAAGTGTTAGTTCAACTGAATATATGTGGCAATGAGCAAACATTAAACGTATCTAACGCTATAACTCTTATACAGAATGGCAATAACACTATCTTAAAGAGCATATAATAAAGTGCATATTTTTTCTAAGAATAAACATCTGGAAATGTTGGGAAGTATGCCATTGACCACAAACAAACTTAATCTATTATCTAAAAATAATTTTCCAAGCCATGTTATTAGAAATGTTTAATATAAAATAATGATATACATTTTGCATATTTTTTGATACTAAAATGTACTGAAATGTAGGATTTTGCACAAGCTGGTTTGATTGCTACTGTGCTTATCTCACCAACAAATATAACCTTTATCCCTGTGTGTGAATCAAGTAGTTATCTAATTGGGCAGTTCCTCATTTACAATTCTAAGCCCACAAGCATGTTTTTATTTACATTTGTGTGAATAATCCTTTGTACAAATGGAGACGCGCTCCATGCCAAATCTTAAAGGACCACTGTATGAAAGTTTTTTTAAGGTATACAACCCACACAGACAGTATGCTAAAGAATAAGAACAGAGCACATTATTAAGACAAAAAAGTGGACTTATTTATTGGTAATTTTTTTTATTATTATTGCAATGTCTCCTTTTGCAGCTCAGCCAGCAGTAATGTGCTGCTTTGCTGCTGAGTCACTCTACAATAATGCTATGTAAATTATTATTATTACTAGCAACTTGCCCGTCAAAAAATGACGGCAATAAGATTGTAAGGGCGGTAAATTTTGTTGGTGTTCCAAGATGCTTTGGAGCTCAATGCGAGCATCGCGCTGAGCGCCTTTGGTGCTCATTGCAAGGTCGTTGGTTGTTTGTGTGCTATGAGCATTGTTTTTGCTAATGAAATAATTAATAAAATAATACATCAATATACTTGACCTATTTTGAAGTAATATATGCAGAAAGCATTGTGCAGAAGAACTGGCAATCTGTTTTCATGTTGCTGCAGCATACAATGTGTGTTTTGAGGGCTGTGGAGCTGCTCTGTAAGTGTCAGTAATGTGTGCAGTGTGTAGTGTAATAGTGTGCACGCAAGCCAAGTCCGTTAGGGTAGCTGTGTACTTCTGCATTGTGTAAGTTAGTATTGTAAAATGGCGCCTAATGTGTGTTACGCGTCTTTGGCTGATTTGGCGTCCTTGTTCTTGGATCGCGTCCGTCTTTTTCAGAAAATCCGTAGGTGTTTGGTGATGTTTTGCGTCTTTAGAGTCCTGTAGCTTCGTTTTCGTTTTTTCTCTAGCTTAGGGGATTTTCAGGAGCCTAAACTCTTGTATTTCTAGTGAAATTGAGGTGTAACTTCAGTTTTCAAGCTCCTGGGTGCCCCTTCTTGCTGTAGGTAAGCTTTTTATGTATTTATTGTGTGTATTTATTGTGTTTTTAATGTTTTCATGTGTGCGGGTTTCGGGGGGTAATGTCGTATTTTTGCGAGGTCGTAATGTTTTTTTTTCTAAGTCCCGCGTCTCGTATTTGTTTCTCGTAAGTCCGTAAATTTTGCGAGGTCCGCAGTTGCTGGCAAGGAGCGTCTTCGGTGCTCCATGCCAGCAACTGAGGTGTAACTTCAGTTTTCAAGCTCCTGGGTGCCCCTTCTTGCTGTAGGTAAGCTTTTTATGTATTTATTGTGTGTATTTATTGTGTTTTTAATGTTTTCATGTGTGCGGGTTTCGGGCGGTAATGTCGTATTTTTGCGAGGTCGTAATGTTTTTTTTTCTAAGTCCCGCGTCTCGTATTTGTTTCTCGTAACTCCGTAAATTTTGCGAGGTCCGCAGTTGCTGGCAAGGAGCGTCTTTGGTGCTTCGGTGCTTCGCGAGGGCCGCAGGCTCGCTACGCGAGCCTGCAGCGTTAGCAAAAACCTGCATGCTCACAACTATATATGTGATTATTATTACTTTTATAACATATTCAGTAGTGCAATACAGGGGATAAAAAACAAGGAAAAATACAGCTTTAACAACCTGGGGGTGAGTGCATGGCTGTACACAGAACTGCTTTTTGGTTCCTAAAATCTCATATTTTCAAAGAAGCGCATAACCTACATCTGTACCATGCTGCGCCCAAAATGCAGTCTAGAACACACTACCACGTCAAGTGGCTACAGCCTTCTGATTTTGTCACAGTCCATCATGCATCTCTTACCCTCCCAATGTCTGGAGTAGAGATCGTAACTATGATGCATCAAATTGTCTAATGTCTTATTGTGCTTTATTGCCTCTGTATTTCTATGTAATTTATAGTGCCCTTTCATTGTATTTACAGTAGCTTGGTAATGGAAAACACTATGGAAACTGAATACTACTACAGACAAACCTTGAACCTGCTTTAATAATCCATGCGATAGAGTACATTTGCATCTTTACAAAAACATGTATTGAATAGCACTGCAATGTTCCATCACAAACCACGTATGTGTAATCGATTTTAATAAACAATTTATATTAAATGAGAACAAATGTGTATCAGTGTTCACAGACCAAGTTAGATGTTGGTTTCTGTAACAGCTGAGTGTAGTATAACAATTGTGATAGAACATTTTTATTATATATAAAATGCTTATTTCATAATTGTTTTTCTTTGCTTATCTCCACTGAAGATCATGTGATAGTACATAGTTACAAAAGAAAAACAGTCATAAATAATGAATACTTTATACACCAGGAACAATGACATTGCTGATTTCATCTCCAGTTATTCTAAAAAAAATTAGGGTTTAAGAGCACATCAATATCATGTCCCAACTAAAAGGAGCACTGCATATTGGAAAAACTTCAAATGTTTGCAAAGTCTAATAAATTAACAGGATTAGTAGCTGTGAAAACCTGAGTCATACATTTTTTTAGTGAATCTTTATTTAGTCAAAATATCTTGTGTCTGAAAGATGCCATGTTTGTGACATCAATGCTTTCTGCTGGCTTGAAGGCTGAGTTGGAGAGTTCTCCTAATTTGTATTATCTATTCAAGAGTGCAGAGATGTGGAAGGGGGTTGTTTTGATGCATTGATGGATTCAGTAGAGACAATTTGCAAGTTAACTTGCAAGCCTTGTTTGCCCTGCTCTGTAACTGCCCCTATGTGCATTGAAAAGAAAGTAGGGCTATCATGGCAGCTTCCATGCAGTAGCTAAAGATTTTCTCTAGTGGTTTAAAAAGTTTTTTGTTTTTTTTGTATTGGTATTAAATTATTGATCCACTGGATATACGCACTGTGCACTTAGCTGGTTCACTGGACTGTGATCTTGTTTGAGTGATCTTGAAAGATTCTGGAAAGGAACTTTCATTGAAAAGTTCATTGAAAAGTAATATGAAAGGGACAAGGAGGGTTTTAATATTAGAATAAACTACCCCATTATTTGCATTTTTAAACATTATTTTGTTTTACTAGTCCTTCAAAGCTCTCTTTTTACTCATTGAAACCTTCTGAACAATCCATGTAAAGGTATGTAGCTCATGAATTAAATGTTTCTATAGCACTAGATGTACTAGCCAATTGGTTAGCACATTATTATTATCATTTATTTGTAATGCGCCAACATATTCCGTAGCGCTTTACATAAGTTAAGTTCCAAGCAACGACAAATTCAAAGTTAACACATTGCAAAGACTGGAAGGCCCTATCTTTGAGCTTGTCCATAGTGATTTCCCCAAAGCACCTTGCAGGATTGAAACTCGCAGATTTACATGACATCTAGTACTAAAGAAACATTGTATTCGTGAGCTACAAGGGGAGTACAAACAGAACAAAATTATTATATAGCTTCTCCTACTGACACCATTCCTCATAGACTTCACCCTAACAACTAAATAGCAGTAGTATATTGTCCAAATAATTAAGCAACCTATCTAATATCTATTGGTTCTTATCCTTCATGATGTCACTGGCCATCTTGCTACCTTCTTACAAGGATATAAACAGGTTATGACATTTACATGATTATAAATAATGATTGTATTTAGGGTGTTAAAAATGTACATTTAATCTTTGCACATTTTAAGTGCAGGAAAGTTCTTCAATAATGCACATTTAAGTGACACATTGACACAGTTAAAGGACCACTATAGGAAATAAAAACGTACACAATGAACATAAAAACATTGTTAAAGAAAATCTTAATCTTAAAAGACTTTCTGTGTATGAGTTCTTCTGTACTGAACTTTAGTACTCTCACAGCAGACTGAAGCCTTAGAGGTGTGTTGCTACTAGTGGGACTAATGGGACTTTCCGGTAATCCTGTTGTTAAGTGCCACTTCAAGGTATCAGTCTTTCAACAGAACTGGATGAAGATTTCATCCATATCCAGGATCCCTTCCATCCTGTTGGGATCTAACAGGAATATCAGCTACATTTAAAACAAAATCAAATACAGTAGTAAAAGTGAAAGACTGTATTTTTCATATTATATAAAACAACGGTTTGCCCATTATGAAGTTATTCAAAAGAGCATAATATAAATATGACACATCTGTCCATATTTGTTCCTACTTTCTAAGGTCACAGTGTAGAAATAACAGTGAAAGGTTTCAGGTGTCTCTACCCATTATCCCTCTTTCTTACCCCAAACCTAATCATTTTATTTCCCTAAGGGATGTCATACATCTCAGGACAGTACTGGTCCTTAGATCAGTTTGTGATAACCCTTCACCTAAACAGCTGTTAGCTAGCGATTTAATATAGAAACATTCAGAGATGACCCAAACAATGACTAGTTTCATAATCTATATTTTGCTGAGGCTACAATTTTTGCTATAATGCATGTAAAAGAGCATGTTTTAAACATTATAAAAGTGTCTTCATTAACAATTTGTCTAACGTGTTTAAACTCTCTGCCCTGTATGAGCAGAGTATTCACAACTCCAGATCTCTTTGGCAGACACCTATGTCTCATACATCTATATTGTTGCACATTGACTGACAGGAACAAACCCCTAGCAGTATATTCAGTATATTGTTCCTGTCTTTTTCTCGTAGCTGGCTCTATTGTTCACATTTTCTCCACCTCTTGGGCTGCTTGAATGAAGAATGCCAGAAACAAAATGCTTGTTATTCTTTTCATCATAATGTTGTGAAACCGCTATACATGTATTGCAGTGAGAGTCTCAACTTGTTCCGTTTTTAACTAGTACCTTTAATGAAAACTGTCTGGTTAATTATTATTGACAAAAAATACCAGAAGCACTTGCAAAGTATAAAATAGACACAAAATAGTAAAAAAACGTCACAAACACACAGGGCCTCATTCAATTGCAATGTAGCCAATTGAATAGCGCTCTAAATAAGCACACAACATATTTATTTTAAGAAGTTTTTAGTTAATAAACATCTATTCAAAAGCAAGTTTTTCACTAACTAAAAACTTCTTTAAAAAAAATATGCTATGTGCTTATTTAGAACCCTATTCAATTGGCCAAATCGCAATTGAATGAGGCCCACAGTGTTTAAAAATCCAAGCACTTTACCCGGACTGTGGAAAAGTATGCATTCAGGAAAATGACATGAAAAAAACTGAAACTTTAATAGTTGAAATGGAAGTTATACTGAATAAGAACATAAATAAGCAGGCAAAATGTCTGACGGCTTCCATGATATGTAGGTGGAAGTTGTGCGTGTGAGAGGGCGTTAACATTTCCGGTTTTGTATTTCATGATGTAAATAGCCTGCTTTTGGGTCTGTGAGGGGGAACAGTGTGGTTTCAATTTGTCAGATACAATTATCTAAGCCTTCTAACAACAATATGTTCCCTTCTTCCCCATTTACTCTGCTAGGTAAAGAAACCCACCCTCACAATCCAGCTCTCAGGAACTGATGTCATAAAGACAACATTGATTCCTCTGCTCTGCAGTCTTTAAAATGTCTGATTTTCACAAATAAATATTTTTATGTCCATGGTTTGCAAACAGTCTCATGTTGTTTGTTTATTCTGCACAAACCAGTGATATATTCTTTAAAAATCCTTTTGTCCCAGTGGGCAAACTTAGCGTGCACAGTATAAATCCTATTATGCCCCTTAAAATGCTATAAGCTTCAGTCTGAGAAAGGCCTAAGGGTGGTAGGAGAGGGGCAGAAAAAGTGTTTGACATTTCAACTCTTAATTATGATTTTCTTCTGCCTATTCCCCCTGCTTTTTTTTTTTATACCCATTTATTTTATTTCATCTTCCATTTACTTCTTTGCTTTTTGGTTTCTTTGTTCCATCCCTTGTGCTCTCTTTCTTACTTTTTCATCTTCTTTGTCTGTTGCACTCTCTCACACTACCTTATTCTACTCTACTTTTACTACCATACACTCAAATTTTCTATTTATTCTAAAGTACCATTCTCTTTTATTTTTTTACCCTATCTCTCCCTACTTCCCTTTCTCTTATCCCCACTGACTGTTCCTCTATTATCACTTTTTGACCACTATCTTTTACTCTTGAACTATGGTGTTTCTAAAACTTTCAACTAAAGCAGAACAGCTAAACTGAGTAAAAAAAAAAGAAAAGCTTTTATGTAAAATGCATGTAACCCCCTTTTCATACTGCTGTATTTGTTACCACTATTAAGTTAAGTAATCAAGATCAAAAGGTGCCACTATAATTTAATAAGCTAATATATAGAAGAATAAAGTTAAGAGTGCAGTGATGCCAGTTCATAAATATATACAACACTAGCGACTTGCCCGTCAAAAAATGACGGCAATGTTATTGTAAGTGAGCTAATGTTGTTTTGTGTGTAATAGTAAACATGTAATCAATTAATAAATGAATATACTTTACCTATTTTGAAGCATTGTGTTGAAGAGCTGTGAACCTTGTTTGATGTTGCTGCAGCATTAGTGTTGTGGAGCTGCTTTATAAGCGTGGTGAATGTGTGCAGTGTAATACTGTACGTGCGCGAGGCTAAACCGCTAGCGTAGTGGTGTACTTCCGCATTTGCGTAAAATGGCGGTTTCTATATGTTGTCCGTCTTAGCGGATTTTCCGTTGGTGCCTCGTAGTGGTTTTCGATTTCCGTGTGGTGTTTTGCGAGTGTGTTGTGGTGTTTTACGTGTGGAGAGTGCTGTAGCCTCGTTTTCGTTTTGTCCGTCGGCCATTTTGTTTCTCGCTTAGCGATTTTCTTTGTGTGTAAAGTGTTTTATTTGTATTTAAATGAAGGTGTAACTTGTTTTTTGGAGGTGCTGGATGGTTCCTCTTGCTGTAGGTAAGCTTTTTATGTGTGTGTTGTGTGTATTTATTGTGTTGTAAATGTTTGTATGTCGGCGTGTTGAGTCCGATGTTTGCGAGGTCGTAATGTGTCGTAACGTGTCTCGTATGGTGTTTGCGTGTGTAGCCTCGTTTTCGTTTTGTTCGGCGGCCATTGTTTCTCTCGCTAAGCAAATATTTTCGTGTGTAAACTCTTTTATTTTGAGTGAAATGAAGGTGTAAGTTGCATTTTTGAGGTCCTAGATGCTACCTCTTGCTGTAGGTAAGTTTTGTATGTATGTGGTGTGTGTATGTATTGTGTTTTTAATTTTGTAATGTTCGCGAGTAGCGTCCGAGTGTTGCCAGGCCGTAATGTGTGTGAACGTGTGTCGTATGTTGTTTGCGAGTGTCGTAATGTGTGTGTCGTGCTCTTTGGGTTGCGACTTGAACTTTGCTAGGGTCGCAGTTGCTGGCATGGAGTACCTTCGGCGCTCCATGCCAGCAACTGCGGCCCTCGCTTTGCGAGGTCCTCAGGTGCTGGCATGGAGCACCTACGGCGCTCCATGCCAGCAACTGAGACCCTCGCCCAGTGCCCTCGCTACGCGAGGCCCGCGGCTCGCGTAGCGAGCCCGCAGCGTTAGCAACAACTCGTACGCTCACAACTATATATGTGATTAAACTACGTTCACTAAGAATTGTTATGAATCCATTGACATTAATTGACATTCATTTATGCAAATTAGGTCAACTTAATGAAGTCCACTACATCTCCAGTCAATTTTTTACTTCACAGCTGTAGTGATTTTTATTGTAGTGATTTTATTTTTGTTATTAACCTTTATTTGTAATGTGCCAACATATTCTGTAGCACTAAACAGGAGGGCCCTGTTATTGAGTTTATAGTCAAGCATACAAAGTGCTTTCTCGTAAGCACACAACAAGACTGAAAACTTGCAATCTTACAGTCTAAAGAATATGGGTGAGGTATAGAAAGGTGAGGTACGATATATTGCATAAATTACAACTGAGGGTGATAAGCTTTTTTGAATAAATTAGTTTTTAGTGAGGTTTTGAAGGATTTAAGACAGCATAGTCTAGTGGAGCGAGGCAAGGAGTTCCAAAGAATATGGGCAGCACAAGAAAAGTCTTGAAGGCGGGAATGAGAGGAGGTGACAAGAGAGGAGGAAAGAAGAAGGTCAATAGCAGAGCGAAGAGGTCGCTTGGGAGAGTATTTAGAGACAAGAGCAGAGATATAAGAGTGTGCATTAATTTTGAGGGCTTTATATGTTACATACGCCAACAGTACAGAGGGTGGTGCAATGAAGATAAATACAGTTCATTGATACATCGTACATATTTGCCATGCGATTTAAATAAAAGGCTATGGTTATATTTATTCCTGTATTATAATCACTGGATTTGTGTTTTGTTACAATGGATTTGCTAGTTCACTGGGTTTTTGATATGGGAATAAGGCAAAGAATAAAGATAGTAATAAATATTTCCATAATATTTTTATTTTTGTATAGTTCAGCAAATGATGGATAGCTGCTAAGGATGGGGAAAAGTCTTGGTGCATATCTAAATGATGATATATACAACACACTCTTAACAAGTCTGTAAAATGACACAAAAAGGTCCCTGATCATGAAGGCTTGTTACGAGAAGTTACCAGGTAACATAGCTTAGTGAATATCTTGAAAGGTTGCAAAGCATACATGTAATGGGTTGCAATTGCTTAGCGAATCTACATCATTAATTCAAACAAACTTCAAATAATATCCATAATTTAAAAGCTGTCTAGAATACATACAGAAATAATTTAGCATTTGCTATCAGTTTTGGTGAATGTGGCTTCTATTATGGCCAGTTAGAAACCAAACCTCACTAGAGTTATGTGTACCTAAGGGCATTCCCATTAGTAATCACAGCTAGAAACTTCCAGTATAGGATAACCCCAACACATTTAATTCTCAAAATATCTGTTGAAGAATAGTAATATAATAATCTTCCACCACTAAGGAAAAAATTCCTAGTGCATGCACCAAATGCTAATGTCATTCAGAAGGACAAGTACCATCTTCCTAGTTTTCATAAATTGTTAATGCAGACCCTTATATGTATTGTAATTATTCAAGTCTCCACAGTCATCCCATCTCATAATTAGACATTGTATGGGCTATAATCTATTATGATGTGGTTTGCAGTGGTATTGGTAAAACTTCAAATATCTTGAAACCTTCTGGAAAGTACATTATCCCATATTCAATTTGGTTGTTGAGTGCAGACATTCAGAGAGTATCTTTTTGAACTTTTAAGAAGGCATCTTACATTTCTGTAGCTGTCTCCTGGGAGAATTATGAAGTCTGGGATTATGTTATGGAGCTGATCTGAGCACTTGTAGATAAAGTTAATATCTTTAAATAATTTGGTATTTTCAAATATAAAACGATTTTAATGAAATACACAAAAAAGGTCAGTTACATCTAGATGTAAATCAAGAGACAAGACTTAAAATACAAAAGTTTCTTTATAAACCATTTAATAAATCATTATTTTCCCATTTGGTTCTTCATGACAAATATTTTGTTTGCCTGCTGCAACTCTCAAGTCAACATGAGTCTGTATTTGAGTTGTAATTTCTTTTCTCAACCCTGTGGAGTAGCCAGGTGCTGGAGGGCTATTAAAATATTTTTGATTGCTGCTCCGGCCTTACACCTGTCACTGCCTACTGTCTCTGAACTCAACACAAACGTCAGCTATTTAAATAAATGATTAACACATATTTAACCCTTCAACACATACACTTTATGTTCACACCCACTACTATTTATCTTCCATTATGAAAAAAGTACTTTAAAGGAACACTGTAGTTTGGTAGAAACTTCACATGCTAATGAAATATGTAATAACATAATACCGTTGGGAGTTATACAGGAACATAACATCATTTTTAGAGAAAACCTAATTTTTAGATGATTCTTGTGTCATGGGGATTCCAACTCAGATTGCTAGTCTGTCTGTAGCTTGAGGAGGAGAGTTATCCAATGGATCTTACATTTCCACTGAATTCTATTGTTAAGTGTGCTATTTAGAGAGGTCATTTTCAACAAAGGTGAATAGACTTATTATGTGGATACACAGCTCCTCCCAACTTTCTAATCCTTCAAGGAACAAAGAAAAAGTGCCTGTCATCAATAAAGCAAATTTGAATACAATAGTTAGAAAGGCGGTAATTATTTATTATAAACTATGTAAAACATTTTGCACATTATCAAGTTCTTAAAAATAGCATGCATATATCATAAGTGTGTATAAGATTATTATTATTTTACTTGCAATGTACATGTTTTCTATAAAAGAAAATGTGTGTTGTTACAGTCTTAAATCTCAGATCTCCCGAAAGCGTTTTCTCTGTGTTCATTAAAAAATGAAATGTCTGTGTCTATTGTACTCAGCTACACGTCAGCTAGTATTTGTTATCCCAGACTTGTCAAAAACACTTCAAGAGGCTTAGCAAATCTGCAGGCTCACTCTAACCTGTCTCTCTGTATCCTGATATTTTCTAGTTCACTCAGGGAAAATGAAGGGAAGTGCTCTCCTGTAAAGTATTTACTGCCATTTAGCCGAGGCCTAGTCAGGGAAAATGTTACCAAGTATCTGACCTTTGTGAACAACCCTTATAATGAGAATAAAAGTACAATTAATCAGTATTCTGTGGAACTGGAATTTCATGAAGTCATAAAGCCACAATTCTTCATCGGGCAGGATGTCTCCTTAACAAAAACATCTGTTTTCATGCTGTTGAGTATATAAGTATTAGCATACTTTACTGCTGCCTGTCACAAAATTCATTGTATACAATAAGTTTATTAATTCATTATTATGCTGATAATGCTATTGGATTTAGTTCAACATGTGAAAGTATTAGATGCTAGATGTACTAAAAGGTGGTGTATAGACAACTCTTAGAGAACCACTCAATTCTTATGTTATTCATTTAAGATTTTACCTCTCTATGGGTTCTCTATCTTAGAATGCTCAAAATCCAGGGAGTAAATTATATAATTAGTCTTTATACTTCCTGTACTCTGAGCATGCCCAGTCTTTTCATTTTCATATGGTTTTACTTTAATAACAATGATGGGAGCCCAAATTATTCTAAGGGGGATACAGATCATTGTATACAAAAATGTACAACAGCTTCTCTACACATCAAAAAGTCTGGGGGGATGTGTCCCCCTTGTACCAACAAGTTCCTACACCCATAATAACAACACATTCATAGCCTCTGGAATAACCAGAAATTATTAGGAATCATGCTCCAGTTTAACAAGATATTTCAGTCTATTCTTGGTAGTTAGATCAGAACTTCAATTTAATTTTCCTGTAAGAAAAGTATTTTTTAATTATTAACATTCAGTTGAAAAAAATCCTTGTTACTACCCTATAGTTTTAACTTATACCATATTAAATATCTGCAATATCCCCCTTAACGTGCACAAGTCTTGATTAGAAAATACTCAGTAATTTTAATTTGGGCATTTTCTCAATGTATTTTTATCTGACAGATAATTGGACTGTACAATAATTGAACCTGGTAAGAACCAGAACAATCTCTGTTTACATAGATATATACTCCAGACAAAAAACTCTTGGTCTCTTTCTTTCCCATGTGCTCAGAGAGAAATCAGAAGGATGAATTTAGAAAGTTGAGTTGTGAATTTAGGGAAAATGTCTTTTTATAGTGTGAACTGGTCCTAATCTTTAAAATCAGATCAAACATTGGCTCATTTATGCCCCTGTTGGTGTCATTGAAAGTTTCCTGTTAAATGACCCATGTAGTCCACAGAAAACAGAAATTATTTGTGCAGATTATAAAATACTAACAAAATTAGCAGCTGTATAATCATAACTAAGAAAATCTGATTTTTGTAATACCGTCTATGAATAGAGGATACCATTTTGTCTTTGTATGCATAGCTTTATGAGAGCTGGATCCTGAGGGGTGTGTTTTATTTATCAAAGGTGGGTGGGGGTGGCAGGAAGAAGCGAAGTTCTGTGGATTTGTTAGATACTTGATCTTATTGAAAATGATCTAAGTGCAGTGTAAAAACTTGATTTTTTTTACTTTTTTGTAACTGTTTTAGACATTCAGATGTACTATTTATTTACTATATATATATATATATATATATATACTATACACATATATATATATATTTATTTATATATATATATATATATATATACACATGTATATATAATATATATATATATATATATATATATATATATATATACTGTATATACATATATATATATTATTTTTTTGTTCTGTTTGCCTTCCTCTGGATCAATTAACAATAAATCTGCGTATTGCAGATCAGAGGAGATCTAAAAAGGTTGAACTTGATGGACTAAAGGCTTTTTTCAACCTAAATTACTATGTAACTATGTATAATATATAATATACATATATATTGCTTATGATATATGTAAAGGTATTCTGAATATTAATAATCCAAACATGCACCATAAATTAACAGAGCCAAGTAAAGAAACCTTTTGTATTTTCTATTTCTGTCTATAGAATCAGTACATATATTGTGGATAATTCCACACACTCTAGTTGAGTATAGCCACAAAATGTATTGAAGAACCTGTCTGATGAGTTACTACTACATGTCACGTTTAAGCATTTTATTTTCACCACTATGTTTCATTCACATCCAGAGATTTATTTTAATAGTGTTTTTTTACGCTCATCTACAATATGTACTTTTCTAGATGCCTGAATGTTAATCTGTGTAAAGACACATATGTAACTGTGAGAATGAGAGAGTTGGGATGTTTGGACAGCCCTTCCCTTTTCAGAAGTTTCACTCAACCCCCACATTGCTCTCAATACAACCGTAACCTGATCTGTTCTCAGGAGTCAAGACTCCACCCTGCAGTTCCTCCTCACCCTCCCTGCCTTGTATTAACATAAAAGAAGATGGGACTGTCCCACAGAAGATTTAAGAAGGAGGATTCAGACAGCAGGGGGAAAAAAGTAAATGTCAATCACAGGCAACAAGAAGAAAATTGATTATTTGGAATGAGACAAAAAAGCTAATAAAGTAATGTTATGTTTTACTAATAATTTGAGCTTCATGAATTGGTGGAATAATTTGTATATATTTTTTTGCTGGGAAGCAACATGGCTTGATCCAATATCTAACGTTAATATGCACAGAAGGTAATTAAAAGGATGCAAACAGGATCCAGGGCAGGACATATTTAAAAAAATAAATAAAAAATCCTTCTATGTAAATATGTTTGAAGCAGCGATGGGCAACAGACCAATGCATCCTTTCTGATACTCTGGAGTAGAAACCATGTCCATCATCCAAAGTACAGTGTAATTTCTTCCTCTAGGCTTGCCTTATTACTCTCACTTAAGCTATAAAACAATTCACTGATTTTTTAAAACTTTTTCCCTATTAATTACTCTCTCTCTCATCCATGGTAGATTTTAGCTTTTTTTCTACATACTATATCCATCAAAAAAGTTTAACTTATTGTGCAGCTCATTTGATAATTTATATGTAGCTCTTAAAATAAATAGTTTGCCCATAATTGACTTAAAAAATGAAATAAACGTCAGTGTGGAGATTGAATATGCCCTATGTTTGCACTAGAACAGTGGTTGTCAAAAGCTGGTCCTATGACCGGTACCGGTCGCTGTGACATTATCTGGTAGTCCCCAGGGATGAGGAGAACCTAGCACTTTATACATACCATCAGCATTAGTCACAGTTATATTATAGGGACATTTATAGGCAGACTTTTCAGTGTGTGTATGTATGCAGGGTCACCCAAGATCGGCAGGTCATAGTAGAGAGGTCAGACAGCCCATTTCAGCATATTTACCATGAAAACCATATGGATAAGCAGAACCAGAAATACAGACAGATGTGCCTGGAGTGCTGCATCCATATGGTTACCGAGAGTGGGATGTGACTGAAGGACTGAACAACAACAACAATGTACGTGTACAGAAGCTGTTTTGTGGTCTGTGTATACAATGAGCTGTATCTCCTCCAGAATTACATGGCTTCTACACGCCTGTTAGAGTATAAACACACTTTTTTGCAGCTAACATTTATTTTAAAATCAGTGGTTGTATAACTCTTAAATACTTTGCTTTTACTTTTTTACTTCTACATAGACTTATAAAAATAACTTAAACCCACTTTTCTTAGCTATGTAGGGCAGAGGTCCTAGAGTACATGAACATCATTCCGATGGTCCACTAAACAACTGGGATAATAAAAAAAGAGTATGAAACACAATAAAAATGAATAAACTAAGAGCACAGTAGTGCATAGACTTTATACAGGAATACCTTGTTTAGCTTTCCAAATGCGATTCTGCATGCAGGAGCACTATGTGAAACGGAGCTAAATGAGGCATTTTATTGCTATATTGCTCATACAAAGATATGGTGAATATGACAGTGCTAATCGGGGAAATAAATGGCCAAAAGAGAGTTGGCGTCCCAAAAAATGCACAGTTTAGCGCTGAATTAAATTGCAAAAGAGAACTATAGCGAATCAGCAGTTTCCCTGTATAACATATTCTGGACCTTTCCTGTTTTATGCTAGCACATGTGCACGCAAGCAGAGCGTGCTTGCAGGGGCACGAAGCGAGGGTCGCAGTTGCTCCTTGCCAGCAACTGCGACCCTCGCAAACTTTACGTCGTAACGCAAACAAAATACGAGACACGTTACGACCCATTACGACCTTGCAAAAAACGTCCGCAACACGCACACATCAAAACATAAAAAATTCAACAAATACACACAACACATACATAAAAAGGTTACCTACAGCAAGAGGGAGCATCCAGGACCCTGAAAACTAAAGTTACACCTTAATTTTACTCAAATTAAAAGAGTTTAGACACTAAAAAATTCTCTAAGCAAGAGAAAAAATGGCCGCCGAAAAAAACGAAAACAAGGCTACAGCAGTCTAAAGACGCAAAACACCACCAAACACCTACGTATTTGCCGAAAAACACCTACGAGATTAAAAAACAAGGACGCAACCCGCACAACCCCAAAAACATTACAAACACAATAAATACAAACAACAAACACATAAAAAGGTTACTCACAGCAAGGGGGGACACCGAGGACCTCTGCAAGTGAAGTTACACCTACATTTAAGCACAAATTTCGGAGTTTAGAGACCCGAAAATCACCTAAGCGAGAGAAAAAATGGCCGCCGAACAAAACGAAAACGAGGCTAAAGGTCCCTAAACACGCAAAACACTACCATAAACACGCAAAACACCACCAAACACCTACGGATATTCCGAAAAAGTCCACCAAACAGCTATGGATATTCCGAAAAACTTGCACGACATAGAAAACTAATATTACGAAAAACTCGCACGACATAGAAAACGAACAACGCTACATCAGCCACATTATATACACCAAACACCCTTAGCTCACTTACAATTTCATTGCCGTCATTTTTTGACGGGCAATATTCTAGTATATATATAGTATTCAACATCCTAAAATTGCTGCATAATGATCTGAGATAGGAAGAAAACATGAGAGAGCACCAGTTGATTACAAAAAAAAAATGCTAAAATAACAATTGCAATATTGGGAAATATAACTGATTTACATTTTAGGAAATATAACAGCAAATTGATAAGAAAACAATATTGTTATTGATACAGTATTTTAGATAAATATTCCAAATCGTAATAAAAGGTTTTAACAAGATGAGTGTGCCAATTTTGCAATTCCTGCTATAGAACAAATATGACAGTCCACCTTAAGTGAACAAATAGGCTGTGTACAGAGATGAATTCTGGTGCATGAGAGATACAGGAACTGTGGATAACAGTATCACCACCCCACCAAAACAACTGAGAGCTGGGGAATGGTTTCCAGCGCAGTGAGGTAATGAGAGGGATGTTTGCAAAGAGGGAGAGAACAGCGTGTGAAAAAAGAGTGAGCAGCAAGAGGAGGGGACTTGGGGGATGACTGGAGCAGAGAGAAGGAGGGACATCGTCACACAGAGAGGACAACAGTTGTGTGTATAGTAGCACATGGGAGGCTGCAGTCTGAGGAGGGAGGAGACACAGCCAGCCTGGAGGTGGAAACTAGGAGGGGAGAAACTGCCAGACAGAGGATCCTGTGAGAACAGCTCTGTCCTCAGATCAAGTGAGTGAGGACAGGTGACCTTTTCACTTATGAAAGCCTACAGTCCCTATGTGATCACATCCATGAGGATAGTAGCTGGGTGACAACCGAGGCCCGGGACATCCCACGATGGGCCAAACTTGAGCTTGGATATCACCAGGTTACATATTACAACATTCCATTGTCTGTGGAGTTCTAGAATCCTGGGAGATCCGAACCCACAGCTTCATTTCCAAAAGCCATTCTCCAGAAGGGGATTACCATTTGGCTTCTTGGCATACTACACTCACAGGTCATGATGGACCCTGTTACAAAGTGGAGCCCATCTCAAGTAGTGGACTGGATGAAAGGTAAATAAAGGCAGTAAGACCACAAGCTTGGCATGTATTGTTATTAAATCGTTGTGTACTCCTATTCCTAGCTCAGTGTATATGTGTCCTGAAAAAATCAGAGTTGGGACATATAGTGAGGATAAGCACAATTCACAACAGATGCACCCTTTCTTGTCTTCATTCCAGCTGGGTTTCCCACCCAAATAATGTTCTCCATACCCTCAGCAGTTTAATTGATTCTTGCAATTATTTTCAACAATAGGGGTGATTGAAGGCATTTATATATATATTTATATTTATATATTTATATCCTTTCAGACTCACAGTTTCCTGACTGCTTTGTCCTTTACTCTTTATTTTTTTTTTGTCTCTTCTCCACTTTTGCTTTTTAATTCTGCAAGCCACAGATGCACCATACTAAGCCAGACTTATTCAAAGTAAACCTTGTGCTCTTTCTGTTCAAACACCCCTCCCTCTGTAGCTCATCTGTTTATTCTTTTTGTGTTACTGTATAAAATGTTGGTGAACTGAGAGGCAGGACTGGATGCCTTCTTTGGAGAAGAATGCCCTTCGTTGTTATAGAAGATCTGGATCCTGAAATACCATTACATATATATATATATATATATATATATATATATATAATATAAATATATATATAATATAATACTTCTGTTGAGTAGTTTGGTTAATTCTACATTGAGTGGAAATATTTATTATGTATATTTACAAAGTGGTAAATATAAAATACATACAAATATAATTACAAAAGGGAATTACCAAATGCCTTATAAGTATTTGTTGGTTTGGACATTGAAAAGTAATGAGATCTCTATTATTTAGTAACCTCCCTGTTCAACCCTGACAAGGTAAACACTGTCACTAATTTGGAAATTTGGCAGTTCTGCAGTGCTATGTCCTAACTTGTTTGCTAATGTTCCTCTTACCAGCTGCTAGAGATCCATATTAATGCATTAAAAGCTATAGTACTAAGTTGCTCTCTGTTGTTACCTGCTCTGATCCCCCCCTGCTTATTACTTGATATTTCTGAGTGGCTCAATCATTAACCATTTCTCAGTATTTGGGCTTTCTGTTGTACCGGCCTATCTGTCGTTGAATAAATCTGCTAAATAGCACCCTATATGACGGAGGACATTACTAGCTTTTATTTAGACGTTACAATTGGTTGTAGATTTTAAGTTAGCGATACTTCAGCATTTGTTGTTGGAAATTGGTTCTGGTTTTTCTTTATTATTTCTTTATTTCTTTATTATTTTCTGAAGGCACCAGTTCAATGACAGTATAATTTATTAACACACCTGTCAGTTTCCTTGAAATGTAGGACTTTGTCATCTGTGTCTCATGCTATTGTCCTTTTCCATTAAGCCCAAAAAAAAAAAAAAAAACAACATTCAGGAACTTCAGATTTCAGTTTTAATGGAGCATCTACTTTCACTACCTTGTGCATGAGAATTTGTTTTAGAAACTGAGATAATATCTGAGTTTTCAAGAAATTCCAAGTATGCATATGACGTGTTATAAGAAATACTTTGTTTTAGCATACTTTCTGAAAGTTAATTTTTATATGTTGGCTTATGACAAAAGTGCATAAATGCTATTGCGCATGCTTTCTTAGGGCCTCATTCAAATGCGATTTGTCCAATTGAATAGGGCGCTATATAGCATATTTTATTTACAGAAGTTTTTAGTTAGTAAAGACCTTGCTTTTGGATAGAAGTTCACTAACTAATAACTTTTGTAAAAAATGCTAAGTGTTTATTTAGAGCCCTATTCAATTGGCCAAATCGCATTTGAATGAGGCCCTTACTGTTTAATATTGTTAACTAGCGAATTGCCCGTCAAAAAATGACGGCAATGAAATTGTAAGGTAGCTAAATTAGTAAATGAATATAGTGTACCTATTTTGAAGCATTGTGATGAAGAGCTGGCAATCTGTGTTGATGTTGCTGCAGCATTAGTGGTGTGGAGCTGCTGTGTAAGCGTGATGAACGTGTGCAGTGTAACACTGTGCGTGCGCGAGACCAAACCGTTAGCGTAGTCGTGTACTTCCGCATTGGTGTAAAATGGCGAGTAATGTGTGGTATAGGTCTGTATCGGAATATCCGTAGGTGTTTTGTGGTGTTTTGCGAGTTTAGAGTGCTGTAGCCTCGTTTTCGTTTTGTTCGGCGGCCATTTTTTCTCTCGCTTAGATTTTTTTTTAGTCTCTAAACTGTTTTATTTCGAGTAAAATCGAGGTGTAAGTTGCATTTTTGAGGTCCTGGGTGCTCCCTCTTGGTGTAGGTAATTTTTTTATGTATGTGCTGTGTGTATGTATTGTGTTTTAAAAGGTTGGTATTTCGGCGTGTTGCGTCCGATATTTGCGAGGTCGTAATGTGTGGTAACGTGTTTCGTACGTTGTTTGCGTTCCTCGTAAAATTTAGCGAGTGTCGTAATTTGTGTGTCGTGTTTTTTGAGTAGCGACGTGAATTTTGCGAGGGTTTGAGGCCCTTGCCCAGTGACCTCGCCAGCAACTGAGTCCCTCGCTTCGCGAGGGGCCTCAGTTGCTGGCATGGAGCGCCTTCGGCGCTCCATGCCAGCAACTGAGGCCCTTGCCCAGTGACCTCGCTACGCGAGGGCCGCGGCTCGCTGCGCGAGCCCGCAAGCGTGAGCAACGACCCGTACGCTCACAACTATATATGTGATGCTATATTTTTTTTGTTTCCACCAACCAGCTTGCTTTCTTGGTCATTTGATGTAGGCAACTTTTAATTTCATATAATATACGACTAGAGTCTTGCTGACATTGTTATCTCAGATGTTGGCAGTAAAATAGTCTGAACTGTCACATTCCCTTGGGCCTTTAAAAACTGAAAAATATGTCAGTCTGGAAACTGTTTTTACTAGTTAGGCCTGAGATCAGTAGATTGTATCCTTGTGGGAACTTTTTGCACTAGGTCTCTCTCACTCATGTGGTCATTTGGCAGCTGTCAGTATGATGACATGATGTGAGCTGTATATAAACAATCTAACTATCAAAATGACACAACTGGCTAGTGTAAAACACAAGTACACTACAGTCTACTTAACTCAAATTACCAAAAAATAGTGTCGTCTGTCTAGCAGAAATCTGAGACTTCACATCTTAATTTGTTGGTTTCAAGCACTTACTGCAGTATAACATTTAAGCTGTGAGCTAAAAGCTATGTTTCTATATGATTGTTCACCACTGCAGTTCAAGAAAACAAGACAAATTTCTCATGTATGTTCCAAACTAAAAATATGTAACAAACTGTGTATAAAACAATTTTTGTGAAAATCTGAATTTTTAAAAACGCTGAGGCCATTGATCCATTGGTGTTTATTACAACACACCCTAAGAGCCGGATGATGGGGGTGTGTATTTGAAGTTATCAGTGGTGGGAGGGGCAGGGAAAAGGGAACAACTTGAAGCCCAGAGCCTTTGTTTAATAATACGTAAATATTACATTGACACCATATCCCTTCACCCTCACTTTCCCAGAAGCATACACGTTGCATCATTCAATGAATCCACAGCTCTCCATAAATCTAAACACCCCTCTCACATACACATCATTTACTAATCATGGGTCATGAATCTCTCCAGAGTGAAAATTAGCATTTTGATTCAGTAGATTGGGGTAGATTGACAACGAATTGCAAGAGCTGCAAGGTCCTTTATTGAGGCTGTGATGGCACACATAGGAGATAGACAACCCATGATACAGCAGTATACTTACTTTGTAACACAGTAACAACATTAACAGCTGTGTAAGCTCCAACATTTTTACTTGTGGCTCCTAATATTTTTGGTAATTTTACATATACACATTATTTGCTGACTCCTAAGAAAGATGTATCTGGATTCTATGTTTTTGTCAACCGATGGAATGTAAGCAATGAACATTTTTGAGAAAATCTGAATTTTGAACACTGTTTATCTATAGAATATTCCATCTGGTCTGTGGTTACGTCTGGTTTTGATCTTTAAAACTAAAATATGTCATATATTATGATGTAAAATCGTTTTCTTTTTTTTTTTGTATGGAGAATCTTCAGTGTTATTCAATGTAATATTTTTTTGCCGGTCTGTTACCATATATTATACTTTTTATTTATAGAGACTTTTTTTGCAGATCAATAAATAAATGTTCAGATGTTTAAAAGATAAAACTTGTCGCTCTGTGAAAACATTCAGATCTTTTAGTATTATTGACGCTGATTATAACCAACTTCCCATATTATCTTTTATTATCTTTTATTTGTATCGCGCCAACATATTCCGTAGCGCTGTACAGGGGATAAGAACAAGGGAAATACACGTTTAACAAAATTCTAAAGTTGAAGAGCCCTGTTTTGAGCTTAGAATCTTAGCAGAAAGTGCTTTATCCCAAAGCACCCTACAAGACTGGAAACTCGCTACTTACAATCTAAAGGGAATTAAAGGGCAGAGAACTGGGGAAGAGTAACAAATAAGGAATAGCAAGGGCAAGGAAGTAAGTGAAAGATAGAAAGAGTTTTATATATATTAAATATATATGGTAAATATAGAGTTTTATTACTAGATATAATTGTGTTACCAGCAAATGTTATGGCTAGATAACACAATTGTATATAAAAAGTAGACATTTCCATGTTAGTATTCTGCACTGTCCTTGTCAAGCCTTTGGCTTTCACTGTCAGAGTCTATTTTAGGCGCATTAAGTACTGAAAAAAAGTTTGGAAATAGAGCAGACATTGTTCTGGGTTGAGGCAATGTCAAAGAACATTTTTTTCAACTTGTAAAATGTCATCTAAGCAGAATAAAAACATCTACAATGACAAATACAAATATTCTGTGTCATAGACACATGTTATGTCCAAATGTTTTATATCTCTTTGATAACCTGATAATCAGGTCCAGATTGAAATGTGGAATGTGTTTATGGAAAACGGAAATATTTCACTGCTGACAGTTTTGAAATGGGCTGCTCATCTATAAAATGCTTCAGTTAGTTATAACAGTATACCATTTTCTGCTGACATCTAAATTTTATTTATGTGTTGCATTTTTTAAATGTATTTTAGTGACCTAAACAAAGTCCTAAATGTCTTTGTATTCTTAATATGCTTTAAGTAAATTGTTCTTATAATTAAAGAACAACCTTCTTGTCTGGTTCCACTGATCCACTATAGTAGTAGATGTACTAGCCAACGACAGGCTATACGTCTCACCAATATGTTGCTGAATTGCTAATGAGACACAGTCTTTCATTGGCTAGTACAGTGTCACTGCAGCGCCCAACCCAGAACAAACCTTCCCATGCAACCATTGCAGTCGAGTCTGCCTGACCTGCTTTGGCTTCCTCAGCCACCAGAGAGCCCGTAGATGCCAAGCCAAGCCTATATATATACATCTAATACTATAGAAACATTGTATTCATAGACATTTGCAGGGACTGTTTAAAAGATTTTAGTGAGCAAAAGCACTTTTGAATAAAATGGATTATTAAATATGCAAATAAACACTTACATTGTTTATTGTAATATTAAAACAGAGAGTCATCCATGTGCCTTTAACATGTCAGTAGCTGTAAATATACTGGCAGATGCCATGGATATTATCATTGTGTGTGGAAATCAAAAAAAAAAATACCTATGTGAAGGTGCCTTTAAAAGAATGCAATGCCACAATCCTTGTTTAAAACCAATGGTTCGAGATTAG
Source organism: Discoglossus pictus (assembly GCA_027410445.1). Lineage (NCBI taxonomy): Eukaryota > Metazoa > Chordata > Amphibia > Anura > Alytidae > Discoglossus > Discoglossus pictus. The sequence goes on from CM050165.1 coordinate 154,021,495, forward strand.
AAGTGTGATGCAAGTTGGCTGGGGATGGGGTGCAAGTCAGGGCAAGAAAGAATCTGATTTTTAAAAGCATATGCTTCATAAATAAAATAACATAGAACGCTTTTAGTAGCACAAATTGCAAGTCATCAAACTGATAATGAAAAATTATTTGGCTTTAAAGTGAATCCACAATATTTTTAAAACATACTGGAATATGTCTTCGTTAGGGTTGACCTGGTGCAAAAAAATGCACCCAACATGCTTCCGACATGTCGTACTCTAACTACAGGTTCAGCACTGCCAGCAAATGCAAAAGCTCTTCTCGCAAGGACCTGCATCCCGCTTTGTATAAATTTGCACTTGCTCCCAATTTTAAGCATGACAATTCTTACGCATAAAGTTAATGATATCTGCAGAATTTCCCACCAAGTTCTCTTTTGAATCAGTAACCACATATATACAGAAACTGTGTACTTCTTAATAATATATAGCTTTGGAGATATCCTGGGAGCCCTGACTGCTGGCTCCTAAATATTTTTCCAAAGTATAATGTTTCTCTATGAAGTGCTACCTTCAAGGCTCCTAGAAAACAGCAAGTCTGGTTCTTAAAAAATCTTCCAGAGTCCTATATTTTAGATTGTATAGTGCTTAACTATTATTATCAATACTCTTTATTGATGATAATAATAATAATAGTTAACCAATTAGCGCTATTTACAAAGTAGTATAGAGTACTGTTGGTACAATTACAAGTATTGCAGATCAGAGGAAATCCTAAAAGGTTGAACTTGATGGACTATAAGTCTTTTTTCAACTTCAAATACTATGTAACTATATAGACAAATTCTAAGGTAAACAGAAATGTAAGCACAGGTACAGTGCAATACATATTGGAAAGATATGGGCAGGCAGACAGCTTAGTACAGCATAATTGAGGTCCCTACTCAGAAGACCTTAATATTTAGAAGGTACGGTGGGTAGCGTGTGATATGGAAGGGTGATAGATGCAATATGGCACTGAATGTTGTACCCTACCTTCTCTATGAACCGCTTTCTTAAAGTCAAAGCAATTACATTTTCAGAAAACTTTCTCACTTGGTCAGTTCTCACCTTTCGCACCCTGTGAAGATGTTTTTAAAGCATCTGTCATAAACAATTCTGGAATCTATCTTTTTTAGACTGTTCAACCTGCTTTATCACCTTAGGCCAAACTCTTCTGTTTTTCATTGCTTACCTGTTTTGAATAGGTAGTTAAATGCTATTGAAAGTATATTTTTTCATTTTAAGGGACCACTGCGGGTGATAAAACATTAGCAGCTTTGTATGCCATGAGACTAAACATTTTTTAGGGAAAAATTATTTTAGCAGAGTTGGTTGTTTGCATATTGGACATATAGAGCTTGGCATCTTGACCTGGAGCCTGAGGTGAGGGCGATTCTATTATGGGTTGCCCTTCCATTTAATTTAATTGCTAAAATCCACAACATTGTAACAGGCTTTCAATGGAATTGCACAGAGATTTTATCTCAATCTATATCTTCAATGTAATAGTTTAAATTTTTTTTTTTTTCAGGCAAATTGTTCAAAAGAACATAAATGTAACAATTCAATGATCTTTTAAGAACATATTTGTCTAAATACTTGCCATTCTTCAGGAATATTCAGTTACAAAAAACAGTTTAGCAAGCAGTGTTGTTTGATCAATGTTGTCAGCATTTATAGATCTGCCCATTAAATAATTTTAAGAAATTATGACAGTGGGTGGGGTGAGAAGTAACTAATTTAGTAATGTTGAAATATTTTACCCCCGTGTCATGTATAAACATCCACTCTGAATAGGTCCAATTTCAAGTATTGTTCTAAGAATGTTTGTGTCTTTTAAAATATTACGACTTATTTGATATAATTTGGTCATCCTTTCATTAAAAGCTTTAACTAACTACACATTTCTTGTGTGTCTCAACAACAATACAGCGATCAGTATTTATTTACTGGTATAGGTGCACATTAGTTGCTTTTTTTTTAGTTCTGCAAGTCCACTTTTGACAGCAGTAAGAATTTGCAATGCATTTTTATGAGCACGCCTGTACGCACCTCTGTGCTGAAACTCTGAAACTTTGTCTTTAAGCTAATTTAGCTGTCTTAATTTTATTTTGTACAGGAATTACATGGGCATACACTAATCCAAGAGCTGTGAATGAAAATAAGCAGACACAGTACTACGTTCACATAAAATCTCACTGGTGTGTTTGACAGCAAAGTGTTCATGCTGTACATGTATTGCTTGTACTAGCGACATGGGGCATGTTGTGAGACGATTATGTTTAATTAATGGACTGCTTATAAAACCAAAATATTAGTTTTCATGATGATAAGCTTTAATGCATGTGGTTAGGTTTCGCATGAAGTAGTTGGTTGTTTTTAATATGACTAAGGTCATATTTGATTGAAGTATAAGGTAATTCTTGAAAGGGCAACTTATTCCCAAATTTGTTTTGCATGCTACATTTTTTTTAATATTCTTTAAAAAAAAATGTTTAAATGAGACACAATAGCTAAAGAGGGAGATGCTTGCTCCTTCAAAAACTTGACATTATGCAATAAAGCATAGCACTGTACCACTGCAGCTTTTTTATGTCTTTAAAGCAGGAGTTGTCTAAAACATAGGCGCTAGCAGGGTTATCTAGGAGCCAGCCAAACATTTTTTTTAGGAGCCAGGTTATATCTTATATAGAGATATATATGTACAAAAACTGAAAAGTTAGTAGCCAGGAATACATTTTTTGGAGCCATGGCTCACTGGATCCCAGGATTTGTCAAGCACTGCTTTAAAAGACCATCATTTTCTTCTAGAAAATCTGATTCTTTTATAGACTCAGAGCTGGATCATGAAGTATGTATATTTATCTATTAGTATAAGGAGACGTGGGGCAGAAGGGAACTCAATTGTATTTGTTGAATAATTGGATCAGATTGAAATTGACACTACAACTCTTCCCTCTCATAGTCCCAGAAGCATAACATTGTATCAATAAATTCAACCACCACGTCCACCATCATGGATCATGATTTATCATTATGATTTATATTATGGATCCATCCAGGGTCCAGTAGAGGCATTTTAATTAAAGATTAGCTTTATGACTTTTTCTGCCTAATTATACTCTTTGTATTTGTATATGGTCCTTTAATGTAGGTTTTTGAATCCTCATATTACCCAATGTTCATGCAAAACACCAAAACAATCAACTTTTGTTACACTTGAAACATAATAAAACATAAATGCATGACAGGGAAAGTTTATATTTAAATATATTTAAGGAGAACATGATGTATCAGTGATGCCTCTTATGTGGCAGCTTTGTGAGATGTTGACAAACCTGCTGCCAGCTTGTACATATTAAACAGTTGTCTTGACACAGTGACACTCACACTGGCTGCAAAAGCACAGGCCATGACCTGAAATTATTTTTCAGTTCTGTCTCGTCACATCCCAGCTCACAGCATGGAGGCAATTTGGTGAGGTGGTCAGGCTATGCAGTAGCTTATATTTGTACATTCTGTGAGACTCGTGAGTATTGCACTGATCAGATCTTTTAGATGCTAATTTTTCCACTATTGTTATATAAAGGGACATATAATGCAAATGTATCTATTATGCATTTAAAAGATCATGATTTTAACATTCTAAAAGTTTATTTTTTGCATAAAAATATATAGTAAAATGTGTTTAAACCTACTGAAAACTAACAGGAAATATCACAAGTGAGCAGACAGTGTGATCTAGCTTTCATTGGCTGACGCTTATGCTGCAAAATGGCCGCCAAAGACAGTTATACATTCAAAGCAATATATTCTGCCCTGGGGGCTTCATTTTCAAGAAAATAAGCACACTGTTCAGCATTATCAAATGCTCTCTTTTGAGATGTCAGAAAGACAAAATGCCTTCTATGGCCCTTTAAGCTAATTGGAGTGGGCCTTGTTCATCAAAACAACATACATTTTATTTCTGGGTCCTATTGGTTCCTGGAAAGATTATCTTTTTACATAATGCTCTGTTACTCAATAGTTACTCAATAGTTCACATACCAGTTAAAAGTTGCCACATCACCAATATAATCACCATATATTTCAGAAAGCTGCAATTTCTTCATCACATCGTTTGATCTGCCATCTTGATACATTCTATTTGAGACACTGAGTCTTGATTGTTGGGCATTTTGATAAACCCCAAAACAAGCAGAAAAGCAGAACTAAAATTGATAAATATATCAGTTCTTGGTCCACAGAGATATAAAAACTGCTTCTCAGTTTCATAAAACTATTAAATTCTGTTTCTTTTACTTTTACAGAAGTGAGGAAAATAGAAAGTTGTATTAGTGTGTTAAAAGCATCATGAGCTCCATAAATGTATTGTACCCAAAAGAGCATGGCGCATTATCTTGCATTTGTCTGGGGACATAGGATTTAACCGTATTTGATATAAGCTACTTATGTTTATCTGTTTGAGTAACAAGGACTTCAAATTTACTTGGCAAACAAAGAACAGAGTTCAGTACGCTTTGTTTAGCCTATTAAAACATTTCACTGTCCTTAATTCACTTTTGGACTAATCATCACTGTCTCTTTTAACAAAAAGTTAAAAACAAAACACAGAAAGTGTTTATTTTTTTATAACAAAATTGAATAAAAAATTGTTTTGCCCTTGATTCTTTTCACTTTAGGACTTGTATATTTTTTATATTGTGTTTGTATTGCATTTTGCCTCATAGGATAATCTAGGAATGGAAGAAATCTAACACAATTCATCCATCTAAAGAGACAAATGGAAAATTAATGGAAGTGTGAAATATATTCACCTATAATGGGACAAACATTGTGTTGTTCAGCAAAGGTTTAGAAGATATCACATCTTTTTAAAAGACCAATATATGGCATACATATAGAATAAAAAAAAACAAAAAAACAATAATTCTACTTGGTAACAGGGAAATAAATTTAGCTTAAAATAGATATCTAACTACCATCTACTATGAATAATATGATTATTTTTTTCTTTTTAATAATACATAGCCCATAACAATAAAAGTGCAGTTATATGCACTGTAATAATGATCTATTTGTCATCTGTTACCAACAGCACTAACCATCAGAGCAAATTACTAGAAATAATGTAAAGTATATAAACCAAAAATAATGAAGAATAAAAAAAAAAAGAAAAAAATATATTATTCAGTTTGGATCCTTTCTATAATATTTACTCTAATATAGCAGGACACCTTCTAGGCAAATGTATTACACTTAATACCTCTACTTCCCATTCTCAAGAATGGTCATATTTTTTAAATTCACTGTTTTGAAGAATTAGACTTGAAAAAATGCAACATGGCTTTTGGGATGTACAGATATAACATAGTATCTAGATTATTACCTTTTATACGCATTTATGATGCTGTTGAATCTGTCATATTGCTTTTAGCAGACCACTTCCTGAAGTGGTAGGATACTTTGAATGTCTGCACAATGGGAATATGGCCGGAGGATCTACCAAAGAGCGCTGCAGTCTGGTCATATGAGCCTAGCCTTTGACAAAACTGCTTATGTTACAGTGAAACTGCTGTTATGCAGGGACATTGGGTACTAAGAGAGACTATATCTAAGAGATAAGATATACTATATCTAGGTAGTCTTATTTAATCACTGTTTTAGAATATAAAAATAAAAGAAAAAAGCCTTCAGTTTAGTACCTTTTATATTTAATGATCATCTAGTGGAAGCTGCTTTTTCAGTTTGTACAGATCTGTCTTGGAGGTGTATTTGAATGCACAGGAAGCTTCAGTGGAAATGTGACAACTACAACTGCTGATGCTTTCATTAGAACTAACCAATTAGTTTCAAGGTCACACTGTCCTGTTGTGAAGCTGCAAAAATCAGTCCTGTAAATAAAAGGGAAGGCTGCAGTGAAGAATAATTCCAGATAGAGTTGAAAAAAAAAACTGTGTTTATTTTATGTACTTTATAAAACATTTTGCCCATTATCAATAAAAAGCCAACCCATAGCAATAAAAATATGGTTATATGCATTGTAATTATATGGTCAAATAACCATATTTAGTGTTCATTTAGCATATTGTAACATAGTGAAACAGAGAAAAGAGTATATAGCTGTAAGAAAGCGGGTGTTAGAAGAGGGATTCATCATTGTCCATTATTGGATGATCATAATATATTATCCATATTTCCTATGTTATGATCTGGTCTGTTACACCTAATAACAAATGATTAATCACCCCATGTATGTGTCAAAAGTAGCTGTAGATTTATACAACAAAGACGTTATTGTTATTTAAGGTCACAATTAGCCTCTCTGGCCATGTTGATCCGTGTCTATATGAATAGTTGCTGCCATTTGTCTCTAGAGTTAAGGCAAACGTGTTGTAATGGGTTTATATGAATGCAAAATGAGAAACACCTGTTGGAGTTGTCAGCAATGTGCAGAAACTTGGGAGATGACCTTTTCTTACCCTTAAAAGTAAATGACTTTACCATGTAGTTACTTTTTCATGTCTGCTATGTCAAATTACCGATAATTGATTTTAGGAATAGTCTGACGTAACTACAAACAGTTAGCTTCCTGCTCTGGCGAAGGGTTTGTGTCAAGTCTAGATTTCAAATTAATGAATAGTTTTAAGAAACTAAATAACTGTACATCTGTGAATAAAAACTGGTTGTGGCAAATGTAATTCTCTATTTGCTTTTTAGTGTGTTGGCTTAAAGGGCCACTGCACAATGAAAAAAATATATATGTTTGAGAATTTTATATCTGACTAACAGCATAATTAATCAGGCATCATACAAGTCATACAGCTAGTTTTTAATTAGAAAAAACAAAATCTTATGTGTCCCTGCAGGAATTTAGAGGGATTAGAGGGACTGTGATACATTGGGGAAGTTATATGTGTCAAAGGGGAATTTACTTTTCTGGAGAGCTATGGTTTCATTGAATAATGCAATGGGTCTGCTTATGGGCCAGTGAGGAGGAAGGGATGTGGTAAGATATTTCAGTTTTATCTTAATATTAAACAATGTCTTTGGACTTCTGTCTGTTTCCTCCTCCCACACCGCATCTTCCACTGATAATTACAAACAAAAACCTCCATCATCCAGCTCTCAGGATGTGATGTAACAAACACAAGATGGATTCCTGTACTCATAAACATAGTCTTCAAAAAATTCTAATGTTTCCAACTGCTAATATTGTTAGTTTGGTACATAACACTTGACAAACAAGTGTCTTTTTTTCTTGAATCCGTTCTGTATCTGGTTTGTCATTTAGACATGCTAAGTGTGTTCTAGAACAGTGATGGTCCTCAGAACAAAGAGGGATGGGAAAAACATAACACTTTATACCAGTGGTGTGCAAACCAGCGCCATGGGGCCTCATGGGGTCCTCAGGCATTATTTCCTACAATGATATTACCATTTTGCTTTAAGTAAAAAATATGTTTCATGCACTGCAAAGCTCTATTAAGCTCTCAGGGGCCACATATGAGGCCATTCAAGTGAAAAATTGCCCTTCATTGCTTTATACACTAGTCACAGTTATAGGTAGGTTAATGACGAACCTATCTGAAGTTATAATATACTCTATACAAATCAATGCAAAACTACCGTAGATGAAAATTTTGTTTGCCACATATAGTATCTGATCGGGATCTTAAACACAGTCCCATTAGCACTGGAAAATAACAAGCCTGTCTCTAGTTAAAAAAAGGAGAGAGACACTGATCTGTAATACGGTCTGTTGCCAAGGGAGTTATCACTCTATCTCAGAATTCACAAGTAAAGCCCCTGAAAGGGGATCAGTTCACAGACAATAGTATTTTATGGCTTTCTTCTTTCTTTTGCTTCTGGTCTAAGACAAGCCAAACATCCGGTATTTCTTGCTAGATTGCATTAATAAACCTTGCTTTTAATGAATGGTCCCATTAATGGTCAAAGTTGATTTTTGTCAAGATGCCTAATAAATAAAAATATTTTAGTTTATATTGTTTTTTTCTTTTTTAAAGAATCACTGTAATTTAAATTTTGTTTTGGTATTTAATTATCACTATTATTATCTTTTATTTGTAAATCGCCAACATATTCTGTAGTGCTGTACAGTACATGGCTAAAAATTAACACATAGCAAAGAATGGAGGGACCTGTTTTTGAGCTTAACATCAAAGGTACATGGTGCTTGTTTTCAAAGCACAGACATAGGATTCAAAACCCGCAAACTTATAACTAGGCACAAAAGCCTCCAAACAAATTAAAATATGAGTAGGATGATTAGCCAGTTATAGTAAGCCCTATTAAATTGGAGCTAAGATCTAAATCTTAACATGTAGTGAAATAAGTAGCAGGTTTTGCTATTAAATTACCCTCTTAACCCGACACCCAGCCGACTTGCGTGTTAAAACGCAGGACGGCCAAAAAATGCCTGAGACAGGCAACGTGTAATATTGCAGCCCGAAAACCCATTGATCTGTCAACCAGGTAGCCCTTACGATCCAATCTTGCTATATTTGCAAGCAAGCCCGTAACACACAAATGGAGGCCAAGCCCCACGAGTGCTCCACAGCACCCGCAAAGGCTAAGACCCACCCCTCTGGCTACTAAACCTTCCCCCCGCTCCCTAAATCTAATCCCATGCTGCAGGGGTCTCAACCGGGACCCCGCCGGCTCCCAAAATTAACCCTTGCTGCGGGGGTCCTGATCGGGACCTCCGCGGAAGTCCACAGTTTAACCCCTGCCGTGGGGGTACTTTAAGTACCCCCCGGCACCTAAATTTAACCCCCCCCCCCTTATTACCCCCTCCAGCACTGGGGGAAGTTAATGTTAGGTGCCAGGGGGGTGCTTGAGGGCTTCGGTTTTTAACTGCCGCAGAGTTCCTGATCGGGACCACTACGGCAAGGGCTGATATCGGGAGCCTGTGGGTGATCCTGCAGGCTTTTATTTGCCATGCAGGCAATCAGTTTTGCCATTGGCTAAGTCCAACCCATTGCTACAGGTTTGACTAATTGTGCAACCATCTGGGTTACGATTTTGATTCTCTCGCACGTTGCTCGCAGGCCCTTCCAATTTAATAGCGACGTAACCTGGGAGAATTTTATGCACAAATGGCTTAAGATCTACACGTTGGATTTACATGGCTGGAATTTAATATGGCCCTATATAAGTAGATCTAACATGACATTCATGAAAAGTGATCATTTTTACTTTACTTTGTAGGATTTGGTACATTTAAACCCATATGGCATGATTAACTTTAATGACAGTCTTGGGACTTTCCTGCATGGGTCCAAATTCACTACATTTCCAAGGGCTTGCTGTCTTCTCTAAACGTTCTCATAGAAAACACCCATAGGAAATGAACAAACCACTTCACAGCTCCTGAGCAGTTTAGGGATTTTTGTTCAACATTGTTTACTATATATAATTTATCATTTATAAATGTGCTTAACATTTACAAACTTATAATAAAGCATTTTTATTATTAATTTGCTTTTACAAGTGAAACAGTTTATATTTCATTATATATCTTCCTATTCATGCTTTAATGAATATATAGTGGGCTGCAGTCAAAATCATGGAAACCTATGAGTGGACAAAAGCCAAAACAGCAAATCAATATGGTTGGTTTTGTAGTTAGTGACATGTGTGCCACATGAGTTTATTGCTTTAAAAAAAAACATATATGGCCAGAAAGCAGCAAATTAGCAGCCAACAGCCAAGTGGTTAGACAAATGAGTCCCTTTGTTTAGCAAATGTCTTGAAAGCCTGATTTGTTTTTCAATGTTTTTCCAGTACATAAGGTGGTACTGTACAGGAATGTATTCTGTGAATCTGTTTGCAACATTGGTATTGTAATAAATCAAAATGAACATTATCTGTATGAGTATTATATTATTTATTTTATTTATACAATATTTATTTATTTATGTGAGGCTGTGTGAGCTTTGTGTAGTTGGCTAGTGTGCTTTGTTGCAGTTTTCAACATTTTAAAAGGCTGAGAAAACTAGCCTCTCCCCCCTCTACCTTACAGTCCTCACGATGAGCGCCTTCGCCACTCATTGCAAGCCCCATAATGAGCGTCTTTGCCGTTCATTGGAGGCCTCTGCAAACTTGCAACTTGCGTGCCTCGCATTGAGCTCCTTAAAGTGCCACCACAATTGTCCAGCTTTTATGACATCTGTAAGATACTTTGCAATTTATTGTGATTATAAAAGTTTATTTTGTGAGACAACTTACACTGAAAATTATTGGTTTTCTGTTCATCTTTCATAATCCATGCAAGATAGTTGAGGATTTGCTTGCCATGTTTCTTCTGTCTCATAATTTCTAATAGGTACATTACTAATGGCAAGATTGTGAAAGGGGCTGTGTCATCCGAAAATCAAGTTCTTATTCTTAAAAAACATGAAAAAACTAGCTATGTAATGTACTAGCCATTTGTTTCTAAAGTTAATCATTGCAGAGGATATTGACATTTTCTTCTAAATTCTGAAGCAAGTAAGCAGCTCCTGAATGCTAATAAACTCATTTAATGTACTAATTAGGATTACAGTCTACTTATCTATATCACTCATGACCTAAAAATGCCCCCTATCATATTGTTACATAAAGCACTTCAGATTAGCTCACCGAGCTGCATTTCAGTATAAAAGACTACACAAACAATGACAAATATATCTGCTCTATAGCTCTATCATTTACCATAGAGCAAAACAGCTAGCACAATACATGTGTGTGTTTGTGTCATTCAGTCGTGTCCGACTCTCTGTGACCCCATGGACCACAACACACCATGCTGATCCACTTGGTATTCATATCAGAGATACTGGAGTGGGTTGCCAGTTCCTTCTCCAGTGGGCCACAACATACAGCTCCTGGATAGGAGAACACCTAGGTGGTCTCCAATCCAAGTACTGGCCTAAACTTGCATGGCTTCAAGGTGGTGGTTCCTTGCCTGGAATAGAATCCAGGTCACACCAGTGAAAGCACAGAATCCTAATACATACACAGTTTTTAATGATCATCAAGATGAAACCAACTTGTTGTTGGGGGTGTCCCTTTAACTGTCTTTACAATATGCCATTTTGCTAGATAATCAACCATCACTGCCTTGAGGTTATGGGATATATCACCATTAATTGCTGGCTAGGAAATAACCTAGGGCTGATGGATAAAATGAAGTTGAAGATATGCAATAGCATTATTATGTTTATAGACCTAAACACATGACTAAAGTGTTCTTTCTCCCTCTCTCTGTATGTGTGCATATATATATATATATATATATATATATATATATATATATATATATATGTATATATATATATATATATATATATATATATATTACAATATTAAAATATTAAATGCATAGTGCAATCCTAATATCATTATATGTTCACCTTTACATGTTTAAAATGATAGTTTTTCAGTTGTATTGAACTAATATGCTATGTATTGAACAGTTGGGTACAAGCTATAATATTACACAGAAACAGATGGTAGATTTGGGACAGCTGATTCACTTACATTCCCAGTTGTTCTCAAGAAGATCAGTGATCTTACAAGGCTAAAGCAATTTGCAGACTTAAGGAACATAGTACATAAGAGGTGTGTGTTTTTAAGTGACTTCCTCTATTAGCTGTTTCTCTTACATTTGAATCTCAGTACTGTTTTCCCAATCCTGCCTTTTTAAAATTACTAGATAGATGCACAAGTTGACAAAACCGTATATATATATAAATAATGGAATGGCAATTGAGAAGACGATTTTTGGGGGTAGATTCTGGTTGCTTGAGAGTTGCTATTAAAAGAGGCCTAGATTAGCGGCATATAGGATGCTCTGCTAAGTATATTTGTCAGTGAGGGCTGTTCTAGCAGCAGCAGCTTTCACTCTTCACTTACACACTGGTACTTTTGTCTGTAGGGTACGGTGCGGATCCCGGGGAATGTAAAACCAACACTGCCTTGGCTCAGTCACTCATGCCTGTCTGCTTCCACGTAACACTGAATTGCAGAGACGTACAGTGGATGAAATCTAGGTGCCTGTAAGCATTTTGTGGCATGACAAGCTGGCTCCTGGCATTTGTTGAGCACTGTAAATGTATTTTTTTTATTTAAAGTACAGTATTCAGTTTTTTTCTGGTTGCTTGCGTTCTGGTTAACTGTGAGTCTACTGTATAATGTTGGATAAAGAAAAAAACAAATCTCAGACAAAGATCTGGTGTAAATAGCAGCAAACTGTCAACTTAGAATCCCAGTGACATTGTTAAACATACTAATGCAGAAAGAGCAAACAATCTAAAAGCTCAGAAAAATAGGAATGAGTCCGTTTTTTGATAAATCTCTACACTAATGGTCTATTTCTTGCATCAAAAGATAGAAGCAATAACCTTTAGCCATTAGTCCCTGAAATGGGCAAACAAATCTGAATTAAAATAATGAGGTATACTTAATCACTTTCTGCAACAAACATTGCCCTTGAAATATCTGCCATCAGGTGCCATTTTGGAAGCATATTTTATGGATGTGCCAAATGTAGTTGATAGACGTCTATAAGCTCACCTTGCATTGTAAGGGAAAACCAGGGGTCAAGCAGGGATCGACATTTTAAACCACATAGGAAACAATAGGCTATCTAGGTTTTTTTATCTATTGTAAAACTAGAACCCTACCATTGCAAATAAGAGGAGATCTTAAAAGCTTGAACTTGATGGGCTAAAAGTCTCTTTTCAACCTCAATTACTATGTAACTATAAAAAGATAATTACAAATATTTTGCTCTTGTGCAACTATCAATTGGCTTTGAATTAAAATCATGTTTTGAATAAGATAAAAGGGAATATATGTGGAATTGTAAAAAAGTTTACCTTTGGTTAGTTTTTATTCGCTGATCGGAAACATCTTAACTTATATCCTTTATACTGAAAACTTCTCCATAATAAGGCATCCGAACACTCATGTTTTTTTGAGACTCCCTTGTTTGGTTAACAAATACGTGTGTCATTGTGTATATCTGTGACTAGTTGAGTAAATATGGTCGGTGAAAGGCACCTAGTAGAACAACTGTGTAAACCACTTTATTTGCTATAGAGCAACATTTCTGTTTCTAGTATGGATTACATGAACTCCTTGGTTTGTATGAATATAGAAATAAGGCACAATTAAATAACCTTAAAACACATTGAAGAGAAGGAATAGAAATCAACACTAATTGCTGTGATATTAACCTATCAAGGCTGTCTATCATGAACACATTTCAGGTAGACATAAGTCTTTAGATATATGCATGCAAATCTGTTAGGTGCTGCTGCATATGTATGACCACGGGCTCACAGCAGTTTCTATGTTAACATGTGAACATTTTTTAACTCATATAGCATAGTGTTCTCCCGAGAATTTTTTTACCAGCCGGGTGGCATGAAGGAGTATCCATATGGGTATATAGTTATACAGTGTGTGCTTGTGTGCTTCTTAAACCGGGTGGTGCTTCTATATAGTGGGTGGAGCTCCCCCTAAATTGGCCTGGGAAGAACACTGTAGTAGATAGGACACTATAAGTTGAATATCTCCTGCATCCTATATACATACATTATGCTTATCGTAGGAGCCAGTCAGTCTAGTGAAGAGCCATACAGGCTTAAGTTTAAGAAGCAGGAAAGACTATGATATGGTTCCTATGGTTGTCAATTGCTGCTTTATACTTCCACTGTATTGGTGTATTGGTGTGATTGGTGCGACAGCCAGTTTAGTTAAGAGCCAGCCAGACATTTTTGTGTGTGTATGTATATATTTAAAAACATATGTATGACTAAAAAGTTTTGTAGCAAGCAGTAAATAATTAACATTATAATATTATATTGACACATATATGTGGAAATTAGGCTGTGAGCTGTGAATCTCCTATGCTGTAATTTGTATAAACCCTTTTACTGTACAACTATTTAACTTTTTTGTTAAATTTAAACTATGAACTGGTGTGCCCTCTGCAGCCCATGCACACAGTGTATTTATAGTGCTTGATGTACTATCCAGTCACATCACATATATATTTGTGAGCATGCAAATTGTTGCTAACGCTTGCGGGCTTGCGCAGCAATGGCCTCAGTCGCAGGCATGGAGCGCTGAAGGTGCTCCTTGCCAGCAAATGCTGCCCTCGCAAAAAAGTAAGAGACACGTTACGACCAATTACGACCTCGCAAACATCGTCCACAACCCGCGCACATGAAAAAATGAAAAACACAATAAATACACACATCACATACATAAAAAGCTTACCCTACAGCAAGAGGGAGCATCTAGGACCTCAAAAAATGAAGTTACACCTCAATTTAACTCAAAATAAAAGAGTTTAGACACTAAAAAATTCTCTAAGCGAGAGAAAAAATGGCCGCCGAACAAAACGAAAACGAGGCTACAGCACTCTAAACACGCAAAACACCACAAGAAACACGCAAAACACCACAAAACACCTACGGATATTCCGCCGCAGCCGCATACCACACATTAGCCACCATTTTAGTACAATAACTTACACAATGCGGAAGTACACAGCTACGCTAACGGTTTTGTCTTGCGCACGTACACTATTACACTACACACATTCATCACGCTTACACAGCAGCTCCACACCACTAATGCTGCAGCAACATCAAAACAGATTGTAGCTCTTTAACACAATGATTCCTGCATATATTACTTCAAAATAGGTAAAGTATATTAATTTATTAATGTATTATTTATTTGATTATTATACACCAAACAGCATTAGCTCACTTACAATTTCATTGCCGTACATAATATTAATATAAAAATGTTATAATAGTGGTAATAATAATACAGTAATAATGTAATAATAAGTTACAGAAACTATTGTGCTCTTTCGTTTAATTAAAAAAAAACAGAACAGAAAAGCAATCTCATACATAAAGCCTTGGATCGTTTGTAAGTTGGGTTGTCTATAACCCGGGGGGCCTTCAGTATATAACAGCCACCAAAATATCTGCTTTACTCTAAAACTTTTCATGGCATATACAATTTGTTAATGTTGTTAGTTTACAACATACCATACATAACTAGCACCTTAAATGGTCCTTTATGGGTCCATCGGTTCTTATTGGACTAAGCACTTTATGCTTTATATACAATACCTTAATTGTTTGCACGTATTTTCAGTGTAACTTCTGTTTGAGATGTTAAATAGGATTCCATTGAAAAGAACATGTTTTGTTTAGGGTGTAAAGATGAATAGACGTGCCCCTTTAGCATTGGGAATTCCTTGACTGTCTCTATTATTTCATCCTAAACACCAGCCTTGTTCACGGATGCCTGTTGTTTTTATACAGTGCATACAGTGGGTGCTGAGTTGCATTTACTAACAAGCCTAGCATTGTGATGCAACAGCAAGCACAAACAATGTTCCCTCAATGCCTGTGACAGTGTTTTGTATGATTATAAATACAGCTGTCTGGACTTGCCTTACCCGTGCAGGTGTTCTCTATTTTATCTAGTATGTATCATGTGTTTGTTAAGAGATGCATGGTTTCATAAAGGTTGTGTTGAAACAAGAAGAGCCAGGTGGAGGCTGTTTTCTGCTGGAAATTTTTTTATTAGACTGCAGGATGCAAGACTTCATTTATGTTAATTTATTTGTCTGCAAATTAAAGAACCACTGCAATGCTCATACAATCGGCGTTTGTTTCCTTGCAAGATATAAAATAAGTACTTTAGTATAAACAATAATCAATGTAATCAAAAGAACTTCCTCCTATCAGGTGTCCAGGGGATGGGAGAGGCTCTATCCAGAAGGACTGTCCTCAGGAGTCTTTATCTGTTGTCTTCATTGCATTGTTTATTTGCATACTTGTCTGCAGTGGCTATTGCCCTCACTTCCTGGACACCTATAGCCACATTAAATTCTAAGCCCGTAAGGCTTAAAATTTTGCCAAGTTACAAAGCTATTAAATTAGAGCAGAGTGCGAGCTACGGGCTTGCGACTCAATCCCGTAAACCACCTGTCGAACATTGGATGCGCGTCCGTGAAGTCAAACCTGTAGTTACAGGTTTAGATGGAGCCAATGGCAGCAGAGATCGTCAAAATTATGTCACTGAAAAATGGAGGTGCGATTTCAAAGTCTTACGGATTTCAATTCCGAGTTACGATCGGACCCACATTTCAGAAATAACGCAATATTGATAAAGCCGTAAATATGATATTCTAGTTCATGCGACTTCCATTATATTTATTAACACATTGATTGCCGGGATCGATATAACACGGAAATTACACATGAAATAAGTATTTTATAATGTCGATTTGTGAGCTTGAGAATGTTGTGCCATTAATTCTAATACCTAAAATCACTCTCCCTTTTATTATGTGTACAGTAGTGTGTGTATATTTGCATTTACAGTGCTAAGTATAGGACTTTTAGCCCCTTGCGGGTCATCTTGAGCACCCATAGGCTTTTTGGCTCCATTTTCAGGTTACTGACTTGAACGCCAGGGAATTTGTTGCAATTTAATAGCGAAATTGGAACGTAGCAGTTACAAGCTTGAAAGAACAAAGGATTTGCGGGTGCGAAGTTCCACGTTCCAGCCGGTTGCTTTGCAAGTCTTGCTGGCTACGTTACAGGCTGCGGTTTTTAACGTTGAGGAAATTTAATATGGCTCCTAATCGGTTTTTGAGAGAAGCAGATCTGCCGGAGCCTATAATGCGGAATTCAAAAGTTAGTTATAAAGAAACTTTGTTTTTACACTTGAAATACTCATTTTATTATAATTATCGTTTATTTGTAACCACCAAAATATTCTGTAGCACTATACATGGGTAACGATCAAGGAGAAAAACAAAAGCAATATTAACATGTTGCCAAGGATGGATTGCCCTGTCTTTGAGTTTACAATCTTAATTTTATCACTAATCTCTTAATTAAATAAACAAATGAAACCGTATTAAAGCCACCCTTTATTATAGTACATTTTCACTATATTACTGTTTCTATGTATGAGTAATGCCAGCCAATCAGTTTCAATTTGTAGCATTTAACACCTGTTTTTAAAAAAAATATGATAGAACATTCTGGAATTCCATGTACCTTTAACTCCCATCTGTGAAAATGGTTTGATCTTTAACTAAAAAAAATAAAAAATAAAAATAATATATATATATATAACCTGAAACACATAATATTCTTTGTTGGCATAAGCCATAAATTCAGAATTCATATGTTTATTCAGCTGTAAAGTGCTTACCATTGGGTATATTACAGTTATTATCTGATCGTTAGAAACTTCTAAGTTGGCATTCTCAGTGGATTACGTTGCTTATTTTTTTGTATTTCTAATATTAGGAATCCGGTGTTGTATTTATAGTATTATTTTTTATAAGCGTGCACAGAATTTCTTTGTCATCATCAATGGGTAGATTTATTGATTTGATTTCCATGTGTACAAAGTTATAATTTAATGAGAGGTGGAGATTAAAAACAGAATTATGGTTCAAACTATAACACACTTTAAAACTGTCCGCATGTTTGTTTAACCTTGACTTTGGCTGCAATAATAACTTTTTTTTCCTTAGCAAATATGTGCTGGTGGTGATTCTACATTATTTTCCAGAATGTAAAGTGATTATAACCCCCAATAAATATGTTGATTTCAAATAATATGAAGTAGTTTACTTTTTATTTTTTTTATCTATTTTGGGCCAGAGGCAAAATCAGGGTCATGTATACAATAGGTCAAGCCAGGAAATCGGGAGAGGGAAGATGTGACTCTCCAAGCTTTATCAGTGTTGAAAAGAGACAGCAAGCGGGTCTTTCCACTGATTGTAAAAAATACTAAATCTGTTGTTTTCAGAATGATTTTAAGCAGTGTGTTATTTATTTTATTTGTTTATTTATTTATATATTTTTTATATAGCGCCATTCAAGGCGCATTACAAAGTTATAAAATGGTACATGATTGGTTTTAAGATATGGAGGACTACATAATGAAGAAGAAACATTAAATGCTGAGTGTAAATGAGGTTTAGGTTCCTTGCTGAAATAGTCTAATGGGCCAGAGCCAAGATCAGGGTTATGGCATCAGAATGTCAAGTCAGGAGGTTGGGAAAGGTAGGGTGTGTGACTCTAAGTTGTATCAGTGTTGGAAAGAGAGAGAAAGAGGGTTTTTGGTAATTTGTGACATGTTTGTAGGTTGGGAGAATATCCCATGTTAAGTTTCTTTTCCAGGGAACACGTGCGAGGAGAGAGAAATAACAGAAGTGGGGTTAGCACGTGGTGAGAATGGGATTGTCAGTGTTAAGAGTTGTGTGAGTCACAGAGTGCGTTGTGGCACATAGAGTGAGATTAGTGAGTCCTTCAGTCGTGTTCGACTCAGTGACCATATGGACTGCAGCACACCAAGCACATCTGTATGTATTTCTGGTTGTGCTTATCCATATGGTTTTCTTGGCAAAAATACTGGTGTGGGTTACCAGTGCCTTCTCCAGTGGACCATGATTTGTCTGACCTCTCTGCTATGACCTGCCCATCTTGGGTGACCCTACATGGTATGGCTGAGAGCTTCATTGAAGTACACAAGTTCCTTGACCACGATAAGGTAGCGATCCAGAAGGGGGGTGGACATTTTGCCTATTTAAGACAAGCATGTATAGATGGCTTTGCTCTTGTAAGAGTTTACAACTCAAAAGAAAATGTTTCTTCAATAATTAAAAGTGCTATATGCTGCAATACTCTTATTTGCTTCAGGTATTACTGTACATTCACAAATTTTCCAAACATAAGAATTATTGTGGTCATATTACCAAACAAGACCCTGTTCATTTCAAAAGCACTGCAGAAGATCCAGGAATGTGGTATAAAAGAAACATACATTGGGTTTAAAAAGGATTTGCTTGCATTATAGCATTATGGATTACTATAAGATTTTTAGTTATCACTGTGTTTTGAAGAGTCCATTTGATTTTTAACAAAACATTGGAATGAGATCACCATCTCACCTCACCTAGTTTTACTTCAAAGTTTGGGTGTCACCATTTTATTCCTCCCATTTTTTACCATTTCTTTTTAAAAAGTGCTGGAAAAATATGAATAGACTATGCTTTAATCTTCTAACAGCAGTTTAGATCCTTTGAAAAAGTTTTTTTTTTTTTTCCAAAATAATTTTATTCATTTACTCATCATAGCAAAGCTACTGTATTAACATGCAATATAATTTAAAATATATAACACCTATAATGTCTTATCGATTAATTTTTCAGTATTCATTTATATTTTAGACTTTTTCAAAATGTATTTTAACATAATTAAAACTTGATTGGATTATTCCTTCTCCAGGAATGCTGATTTTTATTCTTATACGTATACTAAGTGTGTTTAACTATAAGTCCACAATAGCCAACAAAGCCCCTACCATCAGGTCCCTTAGCCAATTTTGGTTTGAACCTTTAAATGCTTCCATAAAGATCTTATGTAAATGTAGCTTTACCTATAACACAAAAATCTATTGTTTAGAGAGTTATATGTGGTATTTCTTTTCATGTCCCACACGAACAAAGGGATTTCAGAGAAAACACAATTATGGTTTTCTAACTGTTGGCGCTCAACAGCCATTGGATGCAAATGTTGCCATCTAAACTTAAACTCTTCCTGGGAAAACAAATATGATTGTGTTATTAGACATGTTTATACAGGTACTCATTAAGACATAGAAAAGGGCTTGCTAGATTTATACTAGATCCTACCCACTCTATATTTAAGTGTGAATTTAAATCTTCATTACCTCTTGATCATCTGACATAAAGTATAATCTTTTTTTAGAGTCAATATAATATGTTTTCTTTTTGACAACCAGACATGTTTTATGTAGGCCTGAATGAAACACTTGAACACAGGTGTTGAAAAAATCACATATATAGTTGTGAGCATGTGAGCCGTTGCAACGCTTGCGGGCTCGCGTAGCAAGTCTGCGTCCCTCGCAAAATTTACGTTGTTACGCAAAGAAAATACGAGACACGTTACGACCCATTACGACCTTGCAAAAATCGTCTGCAACACGCGCACATGAAAAAACATGAAAAATACAACAAATACACACAACAAATACATAAAAAGCTTACTTACAGGAAGGGAGCATCCAGGACCTCGAAAACTAAAGTTACACCTCAATTTAACTCAAATTAAAAGAGTTTAGACAATAAAAAATTCTCTAAGCGAGAGAAAAAATGGTTGACGAAAAAAACGAAAACGAGGCTACAGCAGTCTAAAGAGGCAAAACACCACCAAACACCTACATATTTGCCGAAAAACAACTACGAGATAAAAAATCAAGGACGCAACCCGCTTGATTCCAAAAACATTACAAACACAATAAATACAAACAACAATCATATAAAAAGGTTACTCACAGCAAGGGGGGGGCACCGAGGACCTCTGCAAGTGAAGTTACACCTCCATTTAACCAAAAATTTAGGAGTTTAGATACCCGAAAATCACCTAAGCGAAAGAAAAAATGGCCACCGAACAAAACGAAAACGAGGCTAAAGGTCCCTAAACACGCAAAACACCACCAGAAACACGCAAAACACCACCAAACAGCTACGGATATTCCGAAAAAGTCGCACAACATAGAAAACCAAGGTAGCTAAATCAGCCACATTATATACACCAAACACCATTAGCTTACTTACAATTTCATTGCCGTCATTTTTTGACGGCCAATTCGCTAGTAATATAATATTTATGAGCTAGCAAAATTAGTGACTACTTGGCCAGTTTATTTTGTTTTTTCTTTGATAATGGTGAAATCATATTATACATTTTGCTTTATAATGTCTCTAAAATCTTGTTTCCTGGGGATTTATGTGTATTGGAATTGGAGTTATTACACAAAAATATAGACATTTCTTGCAGCATATATACTGTTATGCTATCTCTTGTGTGATCTTAGTAAGTCAGACCACCCAGTTTTGAGTATATGCTACGCATAAACACCACTGTTGTGTCCAAAATATGGTAGAAAACTTTTTATGTTCACAAACAGTTCTCTTTTACTCAACAAACACTAAATTCTAATTGGTTTATTAATGTTGTATATCTGAATAAGCTATAGTCAATTTCCCTGCACACTGCCAGACATAGATAGTTATATAACGACACACAAAGCCACATACACAAAAACACACATACATGCCTCCATAGCCAAACACAGAGATATTTGTGTACACAAAGCTATATACACAGCTACCTTCAGCCACATTAAAATGGAAGCCCGCAAGTGCAACGTGAGACCCCCAACGGCTGCAAGCTCGAAATTCTGCCTACTTACGTTGCTATTAAATTGGCACCTCCTGCGAGGTACGGGACGGAGAGGCAAGCTCGTAAATCATCTGTCGGATGTTGGATGCGGGGCTGGGAATGGAATCAGTTAGTCAAACCCGAAGTTATGGGTTTAGATGAGCCAATGGCAAAAGAGATTGTCAGAATTATGTCAATGAAAAATGAAGGTGGGATTTCAAAGTTCTACGGAATTTCAATTACGGGTTACGATCGGACCCACATTCCTCAATTATTGCAATATTGCTAAAGCCGTAAATATGATATTCTCTTACATGCGAGTTACAGTATATGTATTAACACATTGATTGCCGGGATCGATATAACACGTAATATAAACATCGAATGAAGTATATTTCGGGGCCGATTTTCAAGCTTGAGAATGTTGTGCTATTAATTCTAAGACCTAACGTGATGTTCACTTTAATAAAAGTACAGTAGTCTATTTTTATCTGCATTCCAAGTGCTTCGTATTAGACTTTACCCCCCTTGTGGGTCCTCTCGAGCAAATGTTGGGCTTTGGGCTCCATTTGCATGTTACGGGCTTGCTCTCGAGTGACTTTGTTGCAATTTAATATCTAAATTGAAGAAGTAGCAGTTACGGCCTTGACAGATGCAAGGATTTCCGAGCCCGCAAGTCGAATTCTCACGTCTCGTTAGGTTTTCTCGCACCTACCCCACAAATCACCTGCCGGTAGTGTTAAGAGGCCAATCTAATAGCTCAAAGTCATGCGAGCTACACTACGAGCTCGCTACGAGCTATGATTCTTAAAATCGTAGCAATTTAATGTGGCTGCTTGTGTCCTTTGTGTGAGCAAAAATGTAGGTACATCTTAATTTTATGCATCTACCACATCTGGTTAACTTAACACAAATGTAGTGTAATATATGCATATTTAAATCAGATGTGTTGCTTAGTGGCACATCAATTAAGTCTTGCAATGCTAATTATTTATCTTTCAATGTGCATGTTAGAAGTTGACAAAAAAAATGACCAAAAAAAGTATTTTCTCCCTACCATTTATTCACTTTGATCTTCCTACAATATATGGAATATATGACAATCAAGACAAAAAGTGAAATAAACATATATTCACATTGTCTTTTTCTGCTGAGAGCTACTTGTTCCATGTTGGCTTCAAGGAGTATATATCAAGACAATAATTTATATCTATTTCCTCTATAAGAACTAAATGGTCTAGAAATTATACTTCCAGCTGGATTTATAAATCAATTCTCTTGGGGCATTTCCGGATCCTCCATTTGGAGATTAACCTGTGTTCACAGCTGTGTAAACCCATCCTCCCGTCATCCTCCAAACCTTGAACTAACATAGTCCTCTGACTTTGTAATTTATGTTAACACGCTGTCCTTCGACTGCAACTTTTCTAGCATATGTGTTCACGTTTGTTTGTTTGTAATTTTGTGCAGCTTTTGCACAAATTGTAACTGAATGCTTTTGTTTTACTATGTTTTTGAATTAAATCTTTATTTTTCAAGGTTAAAATTATTACTAGGAGCACAGTAAGTTCAACCTTGATTTTTTTGTGCTATTTTTGCTTTACATTTTTAAATAATTATTTGCTTTGGTTATGTGCAAAGGTAAATGAACTGCTGCTGGTAGGCAGTATCTTATTTGCCTGGTTATGTTGCAGATTAATTATTGGATATGTTTTTTTTCTTGTTGTCTTAGCCAACTGTGAGCTACTGTGCCCTGCAAAAGTATTCACCCCCCTTGACTTTTTAACTGTTTTGTTTCATTACAGCCTTAAGTTCAATGTTTTGTTAATCTGAATTTTATGTGATGGATCAGAACACAATAGTTAGTGAAGGGAAATGAGAAAAATATATACATAAAACTATTTTTTAGAAATAGAAAACAGAAAATTGGCATGTGCGTATGTATTCACCCCCTTTGTTATGAAGCCCATAAAAAGCTCTGGTGCAACCAATTACCTTCAAAAGTCACATAATTAGTGAAATGATGTCCACCTGTGTGCAATCTAAGTATCACATGATCTGTCATTACATATACACACCTTTTTTGAAAGGCCCCAGAGGCTGCAACACCTAAGCAAGAGACACCACTAACCAAAAACTGCCATGAAGACCAAGGAACTCTCCAAACAAGTAAGGGACAATGTTGTTGAGACGTACAAGTCAGGGTTAGATTATAAAAAAATATCCAAATCTTTGATGATCCCCAGGAGCACCATAACCAAATGGAAAGAACATAGCATAACAGCAAACCTGCCAAGAGACAGACGCCCACAAAAACTCACGGACCAGGTAAGGAGGGCATTAATCAGAGAGGCAGCATAGAGACCAAAAGGTAACCCTGGAGGAGCTGCAGAGTTCCACAGCAGAGACTGGAGTATCTGTACATAGGACGTCAATAAGCTGTACGCTCCATAGAGTGGGGCTTTATGGCAGAGTGGCCAGAAGAAAGCCATTACTTTTAGCAAAAAACAAAATGGCACGTTTTGAGTTTGCGAAAAATGCATGGAGGAAGGTGCTCTGGTCTGATGAGACTACAATTGAACTTTTCAGCCATCAAAGAAAATACTATGCCTGGCGCAAACCCAACAGAACACAATCACCCAAAGAACACCATCCCCATGTTTTTCAGCTGCCGGGACTGGGAAACTGGTCAGAGTTGAGGGAAAGATGGGTGGTGCTAAATACAGGGATATTCTTGAGCAAAACCTGTACCACTCTGTGCGTGATTTGAGGCTAATATGGAGGTTCACCTTCCAGCAGGACAATGACCCCAAACACACTGCTAAAGCAACACTTGAGTGGTTTAAGGGGAAACATGTAAATGTGTTGGAATGGCCTAATCAAAGCCCAGACCTCAATCCAATAGGTGTGGTCGGACTTAAAGATTGCTGTACCCAAGCGCAAACCATCCAACTTGAAGGAGCTGGAACAGTTTTGCAAGGCGGAATGGGCAAAAATCCCAGTGGTAAGATGTGGCAAGCTTATAGAGACGTATCCAAAGCGACTTGGAGCTGTGATTGCCGCAAAACGTGGCTCTACAAAGTATTGACTTTAGGGGGGTGAATAATTATGCACATTTACTTTTTCTGTTATTTTGTCCTATTTGTTGTTTGCTTCACAAAAAAAAAAAAACATATTCAAAGTTGTGGGCATGTTCTGTAAATTAAATGATGCAAATCCTCAAACAATCCATGTTAATTCCAGGTTGTGAGGCAACAAAACACGAAAAATGCCACGGGTGGTGAATAGTTTTGCAAGGCACTGTACTTCATCTTACCAAGCGTAATCAGCTTTTGCTAATTACTTTGTAGATTAATGAAATTGTAATAACAATTACCATATATTAACAATCTATTTAATGTATCTCCATACAGGTTTTCTGTTCTGTAAATCTGGTGTACAATTTTCACATAAACTTGTTTGTTTTCATGACTGGTTCATTGTGATAGGTTTGACATTTTCTTCTAGTTTTAGTCTAGTTATAAATTAGTGTGGGTTGACAACGTTAAATCAAAAGCAGAAGCCGGCTAGACTAACTGTGGAGCCAGGCAAAGGCCTCCATTCAATTGAGCAAATTCTAGTTACTGGAGCCCGTAATGTAGTAAGATAATTTGCTATTCAATTGGCGTCTTTTAGCTACCCGCAAACGATTTGCGGGTTAAAGGCTGAAAATCCCTGCGGTTGTCAAAATTGTAACTCCAACTCATCTAAGCCTTTGCTCTTTCAAGCCTGTAATTGTTACAATCTCCAATTGCTATTCAATTGCTACAATTCGTCAAGCCCGCAATTGTTTTCACACCCTTAAATTTCAAATGTAGAAGAAAATCCTACGAGTACCAGATAGGACTCTCAAGGGGATTAAACACCTGTTCATAGCAATGTAAATGCAAATTGAAAATCAGTACTGCACTTTAAGAGATGGGGAAAGTGATGAAAGACATGATTAGAATTAATTGCAAAACAGTCTCTCAAGCTCGCAAATCTGCAATCAAAAATTATAATTTTTTAGTTTTAATTTCCGTGTTATATCACTTTTGGTATTCAAGGAGTTAATACATATCAGACCACCCACATGGACTAGAACAGTATCGTCAATCATTTTTTGTTATTTTGTACACTGCCAGATTACGAGTCTGATTGCATATCGGACTTCTAAATGCTAATTGATTGACATTTAACCTCCATGTTTTTGTGACGTCATGATGACGGTCTCATTTACTATTGGCTGTTTCTAAATCGGTAGTTATGGCCTTGCTTAATTGATCATGCTCATGCTCTGAAATGCTACTTACGGGTGCATGGTTTATGGTTTTTGGCTTTCGGCCAGGTAGCTGTGGGCTTGATCAATTGAATCGCTCTGTAACTGTTGCAAATTGCCTCAGAAAGGCGTTTCTTATAGGGGTGCTGGAAAAATCTGAGGAGCACAGAAGTTCTCCGAAAATATCCCAAAATATATTTATGGTGCCAATATATTTTCTAGAACAACAGTACGTAATCTGAGGTCCACAGACACAGATTCAGGGGGTCCATGATGAAGTGGAAAAATTACATCTTTACTTTCTCTAACTGGAATGTATCTGCATTGATTAATAAATCTGGGCAACAAAGTAGTTTGGTCCCTTATATTTCCCAATTTGTAAAATATTATTAATTTTGCCACATATACTATTAGCTACTAGCAATCTGATTAGGAGTTACCTGCCCACAATCACTACGGGCTAGCTAAAGATGCAAATTTTGAACTCCATTGGTTTTAGCACAGCTTGAATATTACATGCTCTAACTAATTAAAGTTACACAAAATCGATATTCTATTAGACTGTAGCTCTAGCTTGCAAACAAAGTCTGGCCTGCAACTGAAAAAAGTATCACGTTTCTGTCAAAAATTATTATGAGTACTAAATAGGACTCACAAGGGCCTTTTCAAACATTTATTATAGCTGTAGCAGCAATTAAACACACAATACTGTACTTTAAAAGCATGAGAAGGCAAATAAATAATTTAGAATCAATTGCAGAACAGTCTCATACCCACAAATATGCAATTAAAAAATATAATTTTTTAGTTATATTGATCCAGGGACTCACGAGATTAATACATATTATGAAACCCACATGGACTAAAATAGATGATCTAATGCATTTTGTAGAGTTCTTGATTGCGAGCCCGATCTGCAAATATTAAGAAGGGATATCTAGGTTTCACCAGATTGTAAAAGGTTAAGAGCCCTTGTTCTAGAAGTATAATTTATCAATATAAACAAGCTCTCTCCCTGGCTCCTGAAAATGTACCTGGTTACAAGAAAACCTGTCTGGCTTCCTACATTATTTTTTGCTACTCTATTTTTACATAGAGGTAGAATAAACAAAAAGTAAGGGACCATCACTTGTGAATCCCTTATCTATACTAAAAAGACAACAGCCCCCCCCCCCCCCCCCCCCCAAAAAAAAAAACGTTGGTGCTCGATCAGAGAACAAACTAATCTTAATAGGTTATTTTATGGATATGATAACCCACTCTGAGAGCAACCTCTTTTAGCTCACTGGTGCCCTTTACAGGGAGAAATATCCTGTAGTATATCAGTCTGGTCTCAACCAATAGACTGATCCAGCCCAGAAATACCAGGCAATTTTACCCCGAACAGGAGAATCAGCAAACCCCAGATGTACGCTTCGGCCTTGATTGGGCCACGTCAGTGAGGTGTAGCTGAGTTTCCTAAGGCACAATAAGCAAGGGGTCTGCTCGCTGTGCTTTAGGAAGTTCAGCTACACCGCAATGACAAGGCCCAAACAAGGCAGAAAGGTAAATCTGGGGTTTGCACAGTGAGCAAGGGGTCTGCGTGTACATTGTGTTAGCCATTTATTTCTAATTCCATGCTGTTGCTGCATGTATATGCAAATGAGTGCTAAATATATCAGGATAATGTTATGTAGAGAAGAAAGGCTAGTACTATGTATAGCCAGTTTGTATTTCTCTTTAAGATTAAATCAACTTCCTGTTGGGGTGACCATGTCCCTTTAATATTTGTTGGATATTTTTTTTACTTTTCCTCTACTACGCAACATTTTATCTCATTGACCGTTTTATCCCATATGGCTAGGTTGGCATGTCATTTGATTCTGTATCATTGTTACAGTAGGAATGCATGTTTTATTACTATGTAAGGGGTTGTGGTCAAAAGCATTATATAAAAACAAATACTATACATCAGTGTTTCCAAAGCAAATAAAAAAATGGTCTCAGTGGCTGGTCAATATGGTAATATAGCTACATTTTTGTGAAATAGAAAAAAAGTAGTTAATTAACTTAGCATTGTCTAGGGTGCCAGATATCTACAGACTGTGTGGAAACTTAATCTTTCTTAAACTTGGCAGTAACAACAGAAATCTGATAGGGTGAAGTACATTGACATTAATGCCTGTAACATGCTATGCAGCTTCTTGAATGGATGTTAAAATACATTGCCATTCTTCACTTTATTATTTTAAGCACTTTTTTCAAGGCCTTCAGTATCTTGTGAGGGCCAGCTTTGCATCTTATTGTGGGAGGTTGTGAGCAATGGTGATGAGCGATTTGACCCTGTCTTAACTAAAGTAAACCTGTTTTAAATAAGCAAATAACTTTATTATAGTTCTCAGATTTAAGAAAAAGAAATCTATCATCTCAGATAAGAATCTTAGAAAAACATGAAAAGACATCTGAAATTATTACATTGTGTTGGAAATATAATATTTTTAGAACTATGTACTATCAGATTGGATTGTGAGTCCTTGTAAATGGTTTTAATTAAAATCTTGTGATCATGCTAATACCAAATATGTTTTCTGGAAGTTCAGCAGTAAAGAATCGATGACCCTCTAGTTAAGGACAACCTGAAATTGTTGCCTGAATTAATACTGTGTGTGATTATTTTTTGGCCTAAGTTCTGTAAGATATGGTTGTTTTTATTATACAGATATTTTCCATATTAGGAAGGTTTTTATTAAAATTCCCTATTAGGAAGGTTTTTCTTAAAATAAAAATATCATATTTACTTACAGCCTTATTAAATTGCAATTCAGTAAATTTAAAAGGGCTCTATTTAAGCACACAGCATATTTTTTTACAGAAGTTTTTAGTTAGTGAGCTTCTACCCAAAAGCAAGGTCTTCACTAACTAAAAACTTCTGTAAATAAAATATGCTGTGAGACCTTTTAAATTTACTGAATCGCAATTTAATAAGGCTGAAAATCTTGCTTACAGATAATAGATATATAAATTTGTGCAAGACAGAACTCGACAAGTTAGCTCGGTTTTCGAAGTATCAGTGAAATAAATTAAACTTCAAATGGCAGCTATCAACCTCCACAAACATGGAGGAGTAGCTGGCAAAGTAGACACAGTTATATACATAGTTAATCGCATGTATGAGTGGTCTTTAGAGTTAAAGAAACTTAAGTTTAGTTAGACATTGACCCTTAAGAGCAAAAAACACCCAACTCCATCATGGAAGGCTCTTGGTTGCCTTCATATTTTAATGTCATAATTCATATCCTCTTTTTATGCATTGAAGCAACTTATCTATATTTACATGGTTGTCTCTGCATAGCACGGTGCCTTAGGTTCTGCTTGGTGTTCTGTTGATTGGATTGAATATGTAGTGAAACTTTTGAGGCCTACTTACAGTACCATGCATGGAAAGATTAGTAGCCAAAAGTAGATATGTTTATTATATGATTCTGTTTCAAGTGTACAGGGTCTCCAGTATATGCAAAATATATTAAAATAGGGGTACTATTTCTTTATTGACATTAAATTAAATTTACATTATTTTTTTTAGTAGTCCTTGCCATACCAGAACTATTCCTCAGAGTTACATTCAAACATTATTAACATGTGCATGCCTCCTCTTTCCCACTTATACAAATATCCTGTGCTTCACACCAAATAAACACGCAGTGCAGGTCACTATTCTCTGGGCATCACTGAAACTATTCTGTCTTAAAGGCATATACAAGCGAGCTGTGTTATTAATGCATCTGATAGAGGAGAATTTATAGTGTCTGAAAAAAAATTGTTTGCATGAAAAAATTCCAAAGCAAACAGTTAAACCGTTATCCCGAAGTTTGCTGAATTTCTTGCATTTGCAAACTGTTTTCTCTCAATGTTGACACCCCTGAAATTCTCAGGGAATATTAGCATGAGTAATACATTGTATCATTTTGGCCTGGGGATTGTGCAGACATGCTCAGTAAGCACTTGAAGTCTTCCCTACTATGGGAAGTCACATGATTTCAGACACTTTCCTTTCCTTTAGCCAATCAGCAGCTTTTATATTGGGTAAAAAAATGTAATGAAGTACCCGATATGTGCAGTTCCATTGCTGGGGGTATCT
The DNA here is from genome assembly GCA_027410445.1 of Discoglossus pictus. NCBI lineage: Eukaryota > Metazoa > Chordata > Amphibia > Anura > Alytidae > Discoglossus > Discoglossus pictus. Next base: position 154,051,244 of record CM050165.1, read on the forward strand.
ACATCACCCCCAGCACATTTGTTTTTAATTTTTTTCATGCAAGCGTTTTTTGCTAGGTGGGTTATGATGCATTCTACAGGATGCATTCATAACCCACCTCATTTGCATATACCTTTAATGGAATAAAGGGGACTTTTACTCTTTCGGCACCACAGAAGCCATTCTTGCTCTGTCTTATTGAAATATCCATTGTCCCACAGTACACACTCATGTACACTGCACTCAGTAGAGTATTTAAAATGCTATTTATGGTTCACAGTGGAATGAGTTTAAAATGTAATATCTTTGTTTCTGCTTTTAGGACTTGATGACTCCTTGCAGCAATATGTCTCAAATCTGGAACGAGAAAAAATAAATGGGGAACAATTGCTAAAAATTTCTCACCAGGATCTGGAGGAACTTGGGGTCGCTCGTATAGGACACCAGGAACTCGTACTTGAAGCAGTTGATCTCCTCTGTGCCTTGGTAAGTCATAGAGATGGAGTCAAACAACCTTACTCCAAAATTGTGTATTTTTGAGTATCACTTGTTATTTGTTGCAGGATGTACTATAAAAATAATAATATTGTGATATAACAAAGCAAGTATTTCTGCTCCAATGGATATATAAAAATAAAACAAACTTTATTTTATCCATTTAAAAAAAAAAAAAAAATATCTGCAAATAAATAGTGAACAAAATATTACGATTAAAAATCGGTGATATGCCATCCTACATAGTATTATTATGGTGCTTTATCAAAGACTATGTGCTGTTATCACAGTGGTAGCCTTCTAAATTGAATTTATTTATTGAAGAGCACCATGATGTTTGAAATTATTTATACATTAATTTAATGCGAATATGTTTAATTTCCAAATTTTAAGTGAATATACAACTAATGTATAACTGCTTTGTGGAAACAATCAATAAATCTACAAAATATTAACATATCTTGATGATCAATCAAGTTATCAGAAATTATCAGGCATTCCAAGAATATTTGTATGTAACAGTACATGTTTAGATCCTATTTGACTTCTGCCTTAACTTCTATTGGAATATTTAATGTTCTTTCCGAACAAATTGGTTTTTCTTTACTGCATTATATGATAGCTAAATGGAATCCAATAATTGTGCTGCCAACCATATTTTCCTATAATTTTCCAAAACTGACTCTTACATGTTACAATCAATTGTGCGTTATATATTTTTTTTTTTACAAAGTAACTTGTATGTTTATATTGTATTTTCTCTCCTTAATATATTATATGTATTAAAAGGTTGAACCTTTTTCAACCTCAATTACTATATAATTATGTAACTTCAAATGTTGAAAAAACATCCATAATAATAGTTAGATTTTTTTTTGGAAGATGACTTAATGAGACAAATTGAATAAGATTCTCAGAGGCTGTGAAAGGGTTCTTTGAGGCAGCGATGACTTTTATTTTGTTCACCATGAAAACAGCTGGTGCATCTTCAGAGATCCATCTTGCATTCTCTGAGAACCATAGTTGGTACAGATTCTTGTGTAACTGAGTGATGAAACAAGTTTGAAATCATTTTAAAATCTTACATTTAAAGCCACAATCACTGGTACATCCCACTTGTTTCTCTTAAACGTATGGCGTAAACTGCCATGTTTTTCATTGTATCACGTTTTAAGTCACGGCTATGACATCTTTCCCCTTCTGGATCGATACCTTGTCATGGTGAAGGGGCTTATGTACCTCAGTGAAGCTGTGAGCTATACAATGTAGGATCACCCAGGATGGGCAGGCCATAGCAGGTAGGTCAGACAAATTGTGGTGCACAGGAGAAAGAACTGGCAACCCACTCCAGTATCTTTGCTAAGAAAACCAAATGAATAATCACAACCAGAAACACTAGACAGATGTGCCTGGCATGTTGTGTCCATATGGTCACTGAGAGTTGGACGTGACTAAAGGACTGAACCACAACAACATGACATCTTTAAAGCAACAGAGCAAAGTTTCCAAATATGCTATAATGCAATACTATAGGCAATAAAAAGTACTGTTAAACATTCTTTCCGATAGGCATTGGGTCCATTGTCTTCTGTGCAGTCACATGCACATTGAGAAGCCTGCACTGAAGAAAACGGACTTAGTGCTTCAGGAGCAGTAATTCATGGCAGTGATCACTCAATAACAAAATATTAGAATATATTTTTGACACACCCAGATCAGAAAGGCTGACAGTGCATTATGGCAAATTTCAATGTTAGTCTACCATAGGAAAATAGTATTTTGAAGAAAATGAGAAGTCCTACATGTTGACTAAAAACTGAGGCAAATGAGTCTTTAGACATATACAATGATGGGAAGAATGCCTTGTAATTCCTCTATCATTACTAATGCACATTCCATTTGTCTTGTGACACGTTTTAGTATAGTAGCTGTTCCTTTTTCTTAAAATGGAAAGGGTTTTTGCTGTCTGCTCAGAAATAATTTTCCCATTTACAGTATAAAAATAATCTGTACTAGTTAAACTTTGCTGTCCTTTTGCAAAGTGGTTATTAATTTACAGCAACCAGACCTTTCTCCCAGGCATATTTATCTATTGTTCCCTTGACCTTTCGTTAAAGGACCACTGCAGCTGAAGAAAAAATATATGTGTTTGTCAAGATTGTACCAAGCTAACAATATTAGCAGCGGATATAAAAACTTTTTTGGGGGAAATCTGAAAATTTGAAGACTCTGTTTATGAGTTCAGGAATCCATTTTGTTTTTGTTACATCACATCCTGAGAGCTGGATAATGTGGGCATGTGTTTGTTGTTTTCACTAGGGTGAGGTATCAGAGAAGGAGAGCAAGCAGTAGCCCAAAGCTTTTGTTTGATAATTGTAAAAGATTAAAACTGACACCACACCCCTTCCCTGGCCCAGGAGCAAGACCTTGCATCAAATACAGCAATCATAGCTCTCCCGAAAAGTAAACACTGCATATACACATCATCCTCCAATGTGTAATGGATCCCTAGAACGGTCCTGCAGATGCATTATTATTTTTTTTATAATTAACAACTAACTATATTACTTGTTTCCTGCTTAATTATGCTCAACATTTTCAAGCATGTATTTTTTTCATTGAACAGTGGTCTTTTCACATATATAAAAGAGTAACAATACATGTGTATACGTTATAGCACCTGCCTTTAATTGCTAATAAAACCTCAGATTGTTAGGTAATGTGAGTTGCTGATTAACACAGAAGCACTTGAGATTTTGGTCTAATCTACTCAGCATTCTAGGTGACATTGATAAAAATGTAACTAAAAATGGTAGCCTCTGCTCCACAAAAACGTGGAGGAGTAGCCGGCAAACTAGGCACGTTTCATAACTATTACGCATATATTTAATATTCTATAAGATTGCTCTTTAACTTTATATAAGTTTCATGGATTATGAATACATCTGATAGAGGAGAATCAGTAGTATATGAAATTTTAAAAACAAACTAAAAATAAACATTATTAAAACTGCTAGCAGTTGATTTTGAGAGTTAACACCCCTGAAAATCCATGCCAAAATGATCCTAAAATGTATATTTTGTTTTGGAAAATACAGATAGCTATAACATTGTTTCAATCTGGAAAGTCAGTTTGTGGTGCAAAGCATCATGGAATGTGTAGTCTTGTGTTTCCTTTGTACAAGGAATGCTATGATATGTGCATTGTGTGTTGGGTTGAAGGTTAGTATAGGATTAAAAACAAACCCAAATGCAGTTTTTATTGGTAGGTACCAGAAACCTATGTAAGCAGTTCTGGGGATGTGGAGACCAAATGTATTTTTTAAACAAAATAAATCTGTATATGTATAGAATGATTCAATGTAAAAAAGGGAAACTTAGATATACTTTTATGCTTAAGTAGAATGTCCCCTTTAAAGGAACAAATATATACAGTAGAAAAAAGGTCTGCTTTGAGAAGGGTCAGCAAATATTCACCTGGTTCCAAATGCAGTCTGTTTTCATTGGTTCAGAGGAGCGTATATGGACTGGCGGGTCAAAAAACATGCTTTCAACAGAAAAATAGACTCCTAATGCTCACTGTCTGATGGTGCAAACAAAGCTTGTTGTCTGGGAAAAGAGTAGCGCTAAGAGCTCTATGGAAATAAAGACAATACTGGAATTTATCTGTGACAGAAATAAAGAAGATCATTCTTAAAGTTCATAGAGGCAACCTAATAGACACTTAAAGAACCACTGTTGGGTTCATACAATAAGGATTACTTTGTTTATGTAATAACCAACTAACTATAATATTAATAGTTAAATATAGCTTTTCAAAAATACATTTATCTTTAGACTTCAACAGAGAAAGTCCTCTCCGCCACTGTCATGTGCCCAGGGGTGGGAGGTGATCTGCTCATCAGGTTGTCCCTTTATGAGTCTTTATCTGTTGTACTGACAGCAGTCTTTATCTGCCTTCTTCCCTGCAGTGGCAAATTGCAGGCAACCCTTACCTTAGGCAGAATGATTTTATTAGGATAGCCTCCTGTACAGAAGTTCCCTCACACCATGGATACTTAATAGGAAGAGGAAACAAATATAACACTATTATTCTAAAGTTCAAATTTAAGTTTCAAAAGCTACATTGAATTTATTTTATTCAGAAACTTTCTGATTATTAACTAAATAAATGAAAAAAAATATATATTGTTTGACCGCAATAGTGGGCCTTTAACCTTATTATCTTTATATATTTAAATACAATTTGTAGTGCTGGGCCTTTAGTGAAAAAAAAAAAATACAAAGCAATATGGGAACCTCATCATGGTTTTATCAAGGAAAACCATTTTAAAAATTGCTGATCTTAAACCACTACTTAGAAAATATAAAATTAGGGATTTTAGTTTAATGCCTTGGTAAATGTGAAGACATGTTGTCTACCCAGTTTGCTTTACATGGCTCTGAGTGTGATTATGGTATTTTTGTGATTGTACTTAAGACCTGAAGCCAGGGATGATATAAAATTCTAGCATTAGGCAGACAATCCATATTTTACAATCCAGAGAAATATGTATACAGTATATGTAGATAATACCTGAATGTTGAAATATAAAATTTTGAAGAACTCCTTTTGAAATCATGCAAACTTTTTCTAGATTATAAGAAATAATTATTACACAGGCTTTAAATGATTACCTTTTATGTGTAATTATGCTGCAGTGCAAGCTGCCACTTTAGTTTTAGTTGCACAGGAAGCTTTTATCTCCTTGAATGAAATGTGTCATCTAAAACTGACAATGCTTTAATTAGGACTAATGGAAACCTCATTAATTTAAAGCCTCCTGATGGAAACCTGCAATAAAAAAAATAATTGCTCATAAAATTTTTATCGGCAGTGCGTATTTTCTTCCAAATACATGTTGTTCATTACGAAGTTTTATTTTTCTCAAAGAAGGTAAATGTTCTATAAAAAATACGTAATTTAGCGAGTTCATTGTTCTCAATGATAAACCAAAATTGTTATGCAATGTGTAAAAAAATAACCCCACAATAAATCTTGAATATAAAAATACTGGAGCCTGCATTTAAATATAACTTACTTATACATAGTTACATAGTAATTGAGGTTGAACAAAAATAATTTTAGTCCATCAAGTTCAACTTTTTTAGATCTCCTCTGATCTGCAATATGCGGATCCATTGTTAATTGTTAATTGATGCAGAGGAAGGCAAACAGAAATAAAAAACCCAGTGAAACTTTGCCATTTGTCTCAAAAGGGGAAAAAATATAAAATTCCTTCCTGTCCCCAGATACTGGCGGACTTCTCCCTGGATCAATACTCCCTCTCTAAATGATCCAGGATAACCCTGAATGCCCTTTTTATTTAAAAATATATCCAATCCCTTTTTAAAGTTATCTATTTAATCCGCTGTCACCACCTTCTTTGGTAGAGAATTCCACAGATTAACCACCCTTAATGTGAAGAATCCTTTCTTTATTTAAGGTGAAATCCTTTTACTTCTAATCTCAAAGGATGTCCTCTTGTCAGTTGAAAACCTCTTGGCACAAAAAAAACCACTTGACAAAGCCTTGTATTGACTCTGGATATATTTATTTAAGGTAATATAGGCATATCCCCTCTTTTTCTAGAGATGCCTTTTTCCTAAAGAAAATAAGTTTAATTTGGTTAGTCTTTCTTCAAAACGTAGCCCCTCCATTCCCCTTATTAGATTTTGTTGCCCTTCTCTGTACTTTTTCCAGCTCTAAAATGTCCTTTTTATGAAGAGGTGCCCAAAATTGTACTCCATATCCCAAATGAGGGTGCACTATAGATTTGTATAGTGGCAGAATTATATTTGCTTCCTTTGCTTCCATACACTTCTTAATATACGCTAATAATTGACTTGCCTTTGCAGATGTTGCTTGGCATTGAGCACTGTTACCTAGGTGGTTGTCCACAAGTTCTCCCAAATCCCTTTCCATATCTGATACCCCTAGATTTGCTCCATTAAGATTATAAATTGCATGGCTATTTTTCCTTCCCAGATGCATAACTTTACATTTATTCTTATCAAATCTCATCTGCCATTTAGTCGCCCATTTCTCTAACTTATGCAAAACCCTTTGGAGGGAAAGTACATCATTAACTTATTTAATTACCTTGCACAACTTAGTGTCATCAGCAAAAATGGAGACAATACTTTCCAATCCTACTTCTAAGTCATTAATAAATATGTTAAAAAGGAGAGGACCTAATACTGAACCTTGAGTAACCCCACTTACCACATTAGTCCAATCGGAGTATGTTCCATTTACAAAAACCTGTTGCTTCTTGTCTTTTAGCCAGCTCTCAATCCATGAGCAGATATTTACTGCAATTCCTGTATCCCTTAGTTTGCACAATAGTCTCCCATGTGGCACTGTATCAAAGCCTTTACAAAATCCAATAAGACTACATCCACTGAGTTGCTTTTATCCAAGTTCCTACTAACCTCTTCATATAAACTAATTAGGTTTGTTTGACATGACCTATCCCTCATAAATCTGTATTGATTCCTACTTATAATATTGTTTACATAGACAAATTATTGTATAATATCCCTTATTAACCTTTCTAAAAGCTTTCCCACTACAGAAGGGAGACTTACAGGTCTATAATTTCCTGAATTTGCTCTTGCTCCCTTCTAAAATATAGGTATCACCTCTGCTTTTCTCCAGTCATCTGGTGGAGGCCGTGTGTGGAGTGAATCTAGAAAAATTAGATATAATGGTTTTGCTATTACAGAACCCAGTTCCCTTAGTACCCTTGGATGTATTCCATCAGGATAAGGGGCTTTATTAACATTTATTTTTTCCAACCTCTTTTGGATTACTTCCTGTGTTAACCAATTATTTGGCAAAGGTAGTGTAGCCCCATTATGTTGCAGTGTCCCAACCACTGGTACCTCCCTTGTGTATACCGAAGAAAAGAACCTATTTAGCTCATCTGCCTTTTCCTGGTCAGACAGCCTGTTTCACATTGTAATGTTCCTATAGCTTCCTTCCTCGCCTTCTTCCCATTATTATATTAAAAAAATATTTTGGGATTAGTCTTAGTCTCCTTTGCAACTAACTTTTTATTTTCTATTTTAGCCAGTCTAATAGCCCTTTTGCAAGCCTTGTTGACTTTCTTGTACACACGTAAAGCAGTCTCTGTCCCCTCTTTTTTGTATACACCAGTTCTCTCTAACAATTGTCAGCATTATTCATATTTAAGTAAACAACCACATGACCATTATCTCTTAGGCAGAAAAATAACCAAATAATTTGTACCCTTGTGAATTTTTAATGTAATATCTAATTGCTAGAGGTTGGAATTTTATGTTGAACATTGTGATTATCTTTTGTTATAAATCTTTTTTCTAATATGCTATTATTTAAATGTAAATGTTTTTGTGTTTTAGTTTTTAATCATATCTCCTAAAAACTTAGTTACATTGTAGAATAATATCTATGGCATATTAATGATTATACAGTGACACCTTAGACATGGGAGCGGATGTGTGGGTTGTGAAACAGCAGTTTGCACAATAGTAAATAATGTGTTTGAGAGACACCTTAATGCTCCTATTCCCCCCCCCCCCCACCCATGCAACACGTATTTCCAGAAAATGAAACAAAACTGGTTGACTGCCATATCCTAAGGCTGTATTATGTCTCTTACAATTTCCTACTCATTTCCTTTATAAACCAATGCTTCTGACCTCACATCCATTTGAGTTTTGTTTGTCCCCATTACATTATGAATGATTTCTAAGCACATTACATGCCATATCTATGGTAGCCAAACTTGCAGCAAATATGAATTTAATATTTAAAAAAGTGTAACTACTCCTTATTACATGGATCTGGCATCCCTAAATTTGCCTTTTTCTGTAATGTAAAGCAAGTGGCAATTGTCAATGGACTATACTCTGTTATATTGAATATGCTCCTTAGTAATGCATTTCTCAAAAAGGTCAGGTGAACTTCCAGATTTATATTAGCAAAGCTTTGTTTAGAGACTCTAGACCAGTGATATTCGATTAGTCCACTAAGGTTCAAATATATTTGGGTAAAATTAGGTCAGAGTCCAGAGTTCACATGCAAATATTGTAATATCATGGCACCGAAAAGGGCACAGGAAGGAAGATTACATAGGAAATGAAAAAAAAATAGATAAAGGTTGTCATTTAATAAAAACCTTGTTTACGGGTATTGAATCTTTAGGCGGGATATAAAGAAAATGTAATAATGATGTGGACGTCTGGAACAAATAGGCTGGAGGTACTGATTCAGACCTATTTATTAACTACCTTCTGCTCCAGTCTAACCACCTGCAAATCACTTTCCAATAAGGTTAAAATCAGCATGTTCTATGGCTTAATTTTGCACCCTGAGAAATAGCTGGAGCATATTTCTGCTCCTGAGTAAATCTACATTAATGTAAGACTTGAAAATAAATTAAATAAATAAAATAAAAGCTAACTTTTGAGTGATGACAGAATCACTTTCATGTTGGCAGACATGAAATAATTAGTTGTGAAACAAAGAATCTTAAGGATAATCACTTATTATAATAAAAAGATTTTCTGAGTTGGCAAAATAAATTAAATAACTTTTGAACAGCATAAATCATTTTATGAGCTGGGCAATTTACAACATATTGGCATGTGACACTAATCTGGTCATTTCCAAGTATTCTGAAAATGTTAGATTTGTAAAGAAGTTAAAGGTGATTTCCTCATAGTACAAAACAAACTATTATTTAGTTAATATCGGCAATATTGATATAGTGATATATATAGTGTTTTTTATGTCTGCCTTATGCTGTATACTTATCAGTGAGTATTAATTATTAGTATTATTATTATTATTATTAATAATAATAATAATAATTATTATAATAATACTTTCTATTGAGCTTTATCTGACCGTAATTGTAAAATATACCAAAATAAACTGTAAAGATTCCTGTTCCTTAGAATATTATCTAATAGACCTCTATGTTATTGTTAGAAAATTGGGATACACTTTAGTGTAATGAAAGAAAATATCAACGATTAGCGATGTGTTGTTGGATAGACCAGCTTGTTTCACTTTCCGTATAATATGTTTGATTTACATTTCTCCTGAGGGTGCATACTTACTGTGGGAGAATTCCTCCACAAGAAGTTGTGAACAATGCTGTCCATAATGCCCATTCTTCTATTATTTCAGATTCGGTTTACCCTTTTGTTTTTCGATTTCATAAAAAATTAGAGTTGACCACAAAATTGGTTGTTGTTATGTAGAGTAACTCCCAATCAGAGGAACAACAGGTGTATTGTAGTAGCCTACAGCTATTAGTCCAGTATGCAAAAATGCTATTAGGAATAGACTAATACCTCATTACTTCAGTTTTTCTAGATATCCTCTAATTTGAACCACCTGCTCGGCCTCTTCCTAGGCATAAGAGTTGCTTGACCTGAGGAAGTAATGTGAACTCTCGAAAGCTTGTTCTATATAAATGTTTGTTAATCCAAAAGAAAAGCATCGGCGAGTACTGAAGTGCTCACCCTTTTGCACTTTAAAGAGTAAATTCATTGATGTAAGCCATGCCACAGCTTCAGATTTCCCCAGGCTTTAAACTGCTTCCACAATAATGCTTTCTTATTCTTGTAGACCTCACTTTTTTTTTTGCATACTCTTATGTCCTTAAGTATTATTTTGGTTTTTCCATTTACATTACATCAGCAAGACTGTACATGATTCAAAGTATGTGTTCAAATAAAACTTTTCAGATGTGGTAAAACAAGTCACCCTTTCATCTGTGGGGACATTTTAGGTAATTATATGAGATGGGACAAATTGTTTCAAATTGACCTGGAAATGCTGAGTCTTTTTGAAGATGTGTTTATTTTTGTGTACTGGATTTGTTAAAAAAGAAGTTTACCCACAAAACCATTTTCCAAAACAAGATTATGCATGCACTTGATCATGAAATAAAATAACACTGTATTGGGTTAAAATGTTTATGACAACTAGTTCTTCAAGAAAAGTGCACAGGATGTAAAAAATATTGTTTAGATTATTTCTGTATTTTGTTTGTGTGCTTTACATGAGTTTAACCAAAGAAAAGCAATTAGTACTTGAAATATCCTCTTGCTTGAGAATAGTCAAAAAAATTACTAGATTCTCTCCACCAAGTAAAGTTCTCTTCTCAACAGGAAGGATACTATTGCCAGACATTTCTCATCTATTTTTATGTACAGAATAAAATCGAAAGAAAATAAAAGTTATATTTTATTGTAATGAGCCTGACATTTCAAAACTGCTTCACAGAATTATGATTACAGTCGTAATTTCACCACTCCAGATGAGCTATTCTTTATTCACACTGAATTGAAGATTGCTGATAGAGTCTACTGACCATTTCCATGTTTTTCCATGAGTGGACAATTATGAACAAATTATGTCTTATTGGGAGGCAATTCAATTTTTTAATCAGGGAGGTTTAGAATAAAGGTAGTAGATTTTAGGATTTTGCCTCCACAGTTATGCATGATCAACTATACATGCCTCTTTAATGAGGATTATTGAGTAAACCTTTCATGAAGCAGATTCACTTGTTTAATTAAATAGTCATGGATATCTGCCAACGAGCAGGGTATTGATATTTTTTATGCTCAAATTTTGATAACTTACAGGGGAACTAGAAAATCACATACTAATAGTGCATGTCATCACTAACTAAACAAAATAAAAATTGAGAATTAGCTTCAACAATCAACAGAAAATACCACATCCAGTATTAGCTTTCAACCACTAAATTATTATTTTAAATAATTAAAGTGGAAACGTTGTCATACCTTGTACTATTAAAATTAGTTTTTGGGACCATTTAAGTTTTCTTTACTCAACTAATTGCGAACTTATAAAATAGAAACTTCTGAATTTTGTTCAAGTATCTTGCCATTTTCACCATATACTTTACTAGCCAAAACATGAAGAGATTTTTAATATACCTAGGTTGATTAGGTGAAAAATCTTCTGAGCTGAACCACAGAATATTTTTCTGGAATAATACATGTTATAGTTCCATTTACTGTAGAACACAGTTTCCTTCCCAAGAAAAAGTACATCAGAATCCCATGGAATAGAATAATGAAATTAGGTAACATTCCATTGAGATCAAAGGTTACCGCTCAGTCATTTGTTTTTATTTCACATGACATTTCTCCAGCTCATTGTTGCATGCCCTGAAGGAGTCAGAATAGCTTATGTCTAAATAGTTATTTAGGGTGGGCGGATGGGTGGAGGTGAATAGGCTTTAAGGTAGAGTGAACTATAATTACAATAACTGGTTAAACCCATGTTAAGTTAATTATGTTATTCCCTCTTTATAAATGTCCTATTTTATTGGTACAATTTATTATTATTTGTCCTTAATAGTTATGCAAGGGTTTTAATGATTTCTGTGAATCTAATTTGTGGGAAAATTACATATATATGTCTTGCCTATCATTTTAAAACTCTTAAAGTAGACAGTTCCACCCACTATTACAGTCCTAACAACCAGGAATAAAGCCTCTGTTTAACATAATATTTTTAGCATTTTGCATTTTGCTCCATTTATTGTGTGCCAGTCTTTATGCCATCAATGAAAGGGAAGATAGATTTATGTGAAGTTTTATTTACTGGAAAATCATTAACATTTTTAATAATGGAAGCATATTTACTTTTTAAGACTTGTGTAATACTGTACATCCATATTTGTAATACTTTTACAATAACATATTTCCAGCAAATTGAATATCCCAATTATGTGAACCTTTATAAACTTTGATTTGAAATATAAAAAGTTTATTCAGAGAAATTAAAACGAACTCCTTTTCTCCACAGGACCAGAATTAATAAATGAGTCATTTCTACATAAGCTTCTTTGACAGTTTGAAGAAAAAATAACATAATTTGGTAATTCAGTATTAGACTTATAAATACTATATATATATATATATATATATATATATATATATATATATATATATATATATATATATATATATGTATATATATTTATATATATATATATATATATATATATATATATATATATATATATATATATATATATATATATATATATATATATATATGATTTGGATCAGACCACAACAGTCTGAGTTAGATATCTGTTCCTTTCCCAATTAGTGTTGGATGTGCACATCCCAGAGAAATAAGACACAGACACTGTGTTTCTGTATAATAATTCTCAAAGCGCTCTATTCCAAAATGGCAGTGTACAAGTTTATATATAAAAACGTTATCTGATCAAAAGTCACATGATTCCTTTGTCTAGGAATTAATAGCTTTATTGATTGGTTCAAAAAGTCTGCAGTCTGTTAGTGTCATAGTGGTCAGTTGAGGGAGGATCAGTTTATTGGTCTAGAAGGCAGTGCCTGTATCCTTATTTGGTCACGGATGTTTGCATCATCAGGCCACTCCCAGTTGTAGTTCTGTAGCCATCGTGTTATGACTGGATGTAGTCCATCCTCCATCTTAGGTAACCTCCGACATTACTTATTGTTAGTAATCTTCTTCAAATTTATACATACATAAGTGAGTAAGGAATAAAAAGAATATGGCAGACAAACATAATAACATAAAAAAATACATTTTCCTAATTTCCATCCATAACATATATATATAGTAAATAAATAGTACATTTGTGTTGACATTTGAATGCCTAAAACAAGTTAAAAAACCTGTTTCCAGCTCAGAATTCCAAGAAATACAGTGATTACACTGCATTCTGGGAAGCTGAGCAGGGACATGAAATTGTGCCTATATATATATATATATATATATATATATATATATATATATATATATATAGATATATATTTGTATTTATTTAGTCATGTCCAACTCTCTGTGACCCTATGGACAGCAGCATGTCATATGTTTCTGGTTGTGCTTATCACATATATAGTTGTGAAACGAGGGCCTCAGTTGCTGGCATGGAGCGCCGAAGGTTCTCCTTGCCAGCAACTGCGGACCTCGCAAAATTTACGGACTTATGAGAAACAAATACGAGATGTGGAACTTTGAAAAAAAAACATTACAACCTGACAAGTATACAACCTTACCGCCCGAAACCTGCGCACATGAAAACATTAAAAACACAATAAATACACACAACAAATACATAAAAAGCTTACCCACAGCAAGGGGGGGGGGGGGGGGCACCCAGGACCTCGGAAACTGAAGTTACACTTCAATTTAAGTAAAAATAGAAGAGTTTACACCCGAAAATCGCCTAAGCGCGAGAAAAAAATGGCCACCAAAAAAAACGGAAACAAGGCTACAGCACGCTAAAGATGCAAAACACCACCAAACACATACAGATTTTCCCAAAAAGACGGACGCGATCCAAGAACAAGCACGCCAAATCAGCCACAGACGTGTACCACACATTAGGCGCCATTTTACAATACTAACTTACACAATGCGGAAGTACACAGCTACCCTAACGGATTTGGCTCGCGCACGCACACTATTTACTCTACACACTGCACACATTGCTGACACTTACACAGCAGCTCCACAGCCCTCAAAACACACATTGTATGCTGCAGCAACATCAAAACAGATTGCCAGCTCTTCTGCACAATGCTTCCTGCATATATTACTTCAAAATTGGTAAAGTATATCGATGTATTATTTTATTAATTATTTCATTAGCATTATCAAAAAAAACAATGCTCATAGCACACAAACAACCAACAACCTCGCAATGAGCGCCAAAAGCGCTCAGCGCAAGGCTTGCAATGAACGCCGAAGCATCTTGGAACTCCAACAAAATCAGTTTTTAAAGGGCAAGTCGCTAGTATATAATGTTTTCTTGGTAGTTACTTCTCCAGTGGACCGTGATTTGTCTCATCTCTTTGCTATAACCTGCCCATCTTAGGTGATATATATATAATTGAGATCAATTTTGACTTCTTAACTTTATGCATTTACTTGTTAACCAATAATGAAGGGGATCTAAGAACACTGTAAGTAAGTTTTGGACTGTCATCTTTAAAAAAAAAAAAATCTGACAGGGTGTTCCAGACAGGATAAAACATGCACATGTTCTGTTAGCCTGTAATTGTCCTCAGACATGTGTGACATAATTGCATGAGAAAATGTGAGTGAGGCATTACCTGAAGTTATTAAAAGAATATCAAAGTTTCATTGATTAATACATTTCTGCACTCATTAGGCAAACAGCAGCCTATATGTATGCAGCACATCTCATAAAACACGTTATTTTCATTAATATGTAAAAATCCCTCTAAAGATTATATTGACACCTACAGGGGGTGTCTACACAGGGGAGCAATATTAATCCACTATTTACCTGCTGTTGCTTGCTCCGCCAATCTCCTTGTAGCTTCCTGTCTGTATGTCAGCAGCAATACATAGCACAGATCAGTGATAAACTACATATCCCAGGCTGCTTTGCAGCACAATCAGGAACCCCAGAGTTAATTCAAAAGTTTCAGCTAACCTGAATGGCCAAAACAAATCATTGTAAATCTAATGCTAATTTAGCCTGGGTTTGGAGGGCCGTAACCCTAAGTTTCAACTGTCAGAAATTACAAGAGATTTTGCTGACTTCAATGTAAGTGTTTATATGTTTATTTTGGGATTTTTTCATGCAAAAAATGTTTGCATGCACTACTAATTTTCCTCTATCAGATGCATTCATAATCCAGCAAACTTACATATCCCTCTAAATAATTATATCTGCACAAAACAGGTGTATATATACATTGTCATGTAATGTTTTGTACCTTGTCTCTGTAAAGTGCTATACACATTGATGACACTATACAAATAAAAATTTATACGAACATATATATATATATATATATATATATATATATATATATATATATATATATTCATAAAATATTTAGTTTAGTGTAGTTTGAACAGCGCCTTTTGAAGTAATATATTAGTCAATATTGTGGCACTTTTAGTTAGGTAAGCTTGTACAAAAACTGATCTGTAGTCTAAAAGTAACATACAGAATTGCAGAAACTTTACAGTCAAATATAAGCTCATATATTGCATGAGTAGGTTTATTTAAGTTAGCCTTTAGACATGCAGTTTTATAGCAGTTTAAAAAAAGTTTGGTTTTAGTATAAAGGATTGCTTCAATATGAACACCATAGTTCTATATTTTAAAACCGTTATTTTTATTTCCACTAGACCTATGTGGTTAGCAATCTTTTTTTCCACATTTTTTTCAGTCCTAGTAACTCTTGATTGTATTAAGTTAAGCTATAGTCCGTCTCCTTATGAAAAATAATCATTATGAAGAAGCTTGGAATATAATGGGGGTTTACTATGCAATGCAAGTAGCTGAGATAAGGTAAGAAGAGATATGATCTCAGCTACTTGAGAAGTTTAGTAAAATCCCCCAAAGTGTGTGACTACCTCTTTTATTGCTGAAATGTCAGTTTATAGTCATTTTGTTGACTTCTGTTTTTTTTTTCTGCTGTATTTGTGGAATATTAGAAAGAAGGAACAGTTGTAAAATATAACTTTCAGTTTGGGAAAATTTCTAAACCTCTGTTTTATTACTCAAAAGATGTCCAACCATGCGGTTTTAAACTGTAATGATTAACTTGAATGGAATGTAAGGCCTTAATAAGTTCCTGATGGGCAATCTTATACAGTGAAAAGTCAAGAAGGTTGGGATCATTTTGTGCTATGTTTTGAAGACAAATATTTTTGTTAAAACAGTGTATAAATATAGTGAAATAAGTACAGTCTTTGGAAACTGTCCCAATGGTAAAGAATAAGGGATTGCAGAAACAATTTATTTTTATTAAATTGAAGTATGTTTTGAGATTATTTTCTTTTTTTGATTAGTGTGACAAATATTCTTAGAAACTGAGACATTGGAAGTTTACGCATAAACTTGGAAATGAAAAGTAGTTTACTTACGTTATTTGTGTACCTAGGTTTTACAATTTACTATATGTCTATGCATATTTCCCCTCCAGGATCACTACATTGTCATGGTAAAGGGGCTTGTGTACTTCAGTAAAGCTGTGAGCTAAACCATGTAGGGTCACCCAAGATGGGTAGGTCATAGCAGAGAGGTCAGACAAATCGTGGTCCACTGGAGAAGGAACTGGCAACACAACTCCAGTATCTTCATCGCGAGCCCTCGTTAACTTGCAACTTTTGTGCTTGGGAATTCCCTGCGTCTTTCTCCTCTGTGTCTCTGCTGAATCTTTGTGTGGCGCGCGCTGACTGACGTTTTTGTGTGTTATGGTCTTCGCCCTCGTGTATTTTCTAAGTCCCGCGTGCCTGGTATTGTTCGGCCTCGTTTTGATCCTGTTTAAGAATTTTTACGATTTTCAGCCGCCATTTTTTTTTCTTGCTTAGTCGATTTTTGATCGGCGAAAAATGCCAAATATGGCTTAAATGCGCTTGCAACCTCACTCATAGGCTTCCTGGCTCTCCCCCCTGTGCTGTGTGTGTGTTTTATTATTTTTTTAATAAAAAAAAAAAAATTGTGGTTTTTCGAGTTACGCACTTGAAACTATTTTGGCCGTTAAATTAGTAAACGGCTTGCCTCGCGATGAGCGCCAAAGTGCTCCGTTTGTTGCCGGCTTTCGCGGCCAACGACATGAGCGCCTTCTGTGCTCATGTCTAGGCTGTTTTAAAGTCGCCTTGCAATGAGCGCCTTCATGAGCGCTCATTGCAGCCTAAGTTCCGCGGGCCTTGCGATAAGCGCCTGTGGCACTTATTGCGAGGTGTGCAATGAGTGCCTTTGGCGCTCATTGCAGCCCAGCAAACTACACAATTATTTAACATTGAATGACATTACAAACGTAACCAACACTGACAACTATATATTACATAGTTACTTAGGGCCTAATTCTATTATCGGCCGTAGGAGCTGCGGGGCAGCAAGGAACGGCCGCAGGCTATTTGCCTATTCTATTCCCTTCCGGCCGGGGCCTAGTTATCCCTTGCGGCCGCACGCGCCGCAGGAGAGCCTTTGATCTTAAACGGCCGCAAGAGTTTCGGCCGCAAGAAAAGCCCGGTTGCTATTCTATTGCTCCGGGAACCCTCTTGGCAAGGCTAAAACCGAGCCGCAGCTTACTTGCAGGAAAAAGGTCCCGCAGGCACACAATTAGGCACATAATAAAGCCATCCTGCACTCTTATGAGATGATAAAGTGATTGTAGGTGTTAGCATTCATAGCACAACATTCCCCTACACTCAAATCCGCAAATAATTTTTATTTTAATTCATGTCAAATATCCGTGGACAAAGTCCCGAGGGCTTGGAGCACCTCAGACCCGCACAGGCTGCGGGACGGAAAATAAACCGTTAATGAAATATCGGATTTGGGCTGATGTGCAAGCTTGAGAGGGGGTTGCTATTAATCCTCATGTCCCCCATTATGATCCCTAGCATTTACAGAGCTTTACAGTGCCATCTTGTATTTATTTTTGCATTTAAAGTTTTCAGACCTTGCGGCCGGTTGCATGATATGCGGCCGGCCGTAAGGGGGATATCCTTGCGGCGCCGTCTATTTGAATTGCAAGGTAAAGGTAGCTCTACACGGGGGCGTAAGACGGCCGCAAGGAATCGCGGCTTTGCGGCCGTTTTACGGCCGATAATTGAATGAGGCCCATAGTAATTAAGGTTGAAAAAAGACTTTCAGTCCATCAAGTTCAACCTTTTAAGATCTCCTCTGATCTGCAATATGCTGATTAAATATGAATTAATTAGTTGTTAATTAATTATTAATCTTTTTTTTATTTTTTTATTATTAATTAATCCAGAGGAAGGCAAACAAAAAAAAAAAACAAGTGAGACTTAGCCAATCGTCTCAAAGGGAAACATTTTTTAATTCCTTCCTGACCCTAGATACTGGCGATCAGATTTCTCCCAAGGATCAATACTTTAATTTTTTTTTAGGTTTTTTCATCTGTATTGTTGATCTAGTTTGTCCAGGCTAAATGAAGGGAACCAGGAAACCATGGCTACAAAAATGTATTTCTGACTCCTTTTTCTTTTTGTTTATATGTTTCTAAATCCAAACAGTTCTATCTGGCTCCTAACAAATATTTGGATTTCTCCTCATTAATCTTTCAGTCTCCTAAGTGACAGATATATTTCAGTCCCTGTGTTATATCGATCCCAGACTGCAATGCCTGAAACTTTCTGCTGGTCTTGAAACTTGCCATTTGAAGGTGGTAATTGACAAGCATCAGTAAGCAAGAGGATTGATGCCAAACAGATCTTCCTAAACCATCGCACCCACATTTTTATCTTCCCTTCCTTTTTGTAAGTGATCCCCATTTATTCAGATTTGTATTCAGGAAGCTTGATACTGACTTCAAGAAGAGAACGTTCTTTGTTATATACACAACAAGTTTTCCATAAATTCCAGATCTCGGGATATCCTTTGTTTGAAGTATTTATAGATTTACTGCCTGACCGTCTATGGTGACATGAGTCTGTACATGAAACAGAAATAAACTAAACAAAGCAACGCTCAACCAGGAGAACAGAATATTTCAGGCTTTATGCCAGAATAAATGTGGGACATTTTCAGAATCATGTTCATGTTACCATTGTCTTAAGTGGTTTGAAGATGTTTCCATATCCCTTAAACTGCTTGGGGTGGGCTTACTGTAAAACCTAAAGGAAAAGGACAAACTGTGCTATATATATAAGAGCAAATGTATTGCTTTCTGAGAAATGATATTTATGTGCTGACCTCAGATGCTTACTCAATAGTCTGGTAGACAATTACAGTAAAATAAGAATAAAGAAAAAACAGAATCAAACCACTGGGCCATTTCATACAGTATAAGTTTTGTCTTATGTTCATCATAGCCCATGCCTATCCCAAACATGTTAGTAATCCCTACCAAATGTAATTAGAAAAGCAACACTTTCTTGCATTTCTTTTAAGCCTCTTCACTCTTGAGACCTCTTGTTTAGTTTTCACAAATAAATTATTTCTTTTGAGGACTTAGAAAACAGAGTAAGTGAATTCAGAAAATCTTCTAAAAAGACATTGTTTACTAAACAGTGTTGTTCTGTAAACTGTTATCCATCAGTAACACACCTTGCTGCTGATTTAGGTCAATGGACAGTAGTAAACTTTCTTCCAATGGTGGATTGTGTCTTGTGGCATGCACCACTTTTTAAAACAAACACAATTACCCTCTTTGTTTACTAGTCTCTTTCAGCCTTAATTTATAGAAAATTTTAATATCAGTGGTTTTGCTGCTAGAAGTTTTTTTTTTTATATAAATCACTGATGTACGAGAATAAAATAAGTATGTACCAAATATTTTAAAATAGTATTCACCATTTGACTGCTTCTGACTGTATTTTCCTACTCACACCAATTTGTAAACTGCAGCTTTGTATAAATATGTAAATAATACAAGATTTAAATAAACAAGACCTTTCTATATGGATCTAGAAAACTCACCTATATGTAGATTTTCCAGTTATTGGTGTGAGCATACCCTTGTTTTAAATGTCATCAAATAAACAGATGATCCATGGTCTCTGGCACTAATAAGACCTGTTATATCCACTGAAACCAATTGCAGTAGAACGCTATAAGGTTATTTGGTCATTTGTTTCACATATTCACACATTGTGAATGCCTATAAAATTATACCATCTTTGTAAAATATACATTTTTGAACAGTTTAACATTTTGTTGGAGAATTATGGCAGTTTTATGGTTTTATTTTGTGTAATTACTCCATATTTTATAAATGACATTGGAGGGAATTTACTGAGCATATCAAGTGAATGAGATGTGCATCTCTAGATTTTCCTATGGGGAAAATTGAGCTAACAGCCCTTCTTACTTTATCTCAGCCACTTGAGATACTTTGTGTAACCCCCAATATTTAAATTATTTGGACAATGCCTATTTTGAAATGCTGTTAGTTTCCTCCTCTCCCAAACTCACACGTTTACACCCTCTTTGTAATGGGGCAGTAACAGTTCTATGTAGTTCTTTTAGCCCTAATAATTTTCAGCAAAAAAGCAAAGCTTAATTAGTGATGTCAAATTCTTAAAATGGGATGTATGGTGTGGAACCATTTAATGCAATTTAATTAAAAGACAAGCATTTTTTTTTCTCTTTGTTTATGCAAACTGTATACTATAATTGTGCATAGAAATTGCTGTCTGATACTTGTTCTTCATCTAAAATTATAATCCTAAATATTTCTTAATTTAACAAAAAGCTTATAATTTTCTTGTATTGCTTCAAACCTTTGAACTTGTACCCAAAGACCCACAAAGGGCAATCTTCTAGGGTCTCTATGAAAGAGGTTGTTTATTTTTTTTACCTGTATGAACACTAAAGAATGTAATCAGACAAAGCTATCTGTCTTTATATTGTAAAGAAAAACAAGCATTTCCTACCTCTAATTACTTTCTATTGTTTTATTGATACTATCTGTCACCGCTCTACAAGTTTAAACCCTGTATCTAGTCTCTCGGGAATCCATTGAGATTAGGGATGTATGCATTGGTTTTTGTGTGATAACATTCTAAATCCTCTTTACATTGTGTTTTTCTTTTGCTGACTTTACTAGTGGTGCAACTCTCCAGTTGAACATTAGCATTGGTGTATTGAAGTTGTTTTCAACCTGTTTTGGGTAAAGGGAGACAAAAGTCCCAAATTTACTGTTTTGAAGAAATGGTTATACTCTTCTTCAAAAAAGTATATTCTTACAGCCTTATTAAATTGTGATTCGGCCAATTGAATAGGGCTCTATATAAGCACAGAGCAATTTTTTTTTTACAGAAGTTTTTAGTTGGTGAAGTTTTATCTAACAGCAAGGTCTTTACTAACTAAAAACTTTTGTAAAAAAAATATGCTCTGTGTTTATATAAAGCCCTATTCAATTGGCCGAATCGCAATTTAATAAGGCTGTTAATCTGGAACTTCAGTGTCTCTTCAAGGTACCTCTTCTTCCTCCACTCCCACATAAATGGCCAATCCAGAGTGTTTAAATGACGTGGCAGGCATCGGTAATAATAATAGTTCCATTTACATTCCTTATTCTTAAATGATGATTGTAACGATTCCCTAACTAGTCATTGATCATTAATATATCAAATGTTTGAAAAAAGCAATATTAAACCTATTGTCAAAGTTTGGACTTTTTTTTTGTTATTGGCACAGTATCCCTTGTAAGAACTCACTGTACACTGTTTCACTTTTTTTTCTGTTTGCCTTCCTCTGGATCAATTAACAATAATTAGTCTGATCAGAGGAGATCTTAAAATGTTGAATTTGATGGACTAAAAGTCTTTTTTCAACCTCAATTACTACATAACTATGTAACTATGTAACTGAACATTGCAAATACTCCATGTGAGACGGGAGGGCATATCAATGATTGTTTATTCTCTTATAATATCTGATTGTTCTTGGACACTTTAGACTTGTCTCTCAGCCAAAACACTACCCTTATTGACCTTGAAAGGGGGGAGACTAAACGCTCAACTGGAGGCATATACTCTATTCTTGAAACATTGACTTAAAATTAAATATTATAAATTTGATTTAAAATTGAATATTATAAATTTAGGGCAGTACAGTGGTCCTTTAAAACTTGTTTTATTAGTAGGCCTTTTTTTGTTATTTAGTTTGAGGCTTGTGTTGTCTGCTGGTCACCACTGTGCATGCACATTTGACACAATGTTCATTTTTGAGGGCTCTGATATGCAAATTAAGATAGAATAGAGCAGACATTTTCAATCAATTACATTTAAGTATTAAAAAGTATTTCATTTGTGTTCTACTGTAAATGGAAAAAAAAATCTGAGCAGATGTAGAAGTCAAAAATGTACTTTTTATCTTTTTGCCCCCTGTTGTCACAGTTGTATGTGAGATACATCTATAATTCTTTTTGATTTGCACTAAGTATAACTTTTAACCTACTTACAAAAAGTTAGTTTATATTGGGGCTCAAAAACTCTATTCTGATCCAGGACATTGGGGAATTTTTATTGAGATGTGCATCCTTGCATTTACTATGCACTATTTCCAAATTTTGGGGTTGATTTATTAAGACATTACCTATCCAATAATTCTTCAAGTGGTAGGTACATGTGGCCGACTGAAAACCTTGAGTTAAAAGCTACTTTTTCTGCTGGATACTGACACCACTTTCGCAGAAGGACAGCACGATGCAGTGTTTTTCGGCACGCCGACTTTTGGGCGGATGAGTTGTGCACTCTGTCATGTGCGCTCAGACATCTGCGCACACTGACTAGAGCGCACCTGTAGAAAGCACGGCCGAAATCTTCGTGCTGGACCAGCGCAAAGACAAGGGCCTGGATTGCGCGCAGGCCAGTGTGCAGCTGCAGGGAGAGGAGCATGAGGTGCCCTGTATGTGTGTCTGGGAGAAGGAAGAAACATCCCCTATGTGTTCCCAGTCTCCCCTCTGCCCCTCTCCCCCAGTCCATCTCCTTTTTGTTCCAATCTCCCCTATGTCCTCTCTCACTCTCCCCACTCCCACCCACCAACCGACTAACCCCAGTCTCCCCTGTCTCGCTCTGTGTCCCCAGTCTCCCCTACCCCCGGTTGACTTCTCCCCCTAACACCTAACCCTTACACACCAAAAGCCTAACACCTAACCCTAACCCCTACACCTCCAAAGCCTAACCCTAACCCCTAGACCCCAAAATCCTAACCCTAACCCCTATGCCCCAAAAGCCTAACCCTAACCCCTGCACCTCCAAACCCTAACCCCTAGACCCCAAAAGCCTAACCCTAACCCCATCACAACAAAAGTCTATCCCTAACCCCTACACAGCTCCAAAGCCTAACCCTAACCCCTACACCCCAAAATCCTAACCCTTACACCCCAAAACTCTAACCCCTACACCTCCAAAGCCTAACCCTAACCCCTACACACCAAAAGCCTAACCCTAAACTCTAGACCCCAAAAGCCTAACCCTAACCCCTACACCCCAAAAGCCTAACCTTAACCCCTACACACCAAAAGCCTAACCCTAACCCCTACACCTCCAAAGCCTCACCCTAACCCCTACACCCCAAAATCCCAACCATTACACCCCAAAACCTTAACCCCTACACCTCCAAAACCTAACCCTAACCCCTACACCCCAAAAGCATAACCCTAACCCCTACACCTCCAAAGCCTAACCCTAACCCCTAAACACCAAAAGCCTAACCCTATCCCCTAGACCCCAAAAGCCTAACCCTAACCCCTACACCTCCAAAGCCTAACCCTAACCCCTATACATGAAAAGCCTAACCCTAACCCATACACCCCAAAATCCTAACCCTTACACCCTAAAACCCTAATCCCTACACATCCAAACCCTAACCCTTACACCCCAAAAGCCTAACCCTAACCCCTACACCTCCAAAGTCTAACCCTAACCCCTAGACACCAAAAGCCTAACCCTAACCCCTAGACCCCAAAAGCCTAACCCTAACCCCTACACACCAAAAGAGTAACCCTAACCCCTACACCTCCAAACCCTAACCCTTACACCCCAAAAGCCTAACACCTAACCTTAACACCCCAAAAGACTAACACCCCAAAAGCCTAATCCATACACCCCAAAAGCTTTACACCTGACCCTAACTCTTACACCCCAAAAGCCTAACCCTAACCCCTAGACCCCAAAATCCCAACCCTAACCCCTACAACTCCAAAGCCAAACCCCTACACCTCCAAAGCCTAGCCCTAACCCCTAGACCTCAAAAGCCTAAGCCTAACCCCTAGACCCCAAAAGCCTAACCCCTACACCCCAAAAGCCCAACCCTAACTCCTACACCTCCAAAGCCTAACCCTATCCCCTACACCTCCAAACCCTAACCCCTAGACCCCAAAAGCCTAACCCTAACCCCATCACAACAAAAGTCTATCCCTAACCCCTACACAGCTCCAAAGCCTAACCCTAACCCCTACACCCCAAAATCCTAACCCTTACACCCCAAAACTCTAACCCCTACACCTCCAAAGCCTAACCCTAACCCCTACACACCAAAAGCCTAACCCTAAACTCTAGACCCCAAAAGCCTAACCCTAACCCCTACACCCCAAAAGCCTAACCTTAACCCCTACACACCAAAAGCCTAACCCTAACCCCTACACCTCCAAAGCCTCACCCTAACCCCTACACCCCAAAATCCCAACCATTACACCCCAAAACCTTAACCCCTACACCTCCAAAACCTAACCCTAACCCCTACACCCCAAAAGCATAACCCTAACCCCTACACCTCCAAAGCCTAACCCTAACCCCTAAACACCAAAAGCCTAACCCTATCCCCTAGACCCCAAAAGCCTAACCCTAACCCCTACACCTCCAAAGCCTAACCCTAACCCCTATACATGAAAAGCCTAACCCTAACCCATACACCCCAAAATCCTAACCCTTACACCCTAAAACCCTAATCCCTACACATCCAAACCCTAACCCTTACACCCCAAAAGCCTAACCCTAACCCCTACACCTCCAAAGTCTAACCCTAACCCCTAGACACCAAAAGCCTAACCCTAACCCCTAGACCCCAAAAGCCTAACCCTAACCCCTACACACCAAAAGAGTAACCCTAACCCCTACACCTCCAAACCCTAACCCTTACACCCCAAAAGCCTAACACCTAACCTTAACACCCCAAAAGACTAACACCCCAAAAGCCTAATCCATACACCCCAAAAGCTTTACACCTGACCCTAACTCTTACACCCCAAAAGCCTAACCCTAACCCCTAGACCCCAAAATCCCAACCCTAACCCCTACAACTCCAAAGCCAAACCCCTGCACCTCCAAAGCCTAGCCCTAACCCCTAGACCTCAAAAGCCTAAGCCTAACCCCTAGACCCCAAAAGCCTAACCCCTACACCCCAAAAGCCCAACCCTAACTCCTACACCTCCAAAGCCTAACCCTATCCCCTACACCTCCAAACCCTAACCCTACAATATCTCTATATCTCTCCAGTTGCTCTCTTCCTCTCTCTCCTGTCTCTCTCACTCCATCTCTTCTTCTCTCTCCAGTCTCTCTCTTCCTTTCTCCTGTCTCTCTCACTCCATCTCTCCCTCTCCTGTCTCTTTCTTCCTCTCTCTCTGTCCATCTCTTGTTCTCTCTCCTGACTCTCTCTTCCTCTCTCCCGTCTTTCTCACTCAATATCTCTTCCTCTCCTGTCTCTCTCTTCCTCTCTCCTGTCTCTCTCACTCCATATCTCTCCCTCTACTGTCTCTCTGACTCCATCTGTTCTTCTTCTGCGATCCAGGGCCATATCTTCACGCAGATGTGTGCGCGCACATGTGCTGTGTGCGAAAAACGTGCTACCGTATTTTTCCCTTATAATTTTATACTCTGCTTCTTTTATTACTTGTTTTAAAGAAGAAGTTTTATGAACTCTTTTATGTACTGTTGATGTCATGTTATGAATGCTTGCAGCATGACTTTAGACTGTGACAGAGAAATACAGAACTAACAATGTGTGGACAAATAATTTGCTTTGTAAAGATTACGTAAAGGAGAAATATCAATTCATCACTTTAGTACTGATGTTCACAAAAGGCTTGTAAAGAGGAAGCATTCTATCTATAGTCATATAAGCAAGATGGGCTCTTTTCCTCTGTAAAACATGTGCTCAAATGAGTAGTGAGTATTTACAAGCTGACATTAAATACCTTTAGGTCATTTATATTTTGTTAGCATAATTCAGCCTGCTTGTGACATAGTAGGATGGACCACTTTATTTTTTTCTTTTATGTTGCTTGCTGTCATTATAGAAGGTCCATACACCTTGCGTAGTGAGTCCTTACAGCTGCCTCTGGATTGGATGCTAACATTTTTATTAGATGTGAAATATATCCAAGTGGGCTATGAAAGTAGGTTCATCAGAGCTATCTAAATTATTTGAATCCTTTTAGATTAAAGGAGCAATGCTAGTCTTTTTGAAGTCATTTTTTTTTAGTTCACAATCAATGAATCAATAAAATGTATGTGCAAACAGCAGAAAACAAAGGCTTTACTAAAATAAAATAGTTTCTAAATATAATTATTATTCATCATGGTCATTACTGTACTTCTTCCCTGCCACCCTCCTTGTTCTGCAACCTGGGCTTCTGATTTCACACACAGGGCCTTCATTAAAGGCATATTTAAGCTTCATGTATTATTAATGTATCTGATAGTGGAGAATCAGTAGTGTATGAAAATATTTTTTGCATGAAAAAGTCCCAAAATAAACATTAATAAACTTACCTTGACATTTGCAAATTTCTTCCGTTTTCTGGCAGTTAATTTGGAGAAGGGATGCCCCTGAAAAAGCTAACTTAGCATAAAAATCATAATTCATTTCGGCCAATCACAGGCAGCTATAATATTGTTGCAATCTCTGGGAAGCCAGTCTCTGCAAAACATCATGGAATGTGTAGTCGTTTTTTTTCCACCACAAGGAAGCAAGGAGGAGTTCAGACATTGCTGTTGTGGATATCTGCGTTGTTCTTCTGTTGGCTTGATGGTTAGTATAGAGTTTAAAAACATATTTGAATGCAGTGTTTCCATTGGCTAGTACTAGGTGCCTATGTAGGCACCTCTGTGGGTCGTGGAAACATTTTTTTTTATATAACATAAATCTGTAAGCGTATAGAATGAATCAAGCGAAACTTCCATATACCTTTAATTATGCAAGCCAGGCTACCTATTGCAAACTTATTGTTAACTAAGATATTAGGAATCCTATCTTCTAACCCACATTCTGGGCATGCACACTGCATGAAACTGAGCAAAATCCCACAGATGACATCATCTGCAAAGTAGTTTTGTGCTCACAATTTTGAGCATTGTATAAGAGTGATGTTCAGCTTGGAAAACACCCTCTACAAGTAGTATATATTTTGTAAACTTATAAAGAGCTCATATATTTTGATTTCATGGAGTGTGTTATATTTCTAATTATGATCTATAGACATTAATGCTAGCATTCGAAAGAGCAATTTTATTTTTATAATGTCCATAATGTCATGAGACATTCATTTAGTTGCTGCATGTTTCATAATACATGAATGCCTGAAGGTAACAATAATTAAGTAAATATCAAGGATTAGTTTGAGTGTTTAGTAGCGCAATAGTAAACAAACACTGGCATGCTATATTTTGTATAGATTTTTTATTCCTAACTACTGTTTCAGCCCACTTCAGGTACAGTATACAATTATAAATAAAATCCATTGTCTGTGCTTTCTTTTGTAGATTTTTTTTCAAGGTTGTTCACCTAGCCTTTCATTATCCGATTATCTAGAATGACGTTGACTATCAAAAGCCTTTTACGTTTTCATAACAGTACTTAAAGGCAGTGGAAACTGCAAATCAAAGTGTTCAAACACTCTTAAAATAGACTTTGGGTTATGTTTACTAAGCAGTGGTAAGTAGAAACGCACTTCTCTTATGATTTGAAGCTGTTTGTTGTCATAATTTGGTATATATTTAAATAGCTGCAGTATTTTCTGCCATTTTTTCCCCCTTTTGAGACAATTGGCAAAGTTTCACTTGGGTTTTTTTCTGTTTTTCTGGAACAATTAACAACTAATCCGCATATTGCAGATCAGAGGAGATCTTAAAAGGTTGAACTTCATGGGCTAAAAATCTTTTTTCAACCTCAATTACTATGTAATATAAGACTAGCTTTTGCAATATGCATAAAAATTGTGTTAATCTTATAATTAAAATACACATTGTGTCTTTTTCCTTTAAGATTAAATCTTAAACTTCATCTTCATCTACAATTCAATTTGTATGCCAAAAAAATGGTAGTTGTATTATTCAAAGGAATGTTAAATGGACATCGAAGGTTTCTGGATTTCCCTAGGAATCAGTGAATAGAGCTAATGAATGGAGAGCTCCAGTGCAAAAAAAAACGTGGGCACTCACAAAAGACCCCTTCCTAAAGAAGCTCTCATAAGACCCCTCTCCCCGAGCCACTAGTTTCTCTTAAACCCCTCTATACCCATGGTTGCCATGGGAACCTCCAGGAATACCTCAAAACTATGTGGTGCCCAAGATTCCTCCTTAAAGGCACTGTTGCCTGCACCGTCAGGGGCACCCGCTAAGCAAAATACTCAGGTATCCCTACTAGACCCAAGGAGAATCACAGCTAGGCCTGCGTGCCCAGGGAGATCCCCAACTGGGCCTGTTGGGCCTAGGGAGAACCAGGAGATATATCAGCAGACCCTTAAGGCCTACAAAATGTATTCCTTTATCATGAAGATTCATAAGGACCCTCATGGTGTCACTAACATTAACCCTATACCATACAGATCCATAAGGACCCCCATGATATCACCAAATTAAGCAATATATTATGGGGATCCAGGACCCCCATGGTATCCCTATGAGTTTCATAGGAGTCCACATTGGCCCCCATAGTCTCTAAACATTAATTAACAAAAAACAAACAAACAATGAATCAAACCTGTAAGGGGGGCTACATTACCTATTCCTTTGACAAACTCCAATGGCAATCAATATTCAGCCCTGGATAAGCAGGGACTTCCAGTTTGCTTCCAGGTTCTTTCTTGATTGAAGCCTTTTGTTCCTCTCCTAAGTCGGTTGGAAATGGAGCTACACGTAAAAAAAAATCCCCCTTTCAGCTGCCCCACAGAATATTGTTTTTTGACTATGCCCATGCCTTATATACTAATTATTACAGATTCCGATTGGCTTGAATATATGTCAAGTATAATTGAATATTTTGAATAGTCCCCCCTTTCTGAGATTGGTTAATTGCAAACCAATCAGAATTCACAGATTTGTGCGTTCTAATTGGTTACGGAGGTTATCAGTCAGACAAGGGGAAGAAACTAATCAAAATACACAATTCTGATTGACTAAAATATGCTTTATTCGTACAAATCAAAATATAAGGCGAGGCGCTCCGTTAGTCTAAATTTTTTTTTTAAAGAGCAATGGAATTTTTTAGGAAGATCCCCATTTCCATGTTAGTTCCTGCTTATCCAAGTGCTGAAGATTGAGGACCAGGGTGTTGGTGATCGCCACTGGACGATGTCAAAGGGATAAGTAATGTATAACGCCCCCCCCCCCCCGCCCACACATGGTAAAACCTTTTTTCTTGTACATTAGCATTACTATTTTAGGCAGACAATAACAGAGCTTTTAAGCTTTTCTTAATAAAATAAAATACTTAAAAGTAAACAGATATATGGATATATTATATTCATAGCAAAATCAGGAAACCTAAGTAACTTTAAAAAAAAAATAGTTTTATAAAAATTATTTTAAAGAGCATGAAATACTGCGTACACATTGTACTAGCCATGTTTGCTTATATAAACAATTAGCTACTTTGATGATCTAATTGGTGACAGACTTTGTGTTTGTTCCTTGTATTGTAAAAACAATATCCCCAATGTTACCATGCAGCTAGCACCCTTCCCGATCCATATTAAGTACTCTGAGCTACTAATTAATCTATGGATCCTCATATTAGCAAAAATGAGCTGCACAAACAGTGTTGAATTTCACATGAATGATTTACTGTAGAGAAAAATGACTAGTAAACTATATATTTTAATCCGTTATAAGATAAAACCAACTTGTTGTTTGGATGTCTGTGTAATCTTTTTAAACCTGATTAGTTTTTAGTTTTAAATAAATTAAATGATAATTTATACTGGAACTGATTCTGATCTATTGAAGCACTTTTTGTTTTTTGCATTCATAACTTACATTATTTGTTAAATCTTCAAGATCTACACAATTGCAATATAAACTCTAGCTTGAACAACTATGTCTTGGTTGCGTACCATGCCAGGGCGCATTTAGGTTTTAAGCTGCCATAGGATCACTCAGATTTGTGTGCCCTCCACATGCCCTTTGCCCCCAGATTTGTACCCCCCTTCCCCATTGCTATGTCCCTCTCTTGTGATTACCATACCATATAAATACAAGGGTATATGTATTTATATATGTCAGAAAATGTCATTTACAGTTATAAACAAAAAAGTCACTGGCATTTGTTTGCATATGGACACAAATTTCCGTAACTCTGTATGGGCAATTTCGGGCAGTGTGCTGCCCCTAAAAATGTGCTACCCTAGGCCTAGGCTAAGGCTGAAGCACACCAATAATTCCATGGTAGCATTCTGTATATACATTTCTGGAGAAGAAAGTTAAATATTACCTTGTTGCTTTCTTTATATATTGCATATTTATCACTGTGAAGTTCATGTGCAAATGAATGCCTTCCATGCTTTTTCTTTGTATATTCTACATATTTACATTCATTTGCTTCATTGCCTCCTGCCATTCATTTGATGAGTATGTATTCATTCAGAAAAGATAGTACTTTGAGTTTCCATTCATACCGCAAATATTTACATTTAGTAATATGACGTCTTAACATATTCCTTCTTCACAGGATAACGTTCTGCATTTTCCATTTTATAAAATCACATTTTACAGTTTTGGCCCAAAACATTAATAGTTAATATAAAACAACAAGGCAGTAGCAATGCAAGTAAATATATGACTTTCATAACTTATAAAACTAGTAGATATATTATATGACTTTCATAACTGTCTTTATGTTTTTTTATCGGAATGTATTATACTCAGCATTGTTTTTTATATTTTCATTTAGAATGTGTTAGAAGGTAGGGAGAGCTTTATTTGCATGAAGGTGAACATGTTTTATTCTATGTTCGAACTGAAAGATTAGTTCTACAGTATTTAACAAACTTTTGGTACAAATCTTCTTGTTTTATATAAGGATTCGTAGTATTATTTGTTTACATTTATGATCAATTTTTATATTAAATATGAAAAAAAAGACTTCTGGCTGTTGCTTAGATTTATTTATCCCTGATATTCTCTGTTTCAACAGCACCTCCTTCATAATCTCAATATAGTACATAAATTCAGTTTGCTAATTCCAGTTTAACAACTATTTCTAGATATTTCCCCAGATTCAGGGTGCAGGGTGTGCTGTATGTCCAAATCATATGGCTGTTTCTAGACCTTCACAACCCTTATCATGCCCTGCAAAGTTTTAGTGAATCTATTCGGTATGCCTTGTTTTATCATTCAGTTATGTTCTGGATCTCTTGTTGAGGAGTAGAAAGTAATTATTTCACTGACACTATTATTATTTTCTTGACAGAACTATGGTCTGGAAACTGACAACATGAAAAATCTGGTGCTAAAGCTGCGAGGGGCTTCTAACAACCTCCAGAATTACATTGGCAACCGGAGAAAAAGTGTATCGTATGATGGAAACACTTCTTGCAAGCCTCCTAATGATTTCCTTACCTCAGTGGTGGAACTTATTGGCTCTGCTAAGGCGTTATTGGCATGGCTGGATAGGTAAGACAAAAAACAGAAGGCTTCAATCATTTTGACTTTTTTTATTTCAAAGAACATTGCTCCTCTTATGTTATTGTCTTATGCATTACACCTATTTCTATACACTACTAGCAGGTACCTTGGACGCATTGTGTTAAAAAAAATCTCTGGGAGCTGTGTAAGTCATGGGTATAAAAACTTTTTTTTTTATTGAATTTCTGAATCCATTTTATGTTTTTTTCATCACATCCTGAGAGCTGGGTAATGAGGCTGTGTGTTTGCTTAATGTTGATGGAGGTGAGGGAGAGGGAACAGAGAGGCCTTGCTTAGGTAATTGGATAAGATTGATCTTAACATTCCTTTAAGTTCAATGGCCCAGAAGCAGACTCCTTGCCTTAGGAAATGCAACTACAGTTCTCCAGAAATATAAACTACCCTCTCACATACATTACCGTATTTTTCGCCCTATAAGACGCACCGGCAGATAAGACGCACCTAGTTTTTAGAGGAGGAAAACAAGAAGAAAAAAAATCTGAATCAAACACAAATACACTTTACACACCTACATTACACACAAATATATATATATATATATATATATATATATATATATATATATATATAGATACACATACATACATATACATACACACATAAATATACATACACATACATACATATATACACACACATACATGCACACATACACATACACACATACATATCCATATACTGCAGCATTTGGGAGCCCTTGACCCTCCCTGACCCTCCTGATCCTCCCTGACCGTCCTGATCCTCCCTGACCCCCCTGATCCTCACCTTTCTTCTGATCTCTGCCATCTTGATCTCACCCCAGCGCTTCCTACCAGCACTCCTCGTGTACTGCAGCGTTGCGTGTGTGACGTCACTAGGACGCACCGGCCGACGCGATGCTGGTAGGAAGCGCTGGGGTGAGATCAGGAGGACAGAGGCAGTTTGAAAAGGTATATTCGCCGTATAAGACGCACCAACTTTCCTCCCCCAGTTTTGGGGAAGAAAAAGTGCGTCTTATACGGCGAAAAATACGGTACTTCCACCCATATCATGGTTTCACTCTGACTTCAGAAAAGACATAGGCATTAATTGTTTTCTAATTAAAAACTAGCTATATGGCTACAATGGTCCTTTAAATAGGTTGTATTATTTTCAAGGGGTTTAAAAGACCACTATAATGGCAAGAAGAGCTAGTTGATTTAATTCGACATTGATCATTAATAATATACATAGACAATGATTTAAAAAGCAAAATTCAATGTTAAACTTACTTACCAATATTAAATACTACAATATTGCCCATCAAAAAATTACGGCAATGAAATTGTAAGTGAGCTAAGGGTGTTTGGGGTATATAATGTGGCTGATGTAGCGTCGTTCGTTTTCTATGTTGTGCGAGTTTTTCGTAATATTCGTTTTCTATGTCGTGCGAGTTTTTTGGAATATCCGTAGCTGTTTGGTGGGCTTTTTCGGAATATCCGTAGCTGTTTGGTGGTATTTTGCGTGTTTATGGTAGTGTTTTGCGTGTTTAGGGACCTTTAGCCTTGTTTTCGTTTTGTTCGGCTGCCTTTTTTTTTCTCGCTTAGGTGATTTTCGGGTCTCTAAACTCAGAAATTTGAGGTTAAATGGACATGTAACTTCACTTGCAGAGGTCCTCGGTGCCCCCCCCCTTACTGTGAGTAACCTTTGTATGTGTTTGTTGTTTGTATTTATTGTGTTTGTAATGTTTTTGGGGTTGCGCGGGTTGCGTCCTTGGTTTGTAATCTCGTAGGTGTTTTTCGGCAAATACGTAGGTGTTTGGTGGTGTTTTGCGTCTTTAGACTGCTGTAGCCTCGTTTTCGTTTTTTTTCGGCGGCCATTTTTTCTCTCGCTAATTTTTTAGTGTCTAAACTGCTTTAATTTCAGTTAAATTGAGGTGTAACTTTAGTTTTCGAGGTCCTGGATGCTCCCTCTTGCTGTAGGTAAGCTTTTTATGTATTTGTTGTGTGTATTTGTTGGGTTTTTGATGTTTTGATGTGCGCGTGTTGCAACCTTTTTTTGCGAGGTCGTAATGGGTCGTAACTTGTCTCGTACGCTACTTGAGCCCGCAAGCGTTAGCAACAACTCGTATGCTCACAACTACTGTATATATGTGATCAGTCCCCAGTGTTCATCTCTACCCTTGTAAGGTCATCAAGGGAGTAGAGCTCTGGCTGGTAGAGAGGGCTGAATTACTTTAAACGTTCATAGATTCCCAGACAGAGCACAACAAATCCCATGAAGAGCGCTGTGTTTAATATAACATTGTGCCTGTAAATTTAGCACTGCCTGCTAGACAAACCTTACACTAGATGGAGGCCAACAGCAGTTGATACAGATTTTTGAAAGTAAATTGAAACTGAACATTGTTTTTTAAATCATTGAATATGAATTTGTATTAATAATCAATGCTTAATTAAAACATCTAGTCTCTGTTGTTCACTTGTATGTATATAGTCTCACTACTCATAAATTCTCATCCAAAAATGAAATGAAAAAACTGTGAGAAAATCCAAGCAGTTTTTTTTTCCCATTGGAGAGGAACACAATTTATATATTCCTTGGCATTTCGATAGAAGACAGACTGCAACCAGCTAAGGAATTTTAACTTGGCCTCATACTTGTATTTACGTCTTAGGTTCAGATTTAGCTCCTGAAACTGTGAGAGAGGAAGCTGATGTATAACAAGTTAAGATGTTCTTTAGCCTTGTGACCCTTGTATAAAATATGTGTTGCTTGCCAACATGCAGTGTTTAAAGTTTTTCAAACTAAATTTTGTTTAATTATAGGACACCATTTACAGGGATCACTGACTTCTCTGCAACAAAGAACAAAATCATTCAGCTCTGCTTGGATCTGACAACCACAGTTCAACAGGTCAGTGGATCTCCTTATTAAACTGAGTCTCTCATTATCTTCCACTCTGCTAAACATCATTTCAGATTGTTAGTTAGTTAGATATTTCAGCCTTAAAGGGACATGGAATTCATCAATACTGCCCTGTATCATCAAACAGAGCATTAAAAACCAAAAGAAATAACGTTTTCGTTTTTTTTTTATGTGATGCATATTTTGCTTTTAATCCTCAGTCTGTACTAAATGAGAAAAACTAGTAAGATTTTAACTTCAAAGCCAGGGCCTCCATTTGTTTTGTCATGTATTTAATATCATATATATAATATATGGGAGTGACAGCGGACTCAATAGATAACTTTAAAAAGGGATTGGATATATTTTTAAATAAAAAGGGCATTACAGGCTATCCTGGATAAATAGAGAGGGAGTATTGATCCAGGGATGAATCCGATCGCCAGTATCTGGGGTCAGGAAGGAATGTAATATTTTTTTCCCCGTTGAGACAATTGGCAAAGTTTCTCTGGTTTTTATTTTTTTCAGTTTTGCATTCCTCTGGATCAATTAATAATAAATCTGCGTATTGCAGATCAGAGGAGCTCTAAAAAGGTTGAACTTGGTGGACTAAAGTCTTTTTTCAACCTAAATTACCATAGAATGGTAATCATATTTGTCTTTGTTCTTAAAGCCATGTATAGCACTAGAGAATATGTTACAAATAAAGGATAGTAAATTATAATCTAATTTGAGCTTTCTTCACTTGGTGGGTTCTGCAAGGGCCAAAAATCCCAATATATTTTTATTGCAGTAACCAAAACATGTAAGTTACTCCTTTAATTTCTTTACACAATGTAATCTCAGAGGGAAAACATTGAAGTGAAGGCATTACTGTATATAAGAGGAAGTCTGTAATTTACATCCCCTTCAGGCCTTAACTTTTGTCCTGTTAAACTCAAGTTCTGCAGTGCTGCCAACTCAATCCACTAAAGGTAAAAAAATGGCTTGAGTGCTTTAAAAGTAATCACTGCAACATTTAAAAGTAATTATACAGCAATCCTACATATTTCTTAATTAATTTTGTCTTCTACAGTCGGATGCAGACAAGTATTCATGGGTTCAGTGTCCCTTTAAAAATACAATCTCAAAAACGTTGGTCAATGTGTGATATAAATTAGCAATGCCAATGGAATTTCTAAAATGTTATATTTAAATGTTTTTCTGTTTTATGCTGTTTTTCCATCACACAATATGTGTACTGTGCCAGAATGGTGGCTCCACCTACTTTTCCCACAGATGCAGGTCCACGTCTAAATGTTTGTGTGTGGGCAGCTTATTGTCCATATTAATGTCAAAACATTCCAACATTGGGACGTCACTAACTAACAGATAATGAAAAGTCTTAAAGTATAACCACTGAAGTTGTTTATGTATGGATAGTGGGCCTTATACAAATTGTGGGTTTTATCTAATATGAGTGAAAACATGTGAAGTGACACATGGATTTTAACTGTTCCTAATAATGATAATTATGAAATTGCTAATAAGACTCCCCACTCATGAAATAAATAGTTTCTTCTTTTAAATTAGAGTGTGGCATTAGATGATAAATGTTTATTTTTAAAATGTAGGTTGCGGGAACAAGAATTTAATTTAAAACTATTTCTTTGGTGCACTCATAATCAAAAGGAATATCCTGCTGAGCATTACAAGACTTTGGCTTTTCCAAAATGACCTCATCTATTACGGGTCATCTGTCCATTTTCAGGAAAAGACATGGCTATTTAGCTCATTATCCTACGTCAGATGTTACATGAGTTCACTCTTCATGGCCATTGGGAAACTCAGTTCTCCATGGGTCACAGTGGATTTAGGTTTATGGTGTGGTAGCCATTATTCTTTTTAGTCCAGATAAGATTTGAAAAAAATGTATTGAATCCTGTGATCTGTAACCTTACTTTAAATGGTGTGAGTTCACCTCTGACCCTATAAAGATAGAAATATTGCTCAATATTTTTTAGGTTATTTATTTTTTTATATAAAATGTAGACTATATACTGAGTATTCATCTGTATATTTTACTATGCTAGAAAGTTATTTTCCTCATAATAAAATTGAAAACGGCAAATAAAAATGTATGTTTAAACCGTAATCTCACAATCTATTCATTTTATTGAAGGACCAGTGGGGCTTAAAATGCTATTTTTATCACTTGCTCCCTTTTAGCCCTTAGTTGTTATCAAGTTGTTGATGGCTGTAATTGCTGTTTCTTTTCATCTCTGTGTAAACAATATGGTTGCACAATCTTACAGGTCTCATGGGCACTTCAGATGCTGCAGCATCATTAAAAGAATCCTGTTAATGGGCTACTGTAATGATTTGCTCAGCTCAATATGCTGCAGCTTATATTTAGATAAACAACTTTGCAATATATTTAATATTTAAAAAATGCAGTATTCATAGTTAAATATTACTTGCAAATTACAGCAGAATGTATTAGTCTAGGCTTAATGGACATTTTATAAAGTTTCGTGGATGCCTTATTCATATTTCTTTAGGAATGGGAAAGGGAATTATACAAATTGTGTGTTTGGTGGTGCATCTTCTGTAATGATGGAAATTGGGGCTCCAGTAAGTTAGCACACCCCATGTCTGTAGATTATTTATTGATTCCTGAACTGTTTTGACAGTTTAAAAAAAAATACGAAATAGTTTTTTTTTTTTTATAAATCTAGAAATGTTTGTTTAAAAGTATCTTCCTATTACACTTTTTGTGGGTAACATACTACTTTACAAAAGGGTAGTAGATGCGGTTATTTAAAGGGATATGGAAGCCTTCTGAATTTCACAAGGAATATAATATACCTATGTATCTGTTTACTTTTGTGTACTTTCTTTTATTAAGAAGTGCTCTTTTTTTCTGCCTAAAGTCTTAGAAATAGTTCCTAATTGATTTCTCCCCTCTGTAGCCCATGAAGACAGTGTTCTTCTAAGTACATACTGTGCAGTGTCTCATAGTAATCAATCAGTGGCAACATGCTGCTTGAGAGAGGTCACTGACTGCAAATCACAGTTATGTATATTCATGAGCTATATGAGTTACAGATGGCACACATCAGGCATAAAAAAACTGCTTTTAATAACTTCTTAATTTTTGACTTTGTTTCAATTACACTGCTCACTTAACCACTCTGCGTCATCAAACTCCCGTGTATGCAAAATTGTGAGAAACTGAAATATCCAGGCAGCTCCCTCCTAGCACTAGTTTGCATTCACTATCTGATAAGATAGATAGACTGTGCTTGTGGGTTACAATGTCTGAACACATGGAAATTCCCAACTGTATTATCCTGACGGTTCCAACGGTTTGCTAGTAACTGGTAAATAATAATTATTCTACATATTAAATGCTAAATAGTTTTTTTTTTTATTGAAAGGTTCATTCATAAAAAAATAAAAGTAATTCAAATAAGAAGCATTTTATATGTTTGTTGCTCTTTGGCACACACATAGTAGGTGTGTCTTTATTTTAGCTTATTTTATTATATTATTATATTTTAAATAACTAAAGTCTACCCCTACACATGAAAGCCACCGTGTATAGATTGTCAGCTGTCTTTCTGGCATGAGTAGGGAAAAATGATAAATTAATACTATAAGGATAATTGCAACTAGTGAGGAGTGTTTTACTTATAACGTTTCCATCACAGCTCCATTTTTGGAGGGTTGCAGTTTAATTGGGGCAGTAATGGAAATGTGTAGGACTATGTAATGTCCATTTTTGTTTGGTACTAAAAAAGTAGTTTTCTTTTATCACTCCTCTGTTAAAGAATATAAGATGTTATTGGTGATAACACCCATCTGGAAAGCGGCCATATTATACAGTTAATACCTATAAAAAGAGAGTTCTGATGTCAGCGGTGATGTCATAATGCAGGCTGTATTATGCTTTTCCAAGTTTTAATTTTGATGCAGATGCCTTCAATTTAAAGGTCCATTGTAGTCTGGTAAAAACTTTGCATGTTTCTGAAGTATGAAAAAATAATAATATTAAGTATGCTAGACGACAATAAAAGCATTTATAGAGAAAATCTTGTGTCATGGGTAATTCCAATTTGGACCTCCAATCTTTGTTTAGTTTATAGGAGAGGTTTATTCTATGGGAGCTCACTCTTGATTTGAGTTTTATTGTCAAGGGTTTACATGAAGTGACAAGAGAACTCATCTTATCTGAATCTACTTTTTTTCTGTTCCTCCCAGATTCGTAATCCTTTTAGGAATAAAGAAAACAATTTAATTACAGCAAACTTGAGTACAATAGTTTAATAGTTCATTTTAGAGCTGGGAAATGGAGGGGCTAAGTTATGAAGAAAGACTAACCAAATGAAACCTATTTCCTCTAGAAAAAAGGCGCCTAAGAGGGGATATGATTACCTTATATAAATATTTTCGGGGTCAATACAAGGCTTCAAGTGAACTTTATGTGCCAAGAGGCTTTCAACTGATAAGACACCATCCTTTGAGTTTAGAAGTAAAAAGACTTCAACTTAAAGAAAGAAAAGTGTTCTTCCCAGTAAGGGTGGTTAATCTGTGGAATTCTCTACCAAAGGAGGTGGTGACAGGAGATTCGATAGATAACTTTAAAAAGAGATTGGATATTTTTCTAAATAAAAAGGGGCATTCAGGGTAATCTTGGTTAAATAGCAAGGGGGTATTGATCCAGGGAGGAGTCAGATCGCCAGAGTCAGATATGGGGTCAGGAAGGAATTCATTTTTTTCCCTTTCTGTTTGCCTTCCTCTGGATCAATTAACAATTAATAATTAAACTGAATACTGCAGATCAGAGGAGATCTTAAAAGGTTGAACTTGATGGACTAAAAGTCTTTTTTCAACCTCAATTACTATGTAACTGTGTTATATTAATGGTTGTATTTTTTTTTTTTTTATCTTTGTAAGAACATTTTGCAAATTATCAATTAAAAAAAGTTCTTCAAAAGAGAATGCTATGGTCCGTTAAGTCTTACTTGCGGCCATTTGCAGGGTTGGGATGTGCAGTGTTTTTTTGCAAAACTTCATAAATATATTCTGTTTTTGGACATTTGTAGTTAATCTCTGTAAAAATTAAATATGTTCATTGACTGCACGCTATTGTGGAGCAAAGTCCTTACTATATGTGATCCTTACTATAAAATAAGCTAGTGGAATTCGAGACAAAATTATATTTTTTATGTGATTGATGCATCTGCCACTGAGTTGGTATAAAAATAGATGACCATTTGCAAGAAATGTTTTTGGTTTGCAGAATCCTAACGGTTGTAATCAATGAAGGGATTAAGCTCACAACTATCACATATATAGTTGTGAGCATACGAGTCGTTGCTCACGCGAGGGCCGTGGCTCGCGAAGCGAGCCGCGGCCCTCGCGTAGCGAGCCGCGGCCCTCGCGTAGCGAGGTCACTGGGCAAGGGCCTCAGTTGCTGGCATGGAGCGCCGAAGGCGCTCCATGCCAGCAACTGAGGCCCCTCGCGAAGCGAGGGCCTCAGTTGCTGGCGAGGTCACTGGCCACGGGTCTCAGTTGCTGGCATGGAGCGCCAAAGGCGCTCCATGCCAGCAACTGAGGCCCCTCGCGAAGCGAGGGCCTCAGTTGCTGGCGAGGTCACTGGGCAAGGGCCTCAGTTGCTGGCATGGAGCGCCGAAGGCGCTCCATGCCAGCAACTGAGGCCCCTCGCAAAGCGAGGGACTCAGTTGCTGGCGAGGTCACTGGGCAAGGGCCTCAAACACTCGCAAAATTCACGTCGCTACTCAAAAAACGCGACACACAAATTACGACACTCGCTAAATTTTACGAGGCACGCAAACAACGTACGAAACACGTTACCACACATTACGACCTCGCAAACATCGGACGCAACACGCCGACATACAAACATTTAAAACACACAGCACATACATAAAAAACTTACCTACACCAAGAGGGAGCACCCAGGACCTCAAAAATGCAACTTACACCTCGATTTTACTCGAAATAAAACAGTTTAGAGACTAAAAAAAAATCTAAGCGACAGAAAAAATGGCCGCCGAACAAAACGAAAACGAGGCTACAGCACTCTAAACTCGCAAAACACCACAAAACACCTACGGATATTCCGATACAGACCTATACCACACATTACTCGCCATTTTACACCAATGCGGAAGTACACGACTACGCTAACGGTTTGGTCTCGCGCACGCACAGTGTTACACTGCACACATTCAGCATGCTTATACAGCAGCTCCACACCACTAATGCTGCAGCAACATCAACACAGATTGCCAGCTCTTCATCACAATGCTTCAAAATAGGTACACTATATTCATTTACTAATTTAGCTACCTTACAATTTCATTGCCGTCATTTTTTGACGGGCAATTCGCTAGTTTATCATATTTTGGAGCTCTTTGAAATAAATGAAACTATTAACAGCAGGTGTTATATGTTCAGCTTTTGTTCAAGGGGTATGTAATCAGGAAGGACAACATTATAATGTAGTTTTCAAAATACACTATCTCAAGATCGTGTAAGAAAGTGTTATTTCACAAAGGTTGTCTTTGAAATTGATAGTTATAGAGTATTTGTAATTAAATCAGTGCAATAGAAGAGGAAGAACCCACTTGAGAAAAAACTGTGCTTAGTTCCATATAAAACTACATTCATATTTAGAGGTCATTCAAGGGGTAGGTAGCTTGACAAAAACACAGTGTCTCAGCTTCACATGAGGCATGATGAGCGAGTAGTGATGATATCTAGAAAACCTATAGAGAGAAGTGCCTCACCATATCCATAAGTAGTCATTTTTTCCCGCCAAAAAAATCATCATGGTTCAAATGGCTTTATGAAAATTAACGTATGACCCGGAATCCATATTTATTAGAGGAACACATACAAATATTTTATGATAATGGTCTTCAGAAGAGCACAAGAAGGAAGTTAACATTTATCTGCTAGCTTATTTAAACAGTTTGACGCTTCAGTTGAGGTGTATGATACATTTAATAATGCAATGGAGTTCTGTAAGAATGCGGCCAGATGTCATCATTCAGACTAAGGTCTGCCTACTGAATACTCTAACCCTAAAGCAGTATTTTAAGTGCCTAATTTTAAAGCAGGGACTTGCACAACAATAAGTAGGCCCATGGTTCTGAGCAAGAGCTGATAGACCGTCCATCAAACAATAATCATGTCCAGTTGATAGGAGCTTGATCCTTAGCACATACAATGTCAGGGCCAAGCATCAGGCAGGTAATCCAGGTTACATGCGAGAGGTTGTGACAGGTGCTAAACAAAATAGTAGAAGTCATATACAGTGGGTTAGTTCAGGGTGCAAACAAAAGAATTGTTGGGGGTCACATAACAGAACCAATCCAGTATCTTCTAATTAGAAGGGAAAATGGTCATAGGGCATATTATATTTCTAATTAGATATTTTGAAGTGTAGCTATCTAGACCTCCCAAATATTGTCCAAATCCAATCCTCAAAGTTTGCTCTATATATCTTTGATCTACATATAGTTGTGTTTTTTTTTTTATTTCATTCTCTTCACCAGGAGCTCAATAAGTACTATGTTAGCTATGCCTCAGAGAATTCAGAACTGTTTACCATTAGATTTTTCTTAGTACAGCTATTTCAATAATAGGCTGCAAATAATTAATCTACAATTTGTTGTCCAGCTCCTATTGAAATTCACTCAAACATTTCTTTGCTTGCTTTTAGTTTAGCTGTTATAAGAGCAACAATGGTTTGCTTCTATAATCTGCAAACTTGGCTAGTTTCACTGCTCAAGGTCTTTTATAATCGTTGAGAGGGCAAATAATGCTTGCATTCCATTCCATGCATATTGCAAACATTAAATACATTTGCATTTCAGTCTTTGACACTGTCCCGTAAAGTTACATAGTGCTGCAATTATAGCAATCTATAATTTTACAGGTTTAATGGCTGTTTCACATTTTACCCTTTCCTAGGTAGTGACATTTTGTAGTTGTGGTGTATTTAAGATTTTTGTTATCAATATTAAAAGGAAGCACATGAAAACAGAAATGTGAAAGTTACCATGTAAAAATGGGTTCTGTGTGTTATTCTGTGAAGCAGTATTTGTTATTTGTAGGCCTGGGCCACACAAATAAGTACACTTTAATATAACGTTTCATTTTGCATGTTCTCTGCTTTGGATGTTTGGCTTCCATAGAAAACAGGTATAAAAGTAACCCTGGCAGTTTGGCCATGATTTCTTGATATCTAGACTTGGCCAGTATTGGGAACCATGGTGTTAGACTGTGGGGCAAGTTTCTCAACTCCAGTCTTCAAGATTCCCAGCAGTTGAATGAACATGAACAAGGCAGAGTACAGGGCAGCAGTAAAGTGCCCTGCAATGTGTATTTTTCATAAGCAACTCTCTTGATTTTAAGATGTTCACTGCTTGAGTGTGTTTAAAGGGACGTGAAGGTTTCAGGATTTCACTAGGAAAATAATATACGAAGAACTTACTTCCGCCCAAATCTTACAAATAGTTCCCTATTTTTTTCCCCTTTTGCAGCTTATGAAGACATTGAACTTTGAAGTGCAGAATGTGCAGTGTCCCATAGTAACAAATCAGTGGCAACATGCTGCTTGAGAGAGGACACTGACAGGTTAATTTGAAACACTTCATTTCACAGTCTGTGTATTTATGAGCCACATAAGCTACAGAGGGCAGACCCAAACAGGTACAAATTGCATGATTTTAGGCAGAAAATATTTATAAGCATTTCTTAATAAAACAAACCACATAAGTAAATAAATAAATAGATACATATGTATATAATATTCAGTGTGAAATCAAGAAGTCTTCCATTGCTCTTTAAGATCTTTAGTGATGCAGTAATTTTTTTATTTACTATATGAACTCAAATACTTACTGCTATACTCTGGGCTATTTTTGGTTCCTGATGACTATCGCTTATATATTCATTATAAACTAAAGTGATGATGTTTCATTTTTTTCCTGCCTCTGCCCATAAGTCCTATCTACTAATCTGTATTCAAACAATACATGTACAAACTAGCTTGTTAGTGTGC
This sequence comes from Discoglossus pictus, assembly GCA_027410445.1. NCBI lineage: Eukaryota > Metazoa > Chordata > Amphibia > Anura > Alytidae > Discoglossus > Discoglossus pictus. The sequence goes on from CM050165.1 coordinate 154,095,124, forward strand.
TTGGGAATGTGATTGCAAACCATTACAAAAAAGTTAAAACAAAGTTATTGTTCAAATGGATAATAGTTGTAGGAAGTTGCAAACACAAGGTCAGAATGTACTGTGCTCTGTGTATTTGTTATATATATAAAATGAGCTAGTTGCCATCATTTTTCACTGCAAAGGATTGGGACCAAAGCGTTGAAGACAGCATGAGAATTTCAGGGGGTGCCTGTTGCCTGCCAATCGTCTAGATATATTTCTATGAGGTGTGATATTATAACACTATATATGCCAGTGGGAGAATAGATAGAGCAGTAATATCTAGTCCTAAAAGTGACACTGCTGTGATGAAGCGATCATGGTTCTTTAAAAGTAGGAGAGCTCAACATGGCAGCACCCTAAAGGCCAGCAAATAATAAATAGAAGATTAAACTAGTGTAATAGGGCTTTCTTTATACTAGATACAATGTATACATTAAAAGAGCCATGACAGTATGAATTAATCAGTATGAATATGTAATTAATATTTAAAACTAATAGATAACTAAACAATGGGTGCTAGTGGAGGAAGGGGTTTTAAGACATTCCCCTATCTTGAAAAATAGAATAAAATATGCACTGGAGAAGTCTTTCCATTACATTTTTCTCTCACCTTAGTGGATTGAACTCTCTGTGATATGGAAAAGGTAAAAGAAACAACTCCTATGCATGATGACTTACTTAGAGGTACAGAAGCTGTACTTTAATCAGGGAGTAGTGCACACATTGTAACCTGTTATTATCTGGCACATATTTATTGTAGTTTTCCTTAATCTACTCTAAAACTTTTACAACCTCTTCTGAGATAATGAATAGCAAGCTCTATTGTCTAGACAAGAAGGGAACTTATCATTATCTCTTAGTTATATAGTTAATAAGTGTCAACAAACTGTAAATTTGGTAAGTTCACAGTATATTTATATTGTTATTGGTGTTTTAGTAATTTGTTTGTTTGTTTTTGTTTTACAGGAATCCATAGTCGCTGAAATGGAAGATAAAGTTTTAGATGTTGTAAGTATAAATTATTTTTCTATTAAAGAAAACAGTGTTTCATTAGACACTGCCAACTCAACCTAGAAAAAGTTTACAAGAACCCCAAAACAGCCTTCCCATTTCATAACTGAATTGATTGTTCCAGATAAATCCATCATGGAATTTAGATTGTTTTCAGTCTTGTAAGGTGCTTTAGGAAAGCACTATGGGCCTCATTCAATTGCAATGTTGCCAATTGAATAGGGCTCTAAATAAGCACATAGCATATATTTTGTAAAGAAGTTTTTAGTTCGTGAACTTCTATCCAAAAGCAAGGTCTTTAATAACTAAAAACTTATTTAAAAAAAATATGCTATGTGCTTATTTAGAGCCGTATTCAATTGGCCAAAGAGCAATTGAATGAGGCCCTATGTACGTTAGATTCTAAGCTCAATGACAGGCCCCTCCATTCTTTTGCCATGTGTTACAATTGTTTTGAATTGTACTTAACTCCTGTATACATCAGCAGGGGCATTACAAATAAAGGATAATAATAATAAAAAATAATCATGGACGTCTAGGATGAAGCATATGCTGGTGTCAACCTTGCCCATGATGGAAGTGAATTTAGGGAATTGTTTTGTGTTTAGTTCAGGTAGCACTACGAGTTAAATGAGAAAGAATCAATATTCACTTTCATTTATATCTTGAGTAATATGACAATGCTTACTGAATCTAGAATAACTAAGAATAGGCTGTCTCCTACTTCACAAGACAGATGACAGTAATTGTGTTACCCATATAAATGTGCATTTGTTCATTCTGTAAAGATTTTGTTCTTAAGCTCTAGTCTTTCAGAATAACATAGTGTTCCTTTAAATATACTGGTAATAACCTATTAGTCCAGGCTACCAGATTCCCATTTGTTGTCCAGTCCTGTGTGATAATGAGAAGTATCTGTAGTTTCGGTAGAGAAAGTTTCTCATATTTCTTTCTTTATGAAATGTTTCCATTAGATCAGATGTGCCCCTGGAGGCACGAACCTGCTTTTGTTAAGCTTTGGTGAAATATATTACTGCATTTGTTTGGACTGTTTCTACATTGCTCATTTTTCATTCTGATGCTTTATCTGAAGAATTGCTTTCCAACCATTTATCAAATTTACTTACGAAGAAGAATCTACTGTACGGCTGTATAATCCAGGAACATTAAACAGCCACCTTATGTCATGCTGTTAAAAGAACATATTTTATACATAACATTTTTATTTTATTTTCATGATAAATATATTTTATTAGTTTAAGGAAATTGCCAATAAATTATCACAGAAACATAATAAAAATAATTTCTTTGACCCGTCTTTATCTTACCAGTAATTTCAGGAAGTGTAAGCAAAGACTCATACTGAGCCTGCTAATTGGGTTTCCTATCTTATCTATGTTTGATTGAATGGGAATACAGACACAGTTTGTTGCCATTCAGATGTCCAAAATTCTCATTACCCTTTTGTTTCCTATATATCCATTAATGGAATAGGCATAAGACTAACCAGAGACTTAATTATGCCAGACTTTTAGGTCGATAGAATTGGCATACCAGATGGGCATTTTTGGTTCTACAGCTAGATGTTTTAATAAGTGCACAGTTTTGTGTTGTAAATTAATCTAAGTAAATGTCAAAATGCTAGCAAAATAATTTTTTTCTAAGGGATCAGTTAAGTATAATCATTATTTAATGCATTTTATAGAATTTTTTTTTTGCATAGGACATTTTTTCACACATTGTTTAAATCCTAAAAGCGAGAGTGAGTAATGGAGATCAGGACCTTATTATTTCATATTATTCACTCATAACAACCCAGACTTCACTCCAACTTGAGTTGCTTCTCACTTTGCATTATTTCTCTGTCCCCCTATTGTACATTTCATATACTTTTCAGACCACTAATTTTCCATGCTATCCCAAACATGCAATGCTCTTTAAATTTTATTATAGCAAATCTGTGAGTTTCCTTTAAGGAAATTACCGGTTAAGTGAAAATGTACTGAGGCCTACAAAAACTCTTCTCCGTAAAAAGTATAAAAAACTTATTTGCCTGTTTCTTTCCTTGCATCTCTTGTATATATTCATCAGCCTAAAAAAATGCCTCATTTTGCATCTGACAGATTGTCTGGGAAGGGATGCATTGTTTACATAATTAATTCAAAAACATACCCAAGTCCGTTTTGCCCCATTAAACGCTGACATCGAATCTGATATATTTGTTTGGCTACATTTTTATAACTCCGTGCATAAAAGCCATTCTTATGTGTAAAGCCTTTAACCTATTTATAGTCTGCCATTTTGAAACGCAGTGATATTTCACTCATGACTGTTGAAACATGACAAGGTGAACTTCAACTCTTTGTCAGAATGGAATTTTTACTTCCTGATTTCCACTTCAGGTTCATTTGAAAGCCTTCCTTTGATGGACACGAAACTCAGCAGAAAAGTCCAATTAATAACATTGTTCTTGGCCGAAGAATTAAATAGTTTTGCCAAACACAAAGGATTTCCCTTTCAACTCTTTTTATATTGTTTGCTTTGTCCGGGCTTTGGAACCAAAAGAGAACTGAAGTGAAGTGATAGCATAAAACATTTCCATAGTATATGTTTCACATTCTTTAGTCAGCAGGGCAGATGTTGGCTGACAATGTTATAATGCAAAATATAAACAAAGTTAAAATATGCACTTAAAAAACCATACCATTTGAAATGAATAGGAAGAGATAATATGTCTTAGGAAACTGTAAGCCATGGGTGTATTTCGGTTTTAATCTGCTCTAGGCCCATTCAGACTTCTTTATGTGCCATTTACTTGCGCAAAACCAAGCCAGACAACTCAGTTATTACTCATATCTCATTGCATTATCCCAAACTATAGGTTTATGAACATTTATTTATATCAGAAAGTGCTATGTATATCACAAAATGTTCATAAACACACCACTGCAATAAGCCTTTAAAAAGCTATTTAATAGCATGTGCGTCTGTGTTTTTAGACGTGAGTAATTTTAACGTGAGTAAAATAGAGCAACATGGTCATAATAGAAAGGGCAGACAAATTGTGGTCCACTGGAGAAGGAACTGGCATCCCACTTCAGTATCTTTGCCATGAAAACCTTTTGGATAAGCACAGCCAGAAACATAGATAGATGTGCCTGGCGTGTTGAGGTCCATATGTACATGACTGAATGATTAAACAACAACAATTATTTTTCTCACATGCTATAAATAAAATAGGTTTCTATAATAAATTGTGGAGTTTGGACATAAAAACTAGATCAGTGTTGCCCAACCTTTTTGGCTGGTCACCTTCCAATACTCACCAGCGCATTGAGATCCAGAAGAAGTTTCTCTATAATCTGTCTATAATTATGACTAATGGTGGTGGTAGGTTTCAAGTGTTAGGTTATCCTCATCCTTGAGGACTGTTGATAACCATTTGCTCTAGTGCATTAACATGTTTCCTATGCTATTCTCGAGTTCTCAGAATGGAAGCACAATATTGTTTTGTTGGATAAATAGCAATAACACATAATACACTGTGGGGAAAGGGACTTTCGGTTGGCATAAATCATTATATTGTGCAGGAAAATGCATTTATAAAGAATTTATTTGCAGGCTATTTTTGATCATTTTGCCTCAAGTTTCTAAATGAATACCTAAGTCACTTCCTTTGCATACTATACCAGATATGATATTTTTATTAATTATTAGCTTATAGTAATTGAAAGTTTTGAAGAAGCAACTTATTTATACAGAAGTATGTATTCAGACAACATATACTTTTATATAATATATTTTTCTGAGAATTGGGCAGATTAGTAGTATATAGTATTCAAATAAGTAACGTTAAACAACATTACAAATTTTTTTTTGCAGGCCAAAGTGCTCAATGGCATATGTGATAAAACAATCAAATTCACCACAGACGCACTGATGAGTCAATGTGCCTGTTTGGAGGAGGTCCTCCTAACTAATATCAAACCTGGAGAAGGGCTGGTAAGTTTATACACTTCAGTTATCTGTACATCAATTTACATTATGAAATACTCCATGTTCCATGATTGCTATTTGGGATTTAAATTTTTTATTTTTTTATTTTAGTGGTATCACCCAAAGGGGTTGGGAATTCTCAAAAGCTTTATTGTTTACTTTTCTGTTGCCACTGAATCTGGGACCTGTCCTGACCTATGTTAACTAAATAGTGAAGGAGTAATAATTCTCACCAGATTTACTAAGGACCTCATTCTATTAGCGGCCGCAGCCGTTGCGGGGCCGCAAGGACCGGCCGCAAGCTAATCGGCTATTCTATTCCCTTACGGCCGGAGGCTCCGGCAGGCTTGCGGCCGGTGCCTTGCTATCTCTTGCGGCCGCTCGCGCCAGAGGAAAGCCTTTGATCTAAAACGGCCGCAAGAGTTTTGCAATTCAATTCCTCCGGGAAACCTCTCTGCAAGGCTAAAAGCGAGCCGCAGCTTACTTGCAGGAAAGAGGTCTCGCTAGCACCAATTAAGCACATAAAATAGCTCAAATAAAGCCATCCTGCACTTTGCGAAGACTATAAAGGGATTTTAGGTGTTAGAAAAAATAGCACATAATTATCCTGTACTCAAATCTGTAAAATATTTTATTTTTAATATACGTAAAATATCCATGTAAAAAGTCCAGAGTGCTTGGAGCACCTCAGACACACCCACGCCGCAGCCGGAAAATAAACAGTTAATTTGAACTCGGGTTTGGGCAGATGTGCAAGCTTGAGAGTGGGTTACTTTTAATCCTCATGTCCCCCAATATGATCCCTAGCATTTACAGAGCTGTACAGTGCAGGCTTGAATTTATTTTTCAGTTTTTATATTTCTGAGATTACGGCCGGTTCCAAGATATGCGGCCGGCCGTAAAAGGAGATCCTTGCGGGGCCGTATAATAGAATCGCGAGTTAACTGAACCCCCGCAAGGAATCGCAGCCTTACGGCCGATTTACGGCCACTAATAGAATGAGGCCCTAAGGGTCTAACAAAAAGCTGGAGGTGTTCTGTATCATCACACCAATACTTAGTGCCCTATTTGCATCGTCCATAATGGTAATCTGGGGTTTGGTATTTATTTAAAGTATGAAAACCTGACTGTACTTTGTATTAGCCATTCCTGAGATATTCACCAACTTTTCTACTATAATATTATGCAAATGAGCAACTCACACATATGTAGTTGCTTTGATGTGCTAATTAGCATCATAACCTGCTTGTCTGTATCTGTTTTAGTAAAAGTATTGCCCTCCAATCTTATCATGTAGTAAAATCGTACCCCTCCACCCTTATCAAGCATTCGGAAGCACAAATTAGCATATTAAAAAGCACCTTAGCATAAAGGAGACACAAACAATAATGAATATCTCAGTTTGCTGTAAAGAAACACTGCTATTACAGAGTATACACAGTTTGCAATGCTATTTAAAAAACATCAAAATTGTTGTTGGGTTGACATTTTTATTTCATTTCACATTCTCTTTAACCAGTTATTTTCATAATAATGAAAACTGTTATTTCATTTAGAATATTATTTTGTTTACACAGCTAATTTTAATTAACTTAATTAGAACATTAATTGAATTAAACATGGTTGCCTATATTCGTTAACTCCATGGCTCAATTTTATAATATGAGATGTGTTCAATACCCAGAATCCTTCACACTATGTTGTGTTTTTTTCATCAAAGTTGAATGCAATGTATTCTTAACTTTTGTTGGCTAATGAATGTTCATAGCAGGTGATAGTATCTCATATTAGATAATATCACATCACTTGATGTCCTGTGGGCCTGATTTATTAAGCAATGAGACATATTGCTGAATAAGCAGAATAGCATTTGCATTGCTTCAAGTGATATTATCTTACTTGTGATGACTGCTGTTTGATACATAGAACCAAGACATTTGCTAGTCTGTATTTGTGACCTGGTGTTTATCTGTTGCTTCAGGGGATGTATATCAAGTCTACTTATGATGGTCTACATGTTATAACAGGAACTACAGAAAATGTAAGTAAATCAGATAAACACTGTTTCTCCAGTGATATGGTTAAATATTTAATATATTTAATAGCTCAGCAAATATATTTTAGAATGGTTTAGACATGTTCTCTCCTCATAACTGGATATTAGAACCGGTGCTAAACCACAGCACTGTTTGTAGTGCAAATACCATCTGTACTGAAATGCTTTGAGTTTCGCCTGTAGATTCTAGAAGAGATTGTATACAGGCTTGTTCAAGTATGTATTTTAAAGTAAACTGCTCATGCTTATCTCTAATATGCAATCTTATATGGAATGTGGACTTAATCCCACATTGATGTACATAAATATTCTGTATTTATTGTATGCTTTCTCACCAATCAGTACATTTCCATCAAAATAATAAGTTGTGGGTTTATGTTCTGTCAGAATCTGGCTGTATTAGTATTACTGTTTACCCATTGTACATATATCACACATTGTTTCAGTACCACACCATTTTCTTGTAAAAATATCATACGGTAAAGCATCATCAGAAAACTCACATATTAACACACCACAAAGCTTTCATAAACCTGGATGTATTAAAAAAGACAAATACAAATCCTTATTGGGTTTCTTAAGAAACTGATTCACTTTTTTAAACTTCTTTAAACAGAATATTTTGTCTACCGGATACTTTTTAGTTTATATTTTACATTCTAAGCATTTGGAAAAATATTAAAACATATCAAATATTTATCCAAAATTATATTTGCATAAATATTACTATACTTTTGTATAATGGATCAAAATGACATAATTTAGTCTTATTTATACAGTGTTACAACACTGGATTGCTAGTTTGTTGTGGTGAAGGGGCTTGTGTACCTCAGTGAAGCTGTGAGCTATATCATGTAGGGTCACCCAAGATGGGCAGGTCATAGCAGAGAGGTCAGACACAAATCACAGTCCACTGGAGAAGGAACTGGCAACCCACTCCAGTATCTTTGCCATGAAAACCTATATCGGATTATCAAAACCAGACACAAGGGGCCTCATTCAATTGCGATTTGGCCAATTGAATAAGGCTCTAAATAAGCACAAAACAAATATTTTTTAAAGAAGTTTTTAGTTAGTATACATCTATCCAAAAGCAAGTTTTTTACTAACTAAAAACTTCTTTAAAGAAAATATGCTCTGTGCTTATTTAGAGCCCTATTCAATTGGCCAAATCGCAATTGAATGAGGCCCAAGATGTACCTGGCATGCTGCGGTCCATAGGGTAATGGAGAGTCAGTCACAACTAAACAAGAACAAAACACTAGTACAATCTGTTTCAGATACATAAGTAAATGTATCTGCTTTTGTCCTTTCTCCAGGGTTAGCTTGTTAAAGGGCCACTGTAGTTCAAAGAAAAAAAAACATGTTTATCAAGTAGGCAACAAACTAACAACATTATCAACTGTGTAGGCCATAGACATGCACATTTTCACGGAAAAAAATGAATTTTTGATGACTGTTTATAAGTACAGAAATCCATTCTGTGAGCTGGTTCTGAGGGAGAGGGGGAACATTTTTTTTAAATTAGTGGAGGGAGGGCTGGGGACGGAGAGAATACTGAGAGGTTTTGGGTCTTTGTTTTTTCTTTTTTTTTTTATTAAGCTCTTAATGCAGGTTGAAATGCTAAACTGATCTGGGGGCTTGTCTCTGTCAGCCAATGAACTGTAGTATAGATATATGTGTCATATTTGTCTCTCAATGCTCTATGCACTTCCTGTTATTTTTAACTGACGTTAAAACAGATTTTACTTAACGTTACATAGAACATTTCTGGATTTCACTGGGAATATATTATACCTATACATCTCTTTCCTTTGTGTACTTTTTTTTAATTAAGGAGTGCTTAAAAGCTCATTTCTTTCTGCCTAAAATCTTACAGATAGCTCCTAATTGGTTTCTCCCCCCTGCAGCTGATGAAGACAGTGAACTTTTTAAGTACAATGTATCTGCCGCTTGAGAGAGGTCACTGACAGGCTAATTTGAAACACTGCACTTTACAATCTGTGTATTCATGAGCTAGAGAGGGCAGACCCAAACAATTACAAATTGGATTATTTTAGAAAAGTAGAAAAAAACAGACATTATATGCACCTTAATTAAACAAGTACTTAAAAGTAAATAGGTGCATGCATATTTCATTCCTTCCATGTTCCTTTAATATTTTTTTCATGCAAAAACACAACTATGGTCATGCTTAAAGCATGCTTTAAAAGCAAAGAGAAAACTGTGCCTCATGTCTCATTAATATGTAAAACGTCATTCTGTTACTAAATATGGTAACAGGAATGCATTCACTTACAAATGAGTTTGAGATAGAAGCACATCCTTGGTCTACTTCCATAATGTCTTTGTGTATAAGCCCCGTGTCACTTAATTAGACAGTGTGCACTTCACAAGAGGACTCTGTGATGCAGAGCAGCAAATTGTGGAGTGTACGAGGGTCTCATTCACATAAAGTGCCCCCATTTATCAGCCCAGCTAGTGAATCACTATTTCCTATGGAACATTCCTATCTCCAACAAGTTTTCCATTCATCACTGCCAGTGCCCATGTCTGAAGCTTGCCATGAAAAGCGCAGTGTGTGAAAGAAAAGTGGGTTTATTTTCTCTACATTTGCAGATACAAAGACTGCTAAAGGTGTTTAGGGTAAATTCCCATTTTAATGAGGCGCTCTAATATAAAGTGGCATTCATTCCCAGCCAGTGGAGCACATGCTTTTTGATCGGATTACTAGCTTTTTATATCGCTCTTTACGCTGTGCAAAGACTGGCACCTTTTTTGTCCTGCAATTGTTGCTAGGGTGTCAGCTAAGGATTTGTTGTTATGGCAGCAGAAATGTTTTCTTTTCCAGCTACTGCCATGGTATTCCACTCCTATTAGGAGATAAATCAAAGTAAATATTTCCACAAACATTGAATTCCTGCTGCGGATTTATACAATGTTTTAAACATGTTTAATAATAGCTCATTTTTTTGACATTAATATGTTCGAAAATGTGCAGCTGTAGTTTAAAATATAGTGCATTTATATATTTCTGTACATATTTGTTTAATACATACCCTCTAAGAAAAACCTAAAAGGCTGTGTCTCAGTAACATGTTGCAGAATTGTTGCTGAGACACAGTCTGTGATTGGCTAGTACATCCAGTACTATAAAAATATTGTATGCATGAGCTATAGGGGGGCAGCCTTTACAGGGATGGTTTGGAAGGTTTCAGTAAGAAAACTTTTATGTACTTGTTAATGTGATGATGTTTATGTGCAAATAAACAGGTAGCTTATTTTAATATTAAAGGGCCATTTAATTTTTTATAACTTGCCACTGTAAAGTTCCCTTAAAAATATGTTGAAAAACTTTTTAAACATTTTTCACAGAAAACCTACCTGAAGTGTCTGTTTACATGAGTTACTGGCAGTGCCCCTAGACAGAGTCACAGCAAGAGCTCTGTGCAGGGAGCATAAGTAGAAAGAGAGTTAACCCTTCCAAGATTTATCTGTGCAGATAAATGGCTGCTGGAATAAGCTAAAGAGTACAGTTGGGGGTTAATGTCTCCTCCTGCATTCCTGTAGTTCAGTGAAAAACCTAAAACCGTAGATTTTAAGCTGTTATTAGTGTAATTAAAAAAAAAGAGCAGTTGATAATTTTAACATAGAATGTTGTGCTCTTTCACACCATGAAGAGCAATTATAGCGAGGTAAATCACCCTTTAACAAAGGGCGCCTTCCATTAACTATTAAAGAAATGGGGAAACCCACATGCTATTTAATTTATTATTCAGAATGAAATAAAAATATATTTTCGAGAAGTAGATATTTATAATTGCCTGATTTTATTGTTCTGCATGCAATTACTGTAGGTTTTTCCCTTTTTATTGTGTTATTTAAATACATATACATGTATTTGTTTTAAACTGGTATTTGATCTTTTAATTCATATTTTATCAGGAGTAATTGCAAAGCATATCAAAGTTTACCAGCAAAAATCTAATAATGATAAAATGTGTAATTTAGTTAGAGATTAACTGAATTACTTCTGTAAACTTAATTGATTTTACTTTTTTGCTTCTGCAAGAAAAGAAAACAATACAATGTTACAGTTTTCAACACTGTATTTCAGTCCTCAAAATCGCAAAAGATTTCACTGAGAATCACATGCAAGTACACAAACCTCAAATATCTCAAATAAGTGCTACAAAACGTCTTCTACTAAAACATTTTTTATAAGAAACCATAATAACATAAAAAAATATTATTCATTAGAATTTTACTGTGAATTTGTGGGTTATTATTTTTTTAAGCACCTTTAGTTATAATATGCAAAGTGAAACCTTTAATATAAACTCAGTTATTTTTTTCCATTTCTAACATACACATTTTAAAATCCTCCAATATTTATTATAATTGTTGCTATAAATATCAGATGAGCTCTGCAATTTAAGGAGATCTCATCTCATATCTCCTGGCTCATGTCTTCTACACCTTTTGAGAAACTGACATCACACCTGATGGTTCCCAGAAGGATATTTATCTTAAAGCAATATAAATTAAGTCTTACAGCAGAAACAATGTAGGTACAAGTCCAGGCAACTAATTTGTTTACCTTCTCTCTCTCCAGTCCCCAGCTGATGCCTCCCGAAAGATTCATGCTGGTGATGAGGTGATACAAGTGAATCATCAAACAGTGGTAAGTTATTATTATTATTACTATACTATAATATTATTATTACATTATTACTATAATATTCATTTATATTATATATTATTATTATTATTATTATACTAGCAACTTGCCCGTCAAAAATGACGGGGCAATAAAATTTGAAGCCGTGGGAATGCTGTTTTACACACAATGTAAATGTTTTTGTACTGTGAGGGCCTTTGGTGCTCATTGCAAGCCTCGCGCTGAGCGCCTTTGCCTTCGGCGCTCATGGCGAGCCTCTTATCTTGTCTATTTTTGCTCCTCTTCGGCACTCATTATAAAGAGAGATATATATTCATCTATATTTACTTAATAATGAATTACTTATTTATTGAATACATTTATATACTTTACCTATTTGTAATTAATATATTCAGCAATCAATAGCCTGAAGAGCTAACAATCGGTTTATATTTTCCGGCACCATACAATGTACAGTGAGTGTTGGTGCTCTAATGATAAAGTGTAATGAATATCCTAACTGTGCATTCTAAATGGTTTGTGTGCGCAAGGGGAAATCCGTTGGTGTAGTTGTGTAAAGAGCCATTGTAGATAGGTAATGTTATTAATGTGTTACGCGTCTCGCATGTATTTTCCTTATTTTGTAAAAGTGTATATTGTATTTTGTTCGTTGCTGTGAAAGTGCTATGCGTTTGGCAGTGTTTTCCGTGGTCCGGGGTCCTGTAGCCTCCTTTTAATTTTTTTTTCTAAGTCCCGCGTTTGTTAAGTGCTTGAAGGCTAATGTGATTGCGCAATTACTAAGGGCCTCATTCTATTAGCGGCCGCAGCCGTTGCGGGGCCGCAAGGACCGGCCGCAAGCTATTCTGCTATTCTATTCTCTTACGGCCGGAGGCTCCGGCAGGCTTGCGGCCGGTGCCTTGCTATCTCTTGCGGCCGCTCGCGCCAGAGGAAATCCTTTAATCTAAAACGGCCGCAAGAGTTTCGGCCGTAAGAAATTCCTATTTGCAATTCAATTGCTCCGGGAAACCTCTCTGCAAGGCTAAAAGCGAGCCGCTGCTTACTTGCAGGAAAGAGGTCTCGCTAGCACCAATTAAGCACATAAAATAGCTCAAATAAAGCCATCCTGCACTTTGAGAAGACTATAAAGGGATTTTAGGTGTTAGAAAAAATAGCACATAATTATCCTTTACTCAAATCCGTAAAATATTTTATTTTTAATATCCGTAAAATATCCATGTAAAAAGTCCAGAGTGCTTGGAGCACTTCAGACCCGCCCACGCCGCAGCCGGAAAATAAACAGTTAATTTGAACTCGGGTTTGGGCTGATGTGCAAGCTTGAGAGTGGGTTCCTTTTAATCCTCATGTCCCCCAATATGATCCCTAGCATTTACAGAGCTGTACAGTGCAGGCTTGAATTTATTTTTGAGTTTTTATATTTCACAGCTTACGGCCGGTTCCAGGATATGCGGCCGGCCGTAAAAGGAAATCCTTGCGGGGCCGTATAATAGAATCGCGAGTTAACTGAACCCCCGCAAGGAATCGCAGCCTTACGGCCGATTTACGGCCGCTAATAGAATGAGGCCCTAAGTGTTTTGTGGCTAAGTCACGCGTGTTTAATTTTCCTTAACAGCTCGCGAGGCTCGCAGGCGATGATCGCCTTCTGCGCTCATCACCTAAGTGCTACGTGTTAATAGCTCGCCTCGCTTTGCGAGGCTCGTGGCGTTGAGTGCATTCGCCGCTCATCGCCTAAGTGTTACACGTTAACGGCTCGCTTTGCTTTGCAAGGCTTGCATCGCCTAACTCGTAAGCACCATGCAAAGTGTGACGACGTCTCGCAGTTTGACAACTATTATATGTTACTATTACATTACATTAAACATCTACTTGTCATGTGCTGTTTTTGTAAAATGCTTTGTCCTCACTCAAGTTAGAGGTGCCGTTTATAGGCAAGTAGCATTCTTTCTATGGTACACTCAGGCCAAGTAGGGCAATTTACGTTTTTTATAGCATCTGGCCTTGCATATTGCTTATTCGGTGAATACTTTTTCAAAAGATGATGAGGTGCTATTTATTACATCTATTACACTCTTACCTAGGCACGTGGAAATGGTTCAGTCTGGTGAGATTTTTAACAAAACTATTTTTACAAATGTAATGGAAAGCAAATATTTTCTGAAAGAAGATGTTTGAAAACCTGTTACTGTGTTTTTTTTTATTTTTTTTTAATATTTCCATTCTCATACCAAAATGCTGATTACTCTTTGTTTTTGTCTTTTTAAATGCTAAATGAGGTTTTATGCATGTAAATGCTAATATAAAAATGGAACATGTAGTATTTTATTTTTTAATATGCTTATTCCAAATTTTACTGCTTTTTTAGCTCATATTTCCAACTTTCACCATATATAGCATTTTTATTATGTATTGTGAAATCCTTGTGAAAGAAATATCAAGCTTTAATCTATGACTTTAATTATTTTAAAAACGTAGTTTAACCATGATGCTTCTTATGAGACACTGATGTGGTTTAATAATATTTGTGTGATTCCTGTAGGTTGGATGGCAATTAAAGAATCTAGTAGCAAGGTTAAGAGAAAATTCTTCTGGGGTCATATTACTTCTGAAGAAGAGACCTACGGGTACTTTTAATTTTACACCTGCACCTCTGAAGAACTTGAGATGGAGACCTCCACTTGTGCAGGTACACTGCTTTATGTATAACTGTTTTAACACTTTGCTTGAATATATTATTACCTGACTCTGAAGTGAAAGCTTCTTTTCAAATGTATTTATTAAGTAACTTGCTCGGACACATGACCTGCATGAACTAATTAGCACACACATTTGTATAAATGTGAGATGTTTTAAAGCAACTTTGACTTTAAAAAAAAATGTAGTTTGCAACTACAAGACTACTTAGGCTACAAGTATTTTAGTGGGATGCTGACATACAACCTCTTTCCACGAGGAATTAACAGAGGTAACTTTTGCACACATGTAGTTACCTCGCTTAGTGTTAAGGTCAGTCCTTTTTTAAAATTTGCAGTTCCTTATACCACTGTAACCTCATTTTGCTATTACATGACTTCTTTAGCTATTACAATTAGTACTCATTGTTCTGTTATTTATTTGTTGCTTGATGTTGTAAATATATATGATATATATTTCTTCCTAATAAGAATATTTTGGTGTAATTTTAGACAAGTCCTCCACCCACTACCACACAGTCACCAGAAAGCACATTGAGTACCTCATTGAAAAAGGAGAAACCTGCTATACTGGATCTTTATATCCCACCACCACCAAGTGTCCCTTATTTTCCACGGTATGTAGTACTGGTTGTCAAGTTGGTCTTATGTTAAACTTTATCTATACTTTATCTTTAAAGAATCTATGTAGTGGTCCACTAAGTTAAAAACAAATTTAGCCAATTTATGTGTATTTTACAAACAAAAACATAAAATGTGGAGCAGTAAAATGTCACCATGGGCAAAAATATCCATATATATTTTATTAAATTATGCCTATTACCTATTAGAGGTAGGTTTATATTTCAAAACAAATTTACTTAATTTTAATGCCAACGAGATTTGCAACTCAACCCATTATCTCCTTACGCTACTACAAAATAACTGTGACTTTTACTAGAAGGGCCGATCGACGTTCCTCTTTTTTTTTAAATGGGTTACTTCAGGGTCCCAGAGAAGGGAAATGCATGTTTACATTCAAAACTAAATGAGCTTTAACGTGTTTTACATTTTTTTAAAAAGACACTTTATTTAATTGGTGTTACATTTTGCAGACAGATTTATATCAATTGATATTTATGAAGAATACAAGCCAAAATATTTCTTCTAATTTTTGTTTTCTTATATTCATTTTTCAGAGATGAGAAGGGGAACTTTGTCTACACTGGGGTCCAAAGAGATCACTATCCTCCTCCAAAGGGTTCTGAGTCTCCTAACTCCTTCCTCGATCAGGAGAGTCGGAGGCGAAGATTCACTATTGCTGATTCTGACCAACTCCAAACATATCCATTGGAAGTAAATGTACAGCCAGCAAAACTCAGAGACAAAACTCCATTGTATGGTGAGCTTTAACTTCAAACACCTGAAATGCATTTGAAAAATGAATCAGACTTCTTATATTTTCTCTTTGTTCAGTTACTGCAAACATGACAAACCTGTTTTCAGCTTTGAGTCATCATTTCAAACATGTTCTATAGATCTATTATCTAATATTCTTTATATTGCATTTAACTACTTGGTGTCATCAGAAGTATAAATAGACTATGATTCTGTTGGTGGTTTGTATGAGGAAACTTGCAATGGAAGGTTTCTTGCAGTACCTCCACAAGTTGTATTCTCTGTTATTTAAATGCATGCAAATGGGTATTATGTTTTTCTTGTTTATAACCAAACAGCAAACATTAGCCAAGTGCATTATTAACTCTTGGACCGTGAAAGTGTTTAACAATAACTCTCTTTTTTAGCCATCTTTTTTTTTATGTGTCTCCGCAATATATTCATTTAGGATCACAATAATAAGAACTGGGATGCCTTTATGTTCTCTTGCACAGCTTGGTTTTTGCAAACTAATAACAATGCCTATCCCTAGACAAATATCCCACTTGCTTTTCTTATCCTTCCTGGTTCTGCCCAACAGGATAAGAACCGATTTTCTTGCTATGAAGGACATAAATTTGCAGTTGTTTCTCAGGGTCATTAAATTTAAAGCTGACAAATGTTTTTCTTCAGAATAAAGACTATGGTATGACTTATCAGTCATACTGTCTTATAATGCTCATGCATGAGTGACTGTATTCCCTGCAAAGGATTTAAGTAGATCTCAACTCAAATACATTAGAGGGACTCTCTCATCCCAAAATTAAGCTCTGTCTTTAGGTTATTCTTAAAGAGTAAAATAACCAAAAACAATTTGTGTTAGTAACTAGCTACTTGCCCGTCAAAAATGACAGCATTGAAATTTAAAGGATGTCAATGCTGTTTGCCACACTATGTGAGCACCTTCTGCGCTCATTGCAAGCCTCTCCCCCTGTGTACTTTACGGGCCTCGTGATGAGCGCCTTTGGCGCTCATCTCAAGCTCAGCAATGAGCGGCTTTGCTGTTCATTGCAGGCCTTGGCAACTCTCAATTTTCCTGGTTCTCAATGATTACCTTCAGCACTCATTGCAAGCCTCTCCCCAGTCTCTGACCCCGTTGTCTCTTTCCCCCTCTCTCCCTGTCCTGTGTCTTTTGTTTTCCCTTAATCCCCCGTGTCTCTTTTCGTCCGTCTCTCAGCCCTGTGTCTCTTTCCACCCTCACCCCCCTCTCCCTCCTCTGTGTTACTGGCTTTGTGATCGTGTGTACTGTCTTGCGCTAAGTGTTACTGGCTTCGGGGTTGTTTTTACTGACTTTGGCCTCGTTTTCATCCATTTACATTTTTTCGCCCTACTTTTTTTCTCTCGCTTAAGCGATTTTCGATCAGCAAAAAACGCCAAAAAGGCCTCAAATTAACTTGCAACGTCACTCACAGGCTCCCTGGCTCTCCCCCTGTGCTGTGTGTGAGTGTAATTTTTTTGTAATTATTTGGGGGTCTTTCGAGTTACGCACTTGAAACAATTTTGGCTGTTAAATTAGTAAACTGCGTGCCCCGCGATCAGCGGTAAAGTGCTCCGGTTTTTAGCGGTGATCGCAGCCATCGACATGACCGTCTTCTGTGTTCATGTCTAAGCTGTTTTAAAGTCCTGCGAACCCCGCGTGGCGCTCATTGTGAGCCCTGCGATTAGCGCCTTTGGCGCTCATTGCTGGCTAACTTTAAAGTCCTGTGGGCCTCACGATTACAAGCCTGCGGCGTTCCTCCCTAGCTCTGCAATGAGCACCTTTGGCGCTCATTGCTCATTGCAGCCCAGCAACTGCGTGCCTGGGCTGCACTGATTTAACATTGCGTGACCAAAATCGCAAATGTGACCAACACTGACAGCTATATATATGATGTTGCGTGGCAAGAATAAGTGCTTTGTATCAATGGAGCCTAAGAAAAATAAACCACTACAAAAGACTTCAAAAACACTTGAGTTGTTACATTGTATCATTCTATCATGTTAAATGACCACTTAACAATGAAAAACAATATATTTCTTTGGAAATGTAAAGCTTGAGTAAAAATGGTGATACATCTCACTATTAATTAAAAAAATGAAATAGTGATACTGATGGACACTGGAGGGATTCATAATACATTGGTGGAAGTTGTGTGTGAGATGAGGGGATTTACATTTTTGGAGAGTTGTGGTTGCATTGAACAATGCAAGGTGTCTGCTTCTGGGCCATTGAGGGGGAGAGATGTGGTGTCAATTTCAATTATATCCATTTATCAAACAAAATCTCTGGACTTCTCATGTTCTCTGCTCCCCATCCCGTCCCTCTACTGATAACTACAAACACACATCCTCATAATTCAGCTCTTAGTATGTAATGTAACAAACCCAAAATGGATTCCTATATTCATAAACAGTGTTTCGAAATTCAGATTTTCCCCAAAAATGTTTTATATCCATGGCTTACATAGTTGTTAATGTTATTAGTTTGGTATATTCTTGACAAAGAAGAGACATTTTCCTTGAACTGCAGTGGTCCTTTAAAGTTTGTACTTAGCAAAATACAGTTTACAGCCTTTCAGCACTAGAACAATAGATGCATTTTTTTAGTCATGAGATTAGATGTGCTCTTTCCAGCAACGGATAGTAAACATTTTTTTATTTCCTTCCGTGATAGCAACATAGCAGAAATATTGTTATTTTTTATAGCTATCTCTCTTTTTTTTTTTTTTTTTGCAAAATAGAACCTCCTTCTGACACTAATGTGCCGCGAAAATATGTATTTAATTTTAATACAGTTACATTTTAATACATATGTGTTAACATAGTTTAGCAAAACACTGTTTTTAAGGGACACTGAAAGTGAAAACATAGTTTAATTGTATAGCTCATGGTAAACAACTTTTAAATCTGAAATATTTTAAACAATTGTCATTTATTAGTAGAAAATCACTTTGGAACCTATATTTTAGCAGCATTTCATAACATCACAGTTACACCCCACTGAAAAGTTTGGAGAAAATTGCTTGTAAATTGAAATTAACACTCTCCATGTTTCAATATGGGGAAGGTTTCATTACAGCTTGCCAATAGATTTTACCTGAACTGTGAGCGCCCAGTTCATTGCAAGCTGCATTGTTTAACATTTTTAAGTATGTTTCTGTTATTTGTAAGTAGTTATATTTTATCCATAAATCTGTAGTATTGAATAAATAAGTGTATTATGTAAGTTGTTATGTATAGTAAATAAGTGCACACTGTGGGCCTCATTCTATTAGCGGCCGCAGCCGTTGCGGGGCCGCAAGGACCGGCCGCAAGCTATTCTGCTATTCTATTCCCTTACGGCCGGGGATTCCGGCAGGCTTGCGGCCGGTGCCTTGCTATCTCTTGCGGCCGATCGCGCCGGAGGAAAGCCTTTGATCTAAAACGGCCGCAAGAGATTTGCAATTCAATTGCTCCGGGAAACCTCTCTGCAAGGCTAAAAACGAGCCGCAGTTACTTGCAGGAAAAAGGTCTCGCTAGCACCAATTAAGCACATAAAATAGCTCAAATAAAGCCATCCTGCACTTTGAGAAGACTATAAAGTGATTTTAGGTGTTAGAAAAAATAGCACATAATTATCCTGTACTCAAATCCGTAAAATATTTTATTTTTAATATCCGTAAAATATCCATGTAAAAAGTCCAGAGTGCTTGGAGCACCTCAGACACACCCCCGCCGCAGCCGGCAAATAAACAGTTAATTTGAACTCGGGTTTGGGCTGATGTGCAAGCTTGAGAGTGGGTTCCTTTTAATCCTCATGTCCCCCAATATGATCCCTAGCATTTACAGAGCTGTACAGTGCAGGCTTGAATTTATTTTTCAGTTTTTATATTTCACAGATTACGGCCGGTTCCAAGATATGCGGCCGGCCGTAAAAGGAGATCCTTGCGGGGCCGTATAATAGAATCGCGAGTTAACTGAACCCCCGCAAGGAATCGCAGCCTTACGGCCGATTTACGGACGATAATAGAATGAGGCCCTGTATATTTAGGTTACTCCATGAAAATACTGACCAGGCTGGCAGCAAAGGAGCAACTGGGTGGGCACATATCTCTACAATGTGTGTATTGTGCCCCCCTAGATTGTTCAGGGGAGAACAATAAATACTGTTTCCCTGACTTCTCAATTAAACTGTTTATTTCTCTGATATTTCTACAGGAAAGCCGCGGCCCTTGTCAATGCCTGCAGAAACAAACTGGATGGTGTCTGCTGAAACCTATTCAAGGCACAGACTAACAGGAAGGAAAGGTAAGGTGAAACATACCTTACACATAAAAAATGGATTCTGTTTCAAAATCTGGGTGACATTCATCAGTTTTCCCATTGGAAAATCTGCAGCTCCTTTTTGTTTCTTATTAAAGGACCACTGTTGACATATATTTAAATTTTGCTCTTTTGAAGAAAATTTGCAACATGTTTTTATGCAAATAAAAATATTACAGCCTCTAAATCATTACTTATTATATACATACAGTGGATATAAAAAGTCTACACACCCCTGTTAAAATGTCAGGTTTCTGTGCTGTAAAAAAATGAGACAAAGATAAATAATTTCAGAACTTTTTCCACCTTTAATGTGACCTATATACTGTACAACTCAATTGAAAAAAAACTGAAATCTTTTAGGTGGAGGGAAGAAAAATAAAAAATAAAAATTATGTGGTTGCATAAGTCTGCACACCCTCTTATAACTGGGGATGTAGCTGTGTTCAGAATTAAGCAATCACATTCCAAATCGTTAAATAGGAGTCAGCATACACCTGCCATCATTTAAAGTGCCTCTGATTAACCCCAAATAAAGTTCAGCTGCTCTAGTTGGTCTTTCCTGAAATTTTCTTAGTCGCATCCCACAGCAAAAGCCATGGTCCACAGAGAGCTTCCAAAGCATCAGAGGGATCTCATTGTTAAAAGGTATCAGGCAGGAGAAGGGTACAAAAGAATTTCCAAGGCATTAGATATACCATGGAACACAGTGAAGACAGTCATCATCAAGTGGAGAAAATATGGCACAACAGTGACATTACCAAGAACTGGAGTTCCCTCCAAAATTGATGAAAAGACGAGAAGAAAACTGGTCTGGGAGGCTACCAAGAGGCCTACAGCAACATTAAAGGAGCTGCATGAATATCTGGCAAGTACTGGCTGTGTGGTACATGTGACAACAATCTCCCGTATTCTTCATATGTCTGGGCTATGGGGTAGAGTGGCAAGACGAAAGCCTTTTCTTACGAAGAAAAACATCCAAGCCAGGCTACATTTTGCAAAAACACATCTGAAGTCTCCCAAAAGCACGTGGGAAAAGGTGTCATGGTCTGATGAAACCAAGGTTGAACTTTTTGGCCATAATTCCAAAAGATATGTTTGGCGCAAAAACAACACTGCACATCACCAAAAGAACACCATACCCACATTGAAGCATGGTGGTGGCAGCATCATGCTTTGGGGCTGTTTTTCTTTAACTGGAACTGGGGCCTTAGTTAAGATAGAGGGAATTATGAACAGTTCCAAATACCAGTCAATATTGGCACAAAACCTTCAGGCTTCTGCTAGAAAGCTGAACATGAAGAGGAACTTCATCTTTCAGCATGACAGCGACTCAAAGCATACATCCAAATCAACAAAGGAATGGGTTCACCAGAAGAAGATTAAAGTTTTGGAATGGCCCAGCCAGAGCCCAGACCTGAATCTGATTGAAAACCTGTGGGGTGACCTGAAGAGGGCTGTGCACAGGAGATGCCCTCGCAATCTGACAGATTTGGAGTGTTTTTGCAAAGAAGAGTGGGCAAATATTGCCAAGTCAAATGTGCCATGCGGATAGACTCATCCCCAAAAAGACTGAGTGCTGTAATAAAACCAAAAGTGCTTCAGCAAAGTATTAGTTTAAGGGTGTGCATACTTATGCAACCATATTATTTTATTTTTATATTTTTTCTTCCCTCTACATAAAAGATTTCAGTTTGTTTTTCAATTGAGATGTACAGTTTATAGGTCACATTAAAGGTGGAAAAAGTTCTGAAATGATTTAGCTTTGTCTCATTTTTTTACAGCACACAAACCTGACATTTTAACAGGGGTGTGTAGACTTTTTATATCCACTGTATATGCTGCTGTGCAATCTGCCATTTTGCTTTCAGTAAATCGGCACGGTGGGAATGTGGTAGTAACTACTGCCAGTGCTCCCAGCAGCACAAATGGGACACACCTACATCAGGAAAAAACAGGCAGATGTAGGCAAAAAAAAAAAAAAAGCATGCAGCAAATAATATTTGCATATAAAAGTTGCAAAATGTAAAGGCCTTGTTGAGGTTTTTTTGCTTTCTAAACAAAAGATCAAATATGAAAAGGGCCACAGTTGTCCTTTAACTACACATAAGTTGAGTTATCAGCCTCTCTATTGATGATTTTATAATACATAATAATATCATTCAAATATATTTCGCATGGGATCTGGTTTAAATCTAATGTAGAATTTAGCAAAAACATTGCGCTAAAACATATTTAAAGCATAACAATCAGAGCAATGTACTGCCCTTTTCTGAACACTAGTAATTCATACAATATTTAAATCTGGCACCAAATTTTAGCCTACTCCTGCAATTGTTTAAAGACATCAAAATAAAGGATATACTGTATATACTCGAGTATAAGCCGAGTTTTTCAGCCCTTTTTTTAAGGCTAAAAAGGGCCCCCTCGGCTTATACTTGAGTCACTCTCTCCCCCCCCCCGTGTCTCTCTAACCCCCCCGTGACTCTTTCCCCCCACTGTGTCTCTCTAACCCCCCTGTGTCTCTTTCCCTCCCCCCTCCTCATTCTAAACCCCCCTCATTCTAAACCCCCCCCCCCCCCCCTCATTCTACCCCTCTAAATACCCTCCCCTCTCCCTTTCCCGCATCTGAAGCTTCTGCTCCGGCCTCCACTCCTTCCGGTGTCTTGACGTGGCTCGCATGTGACATCACGGCATTAGCATATTCCGGGTGCCTGCACCCGGTATATGCTAATGCCGTGACGTCACATGCGCGCCACGTCGTGAGGGTGTTGAGGAGGGAGGTTGAGGATGAGGAGGGAGGTTGAGAATGAGGAGGGGGGGAAGAGACACAGGGAAGGGAGAGGGGGGAAGAGACACAGGGAAGGGAGAGGGGGGAAGAGACACAGGAGAGAGAGGGGGACACAGAGGGCACAAGAGAGACACAGGGGGCAGCACATTTCCCACCCTCGGCTTATACTTGAGTCACTCATTTTACCCAGTATTTTGTGGTAAAATAGTTGCCTCAGCTTATACTCGGGTCAGCTTATACTCGAGTATATACGGTAAGCAAAGAAGATAATTGGAAATATGCTATTCTCCAAATACTATATCACTATATGACATGTTTATGTAAATGACACTATGTCAGTCTTGCTAAAAGATTGGTATATAATATAATAATAATAATAGTAAAAGATAAAAAAGATAATAACCAATTTAGCAAGTGACTAGAAATGTTAAATACTAAAAATTGTCATATTATATGGTAATGTGGAGGTCCTAATATCAAATATTTAGCTGATCTGAAAAAGTTGTTGAATGTTTATCATTATGCATTTAACTGCATATATAACCTTCAGAAAGGAGCATTGGCACTGAACCTTAACAACATGTGTGGGACAGACCATGACTTTATATAGCTTAATATATAGCATCAGGTCTCTTCAATGTTTCTCATCAAGTCAAGCATGGCGATTAGTTGAAAGTTGTATTTCGGCTTTTTGTTTCTATTCCATCTGTTAGCTTACAAACTCCTTTTTTAATCATTTTTTTAATCGTTGCATTTTTAACAACATTTTAAATGTACAAATAAAGATTGAATTTTTTAAAATTAGTATGTGGCAATAATAATTAAAATAAAGGCTGCATAAAAGGTGTTTCTGTACAACCTTGGTTGGTTGTTCAAGGATTCCTAAATAGGATCCACAGGACAATATTTTGGTACGCATTTAAGTAATAACACCTAGGCCTAATAAATAAACTAAGATCATTTTTTTGAGTATTATAAGCTTACAAACTCCCTAGTAAACTATGGAAAATTATACTTTATTATGCAAAATTATACTATAGGATAATAATGATTTATTATAGATAATTATGCTCTAATAAAATATTTGTTATTTTCTTTGTTATAGGTGATGAAGCCCTGTCCCGATATTTCAGTAATGAACGAATAGCACCAATCATTGAAGAGAGCTTTTCTTCTCGGAATTATTTTACCAGGTCCTCAGCTGATAGACACTTGGTGAGAGGTACAGACTATATAAGAGGAAGCCGTGGCCTTTTAAACATGGACTTGCACAACAGTGCCACAATGCCATACCAAGAAGAAGGTGCCAGAAAGCACACTGCCTCTTCATCTATTAAGACCTCCACCTCAACAGAACCATCACTATTGGTCAGCTGGTTTACAAAACTAAAACTCTTGACTCGTTGAATATCTACAGACTGTCACCACACAGTGCCTTTGTTCCTTAATGGCAGTATTATGTAAAAGCTGGATCCTGGAGATGTACTCATTACCACTTCCTTCCTCATCTTGCCCACTCATGCCAGCAAGGAGAAAACCGGATGTTCAGATTGGTAGAAATACAACTTTGCCTGTTGGGCAGTAGACCATGCTATGCACCAAAACCTTTCTAAAGCAATAAAGGAAGTTGTAAATTTGCAAACCAGAGGCATTCTAGCTACAGACCATGACATTTTTTTCTTTTTACACATTGTTTGCTTGTTTTCTTAACTTTCTCACTCAAAGTGTATTCTGTAAAGATATACTTTCAAATACGTACACAACTAGTTCAACTGTGTGCACCATTTCTGTTTCCATATCAAGTTATTTAATTAGAGCAGTGCAAGAAATAATTTATTTCCATTTTTTTCAACTCGTGATTATGCTATTTACCAAAGGGTCACTTATTTAAGATTGATTTTAGAAAGGCTCACCACTTTCTAGAGTCTTGTGTGTTTTTCTCATATGTTAGATAGTGAAACATTTCAATTTCTTTCTCTTAGATATCTCCTAATGAAGTTTTAAGATCATTTTTAAAACAAACATTCTAGGAGTTATTGTACACATTAAACCTAAAATGTGTGTATATACAGTAACTGAGAAAAGTGTATATTTAAAATTGCTAGAATAGCTGTTCATATATATATTTTTACTCTTGAGCTTGGCTACAAATGGTTGCCTTTAGCACTGAGCACTATAAAGCCAGTGAAAAAAAAAAAACAATTTATTACATAACCAATTATTTAAGTGTCAGGTATCAACAGCCACGTGTTGCACTAACAGGAATTAAATAATAATGTCTTATAGACATTGAAGCCTTTTTTTGCCTTTAGCATACTAAGAGGTTTGTTTACCTCTTTTCAAAATACCTCTTTTACTTCCAGTCTACCATTATATTACACACCACTCAAAAGTGAAACTTTTATATATCAGAAACAGGGATTGGTAGAAAACTGGGAATTATGTTTTACCACTTGGTTTGTATCAGTATGTAGACTAATAGTGGCTAAAACCAATACAGAGTATGTTTGTGTTGACAATGTTAAATACCCTGCACTATCATTGCATTTGCTTTGCAGGGGGTGATTACTATTTAAGCATTCTTTTTTTGATATGGTATAGGCCAATTTTGTGATGTGTATTAAAACATTTTCTGTGAAACTTTACATTTTTTAATCTGAAAAATTCAGAATTTAGCAAGGAAGTGATAATGATTCTTAGCAGTTATACATTTAAATTCTACTCAATGGCTCTAAGTCACTGATGTATGCATCTTTTGCATACATATCCATATGGAAATATATATTTTTTGTTTGTTACAAACAAAATAGATGCTCCTTATCATAACCAGAACATATGGTCCATCCTTCCAGCATCCTGATGCATCCCAAGTATCAAGCCATCTGCAAAAACATATGATTCCTCCCCAACAAGTTTCTTTTTCAATATATTTCACCCCCAAAAAATTCCAACAATATTCTGAATAATTCCTGTGAAGAAATTATTCTGGGTTTTATGGATTCTAAATTTGGATCTGTTGATGAGGAGATTAAAATACCACCTTGGTCAGAAATGTTATAGCCTCTTTTGACAGGTACACTTGAAAATAGAATGTAAAAAAATGTATACTTTTATATGCAATTATGCTGCTGTGGAATCTACCACTTTATTTTCCAGTGACCTACGTCCTGAAGAGGGAGGTGATTCTGAATACACAGGAAGTTCGTACATGCACAATGGTAGCTTGCCATATACATCTGCCCATGCTCTTATTAGGTGTAATGGAATGTTCATTAGTTTACACGGACACACCCAGTTGTGACAGACGCTGTAAGAAACAGGTTCAGCAAAGAAAATGGACGCCTGATGGAAAATAATAATTGCACCTAAAAGTAAAAAATGCAAAGGTGGTCTTTATTTTTTATTTGCTTTCTAAAACATTGTTAACCAATATTACGTTTTGTTATTCAAAATTCCATTTAGAAAAATGACCACAGTATTCCTTTAAATTGGTGGGTTTGTATAGTGGGTCAGATTAGAACATAACAATAAAGTGGAATTTCCACTCAAAGGATATGTAAATTGATAATACAAACATTTGCACATTATCACCTTATTATTCAACTCTTTATTGTTATATTTCCAGTAATAGTGACAAATATGCATCAAAGTTTCAAGATTGTACCATATTTTTCTCCAGTGGCAACCATTGCTGTTCATAGTAATAACATTGGCAAATCACAGCCTTTACTTGTTATGTTTCAATTACCTTTATTACAGGGGTCCATTTTCATCTCTTGTGTGATTACAATGTGCAATTGTTTACTTACAGTATGAGCTCTACACTACTTTTGTTTAAAGTAGTGATAGCTGTAGCTGTCACATTACCATTGTGCATACATAAACTCACTGGGCCTCATTCAATTGCGATTTGGCCAATTGAATAGGGGTCTAAATAAGCACATAACATATTTTTTTTAAGAAGTTTTTACTTAGTAAACATTTATCCAAAAGCAAGGTTTTCACTAACTAAAAACTTTAAAAAAAATATGTTATGTGCTTATTTAGAGCACTATTCAATTGGCCAAATCGCAATTGAATGAGGGCCACTGTGTATTGATCAGCAGAAACTGAGTGCTCTGCAGCATAATTGCATATAAAATTAGCAGCTATATATTTTTTTTTACATTCTAAAAACATGTATTTCCTGTTTACAAGTGTATTGTTACAAAATAGCATATTTTAAAATAGTGTTTAGTCCAATTTCTTAATTATTAGGACATTTTTAGTGTGTTATTTAGATTATTAACAGTACCATAATGAACAATGTAAAGATAACTAGTATTTGTAAATTGTAAGAAAAATATAAGCAATGCTACATCACATTAGACATAATTACTTTTTCTAGATCACTACATAAGAAATCCATCTCAGTCTTCCCCATACGTACGTATACAGTCTAAAAATAACTTTAAACATTTACTAATTTGTATACGCACAGGTTCGTGACTACAAAATAATTGTACTGGGAAGTTAATTAAATACTGTTTCCCATCTCCCAAATGTAGTCAAATGACCCATGTAATTGGGTTTTAAGAAAGTGACTTTATTCCTTTGCTTCCAGGGAATATGACACCGCAGTCCATTTGCTGTGTCTTCCCAGTCCGCTTTAGCATACGCATATTAATACAGAGCTTCAAAAACCTTTTCTCCTTATAATTCTTTAATATCAAGGCAGAAAAAAGTTACTACACTCATCTTGCTTTCACTATTTTCTGTAGAAAAGCAAAATTACGATAACAAATAAAATTTTTATCAGTGCATATATAAAATACAAATATAAACCATTTTTTTGTGGAAAGCTTGGAAAATACATTGAAGGATGGACTCGGATAAGACAATTCATAGTTCTGGTTAATAGCGTAAGGTTGCATTTTTTTATTGGCGTATATCATGCAACATCCAGATTAGTATCATAGTATCTCTGGAACATACAACAGACCCATGTTCCCATAATATTTGCACATTATGAATCTACATGTTAGAATTGGAATATTCTAATATGGCTGTTTAAAAAAAAAAGTTTGTTCATTTTTACTTAGACTGCAATCCACAATTTTATACTGTCAGTAAAGTAAGTCAATAATATATCAAGCTTGATAATAGCCATTTTATTTAATTCTGTAATGGTCTTCAACTTTTTTTAAGATTATAAAAAAAAACATGCAATAATGTTTGACCATAAATACATTTTTCAGGACTGTTTAACTTTACCACAACTGCCTTTGTTAAAACCTGACATTTCAAGTTTTACAAATTTTGTTTAGGAAAATGTAAAACAAAATATAATAAAAATATTAAAATACATTTTACACAAAAACATGATGTGTTGAATTTTAAATGTGATTAACTTGCCATTGATTTGTCATGATGTGTTAGGAAGACTTCTAATTGGACCTCCGCCAATGGACGTGTTCAGCCAGGATAGGATATTCACTGGACAAGGATGTGAGGGGGGCGCTTACAACCTGGAATTAACATGGATTGTTTGAGGATTTGCATCATTTAATTTACAGAACATGCCCACAACTTTAAAGATGTTTGTTTTTTTATTGTGAAGCAAACAACAAATAGGACAAAATAACAGAAAAAGTAAATGTGCATAACTCTTCGCCCCTTTGGAGAGCCACCTTTTTGGCAATCACAGCTCCAAGCTCTCTCTTTCCCCCTCCCTCTCTCTCTCTCTCTACTTTTCTCCCTCTCTGCCCCCCTCCCTCCTCTTTCTCTCCACCCTCTCTGCCTCCCTCCCCTCTTTCTCCTTCCCTCTCTCTGCCTTTCTCCTCTCTCTCTGTCTCCCTCCTTACTCTCTCAATCCCTCTATACTTCCCTCCCTCTCTCTCTCTCTCCATCCTCTCTCTTTATCTCCCACCCTCTGTCTCTGCCTCCCTCCCTCCCACTTTCTCTCCCTCTCTCTCTACTTCCCTCTCTCTATGCCTCCCTTCCACCCTCCCTCCTCTCTCCTTCCCTCTCTGCCCTACCTCCGTCTCCCTCACTCTTTGTGCCTCTCTTTCTGCCTCCCTCCTCTCTAACTGCCTCTCTCACTCCCGGTGCTCTCTCCTTGCGCAAGACGTCACAACTGCGCATGCAAGACTTTGTCGGGCATGCAGTTGTTAGTGGGCAAAGATGGTGCATCTTGCAGGCTTTACTCACAAGCTAATAACTATTATAGGTGATTGTATGGGATGTATTACACATGCTTCCTATTCAACTTGGAATTACACTATTTCCCCAGCAATTTTCTCTACTTGTGGGCAAACAGCATAACCTAGTGGTCTATACATGCTATTAAATATGTTCATAAATACTTAATTACCAGGACATGTTTTGCTAAAATGAAGGAAAATTGTATAAAATAAGGCATTATGCAGTGCGTCTTTTTGAGCTGGAGATTAAAAGAATATATTCTGATGATGTCACTGTTGGGAGTGGAGCCATCCACATTGCTTGGCAGAGTCCACATAGAAAATGACAGGGGGAGACTCTCCACATTTAGTTGTCAGTTAGATTGTTTTGCAAGTTTTTAAGTCTTGTAAGGTACGTTGGAAATAAGCATTGTGTATGTTTGATTTTACGCTGAAAGACAGGGCTCTCCATCCTCCATCAATGTGTTAATATTGTTTTTGGCTTGTACATAACCCTATATAGTGCAACGAAACAAGTTAAAAATAAAGGATAATATTAATAATTTATCCATTTAAAAAGAAAAGAAACATATTTTATGGATATCTTCTATAGATTCCCACAGATAATGTGCAAAAGATTACCAATCTATTTGGATTTTCCTGCATGTGAAAATGTACAGTTGTACTGTTGATCATCTGAGGAGAAAGTGTCAGCAATGTGGCAAGTGTGCAGTGCAAATAGGCTGCATTTATAATTAAAAATTCCCGCCTCCTTTAAGAACCCTCTCTAAATTAAAAATGTACCCCTGCCGCGGGAGTACGATAAGTACCCGCACTGAACCTAAAATTAACCCCATCATTCATGGGGGTCTATATAGACCCTCATGAGACTATAATTAACAACATCAGTCCAATAGGGGTCTATATAGATCCCTATAGGACACTATTAACTCCTACATTAACACTGTAAGTGCCATGAGGGTCTTCCAGCACCCTCATGACACAAAGTCTAAGCACTACACTATACTATTAAACCTTTCCTATCCTATACCACTCTATTAACCCTTCTCTAACAATAATTAACCCTATGATTAACTAATGAACACCCCCTCAGTAATAAACCAGCCCTATTCAACCCTCAACATACCTAATTTAGTCTATCATTAACCACTTAACCCTATCTAGACCCAGTTATCCCTATTTAGTCCTATATACCCCTAACTGTACCCAATTAACCCTAACTATACCTATATACCCCATAACTGTACCCAATTAACCCTAACTATACCCAATTAATCCTAACTGTACCTATACACATCTAACATACCCAATTAACCCTAACTGTACCCAATAACCCCCAACCCTATTAACCACTATCTCATTCCATTAAGCCCCCTCTAACCTACCCTTTAAACCACTATGCCATTTCATTAACTCCCCCTCTTCCCTACCCTATAACCACTATCCTATTCCATTAACCCCTCTCTATCCTACCCTATTAACCCCCTAATAACCCCTACACTACCCTATCCTACCCTATTAACCCCCTAACCCCCAATTAAATACCTAATCACCCACTAAGTACCGTATATACTTGAGTATAAGCCGACCCGAGTATAAGCCGAGGCACCTATTTTACCACAAAATACTGGGTAAAATGAGTGACTCGAGTATAAGCCGAGGGTGGGAAATGTGCTTCCCCCTATGTCCCTCTTGTGCCTTCTGTGTCCATCTCTCTCTCCTGTGTCTCTTCTCCCTTCCCTGTGTCTCTTCCCCCCCTCTCCCTTCCCTGTGTCTCTCCTTCCCCCTCATTCCCTCCTCTGTTTCTCTTCCCCCCTCTCCCTTCCCTGTGTTCTCCCTCCTCATTCTCAACCTCCTTCCTCAACCCCACTCCTCAACCTCCCTCCTCATCATCCCTCCTCATCCTCAACCTCCTCATCCTCAACCCCCTCATCCTCAACCCCCCACCCTCATCCTCAACCCCCCATCCTCAACCCCCTCCTCAACCTCCCTCCTCAACCTTAACCCCCCTCCTCATCCTCAACCCCCTCCTCAACCTCCCTCCTCATCCTCAACCTCCCTCCTCATCCTCAACCCTCTCCTCATCCTCAACCCCCTCCTCAACCTTCCTCCTCATCCTCATCCTCAACCTCCCTCCTCATCCTCAGGCCCCCTCCTCATCCCCAGCCCCCCTCCTCATCCTCAATCCCCTCCTCATCCTCAACCCCCTCCTCAACCTCCCTCCTCAACCTCAACCCCCCATCCTCAACCCCCCTCCTCAACCCCCTCCTCAACCTCCCTCCTCATCCTCAACCCCCCCTCATTCTAAACCCCCCCCTCCTCGTTCTAACCCCCCCCCCCCCCTCATACTACCCCTCTAAATACCCCCTCTCCCCTCACTTGCTTGCTCCGGCCTCCACTCCTTTCCGGGTCATGACGTGGCGCGCATGTGACGTCACAGCATTAGCATATACCGGGTGCCGGCACCTGGTATATGCTAATGCCGTGACGTCACATGCGCGCCACGTCATTAACATATACCGGGTGCCGGCACCCAGTATATGCTAATGCCATGACGTCACATGCACGCCATGCCAAGACCCGGAAGGATCGGAGGCCGGAGCAGGTAAGTGAGGGGAGGGGGGGGAGTATTTAGAGGGGTAGTATGAGGGGAGTGTTAGAATGAGGTGGGGTTGAGGATGAGGAGGGGGGTGGGAAAGAGACACGGGGGGATAGGGAGACACAATAGGGGGTTAGAGAGAAACAGGGGGGTTAGAGAGACACGGGGGGCAAGAGTGACTCAAGTAAAAGCCGAGGGGGCCCTTTTTAGCCTTAAAAAAAGGGCTGAAAAACTCGGCTTATACTCGAGTATATACGGTACATAAAAAAACACTTACAGAAAATAAAAAAGTGCTAATTACATAAAAATAAAAAAGCACTACAGAAAATAATAAAAGACTTACACAGAAAATAAAAAAAGACTTACACAGAAAATAAAAAAACACTTAAAATAAAAAAAGACTTACAACCTGTAAAAAAGGAAAGGGTTAGCTGACCTGGCCAAAATGCATCTCCAGCAGTGTGCCCTGGTCTTCAGTCTTCTCTGCCAGCAAAGGCCCCTCCAACAATGTCCCAACGTCCTGTAACACCTACAAAGCAAAAGAAACATTATAGCAGGGGCGGCCCGTCCATTGGGGCATCAGGGCAAACGCCCCCCCAAATATTTTCTTCACCCTGCAATAAAAAAAACACAACAATGTATTAGTATAACCCAAAAACAAATAAATATAAGGTGTACATCATCATTTCAAGTCTCAATAGTATTAAAAATGAAGTAAAGTTAGTAAAGGGACACTGTCACTTTAAAATAACCCTTGCTCTACATTAACTAATGCTGTGTATCTATATAGCCCCCTGCCTGCACCCTGTGTGATCAAATTACACTAGTTATACTGTGTACACTAACCTTAGACTCTTCTCTCTCTTCAATGAGTCCTGGCCTGGCCCCCTGACCGTTAATGCATGCCGCCCACCATCACAGTGACGATATGCATGGGCGGTCATAAATGTATCAATTAATAACTGACAGTCTTCCATCATTGACCAATCAATGATGGAAGGCTGTCCAGTTACTTAGTGATCAATCTAAACCCACCCAGACCGTTAGCCCTGAGCGCCCGCCAGCAAATAGGGCCTCGAGTTTACATTTTGATTGACTGATACAGTCAATAAAACCACCAGTTGCCTGTCCCTTCACCCTTTCTGTTTCCTGACCCTGGTCACGCTGAGACTGAGAGACCTCCCTGGCTGAATCTACTCACATCTGCTCTGCCTGCCTAACACAGTAAGTCTACCTGCCTGGCACCTGCCCGGCCCCTGCCCCTGCCCCTGGCCAAACCAAAACCCCTAGTAGCCCCTAATAAAAGTTAGGGGTGACCAGTTACCCCCAGTCCCCCACTATGCCTGCCTGGCCTGCCAGTGCCACCTACCCAGCCACCCACCAACTACCACCGACGACCCTAGGCCTACAATGCCTGGTGCCAGTGCCACCCCCAGCCATCACCCCCATGTGGCCTGTGCCACCCCCGATCAGGCCTGTCCTATGCTAGCTATGCCATCATGCCACCGCCGGATTACCCCAATCACGGGATCGGGGTAGTCGGGTGCTGAGCGGGGTGGCACAGGCCCACATGGGGGTGATCGGATCACCCCCTTGATGAGGCCTGTGCCACCCCTGATGACCTCCATGTCGCCGCCCTATGCCACCCCCGAGGCCCGATCACCACCACCCCGATGCGGCCTATGCTAGCACCGCCCGATTACCCCGGGTATTCGGGCAGTGAGCGGGGTTGACCAGGCCACATGGGGGTGGATGTTCACCCCCATGAGGCCTGTGCCACCCCTGATCGTGGCCTACGCGGTCCGATGGGCGACCGATGGGCGCCTGAGCGTGACCGACCCCACCCTGGATGAACCAACTACCTACCTACCCCCCCCCCCCCTATTTTTATTCCATTTTTAGAAGTAACAGGCATGTATATGTGCCTGTCACTTTTAAAGATAAAATAAAAATAAGGGAAGGGAAAAAAAATACAGTAAGCAAACACATTGTTAGTACAGTTAGTAACACAACACATTTTATACAAAAATAAACAGCTTTAAACAAACATTAATAAAAAATAAAATAAACTACAGCACGTACTTACCTGTCAAATTGACCCCTCCAGCGTTGGCCTTCTGTCCTCTGGATATAGTCATGAAAAATAAATAATCCAATGTTGATTGAAGCCCATG
This sequence comes from Discoglossus pictus, assembly GCA_027410445.1. NCBI lineage: Eukaryota > Metazoa > Chordata > Amphibia > Anura > Alytidae > Discoglossus > Discoglossus pictus. The sequence continues at coordinate 154,129,022 of CM050165.1, forward strand.
TCAAATAATCCAATGTTGATTGAAGCCAATGGTCAAATAAAATAATCCAATGTAGATTGAAGCCAATGGTCAAAATAAAATAATCCAATGTTGATTGAAGCCAATGGTCAAAATAATCCAATGTTGATTGAAGCCAATGGTCAAATAATCCAATGTTGATTGAAGCCATTGTCCATCCATCCATTCTGGCCCATTGAAAGAGGCCTCCACAAAAAAAAAACGACGCTCTAAAAAAAAAAAAACAACAAACTAAAAGAGCTCCTCCTACAAGGAGCCCCTCCCGCGATTAATTGTTTTTTTCCCACGGTCTGCTATATATACTAATTTTTGAAGGACTCTGATTGGCTGAAATTTTTGATTGACATCGATTTCAACCAATGAGAGTCTTTAAAAAATTAGCAAATCAGCAAGCAGGTATGGAAGCCTGTAAGGGTAAAAAAGGTTAGTGTGAACTTGTTTGACCCTGTATGTATTATACATATTACAGGGCTATTTTATGTGATATACATGTTACAGGATAATATCCTGTAACATGTATAGCCAACAAATAGCACTGTAATATGTATAAAAAATAATGTGTAATAGAAATGCATGAACAATATAATATAACAAGTAATAAAGAACATCAATTAATCAAATAATAAATATCAATTAATATATATTGTTGTATGTATATGTTTATGTATATTTATGTGTATTTTTTATGCGTATATATATATATATATTTGGATATATATATATATATATATATATATATATATAAAACTTGATATCAATATATTACAATAAATATATATATATATATCAATTTGATATATATATATATATATATATATATATATATATATTTATTTATTGTGATATATTGATATCAATTTTTATAATTTTTATGGTCCCTATTTGTTATTTAAGGTTTTTAAGATGCGGTTGGGGCCTATATGGTCCTAATTTGTTATTTAGGGTTTTTAAGGTGCGGTTGGGGCCTATATGGTCCCAATTTGTTATTTAGGGTTTTTAAGGTGCGGTTGGGGCCTATATGGTCCCTATTTGTTATTTAAGGTTTTTAAGATGCGGTTGGGGCCTATATGGTCCTAATTTGTTATTTAGGGTTTTTAAGGTGCGGTTGGGGCCTATATGGTCCCAATTTGTTATTTAGGGTTTTTAAGGTGCGGTTGGGGCCTATATGGTCCCAATTTGTTATTTACGGTTTTTAAGGTGCGGTTGGGGCCTATATGGTCCCAATTTGTTATTTAGGGTTTTTAAGGTGCGGTTGGGTCCTATATGGTCCCTATTTGTTATTTAAGGTTTTTAAGATGCGGTTGGGGCCTATATGGTCCTAATTTGTTATTTAGGGTTTTTAAGGTGCGGTTGGGGCCTATATGGTCCCAATTTTTTATTTAGGGTTTTTAAGGTGCGGTTGGGGCCTATATGGTCCCTATTTGTTATTTAAGGTTTTTAAGATGCGGTTGGGGCCTATATGGTCCTTATTTGTTATTTAGGGTTTTTAAGGTGCGGTTGGGGCCTATATGGTCCCAATTTGTTATTTAGGGTTTTTAAGGTGCGGTTGGGGCCTATATGATCCCAATTTGTTATTTAGGGTTTTTAAGATGCGGTTGGGGCCTATATGGTCCCAATTTGTTATTTAGGGTTTTTAAGGTGCGGTTGGGGCCTATATGGTCCCTATTTGTTAGTTAAGGTTTTTAAGATGCGGTTGGGGCCTATATGGTCCCAATTTGTTATTTAGGGTTTTTAAGGTGCGGTTGGGGCCTATATGGTCCCAATTTGTTATTTAGGGTTTTTAAGGTGCGGTTGGGGCCTATATGGTCCCAATTTGTTATTTAGGGTTTTTAAGGTGCGGTTGGGGCCTATATGGTCCCAATTTGTTATTTAGGGTTTTTAAGGTGCGGTTGGGGCCTATATGGTCCCAATTTGTTATTTAGGGTTTTTAAGGTGCGGTTGGGGCCTATATGGTCCCAATTTGTTATTTAGGGTTTTTAAGGTGCGGTTGGGGCCTATATGGTCCCAATTTGTTATTTAGGGTTTTTAAGGTGCGGTTGAGGCCTATATGGTCACACTTGCTCTTTTAAGGTTTTAAAAGTTACGGATTGGGTCTTAAACGTTCTAATGTTGTTTTTTTTTGTTTCCTATCACTTCCCAGGTGCAAACTATCTGTGGAACCAGATTTGTTTGGACTCGTTGGTTGACTTACTGGACGTGAATACCCCGAGAAGGAGAGTCAACTGTTGGTGAGTATCATTGCCTTTAATTTTCTGTCCATGTGTATAGGTGCAAATTTGATGTTGATGTAGTCTTGTCACATGAGGGTTTGCAATCTGTAATGTATACCAATGAAATCAACACACTGTTATTTTAAAGTAATTTTGTGACATAATATAAGCTAATATACCGTGATCTCTTTCTTCTATTGGTATCAGAAATGAATACTATTGACTCTCTACTTGTGAAGCCTTTCGGCACCCTAACCTATGAGGAGAAGGTGGAAGTAAAACGGTTAGGAGCTGACCAACCAGAGATAAATCTGCAGCAAATCGCAAGAGATAGAGGGAAGCAATATGTCCGTAATTTCAATACTGAATGGTACAAGAAGAACGACTGGCTTTCTGGAAGCGTTTCTAGGAAGTCCTTATATTGTTTCCCATGCATCCTATTTGGTGGTGACGCTGCTTGGACCAAAACTGGAGTGACTGACGTCAAACATCTAGCTGATAAATTGGCGAAACACAAAAGTTCTAAAGCTCACTTGGATAACAGGATCAAGTTTGAGATGCTTGGACAGGCGAACATTGCTGTTCAACTGGACCAAGGATACCAAGTCAGCATTCAAAAACACAACGAAGAAGTGGCTAAGAACCGGTACATCCTTTCCAAGATAATTGATTGTGTTCGCTTTTGTGGCGCTTTTGAACTGGTGGATTTGGTTGGCAGTATCGATAGTGCAATGGAACAGCATTTGAAGACTGCAACTGTGTTTAAGGGCACTTCCAAAACCGTGCAGAATGAGCTACTGGACTGCATGCATGAAGTTATAAAGGAAGTGATTCACCAAGAGCTTAAAAAAGCCCAGTTTGTGGCAATCCAAGCGGATGAAACAACCGATATTTCCGCTAGGACACAGTGCGTTGTAGTCTATCGCTACATTGACAAGAAGCATCAAGTGGTGGAAAGATTTGATGGCTTCACGGAAATGAAATCAACGGATGCAGACTCCATTGCTGCTGTTGTGCTGGAAACACTGAATACTGTTCTCCCAGAGCCAGAAGACAAGAAGAAACTCATAGCTCAAAGCTACGATGGTGCCAGTGTGATGCGTGGAGATCAAGGAGGAGTTCAAAGAAAAATAAAAGACGTGTACCCGAACGCACACTACGTCCATTGCTATGCTCACCAACTGAACCTAATAATGGAGAAAGCAGTTTCAAGGATTGGAAGAGTTCGAGTTTTTTTTTCCAACATAGGCGGCATACCATCTTTTTTTTCACGCTCTCCAAAAAGGACTGGAGTTCTGGATGAGGTAGTTGGTAGAAGACTTCCAAGAGGTGCACCAACACGATGGAATTTTAACGTTAGGACCGTGAACGGGATCTACGAGAACAGAGATGCGCTACTTGAGTGTTTCCAGACAATTGAAGCATGTCTAAACTTTGATCCAACATCTATACGGGAAGCCGCAGGTTTCATTGGAATGCTGGAAGACAGGGAGTTCCTTTACTTCCTTAAATTATTTCATTTAATAATGCCACATGTTGACATCCTCTATAGTCAGCTTCAGAAGCGAGACACGGATACTGTTTATATCAAAAAAGTCACAGAAGACTTTGTCGCCAGCATCCAGAAAATCCGTAATTCTGTGGAAGAGATAGAAGCAAGTTTGCCGAGCGATCTAACAGTCAACAGACGGAGTGCGGAGATCTCAACCTTGAGACAACTTTCAAGAGAGGTATGTGACATAGTGGTGGTTCATGCAAAAGAACGTTTTTCATTTTCAAATCACCTAGTCAGTGCCAAACTTGTTCAAAGTGACTTGTATAAAACCCATGACACTTGCTTTCCAACCCAAGCTCTGGAAGACACCGTGCAAGCATATCCAATACTGAAGAAGGAACAATTACGCACTGAGCTGTCACTTCTGTATGGGAAGACAGAGTTTCATACTTGTACAAGTGCTGTTGCTCTGCACAAACTTTTCCATCAATTTAATCTGCAGAATGATTTCACAGAGACAGTAAAATTATTAAGAATCCTGATTACAACACCGATGACCACTGCAGAATCAGAAAGATGCTTCTCCACATTGAAGAGGATAAAAACCTTTTTAAGAAGCACCATGTCCCTGGAGCGGTTGAATGCATTGGCGATGCTCTCAATGGAAAAGCAACTGATTTCCGAGATCCCAGACTTCAATGAAAAAAACATTGAGAAGTTTTCTTCTTTGAAAGATCGCCGTGCAAAATTAAAATACAAGTGATTGAAGCAAAGAAGAATGCATACCCCCAAGGTGTGCAAAGATAAACTGCGTTAAGCAGCACCACCTCACACTACCAAACATAACTAGTGGTAAGTAAAGTATGAACGGTGTGTGGGTGTGCATATGGAAGGAGCTATGAAAGGTGTGTGCATGGTCAGTAACAATTGTTGAAGCCTTGGCGTGGTTTGAAGGAATTGGAGGCACTTCCAAGGGTAGCTGTCACTTGTGTACGGGAAGCAAGAATTCCATGTCTGTACAAGTGCTGTTGCTCTGCAGCAACTTTAGCATCAATTTAATCTACATAATTTAACAGAGTGAGTGAAGCTATAAGGAATCCTGCTTACAACAACGAAGACTACTAAAGAACCAGAAAGATGCTTCTCCACATTGAAGAGGATCAAAAAAGTAATTAAAAAGCACCATGGCCCAGTAGCGGTTAAATGCATTGGTTTTAAGGAATTGGAGGCACCTTCAAGGGTACGTAAAGTTCTCAGAAATGGCACCACCTCACTACCAAAAATAACTAGTGGTAAGTAAAGTATGAATGGTGTGTGGGTGTGCATATTGAAGGAGCTATGAAAGGTGTGTGAATGGTCAGTAACAATTGTTGAAGCCTTGGCGTGGCGTTACTGCTCATATGGTTATCCATATGCTAATTCAACGTGTTTGTTTGACATGGATTATTGTGTTGTCTAAACAGAAGTTAAATGTTGTTGTTTTCTTGAATCACAAGATCCACTGGTTTGGGCCTATGCAGTGCTGATTGGTCTTCTAAGGTATGTTTGAGGCCTATATGGTCCCACTTGGTCTTCTAAGGTATGTTTGGGGCTTATGGTCACACTTGGTCTTCTAAGGTATGTTTGAGGCCTATATGGTCACACTTGGTCTTCTAAGGTATGTTTGGGGCCTATGGTCACACTTGGTCTTCTAAGGTATGTTTGAGGCCTATATGGTTCCACTTGGTCTTCTAAGGTATGTTTGGGGCCTATATAGTTCCACTTGGTCTTCTAAGGTATGTTTGGGGCCTATGGTCACACTTGGTTTTCTAAGGTATGTTTGAGGCCTATATGGTTCCACTTGGTCTTCTAAGGTATGTTTGGGGCCTATATAGTTCCACTTGGTCTTCTAAGGTATGTTTGGGGCCTATGGTCACACTTGGTCTTCTAAGGTATGTTTGAGGCCTATATGGTTCCACTTGGTCTTCTAAGGTATGTTTGGGGCCTATATGGTTCCACTTGGTCGTTTAATGTTTTTTAAGTATAGTTTTGTTCTTGAATGGTCTGATTGATTTGCTTGTTTTCTTTCAACCCCAGGTGCAAACCCTATGTGGCTGCAAATTTGTTTCTACTCGTTGGTCAACTTACTGAACGTGAATACCCTGAGAAGAAGACCCGACTAATGGTAGGTGTCACTCCTTTAATTTTTCTGTTAATGCGTATAGGTGCAATTATGATATTGCTGTAGTCTTGTCGCATGAGTTTTTTCAATCTATATTGTATACCAATGAATTTAACACATTGTTACTTTACTTCTTGACATTTCTGCATTGGTGATCATGTATTTCAATGGGCTTTACAAGTATAAGGTCATTGGGCGGGGCTTATAAAGGTCATCATGACGTCAGGGGGAGGAGTTATAAAAATGGGTGTGGTTTGAAAAAGGGGGAGTGGCTATGTTTCGCCCTGTCGCCCCTCCAACTTGAAAAGTCACCAGCCGCCACTGCATTACAGTCAAACATATCCTGACAACCTGTAATAAAAAAAGGGATGATAGTGCTCAACTGCCCGAAATGTCCCTCTAACAAACACCTAACATAAACATAACATTAAAGTAAATCAACAAATACTGACAACCTGTAATAAAAGAAAGGGTTAATAGTCTGCTCACCTGGCCAAAATGTTCCCGCGCATGCTCTGATGAAAAAATAAATTGTTGCGCCTTCTGATTGGCTGAAATTTCTGTCAATCAGATTTCAGCCTATCAGAATGGAATACAGGGGTGTATTCCATTGTGATTGGCTGAGAATAGTTATTACACTACATTCTGGGAAGCTGAGCAGGGACATGTAAATGTGCCACAAATCCCTTGCTCCTAAATCCATAGCTCATTTTAAACATGGCTTCCTTTAAGCTTATGCCTGCTGTATTACACAGCTTTTATGCAAAGCCAAGGTTGGATTATACACAATCTGAGAATTCTATCCACGTACAGCTGTTTCAAGGTTATTACATAGTTACATAGTTACATAGTATTTAAGGTTAAAAAAGACTTTCAGTCCATCAAGTTCAACCTTTTAAGATATCGTCTGATCTGCAGTATGCGGATTAATTATTAATCAATTATTTATTTATTTTTCATTTTCATTTTAATTATTAATTAATCCAAAAGAAGGCAAACAGAAAAAAACAAAACAAGCGAGACTTAGCCAATCGTCTCAAAGGGAAAAAAAAATTAATTCCTTCCTGACCCCAGATACTGGCGATCGGATTTCTCCCTGGATCAATACTGTTTCTCTAATAATCCATGATAACCCTGAATTCCCTTTTTAATTAGAAATAAATCCAGTCCCCTTTTAAAGTTATCTATCGAATCCACTGTCACCACCTCCTCTGGTAGAGAATTCCACAGATTAACCACCCTTACTGTGAAGAACCCTTTTCTTTCTTTAAGGTGGAATCTTTTTACTTCTAACCTCAAGGGATGTCCTCTTGTCAGTTGAAAACCTCTTGGCACAAAAAGCTCCCTTGACAAATCTATATACTGATCCTGGATGTATTTATATAAGGTAATCATATCTCCTCTTAGACGCCTTTTTTCTAGAGAAAATTAGTTTAGTTTGGTTAGTCTTTCTTCATAACTTAGCCCCTCTATTCACCTTATTAGTTTTGTTGCCCTCCTCTGTAACTTTTCTAGCTCTAAAAAGTCCTTTTTATGAAGTGGGGCCCAAAATTGTACCCCATTTTCCAAATGAGGGCGTACTAGAGATTTGTATAGTGGCAGAATTATATTTGCTTCCCTGGCTTCTATACCCTTCTTAATACATGCTAATATTTTATTTGCCTTTGCAGCTGCTGCTTCGCTTTGAGCACTGTTACCTAGGTGGTTGTCCACAAGCACTCCCAAATCCCTTTCAATATCTGATACACCTAGATTTTCTCCATTAAGATTATAAATTGCATGGCTATTTTTTCTTCCCAGATGCATAACTTTACATTTATTTGTATTAAATCTCATCTGCCATTTAAATGCCCATTCCTCAATTTTATGTAAATCCCTTTGGAGGGAAAGCACATCATTATCTGATTTAATTACCTTGCACAACTTCATGTCATCAGTGAAAATGGAGACACCACACTTCAATACTACCTCTAAGTCATTAATAAATATGTTAAAAAGGAGAGGACCTAATACTGAACCCTGAGGAACCTCACTTACCACATTAGTCCAATCGGAGTATGTACCAAAAGCCTTTGCAAAATCCAAAAAGACTACATCCACTGAGTTGCCTTGATCCAGGTTCCTACTAACCTCTTCATAGAAACTAATTAGATTTGTTTGACATGACCTATTCCTCATAAATCCATGTTGACTCCTACTTATAATCCTGTACAAATAGATATATTCTTATATATTATCCCTTATTATTCTTATATATTATCCCTTATTATCCCTTATTATTAAAAAGAACCTATTTAGCTCATCCGCCTTTTCCTGGTCAGTAATTATCAGACGACCTGTGTCACATTCTAATGCTCCTATAGCTTCCTTCCTGTCCTTCTTCCCATTAATATACTTAAAAAATATTTTAGGATTAGTCTTACTCTCTTTTGCAATTCATTTTTCATTTTCTATTATAGCCAGTCTAAAAGCGCTTTTGCAAGCCTTGTTGATTTCCTTGTAATCCTGTAAAGCAGCCTCTGTCCCCTCTTGTTTGTATAATTTAAATGCCTGTTTTTTACTCTGTATCTTGATCTTTAAATCATTGTTAAGCCACATTGGATGGGATTTACTCCTTTTACTCTTATTCCCACACGGTATATGCTGATGTGTATGTATATTTAGTAAGGATTTAAATGTTGTCCATTTATGTTCAGTGTTTTTACCTATCAGTTCTTTGTCCCAGTCTATACTTTGTATTGCTGCCCTTAGATAGTTAAAATCTGCCCTTTTAAAATTAAGAGTTTTTGTTGGCCCCTTAAAATGTTTTTTTTTTAATTCAATCTCAAATGAGACTGTGTTGTGATCACTGTTTCCCAAAGGTTGCCCTATTCCAACATTTGATACTATATTAATTTTATTTGTGATGACTAAATCGAAGATAGCTTCATTTCTAGTAGGCTCTAGTATAACCTGGGCCAGATAATGATCTTTGGGTGTACTCAAGAACCTGCCCCCCTTAGATGAACTGCTGGTCTCATTTATCCAGTTAATTTTCAGGGTAATTAAAATCTCTCATTATTAGAACTTGCCCATGCTTAGCTGCATTTCTAATCTGTAACAATAATTGTATTTCCTCACTTTCAGCTATATTTGGGGGTTTATAGCATACTCCTACTAATATTCTTTTAGAATTTGCTGTTCCGCTATTTAACTCTACCCACAAACATTTAACTTTATCACTAGGTCTAGCATAAATATCTTCTCTGACTATAGGCTTAAATTCAGGCTTAACATACAGACAAATCCCTCCTCCTCATTTACCATTGACTCTATCTTTCCTAAATATGTTATAACCATCCAGATTAACAGTCCAGTCATGAAATTCATCCCACCACGTTTCAGTAATGCCTATTAAATCCCATTTTTCATTAATTGCTAATAATTCTAACTCTCCCATTTTTCATGGCAAGCTTCTGGCATTAGCAAGCACACACCTCATGTTATGAGTCTATAGTTCTGAAGTCCCTGCCACTGTACTTGAATTACTTAGTACTACCTCCCTATTGACTATACTACCCCTCCCCCCATCTCCTCCCCTATGAGTTGTTAATTCCTCCCTTATACCCACTACACTTTCTACCCCATTACTTATATCTAGTCCCTCCCCCCCACCTACTAGTTTAAAAATTCCTCCAGCCTTTCTACCATCCGATCCCCTTGCACAAATGCTCCCATCATTAAGGTGCAATCCATCCCTACTGTAGAGATTGTACCGAAGTGAGCTATCATCAGCTTGGAGCAGGATCTCAGCTTGTGTTGAGGACCTTATAAGTAGGTAGTTCACCACAACAATCATTTAATATATGGTGGACAAAAGAGCCATAGAAGCCCTCCACCATACAGTAGTACAGTAAATAAATAGTACATCTGTGTTCACATTTGAATATCTAAAACAAGTTAAAAAACCTGTTTACAGCTCAGAATTCAAAGAAAAACTGTTATTATACTGCTTTCTGGGAAGCTGAGCAGGGTCATGTAAATATGCCCACAAATGCCTCGCTCTTCAATTCATAGTTAATTTTAAACATGGCTTCCTTTATATTATTATGTACAGTTTTGAACACAGCTATCTATACTTATTTAAGTTATGTAAGTATAATTTGTTTTTGAATGAAAAAGTTTGTGTGCTGTACAATAATATGCATTCTAGTTTATTTGTTCAATATAGTTCAGCTTTGCTGCTGTGGAGATGAACTGCAGCTCCTCTTGTCAGGTTTTAAGAGGAACTTGTTCAGTAGTGACATCATCTCTTCAGCTGAACAAGATGGAGAGATTTCCGACCCCTGGAGGAAAATATTGAGGGAGGGGGGCACGGCTGCAGCAGGAAGTTAGAGGAAGGAGTGAGGAGGAGCTGTGAGGTGTTATAAGGAGCTGACCCTGCTTACTCCCTCACTTCCCTTCACGTGCTGCTCCCCTCCACATTGCAAGATCAGCAGCTATGGTCGCCATCAAAATGGCAGCCCCTCCATCTGTTCTACTAAATGAGCTAATGGAGCTTGTAACAGAACCTTACCTTTGCCTGGGAACATTTATTACTACACTGGCCCTTTAACTGTTTGGTACTTCGACACTGAAATTCGGATGGGACTTTACCGATTTTCAAGACAGAAAGATACCGACCACACAGCTTGAATCTGTGGAACTGTTTTTGGGCATGCAAACAGGCGTGCGGTCGGTCCAAAGAGACTTTTTAATATTTCTGGAACCACTGGACAGATTCTCACGAATTTTGAATATGTTGTTCCACAATTTATGTTGTTCATAAAAATGTAAGTTTTATTTATGTACTATGTAAAATCATAAAGTTATAAAAATGTATAAAAATGTGTAAGTTTTAGCTGGGAGATAATTGAGTAGATACAGTAAGAAACTCAATTATCTCCCAAGCAGAGGGGAGGGAAACTGCTGGCGTTACTATTGTGTTATTGGTTGTTCTATACCTCCCCCCGGGTGTGTTCTGTTTGTACCTGACTGTAATAAAAACTAGGCTGGGTGTGCCAGCACCTGAGTTCTTCTTGACCCTTCAAAACGTAGCCTCGTCTCGTTCTTGAAAGGGGATTATATTGGATTGTTACTCTGCTCCTTTTACAGCTGAATCTGACTCTCCCTCTGGAACTCTTGGATATGATTATACCAACTTCACTTTTACACAGCAGCTTGCCAGGGAAAAGGACGTCTCCAATGGCTGATACCCTCTCACTACTGGGGTAGCCGTTACAGAGCTAGTTAGATCTCAGAAACTGGAGAGAGGTTCTCATTGTATTCAGGCATGGCTACTGGAAGTGCTTCTAGAAGAGGCTCATCCACCTCCTGCACAGACCTTCTCCTGATGTACTACTGAGCCCTTCCCTGCCCATGTCAGCAATTACTGGGCCCCCATCCAGACATCCTGCCCTATTGGATGTTTCTACGACCACTGTCCACCTTGGTGAGGACCCCAGACCTCTCCCATGATCGCCATGCCCTCTTCTTCCCTGTTACCTTTGTATCAAGCTCCATAAGTGACGTCATGACGTTGGCGTGTACATGGTGTGCCAAGATATCAGCACCCATGCATCGCTGAAGGCCAATGAACAAAAGAGGCCTAAGAAGGCCAAGGAGATGCTTGACAGCAGGCTGCATTCTAGGGGGATCTTATTTTGCTTCTCAATCTTTGCCTGGCCCTCTGGTAGTCACTTCTCCTCTTCTATTACATCACTCTCCTTTTTCTGTTATCCTCCATCTGTTGGTATTACTTCTTCTCAATTTATTGGTGTGTATAGGTCTGCTTCTATTTTTTACACTACAACTGGTCCTCCTGTTCTTCTTTTTCAGGAGCATGGAAGATTTGGAGATCCCTCCACTTATATTAGTTTTGTCAGATCCAGATCTAGATATTCATCACACCATTACAGATCTAATGACTATAGGCATCATAGGCGTACTAGATTAAGATCCGCTAGAGCTAGACACAATGGATCTTTCTCTCATCATCACATGGTAGTTGCTGTCAGTCTTCCTCTTCCAGGCACAGTACAAGAAGCGGTCATTAGAAGGCAGCTGGAGGAGTGAAGGCAGTTCAAGACATGATAGTGGAAGCTTATAAAACTTGTGGTGGTTTAGCCTGGTGGCCTTATGATAAGGAATTTTTACAGAGCTTGTCTTGGGTTGACAGAAATGTTGATGCCTTGTTGGAGATTACAACTCACCTTTCAGTCCTATCAAGGAGGGATGGGTGGGGGGCACCATACATGTTAGTTTGGAGCTGCTGTAATGCACTGCTTTACTTTCAATGAGAGTCCAAAGGGGGTGGGGATATATAGATTTAAGCACACATGTTCAGAACCACATCCAGCTTTAAAATGTTTCAAGAAGCAAACAGGATCGGCCAGCACTGAGGTGGCCACTTCCAAACCCACGAATGCAAGTGCAAGTGGACAAACTTTATCCATGGCTAAAGTTCCTGGAAAAGTTGCCTCCTTGCATCTTTTATGAGGTGGTTTTAAGGAAGAGTCCAAATACCTGCTGTAGGAGTAGTTTCCTCTCCTTTTCCTCCTAATTTACTTTTTGCTAGGTAACATCCACAAATTATTTGGTACAAGTTGGAAAAGGAAGTGATGCTTCGCTGCATGTTGGGCCCTTTTTTTAACTCTGCCTATTCTTAATTTGGTTGCGTTAACATTATGTCTAGTGTCAAAAAAGGAACAGAACCAATTCCGTATGAACAATTTCTTGCTTTATTTGAAAGGGAGGACTGTTAATGATGGTTTTGATCTGACGGCTGTCTTCCTAAGCTTCTTTTGATCATACAGTAGGATTGGTCAAGCAAGCAGGTGGTGGGGCCTTGATGGAGAATAAAGAGCAGCCTTTGTTTACTTCCCTTCATAGATCAGCAGCTCTATTAAATTAGAAGCCTGTAGCTGCATAGGGAAGCCCGCAAGTGCTGCAGACTTGAAATTTGGCTGCGTTACATAGCTATTAAATTAGAACAGGCCGTGAATTACGAGCTTGAGAAGCCAACCCGTAAACCATTTTTAGAACGTTGGATGCAAGCCACATTCCAGAAATGATGCAATATTGATAAAGCTGTAAATATTACATTCTAGTCCATGCGAGTTCCATTACATGTATTAACACATTGATTGCCAGGATCGATTTGCTGACTTGTGAGCTTAAAAATGTTGTGCAATTAATTCTAAGACCTGACATCCCTTTCCCTTTTAATAAAAGTACAGTAGTGTATGTATTTGTGCATTTACAGTGCTACGGATTGGACTTTAACCCTCTAGCGGGTCCTCTCTAGTACACGTTGGCTTTTGGGCTCCATTTGCAGGTTACAGGCTTGAATGGCAGTGAATTTGTTGCAATTGAATAGCATGATTGGAAACGTAACAGTCACGGGCTTGACAGGTCAAAAGATTTGCGGGCGCGCAGTTCAAATTTTCCACGTCTCGTAGCCTTTTCTTGCCCTTACCCCGCAAGTCGTTGGCGGGTTGCTTTAAGGGTTTAATTTAATAGCTGTTAGTCTTGCGGGCTACGTCAGGGACGATGGTTTTACACGTTGAGCTAATTTAATAGGGCTGATAGTCAGCATCTTTAAGGATGCCGATTTGTCTGGAAATTTTATGTTGAGATGTCTATTCCTGAAATGGACGGTTAGGCAGGTTTCTTGTGTTTCTAATCATGTTCATTACTTGGATGATTTCTTGTTTGTGGGCCTTGTGTTCTCTTGGCTGTTGGGGGCTAAATCAAACTTTATCATTGGGTGTGCCCTTGTCAGCTAATAAATTGGAAATTACCATTGATTCCAATATTATGTAATGCAGATTGCTAGAGGATGAAGTGCATTATTTACGCTTAGATCTACCATCTCTATTGTGCCATTTCAAAACTACTTTACATAAATCTCCAACACAGTTTTGGAAAACTAGAGTTTGTATGTTGGGTCATTCCTGTAGGCTGGGTATTTTGCCACAGGATGTCTCTGGATACAGCAGGTGTTACACTCTCTCACCATCACATCATGCTCTCTAGCCTCTTAAAAGATGATATCAGGATCTGGATATTCGTTTTAGAAAAATCCAGAGGCTGGACCTTCATTAGATCTGGTTTTCAAACTAATGGGGAGATTCAACTGTTTACCAATGCTGCTGGATCAGAGGCCTCAGTACGTTCTTTCAAGAACAATGGTATGTAGAGTGTTGGCCTCAGGGTTCCAGCAGAGTTGACCAAGAGGAGTGACGTTGGACCAAAAGCCTATAACCTCAGCTGTAACTCAACTTGAGAATATGCCAGCAGCTGCAGTGGTGTCAACCAAACCACCATCATTGCTGTTTAGAAACAGTCTGTATCAGTGACTTGTACATCTAGTACTGTTGGGGGCAGACCTTTGCAGGGACTGTTTGGAAGGTTTGAGTGAGTGAAAACAGAGCTTTTAAGCACTTGTTAATAAAATGATGTTTAGATAAGCAGACAAACACTTAGGCAGTTTATTGTAATATTAAAAATAGGGAAACTTCCATATCCCTTTAAGAAACGTGGAGGTGTATCTCTTTGGCATGCCATTTTTGAATCCCCTGAGAATGACTGTATGTTCCTCAGGGATATAATTTCCCCTAGATGTCATGTTATTGGGTATTTTTCTGCTTACCCTGCAAGAAGGAATTATGTCAGTATTGCTTTCAGGTGTGGGTAGTGAATAGCATCATGCAGGTTACAGGCTTGAATGGCAGTGAATTTGTTGCAATTGAATAGCATGATTGCAAACGTAACAGTCACAGGCTTGACAGGTCAAAAGATTTGCGGGCGCGCAGTTCAAATTTTCCACGTCTCGTAGCCTTTTCTTGCCCTTACCCCGCAAGTCGTTGGCGGGTTGCTTTACGGGTCTAATTTAATAGCTGTTAGTCTTGCGGGCTACGTCAGGGGCTATGGTTTTACACGTTGAGCTAATTTAATAGGGCTGATAGTCAGCATCTTTAAGGATGCCGATTTGTCTGAAAATTTTATGTTGAGATGTCTATTCCTGAAATGGACGGTTAGGCAGGTTTCTTGTGTTTCTAATCATGTTCATTACTTGGATGATTTCTTGTTTGTGGGCCTTGTGTTCTCTTGGCTGTTGGGGGCTAAATCAAACTTTATCATTGGGTGTGCCCTTGTCAGCTAATAAATTGGAAATTACCATTGATTCCAATATTATGTAATGCAGATTGCTAGAGGATGAAGTGCATTATTTACGCTTAGATCTACCATCTCTATTGTGCCATTTCAAAACTACTTTACATAAATCTCCAACACAGTTTTGGAAAACTAGAGTTTGTATGTTGGGTCATTCCTGTAGGCTGGGTATTTTGCCACAGGATGTCTCTGGATACAGCAGGTGTTACACTCTCTCACCATCACATCATGCTCTACCCAGGTGTGGGTAGTGAATAGCATCATGCATGATAGCATTTCACTAATGGCAGGCATTTTAGCTGCCAGGGGGCTAGGTAAGGGGAGGGATCAGCAACCTGAACCTTGGTCCATTTAAGGTTAGTTGGCAAAAGGATTCCTTTTGATGGTCAATCCATGTGGGGGGCCAGGTAAATGCTGACACCTGGACCTTTATGTTAGTCATGTGATCAGATATGGTTGATCTGTCATGTTGAAAGCTGATTATTATACAAATACAGTGTTTTTTTTATTGTGTGAAGGTAAAAGTAAAAGAGGGACAGGGTTGTTTTACATTGTATCTAACACTGTCATTGTTATGATGTTTATGAAAGTACTATGCTAGATATTACCTCCTTCTTACACATGTAAGTTACAAATGGATTGGCGAGACCCACCGCACAAGCAGTGTCTATATCTAGAAGCTACACCTATGTTAAATTATGACTATGGTGGATTCTCAAAGATTAAGTGCTGTAGACAGAACCCACATTCTAACCAGAATTAGAATTTAGTGGTAAAGTATAGATTTTCAAAAAATGTTGGGAAGAAGAAAGAGTGTATTTCATAAATGACCTCAGATGGAATGTATTTTGGATCCTCCAAGTGCCACAAAAGTATATGTAAAATACCATCATATAGAGGTACCCTGGTTAGGATTCAGAAGTATTTACAGCATTAATACATTTAGAAAAAAATAACTTCCTTAGTTCAAACCTGATCCATTAGATAACAAATTAGATCAGCCAACATCAAATTAAAATCAAAAAAATATTTTATTAAATTTTAATAAAATAAATAAACTTGCAATATCACATATATAGTTGTGAGCATTGCGGGTTGTTGCTAATGCTTGCGGGCTTGCTCGCCAAGGGCTGCAGTTGCAGGCAAGGAGCGCCAAAAACAAGGAGTAGTGATATAAGCGACAAAAAAAATGGCGGCTTAAAAAAAAATGAAAACTAGGCTACATGACCCATAACCACGTAAACACCAACAGGCACATAAGACTTTTACCCAGGAACATACGAGGTACAAAATACACTATTAGGAAGGACGGAAAATGCTTGAGAGCCGCGTAACACATACACAACACTAACTTGCAACTAATAGTTTACAAGTGGATTTACCTTACAAGTAAAGGCTGATAACCTGCAGAGTGCACTAATTGTGCACAGGTGAGAGGGGTGTGGCTTGACTGTTAAACTAGAGAAAAAGGTTTGTGAGCTGGTTTGGGGCCTGTTTACAAGTGGATTTACCTAACAAGTAAAGGCTGATAAATTGCAGAGTGCACAAATTGTGCCCAGGTGAGAAGGCAGAAGTTAATATAAACAGGAGAAGGGGAACTTGTGAGCTTGCGAACATTTTCAGTATCAAGTGCAATTCTAGTAAAAGCCTAGGAGTTTAAATAAAAGGAGGGACTTCAAAGAAAAGGGAGGGCAGATTTATAGTGCTAAGGAGGAAAACTTTATATGAATATATTATTTTATATTCTTTATTTTTTCCACTGAAATTTTGTAGACAATAATAATAATTATGAGTCAGTCCAGTGGCAACCTTATTCAGTGTACAACCTGTCATATGTATGCAATACTGGAACAGATGATCCAGGGTCCATACCTCTGTGAGAGGTATGAGCATGTTGCCTCTCTGGAAGCTCAAATTGGAGATCTGGAGAGGAGAATTGCAGCACTTAGTGATATTGCTCCACTGGAAATGGGGTTGGTGCTCACTGAGCACAGTTTAGCTGGGCCTAGCATGGAGGGTGGAGCTGGGGCTAGTGAGGATGTCCAGAGAGGCAGCTGGGTTACAGTTACAAGGGGAAGCAGGGGGAACAGAAGGAGGCAGGCCAGTTCTGAGTTGGCAAACACCAACAGATTTGCTGGATTGAGTGAAACTGTTGGGGATGTCCATTCAGGAATGGCAATGCCAGATAGAGCTGTTCCCTCTAACAGCTGGGCGAACAGCTCTACTGGAGGAGAGAGAGGGCAGAATAGGCAGAACAACAGACAGGTTTTGGTTGTAGGGGACTCTATTATTAGGAAGGTAGACAGGGTGATTTGTCACCCAGATCCCAGCAATCGAACAGTTTGCTGTCTCCCGGGTGCTCGGGTTCGTCATGTTGTGGATTGGGTAGACAAATTATTGGGAGGGGCTGGAAATGAACCCGCGGTCTTGGTACATATTGGTACCAATGACAAAGTTAGTGGAAGTTGGAGTGTCCTAAAGAATGATTTTAGAGAACTAGGTAATAAGCTGAAGGCAAGATCTCCAAGGTAGTATTTTCTGAGATACTACCAGTGCCACGTGCTAGCCCAGGGAAGCAGAAGGAGATTAGGGAGGTTAATGCGTGGCTAAAGATGTGGTGCACTAAGGAGGGGTTTGGCTTTTTAGAGCACTGGGCTGACTTCTCACTTCGGTACAATCTCTACAGTAGGGATGGCTTGCACCTTAATGATGAGGGAGCTTTTGTACTAAGGGATAGGATGGTAGAAAGGCTGGAGGAGTTTTTAAACTAGTAGGTGGGGGGGAGGGACTAGATATAAGTAATGGGGTAGAAAGTGTAGAGGGTATAAGGGATGAATTAACAACTCATAGGGGAGGAGATGGGGGGAGGGGGAGTATAGTCAATAGGGAGGTAGTACTAAGTAATTCAAGTACAGTGGCAGGCACTTCAGAACTACAGACTCATAACATAAGGTGTATGCTTGCTAATGCCAGAAGCTTGCTAGGAAAAAGGGGAGAGTTAGAATTATTAGCAATTAATAAAAAATGGGATTTAATAGGCTTTGCCGAAACGTGGTGGGATGAATCTCATGACTGGACTGTTAATCTGGATGGTTATAACCTATTTAGGAAAGATAGAGACAATGGTAAACGAGGAGGAGGGATTTGTCTGTATTTTAAGCCTGAATTTAAGGCTATAGTCAGAGAAGATATTTATGGTGGACCTAGTGATAAAGTTGAATGTTTGTGGGTAGAGTTAAATAGCGGAGCAGCAAATTCCAAAAGAATATTAGCAGGAGTATGCTATAAACTCCAAAATATAGCTGAATGTGAGGAAATACAATTGTTGTTACAGATTGAAAATGCAGCTAAGCAAGGGCAAGTTCTAATAATGGGAGATTTGAATTACCCTGAAATAAACTGGATAAATGAGACCAGCAGTTCATCTAATTATCATTATCTGGCCCAGGTTATACAAGAGCCTACTAGAAATGAAGCTATTTTAGATTTACTCATCACAAATAATATTGATATAGTATCAAATGTTGAAATAGGGCAACCTTTGGGAAACAGTGATCACAACACAGTCTCATTTGAGATTGAATTTAAAAAAAAACATTTTAAGGGGCCAACAAAAACTCTTAATTTTGAAAGGTCAGATTTTAACGGTCTAAGGGCATCAATACAAAGTATAGACTGGGACAGAGAACTGATAGGTAAAAACACTGAACATAAATGGACAACATTTAAATCCTTACTAAATATACATACACATCGGCATATACAGTGTGGGAATAAAAGTAAAAGTAGTAAATCACAACCCATGTGGCTTAACAATGATTTAAAGATCAAGATATGGAGTAAAAAACAGGCATTTAAATTATACAAACAAGAGGGGACAGAGACTGCTTTACGGGAATACAAGGAAATCAACAAGGCTTGCAAAAGCGCGATTAGACTGGCTAAAATAGAAAATGAAAAATGTATTGCAAAAGAGAGTAAGACTAACCCTAAAATATTTTTTTAAGTATATTAATGGGAAAAAGGCGAGGAAGGAAGCTATAGGAACATTAGAACGTGAAACAGGCTGTCTGAAAATTAGTGATCAGGAAAAGGCAGATGAGCTAAATAGGTTCTTTTCTTCGGTATACACAAGGGAGGTACAAGTGGTTGGGACACTGCAACATAACGGGGCTACACTACCTTTGCCAAATAACTGGTTAACACAGGAAGTAATCCAAAAGAGGTTGGAAAAAATAAATGTTAATAAAGCCCCTTGTCCTGATGGAATACATCCAAGGGTACTAAGGGAACTGGGTTCTGTAATAGCCAAACCATAATATTTAATTTTTCAAGATTCACTCAACACAGGATCTCTACCAGATGACTGGAGAAAAGCTGATGTGATACCTATATTTAAAAAGGGAGCAAGAGCAAATCCGGGGAATTATAGACCAGTGAGCCTCACTTCTGTAGTGGGGAAGCTTTTAGAAGGGTTAATAAGGGATAATATATAAGAATATGTCTATTTGAACAGGATTATAAGTAGGAGTCAACATGGATTTATGAGGGATAGGTCATGTCAAACAAATCTAATTAGTTTCTATGAAGAGGTTAGTAGGAACCTGGATCAAGGCAACTCAGTGGATGTAGTCTTTTTGGATTTTGCAAAGGCTTTTGATACAGTGCCACATGGGAGACTATTGTGCAAACTAAGAGATACAATATCTGCTCATGGATTGAGAGCTGGCTAAAAGACAGGAAGCAAAGGGTTGTTGTAAAGGGAACATACTCTGATTGGACTAATGTGGTAAGTGGGGTTCCTCAGGGTTCAGTATTAGGTCCTCTCCTTTTTAACATATTTATTAATGACTTAGAGGTAGGATTGGAGTGTGGGGTCTCCATTTTCGCTGATGACACAAAGTTGTGCAAGGTAATTAAATCAGATAATGATGTGCTTTCCTTCCAAGGGGATTTACATAAAATTGAGGAATGGGCATCAAAATGGCAGATGAGATTTAATACGAATAAATGTAAGGTTATGCATCTGGGAAGGAAAAATAGCCATGCAATTTATAATCTTAATGGAGCAAATCTAGGTGTATCAGATATTGAAAGGGATTTGGGAGTGCTTGTGGACAACCACCTAGGTAACAGTGCTCAAAGCCAAGTAGTAGCTGCAAAGGCAAATAAAATATTAGCATGTATTAAGAAGGGTATAGAAGCCAGGGAAGCAAATATAATTCTGCCACTATACAAATCTCTAGTACGCCCTCATTTGGAATATGGAGTACAATTTCATAAAAAGGACATTTTAGAGCTGGAAAAGGTACAGAGAAGGGCAACAAAACTAATAAGGGAGGGGCTAAGTTATGAAGAAAGACTAACCAAATGAAACTTATTTTCTCTAGAAAAAAGGCGTCTAAGAGGGAGATATGA
This sequence comes from Discoglossus pictus, assembly GCA_027410445.1. Taxonomy (NCBI): domain Eukaryota; kingdom Metazoa; phylum Chordata; class Amphibia; order Anura; family Alytidae; genus Discoglossus; species Discoglossus pictus. Next base: position 154,149,519 of record CM050165.1, read on the forward strand.
TTACCTCCAGGGTCAGTATACATCCAGGGTCAGTATAAAGATTTGTCAAGGGAGTTTTTTGTGCCAAGAGGTTTTCAACTGACAAGAGGACATCCCTTGAGGTTAGAAGTAAAAAGATTCCACCTCAAAGAAAGAAAAGGGTTCTTCACAGTAAGGGTGGTTAATCTGTGGAATTCTCTACCAGAGGAGGTGGTGACAGCGGATTCGATAGATAACTTTAAAAGGGGAGTAGATTTATTTCTAATTAAAAAGGGAATTCAGGGTTATCATGGATAATTAGATAGACAGTATTGATCCAAATTTTTTTACATTTCCCTTTGAGACAATTGAGACAAAGGCTTTCCTCCGGCGTATGCTGCCGCAAGGGATAACAAGTCCCCGGCCGGAAGGGAATAGAATAGGCAAATAGCTTGCGGACGTTCCTTGCGGCCCCGCATCTTCTACGGCCGATAATAGAATGAGGCCCTATGTAACTATGTAACTATGTAATAACATTGCCATTCTAAAATGCTGCTTTACCCAAATAAACAAACGGTTTGGCCTCACGCACGCAGCCTATTTATACTGCACATTCGCCACATTGACAACAGTCCAAATGTACACTGTATGCTGCAGGAAAATCAAAACAGATTGTTAGCTCTTCAGGATATTGATTGCTGGATATATTAATTAGAAATAGGTAAAGTATATTAATTTATTATTTAATTCATTAGTTAATTATTATAAAAAAATATATATATAAAAAAAAAAAAATAGCAGAGGAGAGGCTCGCAATGAGCGACGAAGGCACTCATTGCGAGCCATGCGATGAGCGCCTAAGGCGCTCAGTGCGGAACTCACAATCAGCGCATAGGGTACTCAGAGGAGCTAGCTATTCTAAATACAAATAGCTATCACAGTTTTGCGAGTTTGAGAATGTTGTGCTATTGATTTGAATACCTTTCATCACTTTCCTAATAATTAAAAATACAGTAGTGTGTTTATATTTGCTATGGACAGGTGTTTAACCCCCTTGCGGGTCCTCTCTAGTACCCGTAGGATTTTTGGCTACATTTGCCATTTACAGTTGTGAAAACAGTTGCAGGCATGAAGACTTGTAGCAATTTGCGATTGTAACATTTACAGGATTAAAAGATCAAGGGTTTAACTGGTTCAGAGTTCAGATTTTCCGCCTGTAACCGGCAGATCGTTTGTGGGTAGCTAATAGAGGCCAATTCTGGAACTGAGATTTGGCGAATTTAATAGGGCGATTAGTCTACATGGATTCATCACATTGATAATTTACCTAATTAAAGAAACAAAAGGATATATTATTAATTCCTATATGTGATAATAGATATAATGGAATAGCCATGGTTAATATTATCTGTGAGCTGGATTAATGAATTTCTGCACTTTATAGGCAAAAAGCAGCTTATATGTACACAGTACATATCATAAAATGTTTTATTTTTATTATCTAAAAATCCTTCTAATGATTGTGTTGACACCCCCAGGGGTGTTTACACAAGTTCCTGATTCCCACCCAATCAGCATGCAGCATCCGGGGAGCAATATTAACCCGCAATGTATCTGCTCTTGCATGCTCAGACAATAGTAGAGCAGTGTTCTCAGCCTCCCAGTCACTGCTGGCATATGACTCATCCCTGCTTCCTGTACATGCTGTGTGCTGTTGCCATAACAACTAACATAGTGCTATTTCTCAAATCTTTCATCTAACCGTATTGGCCAAAACAAATTATGGAGGGGGGTGTTAACCTTAATTTTAAACTGTCAAAAATTACAATAGATTTACAATAGGTACATTTTTAAATGTTTATTTTGGTATTTTTCATGCAAACATTTTTTATATAGTATTAATTCTCCTCTATCAGATGCATTCGTAATCCAGGAAACTTTAATATACATTTACAATGTCTTTACACTTTGCATACATGTATTAAAACAATCTATCGGTAAATAGTTATGATAATCCTTATTATCAACATCTTCACGTTATCTAACGGCTGTATTTATCACATTATCAGCCTAAGTAGCGTTATATTTGTCCAATATTCGGTGTCATCTTTATTAATTATATAACGGTATGTACTTTTATAACTTCTCTACATATAATTATACATGTATCCTCATTATCTATTCATATTTACAATCTATTGGAACTGGATAAGGAAAACAAAAAACATATGATTGTATTAACGTTGATCATAAGAATAGAGAACAAGCAAAAGTCCAACTCGAGCTATTTTAGAACTGAATAAGATGTGGATGTTTTTCCTGCCCTGCTGCATTTTAACCCGCAAGTCGTTTGCGGCCTTCGTTAGGGGCCTAATTTAGTAGCAAATATCTCAAGATCTACAATACAGGCTACATTTTAACACTTAGCCCTAATTTAATGTGGCTGAATATTATTAGTTTCAATTGGTTTTACACTGCAAACAATACAGCAAATGCCCCAGAGAAATTACTAGAAAATTACCCATTATAAAGTGATATTAGTTTATACTTGTCGGGCATAGTAGAAAGACTGATTGATGGATAAAAATGGTAAAATAGCTCTCTCCTGCCAAGTTTGCTTATCCTATTTAAATCACATATTTAAAGATATTTTCATGTAATGTCATTCAAGCACTGTTACTTTCCATATGGTGGAAAATATACAATGTCTATACATGTCTGTTTGACTTGGTCTTGTTGGTGCTTGAGCCATTCTTTGATTTGAGGAACAGCACTAATTCTAATTAGTTTATTTTATTTCTTTATTAGTTTTGAAGTGGGTTATCATTTGTGCAGGTCCTTACACACATGCACAATGCTGGGAAACATATCTCATGATTAACAATGTGACTTTGGGAGTGCACTTTTGTGGAGTCCCTGCCCAGGAAGCACATCATGCTGTGCTAGATGGGGCAGAAAGCCCGCCATGAACACTAAGCGTTCTCAGAGCAGCAATGCTGGGAGATTCTGTGTGAGAAGTTTCAGACCCAGAGTGGTGATGTGCAGCAGATAAGTGGTGGAGCTGATTTGGATGCAGGAAGTGGAGGTGGGAAAGCTGGCTGGTAGCACACTTTCCAAACAGTGGACATAGTCTACAGAGCAGCACTGTAACATTATCTGGCAGATTCTGAAGGGGAAAGTGGCTGCAAATGCCTAGCCAGAGAGGCTGACTGGAGAACTGTGAGTGGTCTCTGGATACAGATTAATGCAAAAGGGAGATGGTGCATACGCAGGTTGTGAGTAACAAACAGCCCACAGTAATTTATATTCCTAAAAAGAGATGTTATGATTTATACTGAGGAAAGCTTGTCAATTACATATTTTTCTGGCTAAACGCCAAATTGTCCATATTAAGATACCTGAAAATGGAGGATTGTAAAGGACATTTAAGCTTTTTATTCACACTGCTGATTTGCACCTGATATGCACCTTACTGAGGTAACTTGTTTCAGTAACCTTCTTTCCTGACATTTTAGCTCTATAAGAGCATTTTATGAAGCTGGGTCTGAGTCTGAATCGTTTGGATTGTAAAGGACATTTAAGCTATGTACTCATACTGCTGATTTGCACCTGATATGAACCTTTTTGAGGTAACTTGTTTCAGCAACCTTCTTTCCTGACCCATTAGCTCTATAAGAGCATTTTATGAAGTTGGGCCTGAGTTTGAATCGTTTGGATTGTAAAGGACATTTAAGCTATGTATTCATACTGCTGATTTGCACCTGATATGCACCTTTCTGTGGTAACCTGTTTCAGCAACCTTCTTTCCTGACACATTAGCTCTATAAGAGCATTTTATGAAGTCTGGTCTGAGTTTGAATCTTTTGGATTGCAAAGGAAATAAAAAAAAAAAAATACTCATACTGCTGATTTGCACCTGATATGCACCTTTTTGAGGGAATTATCAGGCAATATGAAGGATAAAGATTCCAACGCCACTAAACCCAAATCTAAAATTAAGAAAAATACTGGGAATGCTCCAAAAGCACCACCGGCAACTTTTTTCTCCCCAAAGGGGAATTTAGGAGCTATGAGTTCCCCACAAAGAGAATTCCCTACACATATTTACTCATCAATGGGATTAGATCAAACAAAACTGTCTACAAATGATGAATCAGTTGAATCAGCTGATACAAAGGAAGATGAAGTTCTAACCATTTCTATTATGAAAAAACTACTTAATGAATTCCAATCTACTTTAAGATCTGACCTTTTACAGGAAATGCAACTAAATAAATCAGCGATTAATAGCTTGTTGGATAGACTGGAGGAATTAGAAAAAACTCACGAAATTTTAATTAAAGAATTTCAAAAAGTAGTTAATTATTCAGCAGATCTGGAATGTAAAATGGAACGTATGGAAATTAAAGCTACACAACAAGAGGACTTTTCCAGACGGAATAATTTGAGATTAAGAGGCATCCCGGAAACCCTCAATTTTGATGAACTTAAGGCTTTTGTAACTGCATTTTTTTCTCATCTAGCAAAGCCCATTAAACCCTGGATCAATATGATAGACCGGATCCATCGGATCCCGTTACCTAAAGACCTTATGGGTGCTAATACTAAAGATTATAGTTAGATTACACTTCTTTGAATATAAAGAAGCAGTGTTAAAAGCATCATGGGTGAAAACTAAATTTGATCCTCCGTTTGAAAATCTGATTATTTTTACAGATCTTTCTGGAGAGACTTTAACAAAACGTAGAAAGTTTCAAGAAATTACTAAAGTTTTACGTAAGGAAAATATTTCACATAAATGGGCTTTTCCTACTTAATTGATCATTTTTAAAGATAATCAGAAAAAAATTGCTATTTCGGTGGGAGAGGGGGAAACTATGTTGAGGGAATGGAACATACCCTTTGTGGAATCTGTTAAGGAAACTGTTGCAAATTTGCAAAATCTTCAACTTTTAGAGTGGAGAAGGAAATAGGGAGGGGTGGGGGGAACATGGTGGTGGAGGGGGGGGGGGGTGGAGGGGGGGGGGGGGTGGAGGGAGGCTTGGAAGGGAGGAAAGGAATTAAACACTATGGCCCTCATTCAATTGCAATTTGCACAATTGAATAGGGCCCTAAATAACCACATTACATATATTTTTTAAAGAAGTTTTTTGTTAGCAAGCATCTATCCAAAATAAAGGTTTTCACTAACTAAAAAATTCTTTAAAAAATATATGTTATGTGCTTATTTAGGGTCTAATTCAATTGGGCAAATTGCAATTGAATGAGGCCCTATGTTTGGTTAGTAAGAAGACACTTAACAAATGTTATTATTGAGCATTCATTCACTTACAAAGGAGAGGAGGAGAGCAAAATAATGGGGTAGCCGATGGGAATGTAGGTAAAAAAAGTAAGGTAATAGAGAAAATAAGATATTGTTAGTAAAGGAAGATGCACATTTACACTATAAATAACACTATAAATTCACAGAAAAATCACGGATTGATAATAGAAAAGTTGGATACTTTTTGTTCCAGCTTACAAATAGTAGGAATTAGATAAAGAAGTTATAGAAGGGAGGGTAGAAGGAAGAATAAGAAGCATAAAATATGTCCGTCCTTCCATCCTCCATTCCTCTCTTCCCTTGTGGCTCCCAATGTTTTTCCCTTTCCTTTTCCACTACTTGTTAAAGGGGCTCCTTCTCTGCTTTCTCCTGATAATATATACAGAAGAGAACAAATGGTGTTCTGGGACGGGCTACCATGGTGGGGCTGTTAGACGTACATTGGTCTAGCCAAATTAACCATTAGACTTATAGTCATCTGTCTTTTGGTAGGGTACATCATGTCTCGGTTTTGTATGAAAATATGTATGTTTTTATGTGGAATAGTTGTAAAACTTTTAATGTTCAGGTATTCAATTCTAAGGTTATGTCGAATTCTGGGTGGTATAGAACGGTATCTTTTTTTTGAGTGGTACCCTTTGGTTTTTTGGATGGGATTTAAGATAGTCTCACAGAATGTACAAGGATGGAACTCTGTATTTAAGAGGCGAGTATTAATAGGTCAATTTCGGAAAATTAAAGCTGATGTTGTTTGTGTACAGGAAACGCATTGGCAAATAGATAAAATCCCTTTCTGAAATGATAGGTTTTTTACTATTAAGGTCGATTCAACATATAAAAAGAAGTCGCGTGGAGTATCGATCTTGTTTAATAATAATGTTAACATTAGTGAGCAATATAGAGAAGTAGACTTGGAAGGGAGATTTGTTATATGGGCCGGAAAAATCAACCATCTAAACTACACTATAGTAAATATTTATGCACCCAATGAGACAAAATGGGTTCTTAAACAAATTACTTAAACGGGTTAAAAATATTAAAGTAGGCAAACTAATTGTTTGCAGAGATTTTAATATGGTACTGAATGTATCTTTAGATAGGAAAAGTAATAATCATGAATATTTACATGGGCATACAAAAAGGAAAGCTAATCTGTTCTATGAATCCTTAGTGAGATTTGAGTTATATGATGTTTGGCGGTTAAGATATGGTAATGTAAGAGACTATACGTTTTATTCTCACCACCATAAGTCTTATTCTAGAATAGACTACTTTTTGGTTGACTCGGAAACCTTGGCAGTTACAGACTCTACCAAGATTAATATAATAAAATGGTCAGATCATGCTATGATGGAACTCCAGATTAAGGATCATTTGACTCAAAAAAAGTATTCTAGAAATAGAATGGATATTTCATTATATAATAATATAGATAAACAAATATTATTACGGGAAGAAATAGAAAACTTTTTCCAAGTTAATGAGAATTCAGTTCCTGAGCCCTCAACGATTTGGAATGCCCATAAAGCATATATAAGAGGAATGTTACTCTCATGGGGTGCACATAGAAGGAAACAGAGTGGTCTATCACTCAGCGCAATTAGCAATCCTTGAAAGACAAAATAAATTATACCCTTCAGCTGATAAGAGTATAGAGATTAGAAAAGTAAAAAACGGAATAAATAAAATTGTCCAAAAAAATATTGATAACAGCCTGTGGAAACTTCAACAGAGAAAATATTTTTTGGATAATAAAGTTGGCAAACTCTTAGCTCGGAAATTAAAAAATAATAAACCAATTAATAGAATAGATGAATTAATAATTGAAAATAAAAAGGACTTAATTACATTAACAAATCCTAGTGATATTGAAAAGGCCTTTTTTGACTTTTATGAAAATCTTTACAATTTAGAAAGTAACGATGCAGTTATAAAACCAAAAACAGAAGATATTATTACATTTTTGGATAGACTTTCGCTTCCCAAAATCACTAAGGAGGATCTAGATTATCTAAACAGTGAAATAAAAACATTAGAAATTGAAGAAGTAATTGATAACTTATAGTTAAATTCAGCCCCTGGTCCAGATGGCTTTGTAAATTATTATTACAAAACCTTTAAAACTGTACTTATGAAACATCTAGCTGAAGTGTTCAATTAAATTAAAAGAAAGGGGAGTGCACCCAAAGAAATGTTAGAGGCAGTTATAATTAATATTCCAAAGCAAAAAAAAGATTTAAGGTGGTGTAAGAATTATAGACTGATATCTTTAATGAACACGGATATAAAATTATATGCAAACATTTTAGCTAAAAGATTGAGCTTGTGCCTTGGTAAATTAATAAATATGGATCAATCAAATTTTTTACAAGATAGACAGGGAGCCGATAGTACAAGGAGATTAATTGACGTAGTTTCTTTTTGTAAAGATAATCATAAACCTTTGATAGTTATCACATTAGATGCTAAAAGGCCTTTGACAGGTTAAACTGAGATTTTATGAATCAAGTATTACTAAAATTTGGTTTTGAAGATTTTGGAGTGAAATCTATAGGGGCTTTATATTCAAACCCCACTGCCTGTGTTGTAGGAAATGGCCTAAAAACAAACACTTTCTCTATTACCAATGGGACCTGTCATGGTTGTTCACTATCTCCTTTAATTTTTGTTTTAATGATGGAACCTTTGGCAGAAGCCATTAGAATGAATAAGAAAATTCATGGAATTAGAATTGGTGATTCTGAGCATAAAATTATGCTTTATGCTGATGATGTGATATTAACTATAGCCGAACCTAGAAAGTCTTTACTTCAGATTCAGGATTTAATAAACAAATTTGGTTTAATTTCTTACTATAAAATAAATTGGTCAAAGACAGAGGTATAAACGATAAATATAGACGAAGATGAAATAACTTCTCTGAAAAATATTTGGGAAATTGATTGGGAGTTAAATAAAATCAATTATTTAGGAAAAGAATTTTATGAAAAATTGGAAAATCTAACTAAAATTAATTTCTTGAAATTATATGACAAAATTAAAAACCAACTAATAAATTGGAAATCAAATAGATTATCCTGGTTCGGTAGAATAGCAGCCGTAAAAATGTTCATATTACCGCAAATAAATTATTTATTTAGATGTTTGCCTTTATCCGTTCCTGAAACTATAATTAAAAAATACCAAACCTTAATCGATTCATTTATATATAATGGGAAAAAATCTAGAATTAATTCAAGGATTGTTAGGAAGAGCTTTATAAAAGGAGGCATTGCGTCCCCTTGTGTTGAAGAATATTGTCTTCGTAATTGGAGTAATTGGAATATACAGACATTGGGAGATCTGTTCGATAAAGGTGAAATTAAGTCTTTTTCCAAATTATGTGCTGATTTTAGTTTTCCATTGTCTAAATAGTTGGAATATGAGAGAGTTAAAAAAGTTATTTTAAATTCGAAATATTTAATTACCTCAAAGAGATCCTTAACCAATTTTGAAAAGTTAGTACTTTATAATGACAGAAAACATATAATTTCAAAATGCTATGAAATATTAAGAAAACAGGATAAGATGGAAAAATCTCCAGGTATGCTTAAGTGGGAAAAAGAATGTAATAACTTAATTAACCTGGAAAATTGGTCAAGAGCGTTTGCGTTCTCACAGAAAATTATTAAATATCAAGCATATAGAGAAGTCAATTTTTAAAGTGATACAGAGGTGGTACTTTGTCCCAGTAAAGATAGCAATTATTAACAATAATCCTAATAAGGGTCTTTGTTGGAGGCTTTGTAATCAGCAGGGGACGCAAAAACATATTTGGTGGGACTGTGACCCCATTAAGAAACTTTGGAGTTTGGTTTTTGAATATATTTCTAAAATTTGCGGTAAAATCATTAAGCCGACATGTGAAATTGCTATTCTTCACATCATAGGCTTAAGATGGAAGAACAAGCTTTAATTATACAGGTAGTCTCAGTAGTCAAATGGCTTATTGCCAAACGCTGGAAATCAGAACTTATTCCTTCACTGAATGAAGTATTAACAATTCTGAAAAAGAACAGAGGGCATTGTTTTATCCAGGTTTAACAGTTTTAACAGTTTTTTCTTTAGTTTTTGTATGACTGTAATATATCTTGTATTTGTATATTTGTGTTTCGTATAATTATGTAATGTCTGTTTGTTATTTGTAGAAACTGAAGAAAAAAAAAAATGATTAACAATGTGTCTTATATTTCAGTTATACTATTGCAGTAGCTGAAGCAATGAAATGAAAGCTAATAAATATTTCCTTCTTGCTGTGTTCGGCTGGCAAAATATATCATTATTTTGCAAGTAAATACCTCCATCTTGTGGCTAAAATGTATTGTTGCACTAAATACATAAACTGCATGTCTCACTATATTGGGAATTTCAATATACAGTAGAATCCCGGTTATCCGGCACTCAACTAACCGGGACTCTCAAGCAACCAGCACTGACATCAATTCCCGCTAAACCAGCATAACCGGCACTATCCGGCAGTTCGAGACTGCAAAAAAAAAAAAGGGTTGTTTAGACCCTTAAATTCGGGAACTCCCGATTAACTGGCAACTACAGTTATCCGGCAATAGGGAGTCCCCGTGGGTGCCGGATAACAGGGGTTTTACTGTACGTATTTGATGAACACAAGATACGATTTTGGAACTCAGAAACTGGTAAAAAGGTCACTGTGGTCAAATGTTTTCTATATGGTGTTTTCAAAAAAACAGCTTGTCCTTAGGTACATTGTTTTATTAAGCAAATTGAAAAAATATAAATATTTAAACACAATCTTTACATTTTTAAGCTTTATATACAATAATATTTTTAGAACAGGGCTAAAGATTTTTCTCAGCTGATTCCGATGGTTACCTTCTCAGGGGGTGTGTAAGTAACCGTCTATTGAGGAGCTATAACAGTTACCATATTTTTCTGAAAGCTAAAAGGTTATGTTCTGGTAACCAGAATTTGAACTACAGCATAAACCGCAAAGTTAAACAAGAATCAAACATTCACAGTGATTATTTTGTATGATCATAAATGCAACGAACTTTACCAAACAAGACATGAAAGTTTGAAAATGGACAATGATAAAAACATTACAAATATCTATTTTTTGCAGTATGTAGTAGAATATTTAACCATTCACAGTCTGCTGTTTAATTCAGCTTAATAACTGTTCTGTTGCTTGCAGTGACAGAGATGACATAAAGTGGAAATATATGTTTTGTAAGCTATTTAACTGGGTGTCACTATCTCACACTCTCAGTTCTTTAAGCTCCCTAGAACATTGCCAAGAAAGCCATGCAGGAAGAAAAGTGGAAGCAGTTGTTGTTTTGTGTGTAGTTGCGACTACACCTCCCAGCATGCATTTTAAGTGCAAAATCATTCCGCCCCCTGCAGGGCATCACCCCAGGCACTTGACTAATCTGCTTTTTTTTTATCCGGGCCTGCACACCAGCCTAGCAGTTTTGTCCTGTTTGGATCAATGTATGGTAGATATTAGGAATATAAACTCTATCCAAACCTAACAAACCTATATCTGATTGGTTAGTTTGACAATTAATCACTTCACTTATTTGTTAGCTTGAATAAATATTATTCCTAGATAGGTTGTAAATCACATGGTACAACGCAAACTAATAAAAATCCCAGACCAAACTGCCCCCTTTATTTCATATCACTCATGTCATGACCTGCTTCTTCAATGTGGTTTGCAAAGAACCTAGTTCAAACCTACCCCAGCACGACCGTGTAGTTCATATCACCTCTGGCACAAAAGATGGCTTCAGGATAGAGGCAATGACCAGGAATATGTGCAGATAATAATGCAGACAAGATATCAGTGGTCCCAGAACAGGACCACTCCCCACTCAGGATGCAGACACACGGTAAATAAAAAACTAGCAACATATATACAGTGTTCTGGCCACAGGCTGGCCAATCACAGGAAGCAGGTCTACATAATCCACCTCCATCTGTAACTCCTGTTGGATCAAAGGCCAAAGCTAGCTGCCTGAGAGCTTGTCTCCAGTCTCAGCATTTGACATCAGACAAACACAGCTGTCTTTTCTCTGTCCCCAAGCCACAATCTGGATCCCCATATACAATGTCCCAAAGTGCCTCTTCAGGCCCCAATGAAAAACAGGGCCCCCATGAGGTATCCCAACAGGTCCCACCCAAACAGCATATTGCTCTTCCAGGGCGACCTCCTCACATACCAGTTCTTCCAGCCATTCCATTAGCTTGTGACCTGGCCATAGTCCCAGGAACACCATCCATTTGTTTAGAAGGCCCAATCCTTGATAGTCCTTTCCAGTCACCACACACATATCTGTCTCTACTGGGGATAAGTTCCATCTGCCTTGCATCCTTGGTTGCTATAGAAACTCTTGAGATAAGCTCACCAGCTACTTAAGCTACATGACAAGTGTTTGCTTAAGACTCCTGAAGAGCAGATATCTGACTTGTTGTTTATCGTGAGGCAATATTCTGCAGTTACACTTATGCGCAGAGCATTTTACCTTAGTTCTTCATATATTCTCCTGTTCAATATCAAATTTTACCTCTATAACATATTATAACTAGGATACAAAATAACAATGTACAGGCAGCATACAGTATCTCACAAAAGTGAGTACACCCCTCACATTTTTGTAAATATTTTATTATATCTTTTCATGTAACAACACTGAAGAAATGAGACTCTGGGCCAAATTAGCAATTTGCCCTCCCCGGTGTCATGTGACTCGTTAGTGTTACAAGGTCTCAGGTGTGAATGGGGAGCAGGTATGTTACATTTGGTGTTATCGCTCTCACACTCTCTCATACTTGTCACTGGAAGTTCAACCTGGCACCTCATGGGAAAGAACCTTCTGAGGATCTGAAAAAAATCATTGCTGCTCTACATAAAGATGGCCTAGGCTATAAGAAGATTGCCAAGACCCTGAAACTGAGCTGTAGCATGGTGGGCAAGACCATACAGTGGTTTCACAGGACAGGCTCCACTCAGAACAGGCCTCGCCATGGTTGACCAAAGAAGTTGAGTGCACATGCTCAGCGTCATAGAACCATTTTAGTAATGGACCTTCTCTCAAAAAGTGCCAATATTTATTTAAAATGTGTTTTATTTATATCTAGAATTGTATTGAGCATTAAAAGAAACATGCTGTTTTAGTAAGTTGTCTCCCTCCTTTTTTAATTGTTTTTGTACTAATATTGTTTCTTATTCAGCTCTTCTCAGAGTCTCCCATTTCTCTAATAAATTTAATTTTGTTGTTCTCCATCTGTGGGGAACTATAGTTCTTTTTTTTCTTTTTTTATTGTACATGTTTTATATCAGATACAAAATCCTTTATACATCAATTACTTTGATGGACATAGTAGATATCATATATTATAAATACAGTAAGTAATATTATTTACATTACCATGAAAACACATACATTCCAAAACATAACACACTAAGTGCAGTTAGCACACTGTTCTATTTTTACTCATATATTGATCCCATATATTCCATTTACCCAGAACTTTATTACTCATTTTATTTTCGGATGTTTGAAAATCTCTTTCCAATTGTCTATTTCTATCTATCACAATTACAATTTCATTCCATGTGGGAATTTTATAATTTTCAAATTTTTTGTAATCATCCATTTAATTGCTAATAAAATTTGAATTATCAAACATTTAACTGAATATTTTATTTCTTTTGGGAATATATGCAACAATATTAACTGAGGAGACATATCGATTTGGGATCCAGTTATACTTGAAATATGTTTTATACTCAAAGACCATAACTTTTGTATTTTAGGACATGTCCATTATATGGGAGTGTGTCCCTTCCGACCCACAATCTCTCCAACATCTATCTGATTGGTTACCCGGAAATATTTTTGCTATTATAGCAGGGATCCTATACTACCTTTGAATTAGTTTAAATTGTATTTCTAAATACGTTGAGCATTTTACGATTTATGTGTTAATTCCCATGCCTGGAACAGTTCAAATATTTTACATACTTCTTCTAAGTCCTCTTCTAGAGGTTTTCTCTTTCTGGGATTTATTTCTTATTAATTTGTAGCATTGGGATACTGAGAATTTGACCTCTTATCGAGCACTCAAATCTTAAATTTTTGTCCATTCTTGGTCTCCTTTCATGCTATATTTAAATTTCATAATTTTGCTTATCAAGGTATTATATTATTTATAACAAATTCTATTTCTTATTTAATCTAATCCATCCCTTAATTCCTGAATTAATCACATTAATGGTGTTTGTTGTCTTGAGTTCATCTTCTGTGTACCATAATATGTATTTCAAATTTAATTTGGGCGATATGATATAGCTTGGTAGATCATAAATGGCCACATTAATATCTGTGACAGTCTAATTGCGTCATAGTAGTCCATTATGTTTATGGTGGCTAGGCCTCCCCTAGAAAGATCTCTTTTTACTATTTTAGAGGCTTCTGATTTTTATATGTAAGTGTTGAAATGCTGTTTGTCACACAATGGGAGTCTACTGCGTGCCTCAACTGCTCGTTTCGCATCACAAGGCTCGCTGTGCATTGAGCGCCTTGGCACCCATTGCACCCTAAGTCCGGGGTGTCGCCTCGCTTTATGAGGCAATGACTTTGTTTTCGGCGGGAGAACCTCAATTTCAAAAGCATAATGTAGTAATGTGCAAGTTAGTGTTGTGAAATGGCGGCGATAGTGTATGTCTTACGCATTTCGCGAGCATTTTCCGTCCTTCGTAATAGTGTGGCAGTGTTTTGCGCAAGGTTGTGTAGCCTGGTTTAAAAAAAATTCGGCCGCTATTTTTTTTCTTCCTTAGACGATTTTCAAGTGCCGAAATTCACCAAATTCGGCTTAAATTTGAACATAAACTTTCTCCCAGACGTCCTGGCTGTCCCCCGTGCTGTGTGTAAGTTTTTAAAAAAAATGTTATTGTGTTTTTTTTATGTTTTTAGTGTTTTCCGATTTGCACGGTTCAGCCGTTAAGTGCGTCTTTTTGCAACCTCCTTTTTTCCCGCGGCTCATAATTTTTTTTCTAATTGCCACGTCCCTCAGCTGCTTGCAGTCTAATGCAATCCCATGTTTCTCAGCTGCTTGTAGCCTAAGTCCTGTGTGCTTCAGTGCCTCAATGGAAAAAGAGATGGTAAGCGTTACGTCATTGAAAAAGGGGAGTTCGAGGTCCTATGTGCTTTAAATACAGTTTGCGATCGGACCCACAGGCCAGATACAATGCAATATTAATGAAGCAGCAAATATGATATTCTACTAGCTACTTGCCTGTCAAAAATGACGGGAATTTTTTTTAAGTCTGGCAATGATGTTTGCCAACCAATGTGAGCACCTTTGGTGCTCATCACAAGCCCAAAGGTGAGCGCCTTCAGCACTCATCGCAAGTCTCTACCCTGTCTCCTTCCTCTCTTGTGTCTCATTTCCCCCTCCTCTCCCTCCCTTGTGTCTCCTTTGCCCACTCCTCTCCCACCCTTGTGTCTCCTTTGCCCCTCCCCTCTGTCTTCCCTCTCTCCCTCTCTTGTATCTCTTCCCCTCTCCCCATGTCTCTTTCCCCCTCTTCCTCCCCTGTGTCTCTTTCCCCCCTCTGCCCCTGTGTCTCTCTACCCTCTCCCTCCCGTGTATCTCTCGCCCCTCCCCTGTGTCTCTTCCCCCCTCTCCCTCCCCTGTGTCTCTACCCCCTTTCCCTCCCCTGTGTCTCTTCCCGCCCCTCCCTCCCCTGTTTCTCTTCCCCCCTCCCCTGTTTCATCCTGAGTCTCTACTCTGTCTCCTTCCTCCCTTGTGTCTCATTTTCCCCTCCTCTTCCTCTCTTGACTCCTTTCCCCCTCCTCTCCCTCCTTTGTGTCTCCTTTTCCTCTCTCCTGTGCCTTCTTTTCCCCCTCTCCCTCCCCTGTATTTCTCCCACCTCCCTCTCATCTCTTTCCCCCTCACCTGTGTCTCTTATCTCCCTCTCCCTCCCCTGTGTCTCTTTTCATCCCTTTCCCTCCCATATCTCTCTTTCTCCCCTCTCTCACTCCCCTTTGTCTCTTCCCCCCTTCCCTCCTCTGTGTTTCTTTTCCCCCTATCCCCCGTTCTTTAACCACTTCCCCCTTATCCTCCTCCTTCCTTTCCCCCTTATCCTTCTCCTCCTCCCTTTCCCCTTATCCTCCTCCTTATCCTCCTCCCTCCTTCCCATCCTTCTCCCTCCTTCCCCTCATCCTCCTTCTCCCTCCTTCTCCTCCTCCTTTCATTCCCCCTCTCCAATGACCTCCCTATCCCCTTTCCCCTCTCTTACTGGGATCCGATGAGCTCTTGCTGCTCTCTCCCCTGCAGCACGTCTTTAAGCTGTGTCCGACCGGCATATGCTAATGACTTGACACGCATGTGAAGTCACATCATTAGCATATGTCAGTCGGACACAGCCAGAGCTCATCGGATCACAGTAAGAGACGGGAAAGGGGATAGGGAGGTAATTGGAGGGGGTAATTGGTGAGGGGGAACGGTAGGAGTAGCATATGGGGGAAGAAGAGAGGAGACACAGTGGGCCTCGCGATGAGCGCCTATGGTGCTCATGGCAGCTGGGTGTGATGCGAGCCCTAGGTGCTCATTGCAGCCTCCATCGGGAGTTCGTGTGTTTTTTGTAACGTGACTCAACTGACCGCTTCGCTTTGCAAGGCTTGCAGTTGCGTCCACATGCTTTACCAACATCGTAACATTCCAAGATCCACAACTATATATGTCATTACATGAGAGTTACAGTATATGTTGTTACTAGTGATGTCGCTAACATCAAATTTTCGGTTTGCGAACATCGGCCGCGAACTTCCATCAAATGTTCGCGAACGGGCGAACCCGGCGAACCGCAATAGACTTCAATGGGCAGGCAAATTTCAAAACCCACAGGGACACTTTCTGGCCACAATAGTGATGGGAAAGTTGTTTCAAGGGGACTAACACCTGGACTGTGGCATGCCGGAGGGGGATCCATGGCAAAACTCCCACGGAAAATTACATAGTTGATGCAGAATCTGGTTTTAAGCCATAAAAGGCATAAATCACCTAACATTCCTAAATTGTTTGGAATAACATGCTTTAAAACATCAGGTATGATGTTGTATCGATCAGGTAGTGTAAGGGTTACACCCACTTCACAGTAACAGACCAATCTCCACGTTTAATGCACCGCAAACAACCTCAAACAGTCCCTTTGCACAACCGCAAACTCCCCATTTTTCACAAGGTTGGATACCAAGCTAGCCATGTCCCGTTCCTTGTCCTCACTGATGTCATTGAAGGTCTCTTCCTCCACCCAGCCACCAAGGGTCCCCGAAAGGTGACAACAAGCCCCCTGGGACGCCTGCTGTGTTTGGTCTTCCACCTCCTCAAAGCCACTTTCCTCCTCTTCTTCAGACTCCTCTCTCTGCGTTGCCTCTGTCTGCATTATTATAAGGTGTGTACTGTTAAGTAGTACTATTCCTATTGGTTTAATCCCTGTTACGTACACTATTAGGGGGCGTGTATATGGCATGGATTTTTGGAACAGGGAGATGGAAAAAGATGCTTGGTCGGACCTCCTACTTCGAATTTGGGGCACTGCACGTGCAATGTAATGTGCCACCAGATAGGAGTGGTGTATTAAGTTGTACTATTTATTCCTATCAGTTTGATACCTGTTACACCACCTACCAGGGGACATGTATATGGCATGGATTTTTGGAAGCGGGAGATGGAAAAAGATGCTTGGTCGGTCCTCCCACTTCAAATTTGGGGCACTGCGCGTGCAATGTAATGTGCCACCAGATAGGAGTGGTGTATTAAGTTGTACTATTTATTCCTATCAGTTTGATACCTGTTACGCCACCTATCAGGGGACATGTATATGGCATGGATTTTTGGAAGCGGGAGATGGAAAAAGATGCTTGGTCGGTCCTCCCACTTCAAATTTGGGGCACTGCGCGTGCAATCTAAGGTGCCACCAGATAGGAGTGTCACTGTGCACTGGCAAAAGTTGGCAGAGTAGGCACTGTAGGCCTCACACACACGCCTGTAGGCAGGCAACTGATATTCAATCGATTACAGTCAAAAAAGTGTTGTTTTATGTCACTGTACACTACGGTTGCACCAGATATGACGTATCACTGTGCACTGGCAAAAGTTGGCAGAGTAGATGCAATAGGCTTCACACACATGCCTGAAGGCAGGCAATTGCTATTCAATCTATTACAGTCAAAAAAGTGTTGTTTTATTTCACTAAGCACAAAATAAGCTGTTAGGTGTTAGCCTGTCACACACACACACTGGCAGGCAGGCAATTAGATTACTCAGAAAAAAAATATAAAATAAAATAAATGATGTTCTAGCCCTAAACGGGCTTTTTGGGTTGCTGTCCTTGCAGCAGATATCAGAGGAGTCCTTCAGGTCTGTAGTGGAAGCTAAATACACAGCCTGGCTATCTATTTCCCTATTAAATCTCCAGCAGCTACACTATCTGTCCTCTCACAACGAATGCAGCTTCAGAATGATTCTAAAATGTATGCTGTCCTTCAGATGGAAGGCCCTGGAAGGGAGTGTATGCTGCTGATTGGCTGGAATGTGTCTGCTGACTGTGAGGTGCAGGGTCAAAGTTTCCTCAATGATAAAGTATAGGGGGCGAACCGAAAAGCGCATGTGTTCGCCGTCCGCTGCGAACATGCCAAAATCACTGCGAATAATCTGCGGGCGAACTGTCCGTGACATCTCTAGTTGTTACACATTGATTGCAGGGATTGATAAAACACAAACATTATGAACATGAAATAAAGTATTTTTTGAGGCCGATTTGTAAGACTGAGAATGTTGTGCTATTAATTCTAAGACCTAACATAACTTCCCCTGTTAATAAAAGTACAGTAGTGTGTTTTTATTTGATTAAGAAGTGCTACATATTGTACTTTACCCCCTTCACATGCGCATCACGTCATTAGCATTGGCTGGGTCCCGACGCAGCCAGAAGGAGCATGGAGGAGCGGAGGAACAGCTGCAGATGGAGATGGAAGGTAAGTGAGGGGAAAGAGAGAGGGGGAGATAATTAGAGGGGTAAAGTGAGGAGGGGGTTGAGGTTGAGGATGGGGGGGTTGAGGAGGGTGGTTGAGGTTGAGGAGGGTGGTTGAGGAGGTAGGAGGAGGGTTGAGGAGGGAGGTTGAGGATGGGGGGGTTGAGGATGAGGAGGGGGTTGAGGATGGGGGGGTTGAGGATGATGATGGGGGGTTGAGGTTGAGGAGGGAGGTTGAGGAGGGGGGTTAAGGAGGGAGGTTGAGGAGGGGGGTTGAGGAGGGGGGTTTAGGAGGGAGGAGGAGGGTTGAGAAGGGAGGTTGAGGATGAGGAGGGGGTTGAGGAGGGAGGTTGAGGAGGGGGGATAAGGAGGGAGGATGAGGAGGGGGATAAGGAGGGAGGATGAGGAGGGGGGTTGAGGAGGGTGATAAGGGAGGGGGTGGGAAAGAGACACAGGGAAGGGAGGGGGAAGGAAAGAGACACAGGGAATGGAGAGGGGGAAGAGACACAGGGGAGGGAGAGGAGTGGAAGAGACACAGGGGAGGGAATGAGGGGGAGAGACATGGGAGGGAGAGGGGGAAGAGACACAGGGGAGAGAGAGGGGGACACAAGAAAGGGGCACAGAGGGCACACAAGAGGGGGACACAGAGGGCACAAGAGGGACACAAGGGGCAGCACATTTCCCACCCTCCGCTTATACTCGGAGTCACTAATTTTTCCCAGTATTTTGTGGTAAAATAGGTGCCTCGGTTTATACTCGGGTCGGCTTATACTCCAGTATATACAGTAATTTTCATTTTCTATTTTAGCCAATCTAATAGCCCTTTTGCAAGCCTTGTTGACTTCCTTGTACTCACGTAAAGCAGTCTCTGTCCCCTCTTGTTTGTATAATTTAAATGCCTGTATTTTACTCCTCATCTTCATCTTTAAGTAGTTGTTAAGCCACATAGGTTGTGATTTACTCCTTCTACTTTTATTTCCACATGGTATATGGTGATAAGTATGTATACTTAGTAATGATTTGAACGTTGTCCACTTATGTTCAGTATTTTTACCTGTCAGTTCTCTGTCCCAGTCTATGCTTTGTATTGCTGCCCTTAGACCATTAAAATCTGTGTTGTGATCACTGTTTCCCAAAGGTTGCCCTATTTCAACATTTGATACTATATCACTATTAATTGTGATTACTAAATCCATGATAGCCTAATTTCTAGTAGGTTCTTGTATAACCAGGGCCAGATAATGATCCCTGGGTGTACTCAAGAACCTGCTCCCCTTAGCTAAACTGCTGGTCTAATTATTTTATATTTTTTATATTTTCCAGTTTATTTCAGGGTAGTTAATATCTCCCATAATTAAAACTTGCCCAATGCTTAGCTGCATTTCCAATCTGTAAAAATAATTGCATTTCCTCACATTCAATTATATTTGGGAGTTTATAGCATACTCCAACCAATAGTCTTTTAGAATTTGCTCCTCCGCTATTTAACTCTACCCACAAACATTCAACATTATTGCTAGTTCCACCATAAATTTCTTCTCTGACTTTATAAGGATTCTCCAGTAACCTTGCTAAGATAACTTTATGGACAAGCACAACCAAAGACATTACAATATTGCACTGGAAGATGAGCCACTCAGGTCAGAAGGTGCCTACCACATTACTGAGGAAGTAGCACCAGATCGATCTAATGAAGTGGATGGGCCAAATCTAAGAGGGCACCCAGCTGACAATGTGTCTGGATGGGAAAGGAAAGTCTGATGCTGCAAAGAACAATTTAGCATAAGAACCTGGAATGTTATAAATATGAACCAAGGCAAACTGGATGTGGTCAAATATGAGATGACAAGGTTAAACATTGATATCCTGGGAATTAGTGAACTCAAATGACTGCTCAATGTTAAAAAGATAAAGATCATGGCAATCACAGTTCCTGACATATAGATGGGGAAAAAGTGAAGTCAGTTACATATTTTATATTTTGGGATCTAAGATCTCTGCAGATGGTGACTGCAGCAATGAAATTAAAATACATTTGCTTCTGGGAAGGAAAACTATGGCAAGCTTGGATGAGCTAGTAAAAAGTAAAGATATTACACTATCAACAAAGGTCTGCCTAATTACAACAATGGTATTCCCAGTAGTAACATACTGGAGAAATTATGTCTATGAATTGTAATGTTGGCAAGAAGAACCAATACATCAATTGTTTAGGAAATTAAGCCAAACAGTTCACTGGAAGGTATGACCATGAGGCTGAAACTCAAATATTTTAGCCATATCATAAGACAGGATTCTCTTGAGAATCCTCTGATGCTGGGAAAAATTGCAGGCACACAAAGAAGGGGAGGCAGAGACATATAGAGGAGGTCGCGGAAGCAATGAACATGAGCTTGATGGAGCTCAGAGGGGTAGTGGCTGACAGATGGGCCTGTCGTGCTGCGGTCCATAACATTGCGAGAGAACTGGCTGTGGCAAGCCGGAGCTGAAACTTACAGCAAACATGTCTATTGAATTTTGCACTAACAAAAGATTACGAGTTACTTTGTTAGACTTTAACACTAAAACCCTATGCTAATAAGATTTTACAGATCACTCGCAAAATAGGGCAGTGCTGTAACTACAAAAACTGAAGAAAATATTACATGTACCAAACAATTGCGGAGCGCCACAGCAGTTAAAGAGACAATATAGCACAACAAAAAAAAACACAATAGAAAACTAAGTAATTTCAACAATATTTGACACTTAACAGTCCAATATAAATCTATGTGTATTTAAAAAATATTATATTGTAATATTATGTCTGTTTCATTTTACAAGATCAAGGGTAACACACAGTACTCAAAGGGTTAATACATATCAGGAAACCGCATTGCCTAGGAACTAATGCTCTAATGCATTGTCTTTCCACAATAACAATTAATAAAATGAAATGTAAAAGTTAGCAACTGCGCATGGTACATATTCTGCATGCTTTGGTGCTCATGCACGGTTGCTTAGCATTCACGCATGTGTGCACATGGGGTGAAGAGAGAACAGTCTTGAGCAAAGAGAGAGAGAGAGAAGGCACAGAAAGAGACAGAGAGGGCACAAAGATAGAGACAAAGGGTACAGAGAGAGGGCAGAGGGAGAGAGTGGGCAGAGACAGAGGTCACAGAGAGACAAAGAGGGCAAATAGAGCATACATAGAGGGCACATAGAGAGGGACATAGAGGAAAGAGAGAGATAGAGGGGGCAGAGGGCACAGAAAGGGCACAGAGAGAGGGCACATAGAGATAGAAAGGTCAGATACAGTGGGCATAGAGAGAGGGCACATAGAGGGACAGAGGGCACAGAGAGAGAGGGGACAGATACAGAGGGAACAGAGAGAGACAGAAGGCAGAGAGAGGGCACATAGAGCACACATAGAGGGCACAGAGAGAGGACATAGAGAGACAGGGCAGAGACAGAGGGCAGATAGGGAGGGCACAGAGAACGTACAAAGAGGACAGAGAGAGAGACAGAGGGCACAGAGATAGGGCAGAGACTGAGGGTACAGAGAGAGACAGAGGGCATAGAGAAAGGGCACAAAGAGAGAGGGCACAGAGCGACAGAGATGACACAGAGGGAGGGGCACAGAGAGGGATAGAGGGCACATAGAGCACACAAGGAGTACACAAAGAGAGGCAGAGGACACAGAGACAGAAGGCACAGATAGAGAGCACAGAGACAGACCATGTTTCTTTAAATCCTTCAAAATTAAATTATTTCTTAGTTAAATTTGAAGTTATACTCTTTCTCTTTGTACATATTCATTTAACTTATTTACTGACTTACTTACTCTACCAAAGAACCTATTTACTGGTTAGGGTAAAAAGTAGAACTCAATCCAATTATCCTTGTATATGTGTATATATATATATATATATATATATATATATATATATATATATATATATATATATATATATAAATACAGTAAATATTTCTGCATACATGTCAATAAATGTTAATCTGCTTTGCTTATACAATGTGGAAGAAAGCGGTTTTATTCACAAGGTTTTTCAAAGGAGCATTGTAGAATGGACTATTTTGCTCCATTCGGATAATTCGAGGCTGCTCAGAATTATTTCCATCTTTTTAAAAAGCTTTTAAGAAAATACTTCAATTTTATCAATTCAGACAATGAGTCTTGTATTGTATGTAAGATGCCAAGGACATAGCCGCTTTATTTAGATACAATCCATATAAACAAAAATACGGATGAAACAACGTTACACTGACCTAAAGATAACATTTCATATTGAAGTCCCATTGGGCAGCAGGAGTGAAAATAATGCTTATGAATTTTCTATATATTTTTTTTTTGCTATGGGTTTTGAATACGTGTCACAAGGAGGGATCTTTGTGGTTTCCTACCCAGGACTAGGAGAGTTTCCTGTTATATACACATCTAGTCACTGGCGGTGACTCCTCTTGTGAGTAAGTTGTTACAGTTCTTGTTTAATTTTGATAATTGGGTATTTACATTTTTTTAAAAGTGTGGTGGTGGTGGGGGGTGGGGGTGGGGGGGGGGGGGGGGGGGTTGTTGGGGTGGTGGTGGTGGTGTGGGGGTTTGTATTTTTTCCCTTTAACTTAATTTGGCCTTTAGCACATTTTTATAGAATTATATAAATTGGAATAAAGTGGTAGCATATTACAGCACTATTTTATTGAATATTGATGAAAATGTATTAGTAGAATATTAATAATATTAATATAATAAAAAAAAACAAGATATGTGGTAGCACTATACAAAAGAGTTATAATGCTGAGAACTTTAACAGATAGGTCAGGAACTATTAGTACCCCTCCAGCTTCTTCTCACAAGATTACTTTTTAATGATAGCCACAGAATATCACCAACCAACAGATAAAGACTTTGCCATGATGTTGTAAAAGAGTTTTAACCCACTTTTATTTGAATCTTTAGCTACTATAATTTTGTCTCCTTGCATGAAATAACAGTTTTAGAAGCTCACAACACGTTGGTAGATCTCAGGAAAGGGAATGTTTCACCTAAACACAACTTGCTCTTATGAGTAAATATTTTAGCACTCACATGTTTATGCTGCAACAACTCTTCATATTAATTTATGTGGACTATTGAAGATCACAGAGCAATTAATGTAGCTGTCACAGTTTAGATGTCAGAGAACCGTCACAGAATTACAGATGTAGTTTGAATGGCTCTTATAGTAAGTAGCTCTTGGTAGCTCATCTTTCTTAATGTCAGTGACAGAATTGGAACACCATTTTCATTCTAATGGCAACTTCCATTACCCACAAACTATGCAAGTTACATAACGTGTACTTAGATAGTTAAAGGGATATGGAAGATCGCTGGTTTTTACTAGGTATATAATACACCTATCTATCTTTTTACTTTTATGTACTTTGTTTTATTAAGAAGTGTTTATAAGCTCTATTTTTAATGCCTAAGATCAAACAAATATTATTTGCTTGAGTCTGCCCTCTGCAGCTCATGAAAGCAGACTCTTTAGTACTTGCTGTGCAGTATCTCATACTAACCAATCAGTGTACATCTTTCAACAACATTATACAACCTGCTGCTGAGATGTGATCTCTGGTAGACTAGAAAACTACACTGCAGATCCAGCCCTGCAAAGTCTGTCTGCATACACATGGGGCATACCTATACAGACACTCTATTTTTAGGCAGTAAAAACAGAGCTTATATGAACTTATTAATATAAATAAAGTACATACAAGTAAATACATATATATTTATATTACATACCTAGTAAAATCCATAAATAAATATTCCTTTAGCCTTCTTTAGAAGTAAAGTTCATATTTTTGTTTGTTTGGGCATTGACCAAATAAAAATGGTATGCATTTTACAGTGAAATTGAATTATTTTCTTACTTTTTTCAATTGTTTTCTCCTCAACCAGAGCTGTCTTTTTCCACCTCCCTGTGGGCGTGATCAGCTTTGTGTGGTAAAGAGGGCACTATATACATTTTTCTCAAATCATAAGGCAGGATCCATTGGTTGAAGGGAAGTGACCCTTTCTCTAGTTCATGTTTCAGATGTGATATAGTTTTGCAACATCCTTCTTTTTTATACCATACGTTTGAATGCTTGAACCAGTGGTTCTTTAAGTTGCAAGGTAAGAGTTTTTTGATCTCTGTTCAATCATACCACACATAAAGTATGGTTGTGACTTGTCAATACCAACAAAATCAGTAATGTAAACATTTGTTTGTAAGGTAAAATGTGTTCATGTCAAAACTCCACTCTGGGAAATTATTAACGGCTGATTTCATCCCCTTCTTCCTCTTTGTGCTATTTAACTTGCACCAGCTATTTTTCTTTTACATTAGCACATTAATGTTAGCACAGAAAAAAATATTTATTTTCATAAATTGGATTAAGGAATGATATGGGGAGTTCAAAGAAAAAAATAGGTAAAAAATAGCAAAAATAATATTTAAGCATTCTGCAAATTATAACTCTTTCCTGTAGCTTGATATTTAAATGTAATAGGGAAAACATTAGCTGCAAACTCATATTCAATTGAACAACACATATTTGACATTTATATATATATATATATATATATATATATATATATATATACAGTATATATATATATATATATATATATATATAAATATATATATATATATATATATATATATATATATATATATATATATATATATATATATTTATTTAGTTGAAAAGGGAACTTTAATTGCAAAAGCGGACAGATAATATTGATCTAGGCCCTCATTCAATTGCAATTTGGCCAATTGAATAGGGCCCTAAATAAGCACAGAGCATATTTTTTTTAAAGAAGTTTTTAGTTAGTAAAATCCTTGCTTTTGGATAGATGCTTACTAACTAAAAACAATATGGTCTGTGCTTATTTAGGGCCCTATTCAATTGGCCAAATTGCAATTGAATGAGGGCCATAGTATCTAATGTTGGAATAGGGCAACCTTTGGGAAACAGTGATCACAACACAGTCTCGTGTGAGATTGAATTAAAAAAACAAAATTTTAAGGGGCCAACAAAAACTCTTACTTTTAAAATGGCAGATTTTAACGGTCTAAGGGCAGCAATACAAAGTATAGACTGGGACAGAGAACTGGCAGGTAAAAACGCTGACCACAAGTGGACAACATTTAAATCCTTACTAAATATACATACACATAGACATATACCGGGTGGGAATAAAAGTAAATTAAGTAAATCCCATCCAATGTGGCTTAACAATGATTTAAAGATCAAGATACGGAGTAAAAAACAGGCATTTAAATTATACAAAGAAGAGGGGACAGAGACTGCTTTACAGGAATACAAGGAAATCAACAAGGCTTGCAAAAGCTCGATTAGACTGGCTAAAATAGAAAATGAAAAATTAATTGCAAAAGAGAGTAAAACTAACCCTAAAATATTTTTTAAGTATATTAATGGGAAGAAGGCGAGGAAGGAAGCTATAGGAACATTACAATGTGACAAAAGCCGTCTGATAATTAGTGACCAAGAAAAGGCAGATGAGCTAAATAGGTTATTTTCTTCGGTATACACAAGGGAGGTACCAGTGGTTGGGACACTGCAACATAATGGGGCTACACTACCTTTGCCAAATAATTGGTTAACACAGGAAGTAATCCAAAAGAGGTTGGAAAAAATAAATGTTAATAAAGCCCCGGGTCCTGATGGAATACATCCAACGGTACTAAGGGAACTGGGTTCTGTAATAGCCAAACCATTATATTTAATTTTTCAAGATTCACTCAACACAGGATTTCTACCAGATGACTGGAGAAAATCAGATGTGATACCTATATTTAAAAAGGGAGCAAGAGCAAATCTGGGGAATTATAGACCAGTGAGCCTCACTTCTGTAGTGGGGAAGCTTTTATAAGTGTTAATAAGGGATAATATACAAGAATATGTCTATTTGAACAGGATTATAAGTAGGCCTCAACATGGATTTATGAGGAATAGGTCATGTCAAACAAATCAAATTAGTTTTTATGAGGAGGTTAGTAGGAACCTGGATCAAGGCAACTCAGTGGATGTAGTCTTTTTGAATTATGCAAAGGTTTTTGATACAGTACCACATGGTAGACTATTGTGCAAACTAAGAGATACAGGAATTGCAGTAAATATCTGCTCATGGATTGAGAGCTGGCTAAAAGACAGGAAGCAAAGGGTTGTTGTAAATGGAACATACTCCGATTGGACTAATGTGGTAAGTGGGGTTCCTCAGGGTTCAGTATTAGGTCCTCTCCTTTTTAACATATTTATTAATGACTTAGAGGTAGGATTGGAGTGTGGTGTCTCCATTTTCGCTGATGACACGAAGTTGTGCAAGGTAATTAAATCAGATAGTGATGTGCTTTCCCTCCAAAGGGATTTACATAAAATTGACGAATGGGCATCTATATGGCAGATGAGATTTAATATGAATAAATGTAAAGTTATGCATCTGGGAAGGAAAAATAGCCATGCAATTTATAATCTTAATGGAGCAAATCTAGGTGTATCAGATATTGAAAGGGATTTGGGAGTGCTTGTGGACAACCACCTAGGTAACAGTGCTCAAAGCCAAGCAGCAGCTGCAAAGGCATATAACATATTAGCATGTATTAAGAAGGTTAAAGAAGCCAGGGAAGCAAATATAATTCTGCCACTATACAAATCTCTAGTACGCCCTCATTTGGAATATGGAGTACAATTTTGGGCACCACTTCATAAAAAGGACATTTTAGAGCTGGAAAAGGTACAGAGGAGGGCAACAAAACTAATAAGGGGAATGGAGGGGCTAAGTTATGAAGAAAGACTAACCAAATTAAACTTATTTTCCCTAGAAAAAAGGCGTCTAAGAGGAGATATGATTACCTTATATAAATACATCCAGGGTCAGTATAAAGATTTGTCAAGGGAGCTTTTTGTGCCAAGAGGTTTTCAACTGACAAGAGGACATCCCTTGAGGTTAGAACTAAAAAGATTCCACCCTAAAGAAAGAAAAGGGTTCTTCACAGTAAGGGTGGTTAATATGTGGAATTCTCTACCAGAGGAGGTGGTGACAGTGGATTTGATAGATAATTTTAAAAGGGGAGTGGATTTATTTCTAATTAAAAAGGGAATTCAGGGTTATCATGGATAATTGGAGGGGCAGTATTGATCCAGGGAGAGGTCCGGTCGCCGGTGTCTGGGATCGGGAGGGAATTGATTATTTTTTTTTTTTTTATTCAACTAATTAATTAATAGTTAATCCGCATATTGCAGATCAGAGGAGATCTTAAAAGGTTGAACTTGATGGACTGAAAGTCTTTTTTTTCAACCTTAAATACTATGTTAATATGTAACTATGTAAAATCTGAACTATGAACAGTGAACCTGAATGTTAAATCACAAGTATTACCATTCATGATTGTCATAATTAAGCTATACGTGTTTTTTTGGTACTGTTTGCCATAAAAGAATAGAAAAGCATTGAGGGAGATGATACTTGTCACAGACCCCTTTCCAGGGCCTGGATCTTGGTGCATTGAGCCACCATAGAGGACATAACGCCCTATTGGAAAATGGGTAGCGGAATTATATTGCCACATGGAAAATGTGGGCAGGTGGGTGGTGGGCTGAATAGCCCTAAGACATAGGGCCATATTGTACCACCATGTTTCATGTGGGCTCATGACATATGCCCTTGCCTTATCCTGTATACTGTATGTCATTTCCCATGTAATATTACTGTGTTCTGTGTAATGTTAAAAAATGAATCTGTACATATAGAACGGTCATGAGTGTAATGTGTGAGTATAGTATATCATGGCTAGAATGAGTGCATATGGTTACTGTCATGGCATCTTGCTTGTATGGTGTAGAGTTGATGCAGTCACATAAGGGACAGAGGGTTGAGTTCTACAGGAATTGATATGGATTTACGACTACTGAGAACGGCTAGGTGTGCATCCTCTTCTGGCTTCAGTTGTAAAGGAGGATGGTAGCCTTAGTTACAAGGTGGGGCTTTAGCTATATAGGGGGATGAGGTTTGTGTGACATATATTCTATGCAAAGAAATAAATAAAGATTTTCTGATGTCTGAGACATATAGAAATGGTATGGTCTCTTATTTTGCTCCTGGTGGATGCAATACTGTTCTATCTTCACCCTGCAAGTAACTTGTCCTGGTCACTACTAAAGGAAAGTTAATGAGACTGCTGGAAGTGCTGATTCTTGATGGAGAGACCCTGACTCATACAGAAGCCAGATTTCAGGGTGCTAGTGCAGAGATTTCCAGGAACCCAACAGTCCTTGTTGATAGTTAACATGTAGTCTATAACAGGTGGCCCTGGGCAGTAATAGCCACTACCCCTGTTTGTTCACAACTGGTTGGCAGTGCTGGGATCTTGGTGCAAGAACCTGCAGCAAGGATGGGATATGGTGATCTATGGAGTTTTGAAGTCCAGTACTTTCGGCAGCTTGGCAGGAATGCAGAAACTGTTCAGCGATTGTGCCAAAACTTGAAGTCCAAGTCCAAGGAAGGCCAGCACTGGATAGATGTGATCAGGGACCACATGGAGGCCTGCAGAGCAGAGGTGATCAGGGAGAAAGGAGCCTGGCCACCAGTATGCTGGAGTGGTGAAGGCAATGGATTGCCACAGAAGAGGATAGGTGGACAGCTCTTCTGAATCAGCTTCCCTTGGACTCCAGCTGGGTGAGAAGCTAGCAGAACGGCATGAGAACCTGGTGTGGTTGGAGCTTGACTAGGAACATCAGTACATATGTGTACCTAATGCTTCCAACTCCTGCATCATAATGGCCCTCCTTCTACATGCTTGGGCTGATGGAAGGACTTCCTGATGTACTGCAAGGTGATCCAAAAAGTGGCCTTAGAACTGTAGAGCACTGGGAAATCCTATTGTCACGATGCCAAAAGGACGTGGATCTAGACCCAGGGACAGAAGAATAAAGGTTGCTCAAACTGTTGGTCCATAAAGAAATGGATTGGAAAAAGATTACGAGGAACTGCTTGAGGAGGTGGGCCCAGGTGGGACCTGGCTCAAGTATTTAGAGTTACCCCATTCTTCCCAAGCTGAGCTAGCAGAGGATACACTGCCAATGGAAATGGACTGTTGGCTACACCCCTCCCTATAAGGTGGAGGAAGGAAACCAGAAGGTAACTGGAGATCTAAATGCTACAGAACAGGCGAGATCAGAGGGACTGCTGGGAACTCACCAGAGTCTTCCCAACTACCCATGTACTGTTACCTGTCCTGAACCACAGACCGCTGTGTCCAGGCAGTCAGGAAACAGGTGGAGATGCCAAGGCGAACAATCAGGGAGAGTGTGATGCCAGATCGGAGCATAAGGCTGTCAGGAGAGGAGGCATCTCCTGAAACCCTGAAGCTCTTCCCCAGCATGGATCAGGTGGATAGAGATAAGTGTGGGAGTTCAGGTGAGGCCAATGGCCCTGAGACCCTGAAGAAGGAGCAAGTTGAGCCTGCACTCCCAAACCCTGCAGAATTGCCAACAGGGCTGACGGGAATCACTTCAGTCCAGGTAGCCCCACAGCTAAAGTATATGGGCAAGAGGACCTGACACAGTATACCCTAGCTACAGAAGTGATCTCAACCTTACCAGCCCTTGTAGATACCCACCCGGAGGAACTACCAACCCCAGCGAAGTATACTACCCCGGGTAAGCCTCAGCCAGGAAAGGGTCTCCATCCAGGGACCCTAACCATGAGTCCTGCTTTGTTTTTCCCCAACCCTGCCTTGACAACTGACCCTAAGTAGATTGTGCCGGCGGGGAAGTGTCTTTTACCCCCTCCTGTTTTGTTTCCTAGATCTGATACTCCAGAGCCGCTAACTGCCTGTGGCCAAGGGGGTAGCAGTATGCCCCTTGATGAGATCCTAGTTCCTGAGATCCTCGATGTGTCCCCAAGATTTATGCCTGCAATATGGGGTGGGTTATTGAAAGGAATGAGATGGGGTTGGGCTGTGTTGCTACATGGGACCCTGAGGTTTGGGATCCCAGATGTTATGAAGGAAAAGGTGGTAGGTTGGCTGAGAAGTGGCTGCTAACCCAAATACCCCCTGGAAGGACTATGCAACTGGATTAAGTTCCCAAGTCCCTTCATAGATTGGAGTTAGAAACTGTGGACATTATACTGAAAGGTGGGCAACCACCCACAGACTGGGCCAACCTACTATCCCCTCCAGGAGGAGGACATGCACTGGGACTTATGCAGTGGCCACTTGGACCAGCATTTTTCTTATTTGGATGGGAACTTGGACTTGGGCTATGGGCTGCAGTTCAAGACTATCGTCTGTTAAGGATCATAGCCCCAGAACTGCTGTCTGGAAGGGGGGAGTAATTTCATGGACCCATTTCCAGGCCTGGGCCCTGGTGCATTGAGCCACCAAAGAGGGCATAACACCCCATTGGAAAATAGGTAGGAGGATTTTATTGCCACATGGGAAACATATGCCCCTGCGTTATCCTATATAATGTATGCAATTCCCCATGTAATATTACTATGTTCTGTGTTATGTTAAAAAAGTAAGTGTAATTTGTGAGCATAGTATATCATGGATAGAATGTGTGCATATGGTTACTGTCTTGGCATCTTACTTGTATGGTGAAGAGTTGATGCAGTCACATATGAGAAAGGGGATTGAGTTCTACAGGGATTTATATGGATTTACGACTACTGAGAGAGGCTAGGCGTGCATCCTCTTCTGGCTTCAGTTTTAAAAGAGGTTGGTAGCCTTAGCTACTAGGTGGGGTTTTAGCTATAGAGAGGGATGATGTTGTTTTTGTGAAAATAGTGAAGCGATCAAAAAAGTTCCAAAGAGGCAAGGACACATTTTTCAATTACTCATTAATTTCCAAGTTTCACATAAACTATTTTTGCCTGCATACTATATCTAAAATGTAGATAGACAGAATTTTGAAGAAAATTGACAAAAAAAAAATTGAGGTTAGAATGAAACGTTTGAAAGAACCTTTACTATTACCAACATGAATTTTCAGAAGCAATACTCTTTAAGATGATTATAAGCATGAGAACATACCTACATTGAAGAAACATTTTATGTATGGTGCCGGTTTTCTGCGCATGTGTTTGCCATTTCTCAGCATTCCTGTTCAGTTTATTCTCATGCTTATAGTAATCTTAAACTGATTTGATAATGAGAGCTTGTCACTCTAAACTGCTAATGTTTTGCAGTATTTTATTCATCTGAGAAACTGGACATTCATGGCTTCTCCACTCTTCACAGTTATTACACACATACACACTCAAAGCTCAACAGCAAACTGAACGACGCGGAGGCTGCACAGGCTCCCTGGGTCAGCCTGTAGCGCCACGTGACCCAGCGGAGCCTGTGAGGCTATCACTGTTGAGGCTATCTTTGTCCATTTTTGTGTTTCTTTTCCTCCTCCGTTTTTGTGTGTGTGTGTGTCCCTGTCTCCCTGTGGTGTGCTGTGTCTGTGTGTGTTCCTGTGTCTGTGTGTGCCTGTTTTCTGCTCGTTGTTCCCCCTGTTTGTTCCCCTGTTAGCATTTACTATGGATCCAGAAGGCTTAGAGGCCTTACTGGCTGAGGTTAGGACCCGTGCCTTAAGCCAAGGGGTCAAGTGGGTGCAGGACAGGCTGGGACCTCCCATGCCTTCTGCGCTTGGAGCTCAGCACATTGTACAGGAACAGCCTGCGGTGGCTGGTGTCCTAGCCAATTCTGATGCCTCCAGGGAAATTTTTTCCCATCCCACCACTGTAGGGCTGCCAGACCCACGTCCATCAGGTAGCAGAGACACCAGAGATGGGGGGGTTACAGGTCAAGGCGGCCGGGACCCCATACCCCCCAGGCAGGCGAGCGCCAGGATCACGGGCGGTGGGGGTGAGGGCCTAGCAATCCGGCCACCACCTGCCAACTTGCCTAAAGGTCCTAGGCCGCGACAAAGGTCGCGAAACACCCCTTTAACACCTCGTAAGGGGGGTGCAGGGGGTAAGAGAAAAGCCGGGAGTCCTAAAAAGGCTCCTACAGGCCCTCACGGTGCCAAGCAGACGGTCCCTGGGGTTTCCCTCATTAACAGTGCTTCTGGTACTTTACAGGGACGCCCAACTGGCATGCGAGAGGAGCATGGCGACGACGAGAGAGAGAAGAGATGGGGTTATCAGAGAGATGAATAGCCAAGACAGCATGGTCATGATTGATGACATGCCTGTGACAGCGGCAGTGGCGAGGCTAGGACGCCCCACTCGAGCTAAGAAGGCTACGAGCAGGTACAGTCCGCTGCTATTTACGCACACACCGCTAAGGCGTAGCAGAGTAGAGACTGAGGGCGATACGGTTAGGCCACAGCGCAAAGGGTCTAAGACTGACCAACAGCTGGATATTCCAACGCCCGAGGAAGTCTCAGGGGACCCCCTACAGGGGGCGGCGGAGGCAGTGCTAGCCTACTCCAGCCGCGCAAGCTCAGCTGACCAGGACCCTTCCTCAGACGAGGAAAGGGCGGTATGGGCGCGGGCATGCAGGTCGCGGAGAGCTAGTGACTGTTCTTCTTGTACCCACAGATCCAGAAGGAGATCCAGGTCTAGAAGTAGAAGATCTTGTCGGTGCAGCTGTGCTTGCACTGGATCTGAGAGGAGAAGCCCGCGGAGGGCCAGACGGTCAGAGTCCCCGGAGCGTCAGGAGAGACGCGGGGATACTCCGTTGGCCGTATCTACTCCAAAGCTTCCAGAAGCAGGTGAGCGCTCAGAATTGAGCTGCGCAGCAGACAAGGGTGGTTTTATTGGGTCATTAAGGAGTCTATTAGCTGCGCATAACATTGCAGTTAGCGAGCGCGAAATGGGAGCGTGGATAGGGGGGCTAGCAAAGGGTGCATGGTCCCAGCCAGCAGCGGTAGTGGCGCCAGCGAGCGCGAGCGAGGCGCTAGCTAGCTTGCGCGCGCCCGAGCCGGTAGGCAGCGCAATAGCAGCAGTTGGGAATAACATTGTGGGGGTTACCGACGCAGCCATGAGGCCTATAGTCCTCTGCTCGTTGGATAATTTAGGTGCACACCTTCCACAGGATGTAAAGGAAAAGATCTGGAGGAGGGAATTTATAGAGTTGTTTTCCCTTCTCCCTATGTCTAGGCAAACAGACCTGGCCGAGAGGGGCCCCAGGGAGGGGAAATCCTTTGCTAGGCTACCCAGGACGTTTGATACCTGGCTGCAAGCATTTTCTATTTGGGCTTGCGTACTGTGTGAGCGGCACCCTGAACAGAGTTCGGGATTGTTCGTCTACATAGACGAAATTCGGAATGCTCACAAGGTTTATGGGGGTACAGCCTGGTGGCGGTACGATGAGGAATTCCGGCAATACTTGGCCTCAAGGCCAAGTATGGCGTGGAGCGACAAAGCGGTGGCGTATTGGCTAAACATCATGACACCCATGAGAGTCACGACGCCCTTTCGGAGCGAGGCCGGTGGAGCTAAGGGCCCCACCCACGCCTCAGGAGCAGGTCTTAAGACCTGTTTTTCGTACAACGAGGGGGTCTGCAGATGGGCGCCTAACTGCAGGTTTAAGCATGCATGCTCAAACTGCGGAGGTGAGCACCCCCTGTCTAGATGCGGTAGACCCAAAGAGGGAGGCAGGGGCGAACCTCCTGCAAAGGGGCAAGACGCCCATACGCCTCCCCGCCATGCTGCCGTGGCTAAAACGCTACGGTAAATTGGCAGGCACCGCCGAAGTGGCGCGCCTATTGGAAGACGGGTTCCGAGAAGGATTCCGGATTCCATGTGGGGTCGACATTCAAGGTTTTCTTGTCCCAAACCTGAAGTCGGCTAGGGATTTCCCAGGGGTAGCCAAAACTAAGGTGCTTAATGAGGTAAAATTGGGGAGGATGGCCGGGCCATTTCCGGCCCCGCCCATCCAGGGTTTAGTTGTGTCTCCTCTTGGGGTGGTCCCCAAGAAGGAGAAGGGTAAATTTAGATTGATCCAGCATCTCTCCTACCCCAGAGGCCGTTCAGTAAACGATGGCATATCAAAAGACCAGGCTACTGTGTCTTACGAGTCATTTGACCGGGCGGTCGATCTGGTGAGGAGGGAGGGCCAGGGAGCCCTTATGGCAAAAGTGGACATCGAGGCAGCATTCAGATTGCTCCCCGTGCACCCGACAAGCCATCGGTTGCTGGGGTGCTTCGTAGACGGAAGTTACTTCGTCGACTTATGTTTACCCATGGGATGCTCGGTATCCTGTGCTTACTTCGAGGCTTTCAGCAAATTTTTACAATGGGTTATGAGCATCGAGGCGGGGTACAAGAGTGTTACCCATTACCTGGATGACTTCCTTTTTGTTGGCCCAGCGAGAAACGACGCTTGCCGTTTTATGCTGGAGGTGTTCACCGAAATCTGTACAGAATTCGGGGTTCCACTGGCCCATGACAAGACGGAGGGCCCTACGGAACAATTGACTTTTCTAGGGATTCGGATTGACTCCTGCAAAATGGAGTGCAGTCTTCCCTTAGAGAAGGTGGAGGACATGCAAGCCGAGATTACGGCGCTGCGGGGCGCACGGAGGGTGACCCTGCGGCGGCTGCAATCAATATTGGGGAAGTTGAATTTCGCGTGCAGAATTATCCCCATGGGGCGGATATTCTGTAGACGGATGTCGCTGGCTACGGTAGGGATTGCGAAGCCGCATCATTTCCTAACAGTCTCTAGGGCCATGCGTGACGATGCAGAGGTATGGGCGATGTTCCTTGCAGACTTTAACGGGCGGGTGGTCCTTCAAAAGGAGGGCACCACCAGCGCAGAACTAGACCTTCACACCGATGGTTCTGGACCGATCGGTTGTGGGGCGTATCTCCAAGGGAGATGGTGCGCTGCGGCATGGCTGGAGGAATGGGAAGAGGCGGGTTTACTGCTGAACCCTACATTCCTGGAGCTGTTTCCTATGGTGGTAGCAGTGCACTTATGGGGTCCTTGTTTCAGGGACAGGCGAGTCATTTTCCATTCGGGTAATAAGGGGTTGGTTGAAGCCGTGAACAACATCACGGCGGCATCCGTACCAGTGATTAGATTGCTCAGGCATCTTGTGCTATGTTGCCTTCGCTTGAACATATGGTTTCAAGCAAGACACGTGACAAATGTGAATAACGGAATTGCTTACGCCCTCTCTCGGTTTCAGGAGGATCGTTTCAGGGCGCTGGCTCCTCGTGCGAACGCCCTGGGGGAGCTCATCCCCGAGGAGCTCTGGGAGATTGGAGCTGTCAGGTAACGAGACTCGTGAGACAGTCTGTTGCCCCAGCGACGTGGAACGCTTATAGACGCGTGTGGGCTAAATGGGATAGCCTAGTGGCACTGGCAGGTGGTGCCCCGACGGAGGACAAGAGCGTAGGGATCTTGCTTTGGTACCTGCTGCGGTGCGCCGAGCAAGGCGAATCAAAACCCGTAGTAGGGAGACAGGTCACGGCGCTTGCTTTTATGTTTAAGCTTGCTGGGCAGAGGGACCTTACTAAGGAGTTTCTAGTGCGCAAGGTGGTGCGCGGAATGTTCAGCGGTGCGCAAAGGCCAGATAGTAGGCGGCCAATAACATTTGCGCTGTTGCTGAGATTGACTCAGGAATTGGTGGTGGTTTGCAGGGATCCCTTTGAATCTCTACTTTTCCGAACGGCTTTTTCCCTGGCGTTTTTCGGAGCGTTTAGGATAGGGGAGTTAGTCGCGAACAGTAGACACGGTTCGGGGGGTCTGCAATTGGTGGATACCTGCCTCAGGGAAGGTACGGTGGTATTGTGGTTGCGGAGGTCAAAGACCGACCAAGTGGGTAAAGGAAGAGAAGTGGTTCTGCATCAGGTTGGCACAGAGTGTTGCCCATATGCATGTGTAGTGGAGTACCTTAAGCAGCGACCGGTGGGACGGTGTTCGCTGCTGGTCCACGCCGATGGAACGGCACTGTCTATGTATCAGTTTAAAAGAGTTTTAAAAAGCGCACTGCATCGGCTCGGTTTCAAGCAGTCCGACTTCGGGACACACTCCTTTCGGATTGGAGCTGCCACTGAAGCGGCTAGGTTGGGGTTGCCCGACGCGACAGTAAAGCGCATCGGGAGGTGGGACTCAGACCGTTTTCGTTCCTATGTACGGCCAAATGCAGTGGTTTAATGGTGTTGCTTTCTACTTTCAGGGGAACAGAAGCAACTATGGATTGTGGGCCATTCCTACGTGTACTGGGCCCATAGGTTAGCCGCAGTTACCGAAGAAAAGGCACAACTGGGCTTTCCTGTTACGGACTTACGCGTAAGGTGGTGTGGCATTCGGGGTCTGCGATGGGCGCAGCTCGACGGCCTCTTGGAAACGTACGCGCAGCGTTACGGTCAGCCCAGTGTTATCATTCTTCATGCCGGCGGGAACGATTTGGGGACAGTTCCCATGAGACGAATGCTAAAGGTGATGAGACGAGACATCGAGAAATGGGTGAAGAAGTTCCCTGGCACGTTCCTTATCTGGTCTGAGATGATTAAGAGAAGATCATGGCGTAACGCGCGCGACCCAGTATGCTTAGATAAGGCTAGACAGAAGATAAACCAGCAGATTGCGAGCTTTGTGAGAAAACAAGGTTTCTCTGCCATCCGGTATAAAGATTTCGAACCAGTCGGCGCAGATGATTTTTTCGCAAAGGATAAGGTTCATCTTACGGAAATAGGGTATGAGTTGATGATGTTCGAGTTTAGGGAGAGTGTTTTGCGGGCCTTGGCTTTATTTGTCTAGCAGGGGGGGATCGCAGCCTCGGGAGGCGTCCCTCGCATGCTCCGTGGCGGGAGGTGAGTTGCCCGGCCCACTGGCCTAAGGGGGCGATGGCCCCACCTCACAGGGCGTGCTTAAAGATAAGCATTGGGGCTTTGGGCAGGGCTCAAAGCGTGAGGTCACTGTTCGTGGCCGGGCTCCTCCCCCGGAAGGAAAGGACTAAATTAGTCATCTAAATAAGTTACGGTTGTTTGTTTACATTGTGTCAAAATAAAGCTGTGGCCCGTTGTTTCTCCCAACTCAAGTTGTCGTGTCAGTTATTCCATCAACTAGCCTGAATGGATCATGCATGGGTCATGTAATAGGCCCTGACACAGATAAAAAAAATCTGCAAAAACAGTGCTTTTGGTTCAGCTAGTGTATATAACCATATTTATAATTTAAGCTATGTTTAAAGTATAATTGTAATGGTTATATATATCACAACGCCGAAAATAAAAACTGGTTAAAAAATCCAGGATTAACACACAAGTTGAAAGAGGACAAAATGTATGGAAAATGATTACCTCTTAACTATGAAGAATGAATATTTTGAAGGCCCATAATAGGGGGGTAGTCAGTGTCCCATTCTGCAGTACTGTGTCTTTGTTTAGAGAAATTACTCAATTGTAGGTGTGCACCAAAAACATGAAAAGTCCTATTTAAACATCCCAAACTGAATTTATGCCATGCAAGGAATAGAATCAAATTAAAAAGATAATGGACCTGTAATGGAAATACACTGGCCAAAGTTGCTACCAAATAGCTTATAACAGGGCTCTTTGTTCCTTAATTAAGCCCCTCTTTCAAAGTGGCAGAGTGGAAATAGTCCTGAGCTCAAAGTGATAAACTTAAAGCAGGCTGCAGCTTGATATGAGGCTACAGCTTAATTCCAGCCAGTATAATGAAGGTGTATGGTGTAATAAGACATGCACTGGTGTATGGTGTAATAAGACATACACTGGCAAAATCTATATAAGGTAAGCGCTGGTAATAGTCACCACTCATAAACAACATGCATAACGGGTTAGGGCACACAGACACTCTCACACTGCTAGAACGCGACTACTGCGTGCTCCAACGTAAGGACGCACGCAGCGTTGTATACCTGACGCGTTTTGACATCACTGGACGTCTTCCTCAAAGGCAAACACGGGTTGTTATGGCGCCCATCTATTTATCTGGTTCTCGTAACCATGGGAACCTAGTGCTAGCACACGTGGGTCTAGGAGAGTATGGTAAAAGAAGCAGATCTATGCTCAAAAAAGAACTAGAAGTTACGAAAGGAATGTCAGGTTAATGTATACTGTTATAGTAAGAGAGGATGTATGGAACTATAATGGGGAGAAAGCAACGTAAAAAAATTACTGTAATACAGTCTTGCCATCTATGAGGCTCAGTAATACTTAACATAGATGTCATACATATTATCCAAAATAAATTCCAAAGGTGAAGAAAAAAAGTGACCTAAAGGACACACTGTGGAAGGTCAAAGTAAAGAATATATGTATATCTTGAATATACTAGCTAAGTAAACTACAAAGTGAGAAAGTTAGTCCAAAGTGGTGGACTGTGTCAAAGCATATGTAAATAACTATTATGTAACGGAATCTATAGTAAACACTTTACAGATACATGTGCTGAATTAGAAAGGAAGTGAATGCCTAAATTGTGCTAACATTAATCCAATAAAAATGGAAATAGATGGTGGTGTAAAGATCCCTAGACTAGCGAGGTTATTACAAAAGGTAAAAAATAACCTTATACAAGGGTTATAAGTAACATTTGTGAGAGTCCATAATGGACGTGAAGGTTTGGTGAAAAAAGGGAAAACTTGAACTAGAAATGATGAATCCCAATAAGATAGTCATAGGACAAATAAAGATATATTGATACTATGATAAAAGACTATTATAAATGAAAAAAAAGGAAATATATATATATATATATATATATATATATATATATATATACACATATATATATATATATATATATATATATATATATATATATATATATATATTTATTTTCCAAAGTGAGGCCTTTAGTAATGGTTCTTTAAAATCACAACAACACATGTAACCTTATGTCTAAATGAAGGGTGTGAAGGTAAATTCCTCATTTAGTCCTTTTGGGGATAAGGCTTTAAGCCTATAAATCCAACGTGCTTCATATTCAAGCAATTTTCTCTCCAAGTCTACTTTTCTAGGGCCCATATGTACTCTCTCAAGTATGGTAACTGACAGGACTTCACTATTGCCTCTGTGGTAATAGCTAACATGGCATGCAATAGATGTGTGAAGATTATTTTTAATAGAATGTACATGTTCACCTATTCTCCTACGTATTTGGCGCCTCGTTTTTCCTACATAAATCTTACCATAAAAACAAGTTGCCACATGCATAACATTTGTGGAACAGCAGTTAGTGAATTCTTTAAGTTTATATTCCTCGCCACTTTCTGGGTGTTGAAAAGTTTTAGTAGGTTTAATGTATTTGCAAAATGTGCATTTACCACATCTGAAGCATCCTGACAAAGGGCTAAGCCAGGTGCTTTGAGGTCCTTGCTCCTTGGAATAGCCATGGACCAACAAGTCCTTTAGATTTCTACCCCTTCAATAAGTGACAGATGCTTTTGATGGTAAAATACCCTCTAAGTCATCATCACTTTTAAGCAGATGCCAATTTTTTGATAGAATGCTATGAATTGTGTCAGAATCACAGCCAAAAGTCAAAATACACAGAGGTTGGTTGTCTTGCAATTTCTTTGCTGCTTTTGTTCTTTGGGTATGTAGGCCATTTAAAAGTTCAGTTCTGTTACAGCTAAGTGCATATTTAAATGCCGTCTTTAAACATTTATTGGAGTATCCCCTTTCACGAAATCTTTTTTTGAGTTTATTTGCCTCAATACTAACTTCATCGTCCATACTACAGTTCCTTCTAATTCTGAGGTACTGACCTCTGGGAATGCCCCTTTTCAAATGTGCAAAGTGCTGACTATCCCACATAAGCAAAGTATTAGTTGCCGTATCTTTTCTAAATGGGGTGGTGGATAATTTGCCATGTTCGCCCTTATTGATAAGTAAATCCAAGAAGGGGACTTGAGTAGGATTTCTTTCATATGTAAATTGTAAACCTATTACATTGGTGTTTAGGATTTTTCTCAACTCCTCAAATTCTATTCTGGTGCCTGTCCAGACTACCAGAATATCATCTATATAGCGTCGCCATAGTATGGCATGTTCCATGAGTGCCATATGAGTGTCATCAAACACAATCTTCTCCTCCCACCATCCTAGTAATACATTTGTATATCCTGGGGCACAAGATGTGCCCATGGCCGTTCCTTTACTTTGATGATACCATTTGTCATTGAAGATAAAATAGTTATGTTTCAGCACATATTCTAGAAGTTGTAGTAAAAAGTAGTTGAATCTGTCTTCATTGGAACTTATAGTACTCAGAAAATATCTGACTGCTTCCATACCAAACTCATGGGGGATGCTACTATATAAGGCTTCGACATCAATTGATGCCAGCCAGGAATGTTCCGGGATATAGAAATAGATTGACAATTTCCAAATTTTGATCATGAACATTTAGTGAGTTGTCCCTTTGCACTCCTGAACTTCCTTGTTTTTTCTGTTTCTCGTTAACCTCTCTGGGCCTCTCCTTGCATGTTGGCCTCTCTCTAAAAAACCTTCATTGTTGTATGCAGTAGGTGTTCTAGAATGTGTGAAAGATCTCATCTCATATGGTTCTCTCCTATAGGTTATATGTTGGGGTCTAGTCCTGTTTGCATACCCCGAGTTGTCTTCAAGCTCTGAGTTATCAAAGTCACAGGAGCTAATGTCTGAACCCCTCTCTTTGGTAGTTGAGAATTTCTTAAAAATCCTCCCATTTTTAAAGACAGTTTGGTCCCTCCAGAATTTTTTCTGTTTACGTTCCTTAATCTCTTTTTTGAATCTATCCATATTATCATTCAATTTTTTACAGTATATATCATATTCTGTTGATTCCGTAAATGTATTAAACTCCTGCTGACAAAGTTGAATCTTGGGTTTAATAATCTCAAGATTTTGCTGTTCAGACTCAATAATGAGAGTTATCAAGTCAAATGAGCATTTCAGGGGTATCTCCTTCCATTTCTTTAAAAAAAGCTCATTACTCAAATTTATTGCAGGGGTGACATTGACCCTAAGGCCTCTAGGAACAATTTTGCTTTTAAGATAATTCTGAAGGCTTCTTATTTCCCAAACCGAATTGCATAATGGGACAATGACTACCCCCCTATTATGGGGCTTCAAAATATTCATTCTTAATTGTTAAGAGGTAATCATTTTCCATACATATTGTCCTCTTTTAACTTGTGTGTTAATCCTGGATTTTTTAACCAGTTTTTATTTTTGCCGTTGTGATATATATAACCATTAACATTATATTAATTGACAAATTTATTCCCTATTGGTATAAAATAAATGACTTAATTATAGGTGGTAGACACCTTGGGAGATTAGCAATCCTTGGTTTAGTAACAATGTTTATATTAGCACTAGCTACTTGCCTGTCAAAAATGACAGGAATGAAATGTAAAGGCAATACTGTTTGCTACCCAATGTGAGCACATTCGGCGATCATCACGAGCCTGGCGCTGAGCATCTCTCCCCCTGTCTACTTCCTCCCTTGTGTCTCATTTCCCCCTCCTCTCCCACCCTTGTGCCTACTTTCCCCCTCCCCTGTGTCTCTTCCCCTCTCCCCATGTCTCTTCCTCCCTCCCCTGTGTCTCTTCCCCTCTCTCCCTTCCCTGTGTCTCCTTCCCCCCTCTCGCTCCCTGTGTCTGTTTCCCCCTCCCCTGTGTCTCTTCTTCGCGAGGTCGCAACTGAGTGACCAACATCAAATTACGAACATCGTTCTTGGTCCACAACTACAGTAGTTATGTGATACAGTCGTGCTCTAATATTTAAGGATCTCTAAAATGTTACATAGTTACATAGTTACATAGTATTTAAGGTTGAAAAAAGACTTTCAGTCCATCAAGTTCAACCTTTTTAGATCTCCTCTGATCTGCAATATGAGGATTAACTATTAATTCATTAGTTGTTAATTAATTATTAATCAATTATTTAATTATTTAAGCGAGACTTAGCCAATCGTCTCAAAGGGAAATGTAAAAAATTTGGATCAATACTGTCTCTCTAATTATCCAAGATAACCCTGAATTCCCTTTTTAATTAGAAATAAATCTAGTCCCCTTTTAAAGTTATCTATCGAATTCGCTGTCACCACCTCCTCTGCTAGAGAATTCCACAGATTAACCACCCTTACTGTGAAGAACCCTTTTCTTTAATTGAGGTGGAATCTTTTTACTTCTAACCTCAAGGGATGTCCTCTTGTCAGTTGAAAACCTCTTGGCACAAAAAGCTCCGATGACAAATCTTTATACTGACCCTGGATGTATTTATATAAGGTAATCATATCTCCTCTTAGACGCCTTTTTTCTAGAGAAAATAAGTTTAATTTGGTTAGTCTTTCTTCATAACTGAGCCCCTCCATTCCCCTTATTAGTTTTGTTGCCCTTCTCTGTACCTTTTCCAGCTCTAAAATGTCTTTTTTATGAAGTGGTGCCCAAAATTGTACTCCATATTCCAAATGAGGGCGTACTAGAGATTTGTATAGTGGCAGAATTATATTTGCTTCCCTGGCTTCTATACCCTTCTTAATACATGTTAATATTTTATTTGCCATTGCAGCTGCTGCTTGGCTTTGAGCACTGTTACCTAGGTGGTTGTCCACAAGCACTCCCAAATCCCTTTCAATATCTGATACACCTAGATTTGCTCCATTAAGATTATAAATTGCATGGCTATTTTTCCTTCCCAGATGCATAACTTTACATTTATTCGTATTAAATCTCATCTGCCATTTAGATGCCCATTCCTCAATTTTATGTAAATCCCCTTGGAGGGAAAGCACATCATTATCTGATTTAATTACCTTGCACAACTTTGTGTCATCAGCGAAAATGGAGACCCCACACTCCAATCCTACCTCTAAGTCATTAATAAATATGTTAAAAAGGAGGGCCTAATACTGAACCCTGAGGAACCCCACTTACCACATTAGTCCAATCGAAGTATGTTCCATTTACAACAACCCTTTGCTTCCTGTCTTTTAGCCAGCTCTCAATCC
The DNA here is from genome assembly GCA_027410445.1 of Discoglossus pictus. Lineage (NCBI taxonomy): Eukaryota > Metazoa > Chordata > Amphibia > Anura > Alytidae > Discoglossus > Discoglossus pictus. The sequence goes on from CM050165.1 coordinate 154,192,819, forward strand.
ATGAGCAGATATTTACTGCAATTCCTGTATCCCTTAGTTTGCCCAATAGTCTCCCATGTGGCACTGTATCAAAAGCCTTTGCAAAATCCAAAAAGACTACATCCACTGAGTTGCCTTGATCCAGGTTCCTACTAACCTCCTCATAGAAACTAATTAGATTTGTTTGACATGACCTATCCCTCATAAATCCATGTTGACTCCTACTTATAATCCTGTTCAAATAGACATATTCTTGTATATTATCCCTTATTAACCCTTCTAAAAGCTTCCTCACTACAGAAGTGAGGCTCACTGGTCTATAATTCCCCAGATTTGCTCTTACTCCCTTCTTAAATATAGGTATCACATCAGCTTTTCTCCAGTCATCTGGTAGAGAGCCTGTGTTGAGTGAATCTTGAAAAATTAAATATAATGGTTTGGCTATTACAGAACCCAGTTCCCTTAGTACCCTTGGATGTATTCCATCAGGACCCGGGGCTTTATTAACATTTATTTTTTGGATTACTTACTGTGTTAACCAATTATTTGGCAAAGGTAGTGTAGCCCCATTATGTTGCAGTGTCCCAACCACTGGTACCTCCCTTGTGTATACCGAAGAAAAGAACCTATTTAGCTCATCTGCCTTTTCCTGGTCACTAATTTTCAGACAGCCTGTTTCACATTCTAATGTTCCTATAGCTTCCTTCTTCCCATTAATATACTTAAAAAATATTTTAGGGTTAGTCTTACTCTCTTTTGCCATAAATTTTTAATTTTCTATTTTTGCCAGCCTAATCGTGCTTTTGCAAGCCTTGTTGATTTCCTTGTATTCCCGTAAAGCAGTCTCTGTCCCCTCTTGTTTGTATAATTTAAATGCCTGTTTTTTACTCCGTATCTTGATCTTTAAATCATTGTTAAGCCACATTGGATGGGATTTACTCCTTTTACTTTTATTCCCACACGGTATATGCCGATGTGTATGTATATTTAGTAAGGATTTAAATGTTGTCCATTTATGTTCAGTGTTTTTTCCTATCAGTTCTCTGTCCCATTTTTTACTTTGTATTGCTGCCCTTAGACAGTTAAAATCTTCCCTTTTAAAATTAAGTTTTTTGTTGGCCCCTTAAAATGTTGTTTTTTTAATTCAATCTCAAATGAGACTGTGTTGTGATCACCGTTTCCCAAAGGTTGCCCTATTTCAACATTTGATACTATATCAATATTATTGGTGATGAGTAAATCTAAGATAGCTTCATTTCTAGTAGGCTCCTGTATAACCTGGGCCAGATAAAGATCCCTGAGTGTACTCAAGAACCTGCTCCCCTTAGCTGAACTGCTGGTCTCATTTATCCAGTTTATTTCAGGGTAATCTCAGGGTAATCTCCCATTATTAGAACTTGCCCGTGCTTAGCTGCATTTCCAATCTGTAAAAATAATTGTATTTCCTCACTTTCAGCTATATTTGGGGGTTTATAGCATACTCCTACTAATATTCTTTTGGAATTTGCTGCTCCGCTATTTAACTCTACCCACAAACATTCAACTTTATCACTAGGTCCACCATAAATATCTTCTCTGACTATAGCCTTAAATTCAGGCTTAACATACAGACAAATCCCTCCTCCTCATTTACCTTTGCCTCTATCTTTAAAAAAAAAAAGGTTATAACCATTCAGATTAACAGTCCAGTCATGAGATTCATCCCACCACGTTTCTGTAATGCCTATTAAATCCCATTTTTTCATTAATTGCTAATAATTCTAACTCTCCCATTTTTCCTGGCAAGCTTCTGGCATTAGCAAGCATACACCTTAAGTTATGAGTCTGTAGTTCTGAAGTGCCTGCCACTGTACTTGAATTACTTAGTACTACCTCCCTATTGACTATACTACCCCTCCCCCCATCTCCTCCCCTATGAGTTGTTAATTCATCCCTTATACCCTCTACACTTTCTACCCCATTACTTATATATAGCCCCTCCCCCCACCTACTAGTTTAAAAACTCCTCCAGCCTTTCTACCATCCTATCCCCTTGTACAAAAGCTCCCTCATCATTAAGGTGCAATCCATACCTACTGTAGAGATTGTACCGAAGTGAGAAGTCAGCCCAGTGCTCTAAAAAGCCAAACCCCTCCTTAGTGCACCACATCTTTAGCCATGCATTAACCTCCCTAATCTCCTTCTGCCTCCCTGGGCTAGCACGTGGCACTGGTAGTATCTCAGAAAATACTACCTTGGAGGTCCTTGCCTTCAGCTTATTACCTAGTTCTCTAAAATCATTCTTTAGGACACTCCATCTTCCACTAACTTTGTCATTGGTACCAATATGTACCAAGACCGCCGGTTCATTTCCAGCCCCTCCCAATAATTTGTCTACCCGATCCACAACATGATGAACCCGAGCACCCAGGAGACAGCAAACTGATTGCTGGGATCTGGGTGACAAATCACCCTGTCTACCTTCCTAATAATAGAGTCCCCTACAACCAAAACCTGTCTGTTGTTCTGCCTATTCTGCCCTCCCTCTCCTCCAGTAGAGCTGTTCGCCCGGCTGTTAGAGTGAACAGCTCTATCTGGCATTGCCATTCCTGAATGGACATCCCCAACAGTTTCACTCAATCCAGCAAATCTGTTGGTGTTTGCCAACTCAGAACTGGCCTGCCTCCTCCTGTTCCCCCTGCTTCCCCTTGTAACTGTAACCCAGCTGCCTCCCTAAACATCCTCACTAGCCCCAGCTCCACCCTCCATGCTAGGCCCAGCTAAACTGTGCTCAGTGAGCACCAACCCCCTTTCCAGTGGAGCAACATCACTAAGTGCTGCAATTCTCCTCTCCAGATCTCCAATTTGAGCTTCCAGAGATGCAACATGCTCACACCTCTCACAGAGGTATGGACCCTGGATCATCTGTTCCAGTATTGCATACATATGACAGGATGTACACTGAATAAGGTTGCCACTGGACTGACTCATAATTATTATTATTGTCTACAAAATTTCAGTGGGAAAAATAAAGAATATAAAATAATATATTTATATAAAGTTTTCCTCCTTTGCACTATAAATCTGCCCTCCCTTTTCTTTGAAGTCCCTCCTTTTATTTAAACTCCTAGGCTTTTACTAGAATTGCACTTGATACTGAAAATGTTCGCAAGCTCACAAGTTCCCCTTCTCCTGTTTATATTAACTTCTGCCTTCTCACCTGGGCACAATTAGTGCACTCTGCAGTTTATCAGCCTTTACTTGTAAGGTAAATCCACTTGTAAACAGGCCCCAAACCAGCTCACAAACCTTTTATACAAGTTAAACAGTCAAGCCACACCCCTCTCACCTGGGCACAATTAGTGCACTCTGCAGTTTATCAGCCTTTACTTGTAAGGTAAATCCACTTGTAAACAGGCCCCAAACCAGCTCACAAACCTTTTATACAAGTTTAACAGTCAAGCCACACCCCTCTCACCTGGGCACAATTAGTGCACTCTGCAGTTTATCAGCTTTTACTTGTAAGGTAGATCCACTTGTAAACAGGCCCCAAACCAGCTCACAAACCTTTTATACAAGTTAAACAGTCAAGCCACACCCCTCTCACCTGGGCACAATTAGTGCACTCTGCAGTTTATCAGCCTTTACTTGTAAGGTAAATCCACTTGTAAACAGGCCCCAAACCAGCTCACAAACCTTTTATACAAGTTTAACAGTCAAGCCACACCCCTCTCACCTGGGCACAATTAGTGCACTCTGCAGTTTATCAGCTTTTACTTGTAAGGTAGATCCACTTGTAAACAGGCCCCAAACCAGCTCACAAACCTTTTATACAAGTTAAACAGTCAAGCCACACCCCTCTCACCTGGGCACAATTAGTGCACTCTGCAGTTTATCAGCCTTTACTTGTAAGGTAAATCCACTTGTAAACAGACCCCAAACCAGCTCACAATCCTTTTATACAAGTTTAACAGTCAAACCACACCCCTCTCACCTGGGCACAATTAGTGCACTCTGCAGTTTATCTACTGTTCCATTATAAGCTAATTTTCATTGAGCTTATACATTTGCAGTGGCAAGATGTATGTGTCTGAAATGTTGTATTTTATGAGGGATAGGTGAGTCTGAATTTATTTTTACCATCCAGCCAAAAAAAGTCAATTTATGTTGAATTTTGGGGCGATGATGTTTTTTCCACAGGATTTTGATCAAAAATGGATGAAATGGATATGTTTGCTAGCTGGCAATGCAATATCGATCTAAACAGTGTGCATTCCTGTTTTAGATTTTGCAAGCCAGGGATGGTTTATATAAAAATTTAAACTTTTCAAAATCTTATAACACCAGATAACATTTGCTCTCTATTTTCAGCACACTTTTGCCATTACAGGCAACTGAATGTATTAAAAAGCATTTCAATATGTACATGTACCATAAAATAACATTTACTTACAGCAAACATTTATACACCACGGTCTAAAATGTTTTACATTTATAAATAAATATCCACTTGCAAAACCTTTCATAATATAAGGAAAATAATTTAAATGAGCCATTTGCTGAATTATGAAATGTGTTCAAATACTCCTGTTGTTTTTTGTGGTTTATACAGAGCTTAGTGCAGGAAGTACTGAGAGATTTTGGGGCCAGAATAGCAAGGCATTTCTCTGATTTCTTGCTGACTTGTTCTATCAATCTATGCACTTCCTCTCCTTAACAACATCGCATGTTTGCAGCTGTTATCTTTTCTAATATATGTGATATAAACTGCTATAGCAAAGCATGTGTTTCAATTCCACTGAGACATGCAAATGGGCATATAGTTCTATACAGATATATATCTATGTATACAGATTTCATCACATATAAATAGTTTTTTACTTACAAGTCTCATATTATGTTTGTCTGAACCATACATTAATATTGAGAAATTATCATAGGTATTCTTACCTAGAGGCACCTGGGATGTAAATCTGGTCCTGCTTACAGGAGAGGGTTCATACGATAGAAATCTACACACAGAAAAAGATGTATACAAGAACAAGAGGTCTACATTTCAAATTTGGATGGTGGAATGTTAGGAGGTAATATAAGAAAGTAGGGTCAAACACATTTAAGGTTGCCTGGCATAAGGCTACATTTTAGCCAAACTTTTAGCTACATAGAATGGGCACTGCGGATGGCCATTTTCTACTTATTGGCAGGGATACTATTTTTCTATCTTAAACAAAAAGAAAATCTACATATAGATCTAGGAGCAGTTGCCATCAATACATTTTTTGAGGGGGGCGTCAGATCAGCATTTATTTTCAAGAAGCTTCATTAAACACCACCACCACGTGTATAAACATGTAACTTACTTATTACATATCTTGAAGCTATTTATTCTTGAGCATTTCAAGCACCTGAAGCATAAAAAATAAATAATTAATAAATTGTAGTTTTGAAGCTTCAAAATAAACCAGTTTGTGGAATCTCAGGAAAAGATTATCTGCCTTTTTCCAAACTAGTCATTTTGAAAATGTCTTCTTATAACAAACAAAACCAATTAAAAAAGTCCCTAAAGGAAACAAAGAGGTGCGATGAAGGTTTATGAAAAAAAAAAAAAAAAAAACTTGTTTTGTTCATGTTTATCCAAATAAGAAGCTCTTTTTGTCTTAGTTTTTACAATTGTTCTAGTGCAAGCAGAAAACATGTTTGCTGATCTACAGAGGGACATCTTGCAGATATTCCCTTCAATTTGCAGGTCTTATTTTTGTAAGACATACTTATTTAATCAGCCGACATATGGAAATTGCGTTATAGACTATACCAGTGATGGCACATACTGTACTGTCTCCCCAAACCATAGGTTCCCTTACTCCACATTATGCATGTCCCGCAACTGCTGAAGCACTACTGTCATTGTGCACTTTTTCTCATACAAATAATGGAATACATTCTCCAATTCAGTCTCTGATTTGCTGCACTGGACAGCAATATTTGTAACACACATAACCGGGGGCAGCTGGTACATAAAGGCAAATGGGCAACTGCCCCCCAAAAGGTGGGGGAAAGAGACACAGGGGAGAGGGGGGAAGAGACACGGGGGGGAGGGAAGAGACACAGAGCAGGGGATGGGGAAGAGGCACAGGGGAGGGGAGAGGGGGAGGAAGACATGGGGGGAAGACAAAAGGGAGAGGGGGAGGAAGATACAGGGGAGAGGGGGAGGGGGAGGAAGACACAGGGGAGGGGAGGGGGAAGACACAGAGGGGGGAAAGACACAGAAGAGGGGGAAGAGACACAGAGGAGTGGAGAGCGGGAGGAAGACACGGGGAGGGGAGGGGGGAAGACACAGAGAGGGGGAAAGACACAGAAGAGGGTGAAGAGACACAGAGGAGGGAGAGGTGGAGGAAAGAGACATAGGGGGAAAGGGGGAAGAGACACAGGTGAGAGGTGGGGAAGAGACACAGGGGAGGGAGGAAGACACAGGGGAGAGGGGGAGGGGGGGAAACACAGGGGAGAGAGGGAGGAAAACACAGGGGAAGGGAGAGGAGAAGACTCAGAGGGCAGAAAGACACAGAAGAGGGGGGAGAGACACAGGGGAGGGTAGAGGTGGGGGAAAAGACACAGGGAAGAGGGGGTAGAGACACAGATGAGAGGAGCAGAAGAGACACGGGAGGGGAGAGGGGGAGGAAGTCACAGGGGAAGGAAGACACGGGGGAGAGGGGGAGGCGGGAGGAAGACACATGGGAGGGGAGATGGGAAGGAAGACACAGGGCAGGGGGGAGGAAGACACAGGGGAGGGGAGGTGGAAGACACAGAGGGGGGAAAGACACAGAAGAGGGGGATAGACACAGGGGAGGGGAGAGGTGGGGGAAAAGACACAGGGGAGACGGGGAGGAAGACACAGGGAGGAGGGGGAGAAAGACAAAGGAGAGAGGGGGAGGAAGACACAGGAGAGGGGAGGGGGGAGACAGGGGATTAGAGCGGGGGAAATACACATGGGAGGGGGTAAGAGACACAGGGTTGGGGAGAGGTGGGGAAGAGACACAGGGGAGAGGGGTAGAAGAGACAAAGGGGAGGATGGGGAAGAGAAACAAGGGATGGAGAGAGACACAGGGAAGGGGGAAGAGACACTGAGCAGGGGAGAGGGAAGAGAAACAGGGGAGGGGAGAGGGGGGGAAGACACAGGGGAGAGTGGGAGGAAGACACAGGGGGGAAGACACAGAAGAGGGGGGAGAGACACAGGGGAGGGGAGAGGTTTGGGGAAGAGACACTGGGAATCGGGGGGGAAGAGACACAGGTGAGAGGAGGGGAAGAGACACGGGAGGGGAGAGGGGGAGGAAGACACAGGGGGAGGAAGACACGGGGAGAGGGGGAGGCGGGAGGAAGACACATGTGAGCGGAGAGGGGAAGGAAGACACAGGGGAGATGGGGAAGAAGACGCAGGGAAGAGGGGGAGGGAAAGAAAGACACAGGGGAGAAAGACAGATTGGAGAGGATGGGGGAAAGACACAGAGGGGGAAAGACACAGAAGAGGGGGGAGACACAGGAAAGGGGAGACGGGGAGGAAGACACATGGGAGAGGGGGAGGCGGTAGGAAGATACAGGGGAGTGGAGAGGGGAAGGAAGAAATGGGAGGGAGGGGAAGACACAGAGGGGGGAAAGACACACAAGAGGGGTAGAGATACAGGGGAGGGGAGAGGTGGTGGGAAGAGACACAGGGGAGAGTGGGGAAGAGACACAGGGGAGGGGAGAGGGGGAGGAAGACACAGGGGACAAGGGGAGGGAGACACAGAGGAGGGAGAGGGGGTGGAAAACACAGCAGAGAGGGGGAGGAAGATACAGGTGAGGGAAGGAGGGGAAATCACACGGGGGAGATAGACAGGGGATGGGAGAGGTGGGGGAAGAGACAAAGGGCAGGGGAGAGGTAAGGGGAAGAGACACAGGGGATGGGGGAAGAGACACAGGGAAGTGGAGAGGGGGAAGAGACATAGGGGAGGAGAGAGGGGGAGGAAGACTCAGGGAAGGGGGAAGAGACACAGGGGAGCGGGGAGATACACAGGGGAGGGAAGGGGGGAAAGAGACACAGGGGAGGGGAGAAAGTGATGCACTAAGGAGGGGTTTTAGAGCACGGGGCTGACTTCTCACTTGGGTACAATCTCTATAGCAGGGATGGATTGCGCCTTAATGATGATGGAGCTGCTGTGCTAGGGGAAAGGATGGTAGAATGGCTGTGGAAGATTTGAAACTAATAGTTGGGGGGAGGGACACAGAGGAGGGTGGGGAAGAGACACAGGGAGGGAAGGGGGTGAAGAGGGACACAGAGTTGGAGAGGGGTGAGGAATACACAGGAGATGGGAGAGCGGGGGAGACACAAGGGAGGAGAGAGGGGGTAAATAAACAGGGGAGGGGGGAAGAAACAGAGGGTTGGGGAGAGGTGGGGAAGAGACACAGGGGAGAGGGGGGAGAAGAGACACAGGGAGAGGGGTGGGGAAAACACAGGGAAGGGGAGGAAGAGACATAGGGGAGGGGGAGAGTGGGGAGAAAGACTCAGGAGAGAGGGGGAGGAAGACATAGGAGAGTGGAGAGGGAGAGACACAGGGTAGAGGAGGGGGAAGAGACAGAGGGAGAGTGGGGAAGAGACACAGGGAAGGGGGGAAAGAGACAGGGGGGAGAGGGGGTGGAAAATTCAGGTGAGGGGAGAAGTCACAGAGGGGGAAAGACACAGAGACACATGGGAGGGTAGAGGTGGGGGGAAAGACACAGGGGATAGGGGGTGAAGAGACACAGGTGAGAGGCTGGAAGAGACGCAGGCGAGTGGAAAGGGGGAGAAAGACACAAGGGGGGGAAGACACAGGGGAAAGGGGGAGGGGGAATAAAGAAACAGGGGAGGGGAGATGGGGGAGGAAGACACAGAGGACATGGTGAGGAAGATACAGGGGAGGGGAGGGGGGAAGACACAGAAGAGGGGGTAGAGACACAGGGGAGGGGAGAGGTGGGGGGAAAAGACACAGGTGAGAGGGAGAGAAGACACAGGGGAGGGGAGAGTGGGAGGAAGACCCAGGGGGAGGAAGAAACAGGGGAGAGGGGGAGGAAAACACAGGAGAGGGGAGGGGGAGACACAGGGGAGGAGAGTGGGGGGAAATACACATGGGAGGTGGGAAGACACACAGGGTTGGGGAGAGGTGGGGAAGAGACACAGGGGAGAGGGGGGAGAAGAGACACAGGGGAGGATGGGGAAGAGAAACGGCATGGGGAGAGACACAGGGGAGGGAAGGGGGGAAGAGACACAGGTGAGAGGCGGGGAAGAGACACAGTGGAAGGGAGAGGGGGATGAAGACACAGGGGAAGGAAGACACAGCGGAGGGGAGAGGGGGAAGGAAGACAAACGGGAGAGGGGGAGGAAGACACAGGGGGGGAGACACAGAAGAGGGGGAGAGAAACAAGGGAGGGGAGAGGTTGGGGAAAGAGACACAGGTGAGAGGTGGGGAAGAGACTCAGGGAAGGGGAGAGGGGGAGGAAGACACAGGGGAGGAAGACACAGGGGAGAGGGGGAGGTGGGAGGAAGACACAGGGGAGGGGAGAGGGGGAAGAAAGACACAGGGCAGAGGGGGAGGAAGACACAGGGGAGGGGGAAGACACAGAGGGTGGAAAGACACAGAAGAGGGGGAGAGACACAGGGGAGAGGGGGGAGAAGAGACACCAGGGGAGGGGCGGGGGAGACACAGTGGAGAGGGGGAGGAAGGCACAGGGGAGAGGTGGAGGGGGAAAAACCCAGAGGCGGGAGAGGGGTAGGAAGACACAGCGGTAGTAAGGGGAGAGACACAAGGGAGGTGGGAAGAGACACAGGGGAGGGGAGAGGGGGAGAAAGACTCAGGGGAGAGAGGGAGGAAGACACAGGGAAGGGGAGAGGGGGAGGAAGACACAGGAGAGAGGGGGAGGAAGACATAGGAGAGGGGGGAGACACGGGAGGGGAGAGGGGGAAATATACAGCTGAGGGGGAAGAGACACAGGGTTGGGGAGAGGTGGGGCAGAGATGCAGGGCAGAGGGGAAGGAGACACAGGGGAGAAGAGAGAGAGCAAGAGACAAGGGGGATAGGAGGGGGAAGAGACACAGTGGAGGGAGGGGAAGGGACAATGGGGAAGGGAGAGGAAGACAAAGGAAAGGGGTGGGGAAGACACAGAGGGGGGAAATACACAGAAGGGGGGAAGAGACACAGGAGAGAGCTGGGGAAGAGACACAGGGTAGGGGAGAGGAGGAAGAAGACACGGGGGAGATGGAAAGGGGGAGGAAGACACAGGGGACTGGAGAGGGGGGAGGAAGACACAGGGGAGAGGGGGAGGAAGACACGGGGGAAGACACAGAATAGGGGGAGAGACACAGGGGAGGGGAGAGGTGGGGGTAAGAGACACAGGGAGAGGGGGGTAGAGACACAGATGAGAGGCGGGGAAGAGACACAGCGGAGGGGTGAGGGAGACACAGGGGAAGGAAGACACAGGGGAGAGGGAGAGGCGGGAGGAAGACAGGGTAGAGGGAGAGGGGGAAGGAAGACACAAGGCAGTGGGGAGGAAGACACAGGGGAGGGGAGAGGTGGGGAAGAGACACAGGGGAGAGGGGGAAGTAGAGACACAGGGGAGGAGAGGAAGATACACAGAGGAGGGAAGAGACACAGGGGAAGAGAAACAGGGGAGAGGAGGGGGAAGGAAACAGGGGAGGGGAAAATATACAGGGGAGGGTGGGGAAGAAACACAGGGGAGGGGAGGAGAGACACAGAGGGGGAAAGACACAGAAAAGGGGGAAGAGACACGGGGGAGGGTAGAGGTGGGTGAAGAGACACAGGGGAGGGGAGAGGAAGACACAGGGGGAGGAAGACACAGGGCAGTGGGGGAGGGAGGAGGAAGAAACAGGGGAGAGAGGGAGGAAGACACAGGGGAGAGGGGGAAGAAGACACAGGAGAAGGGAGGGGGAGACACATGGGAGGTGGGAAGACACACAGGGTCGGGGAGAGGTGGGGAAGAGACACAGGGGAGAGGGGGAGAAGAGACACAGGGGAGGGTGGGGAAGAGAATTGGCATGGGGAGAGACACAGGGGAGGGAAGGGGGAAGAGACACAGGTGAGAGGCGGGGAAGAGACACAGTGGAAGGGAGAGGGGGATGAAGACACAGGGGAAGGAAGATACAGCAGAGGGGAGAGGGGGAAGGAAGACAAAGGGGAGAGGGGGAAGAAGACACAAGGGGGGGGGGAGACACAGAAGAGGGGGAGAGAAACAAGGGAGGGGAGAGGTTGGGGGAAGAGACACAGGTGAGAGGTGGGGAAGAGACTCAGGGAAGGGGAGAGGGGGAGGAAGACACAGGGGAGGAAGACACAGGGGAGAGGGGGAGGTGGGAGGAAGACACAGGGGAGGGGAGAGGGGGAAGAAAGACACAGGGCAGAGGGGGAGGAAGACACAGGGGAGGGGAAAGACACAGAGGGTGGAAAGACACAGAAGAGGGGGAGAGACACAGGGGAGAGGGGGAGAAGAGACACCAGGGGAGGGGTGGGGGAGACACAGTGGAGAGGGGGAGGAAGGCACAGGGGAGAGGTGGAGGGGGAAAACACAGGGGCGGGAGAGGGGGAGGAAGACTCAGGGGAGAGAGGGAGGAAGACACAGGGAAGGGGAGGAAGAAAGAGGGGAGGGGAGAGGGAGAAAGACACAGGAGAGAGGGGGAGGAAGACATAGGAGAGGGGGGAGACACAGGGGAGGGGAGAGTGGGAAATACACAGCTGAGGGGGAAGAGACACAGGGTTGGGGCGAGGTGGGGCAGAGATGCAGGGCAGAGGGGGAAGAGACACAGGGGAGTAGAGAGAGGTGCAAGAGACATGGGGATAGGAGGGGGAAGAGACACAGGGGAGGGAGGGGAAGGGACAATGGGGAAGGGGGAGGAAGACAAAGGAAAGGGGTGGGGAAGACACAGAGGCGGGAAATACACAGAAGGGGGAAGAGACACAGGAGAGAGCTGGGGAAGAGACACAGGGGAGGGGAGAGGAGGAGGAAGACACAGGGGAGATGGAAAGGGGGAGGAAGACACAGGGGACTGGAGAGGGGGGAGGAAGACACAGGGGAGAGGGGGAGGAAGACACAGAATAGGGGGAGAGACACAGGGGAGGGGAGAGGTGGGAGTAAGAGACACAGGGAGAGGGGGGGTAGAGACACAGATGAGAGGCGGGGAAGAGACACAGCAGAGGGGTGAGGGAGACAGGGGAAGGAAGACACAGGGGAGAGGGAGAGGCGGGAGGAAGACACAGGGTAGAGGGAGAGGGGGAAGGAAGACACAGGGCAGTGGGGAGGAAGACACAGGGGAGGGGAGAGGTGGGGAAGAGACACAGGGGAGAGGGGGAAGTAGAGACACAGGGGAGGAGAGGAAGATACACAGAGGAGGGAAGAGACACAGGGGAAGAGACACAGGGGAGAGGAGGCTGAAGGAAACAGGGGAGGGGAAAATATACAGGGAAGGGTGGGGAAGAAACACAGGGGAGGGGAGGAGAGACACAGAGGGGGAAAGACACAGAAAAGGGGGAAGAGACACGGGGGAGGGTAGAGGTGGGTGAAGAGACAAAGGGGAGAGGAGAGGAAGACACAGGGGGAGGAAGACACAGGGCAGTGGGACAGGGGGAAGAGACACAGGGGAGAGGTGGGGAAGAGACACAGGGGAGGGGAGAGGAAGACACAGGGGGAGGAAGACACAGGGCAGTGGGGGAGGGGGAGGAGGAAACGGGGGAGGGAAGAGGAGTGAGGAAGACACAGGGGAGAGGGGGAGGAAGACACAGGGGAGAGGAGGGGTGGACACATAGGGGGGAAAGACTCAGAAGAGGGGTGAGACACAGGGGAGGGGAGACATGGGGAAGAGAAAGAGGGGAGAGGGGGGTAAAGACACAGGTGAGAGGGGGAAGAGACACAGGGGAGGGAGAGTGGGAGGAAGACTCAGGGGGTGGAAGACACAGGGTAGAGATGGAGAGATGGGGAAAGGGGGTGGAAGACCCAGTGGAGAGGGGTTGGAAGAGACAGGGGAGAGAAGGAGAGGGAAATACAGGGAAGGGGGAAGAGACACAGGTGAGAGGTGGGGAAGAGACACAGGGGAGGGGAGAGGAGGAGGAAGACAGGAGGGAGATGGAAAGGGGGAGGAATACACAGGGGACTGGAGAGGGGGAAGGAAGACACAGGGGAGAGGGGGAGGAAGACACGGGGGGAAGACACAGAATAGGGGGAGAGACACATGGGAGGGGAGAGGTGGGCGTAAGAGACACAGGGAGAGGGGGGTAGAGACACAGATGAGAGGCGGGAAGAGACACAGCGGAGGGGTGAGGAAGACACAGGGGAAGGAAGACACAGGGGAGAGGGAGAGGCGGGAGGAAGACACAGGGTAGAGGGAGAGGGGGAAGAAAGACACAGGGCAGCGGGGAGGAAGACACAGGGGAGGGGAGAGGTGGGGAAGAGACACAGGGGAGAGGGGGAAGTAGAGACACAGGGGAGGAGAGGAAGATACACAGAGGAGGGAAGAGACACAGGGGAAGAGACACAGGGGAGAGGAGGGGGAAGGGAAACAGGGCAGGGGAAAAGATACAGGGTGGGGAAGAAACACAGAGGAGGGGGGAGAGACACAGAGGGGGAAAGACACAGAAAAGGGGGGAAGAGACACAGGGGAGGGTAGAGGTGGGGGAAGAGACAAAGGGGAGAGGGGGAAGAAACACAGGTGAGAGGTGGGGAAGAGACACAGGGGAGGGGAGAGGAAGACACAGGGGGAGGAAGACACAGGGCAGTGGGGGAAGAGGAGGAAGACACAGGGGAGGGAAGAGAAGTGAGGAATACACAGGGGAGAGGGGGAGGAAGACACAGGGGAGAGGAGGGGTGGAAGACACATAGGGGGGAAAGACTCAGAAGAGGGGGGAGAGACACAGGGGAGGGGAGACATGGGGGAAGAGAAAGAGAGGAGAGGGGGGAAAGACACAGGTGAGAGGGGGGAAGAGACACAGGGGAGGGGAGAGTGGGAGGAAGAGTCAGGGGGTGGAAGACACAGGGGAGAGATGGAGGGGAAGACACATTGTGGGGAAGGGGGTGGAAGACACAGTGGAGAGGGGTTGGAAGAGACAGGGGAGAGAAGGAGAGGGAAGGGGGAAGAGACACATGGGAGGGGTGAGGGGGGGGGAACAGACACAGGGGAGGGATGAAGAGACACAGGGGAGGTAGAGGGGGAAAGACATAGGGGAAGGTAGAGGGGGAGGAATACACAGGAGAGAGGGGGAGGAAGACATAGGAGAGGGGGAGACAAAGGCGAGGTGAGAGGGGGTGGAAATACACAGTGCAGGGGGAAGAGACATAGGGTAGGGGAGAGGAGGGGGAAGAGACACAGGGGAGGGGAAGAGACACAGGGCAAGGTGGGGAAGATACACAGGGGAGGGGGAGAGACACAGGGGAGAGGGGGAGGAAGACACAGGAGAGGGGTGGGAAAGTCACAGAGGGGAGGGAAATACACAGAAGGGGGGAAGAGACATAGGTGAGAGGCGGGGAAGAGACACAGGGGAAGGGAGAGGGGGATGAAGACACAGGGGAAGGCAGACACAGCAGAGGGGAGAGGGGGAAGGAAGACACAGGGGAGAGGGGGAAGGAAGACACAGGGGAGAGGGGGAGAAAGACACAGGGGGAGACACAGAAGAGGGGAAGAGAAACAAGGGAGGGGAGAGGTTGGGGGAAGAGACACAGGTGAGAGGTGGGGAAGAGACTTAGGGGAGGGGAGAGGGGGAGGAAGACACAGGGGGAGGAAGACACAGGGGAGAGGGGGAGGTTGGAGGAAGACACAGGGGAGGGGAGAGGGGGAAGAAGGACACAGGGCAGAGGGGGAGGAAGACACAGGGGAGGGGAGGGGGAAGACACAGAGGGGGGAAAGACACAGAAGAGGGGGAAAGACACAGGGAAGGGGAGAGGTGGGGTTAAGAGCACAGGGGAGAGGGTGTGAAATACACAGGGGAGAGGAAAGGGAGAGGAAGACTCAGGAGAGAAGGGGGAGGAAGACAGGGGAGGGAGGGGAGACAGAGGTGGGAAGAGACACAGAGGAGGGGTGAGGTGTGGGGTAGATACACAGGGGAGGGTAGAGGGGGAAGAGATACAGGGGAGGGGAAGGAAGATTCAGGGGAGAGGGGGAGGAAGACACAGGGAAGGGGGGAGACACAGGCAAGGGTAGGGGGGAGGAAGACACAGGAGGGGGAAGGGGGAGACACAGGGTAGGGAAGAGGGGGGAAATAAAAAGGGGATGGGAAAAGACACAGGGTTGGGGAGAGGTGGCGGGAGAGACACAGGGGAGAGTGGGGGAGACACAGGGGACTGGACTGTTAATCTGGATGGTTATAACTTATATAGGAAAGAAAGGGGAGGAGGGATTTGTCTGTATGTTAAGCTGTGTGCTAGGGGAAAGGATAGTAGAAAGGTAGGGGGAGATTTTAAACTAATAGGTGGGGAGGGACACAGGGGAGGGTGGGGAAGAGACACAGGTGAGGGGGGATACACAGTGTAGGGAATAGGGGAAGGTACACAAAGCAGGGGAGGGGGAAGAGACACAGAGGAGGAAGACACAGGGGGAGGAAGACACAGGGGACAGGGGGAGGAAGACACAGGGGAGAAGGGGGGGAAGACACAGGGGAGGGGGGAGGAAGACACAGTGGAGAGGGGAGGATGATACAGGGGAGGGAAGGGGAGAGGTGGGGGAAGAGACACAGGGAGGGGGAAGAAACACAGGTGGGAAGGGGGGAAGAGAGGGAGAAAGACACAGGGGGGAGAAAGACATAGGGGAGAGTGGGGGGAGACACAGGGGAGGGCGAGGGAGAGGAAGACACAGCGGAGAGGGTGAGGAAGACAGGGGAGGGAGGGGAGACAGAGGGGGGAAGAGACATAGAGGAGGGGTGAGGCAGGGGGTAGATACACAGGGGAGGGTAGAGGGAGAAGAGATACAGGGGAAGAAAGATTCAGGGGAGAGGGGGAGGAAGACACAGGGAAGGGGGAGACACAGGCAAGGGTAGGGGGGAGGAAGACACAGGAGAGGGGAGAGGGCGGAGACAGGGGAGGGGAGAGGGGAGAAATAAACAGGGGAGGGGGGAAGAGTCACAGGGATTGGGAGAGGTGTGGGGAAGAGTGACAGGGGAGGGGGGAAAGAGACTCAGGGGAGAGGGGGGAGACATAGGGGAGGTGAGGAAGAGACACAGGGGAGGGGGAGAGGGGAGGAGACACAGGGGGAGAGACACAGTGGAGGCGAGTGGAGGTGGTAGAGACGCTGGGGAGGGGAAGAGACACAGGGGAGGGTGGGGAAGAGACACAGGGGAGGGGGGAGACACAGGAGAGGAAAGGGGGAAGAGACACAGAGGCAAAAAAGTGGTGCACTAAGGAGGGGTTTGGGTTTTTGAGCACTGGGCTGACTTCTCACTCTGGTACAATCTCTATAGTAGGGATGGATTGCACATTAATGACAATGGAGCTGCTGTGCTAGGGGAAAGGATGGTAGAATGGCTGGGGGAGATTTTAAACTAATAGGTGGGGGTAGGGACACAGGGGAGGGTGGGGAAGAGACAGGGAGGAGGAGAAACACAGGGGAGGCAAGGGGGATAGAGACACAGGGCAGGGGAGGGGGAAGAGACAAAGGGGTGGGGAGAGGGGGAGGAAGACACAGGGGAGAGTGGGGGGAGACACAGGAGAGAGGGGGGAGATACAGGAGAGGGGAGAGGGGGAGACACAGGGAAAGGGAGAGGTGGAAGAGACACAGGGGAGGGGATAGGGAGAGGAAGACTCAGGGGAGAGGGGGAGGAAGACACAGGGCAGGCAGGAGGATGACACAAGGGAGAGGAGATGGGGAGGAGGACACAGGAGAGAGGGGGAGAAAGACACTGGAGAGGGGAAGGGGGGGACACAGGGTAGGGGAGAGGGGGAGGAAGACACAGGGGAGAGGGGGAGGAAGACACAGGAGAGAGTGGGAAGGGGGTGGAAGACACAGGAGAGGGGGGGAAGACACAGGAGAGGGGAGAGAGGGAGACACATGAGAAGGGAGATTGGGGTGAGACACAGGGGAGGAGAGAGGGAGAGGAAGACCCTGGGGAGAGGGGGAGGAAGACACAAGGAAGGGGGGAGGATGACACAGGGGAGAGGATAGGGGGAGGAAGACACAGGAGAGGGGTGAGAAAGACACAGGAGAGGGGAACGTGGGAGACACAGTGTAGGGAAGAGGGGGGAAATAAACAGGGGCCGGGGGAAAGACACAGGGTTGGGGAGAGGTGGGGGAGAGACACAGGGGAGACTGGACTGTTAATCTGGATGGTTATAACCTATTTAGGAAAGATAGGGGCAATGGTAAAAGCAGGGGAGGAGGGATTTGTCTGTATGTTAAGCCTGAATTTAAGCCTATAGTCAGAGAGGATATTTATGCTGGAACAAGCTGTAATGCTGAATGTTTGTGGGTAGAGTTAAATAGCGGAGCAGCAAATTCCAAAAGAATATTAGTAGAAGTATGCTATAAACCCCTAAATATAGCTGAACGTGAGGAAATATAATTATTATTACAGACTGGAAATACAGTTCTAATAAAGGGATATTTTAACTACCCTGAAATAAACTGAATGAGTGAAACCAGCAGTACAGGTAAAGGGAGCTGGTTCTTGAGTACATTCAGGGATCATTATCTGGCCCAGGTTATACAAGAGCCTACTAGAAATGAGGCTATCTTGGATTTAGTAATCACAAATAATAATGATATTGTAGCAAATGTTGAAATAGGTCAACCTTTGGGAAACAATGATCACAACACAGTCTCATTTGAGATTGAATTAAAAAAACAAAAATGTAAGGCCCCAACAAAAACTCTTTATTTTAAAAGGGCAGATTTTAACAATCTAAGGGCAGCAATACAAAGTATAGACTGGGACAAAGAACTGACAGGTAAAAATACTGAACATAAATGGACAACATTTAAATCCGTACTAAATATACATCCACATTGGCATATACCATGTGTGAATAAAAGAAGTAAATTACATCCAACATGGCTTAACAATGATTTAAAGATCAAGATAATGAGTAAAAAACAGTCATTTAAATAATACAAAAAGAGGGGACAGAGACTGCTTTACATGAGTACAAGGAAATCAATAAGGCTTGCAAAAGTTCTATTAGACAGGCTAAAATAGAAAAGGAGTATATAAATGAAAAGGCCAGGAAGGAGCTATAGGAGCATTACAATGTGACATAGGCCGTCTCACAATTAGTGACCAGGAAAAGGAAGATGAGCTTAATAGGTTGTTTTCTTTGGTATATACAAGGGACTACACTACCATCACTAAATAATTGGTTAACGAAGGAAGAAATCCAAAAGAGGTTGAAAAAAATAAATCTTAATAAAGCTCCAGGTCCTGATGGAATACATCCACAGGTACTGTGGGAACTGGCTTGTGTAATAGCCAACCCATTATATCTAATGTTTCAAGATTCGGTCAACACAGGGTCTCTGCCAGATGACTGGAGAAAAGCATAGGGGATACCTATATTTAAGAGGGCAAGAGCAAATCCGGGGAATTATAGTGGGAAAGCTATAGTGGGAAAGCATTTAGAAGGGTTAATAAGGGATAATATACAAGAATATGTCTATTCAAACAGGATTATAATTAGGGGCCAACATGGATTTATGAGGGATAGGTCATGTCAAACAAATCTAATTAGTTTCTAATTAGGAGGTTAGTAGGAACCAGGATCAAGGCAACTCAGTGAATGTAGTCTTTTTAGATTTTGCAAAGGCTTTTGATATAGTGTCACATGGGAAACTATTGTGCAAACTAAGGGATACAGGAATTGCATTAAATATATGCTCATTTATCGAGAGTTGGCTGAAAGACAGAAAGCAACGCGTTGTGGTAAATGGAACATAATCCAATTGGACTAGTGTAGTAAGTGGGGTTCTTCAGGGCTCAGTATTGGGTCCTCTCCTTTTTAACATGTTTATTAATGACTTAGAAGTAGGACTGGAAAGTATTGTCTGCATTTTTTCTGATGACATGAAGCTGTGCAAGGTAATTAAATCAGAAAAGTATGTACTTTCCCTCCAAAGGGATTTGCATAAATTAGAGAAATGGGCAATTAAATGGCAGATGAGATTTAATATGATTACATGTAAGGTTATGCATCTGGGAAGGAAAAATAACCATGCAATTTATAAACTGAATGAAACAAATCTAGGATTATCAGATATTGAAAGGATTTGGGAGTGCTTGTGGACAACCATCAGTTACATAGTTACATAGTAATTATGGTTGAAAAAAGACTTTCAGTCCATCAAGTTCAACCTTTTAAGTTCTCCTCTGATCTGCAATCAGTTCTTAATGCCAAGCAGCAGCTGCAAAGGCAAACAAACTTTTAGCATGTATTAAGAAGGGTATAGAAGCAAGGGAAGCAAATATAATTCTACCACTATACAAATCCCTAGTACGCCCTCATTTGGAATATGGAGTACAGTTTTGGGCACACTTCATAAAAAGGACGTTTTAGAACTGGCACAAGTACAGAGAAGGACAACAAAACTAATAAGGGGAATGGAGGGGCTAAGTTATGAAGAGACACTAACCAAATTAAACTTATTTTCTCTAGAAAGAAGGCATCTAAGAGGGGATATAATTACCCTATAAATACATCCAGGGTCTGTATAAAGATTTGTCAATAGAGATTTTTGTGCCAAGAGGTTTTCAATTGACACAAGGACATCCTTTGAGGTTAGAAGTAAAAAGATTCCACCTTAAAGAAAGAAAAGGGTTTTTCACATTAAGGGTTGGTAATCTGTGGAATTCTTTACCAAGGGATTTAATTTTTTTTTTACATAACAGGGGTATTCAGGGTTATCCTGGTTAATTAGAGAGGGAGTATTGATCCAGGGAGAAAACCGATCACCAGTATCTGGGGTCAGGAAGGAATTCTTTTTTTTCCCTTTTGAGACAGAATCCTCAGTTTGAATAAAAACAGTGATGCAGATAGAGTGGAGACAGCATCCGACATCATCAGGTAAATACATATAGGGGGATTAAACACAACAGAGTCAAGGAAACCTATATACACATATACATCAATATATACATGAAAAAAACAGAGCACTGTAGTCCACAGTGATATCCTACCTGTTGGGCCCAGTTAGCCATTTTCCCTCCGCCACTGTCATGTGATTCATTAGTGTTACAAGGTCTCAGGTGTGAATGGGGAGCAGGTGTGTTAAATTTGGTGTTATCGCTCCCACACTCTCTCATACTGGTCACTGGAAGTTCAACATGGCACCTCATGGCAAAGAATTCTCTGAGGTTCTGAAAATGATAATTGTTGCTCTATATAAAGATGGCCTAGGCTATAAGAAGATTGCCAAGACCGTGAAACTGAGCTGCAGCACGGTGGGCAAGACCATACAGCGGTTTCACAGGACAGGTTCCACTCAGAACAGCCCTCGCCATGGTCGACCAAAGAAGTTGAGTGCACGGGCTCAGCGTCAAATCCAGAGCTTGTCTTTTCAAAATAGACGTATAAGTGCTGCCAGCATTGCTGCAAAAATTGATGGGGGGGGGGGGGTGTCAGAGGGAAGCCTCTTCTAAAAATTATGCACAAGAAAGCCTGCAAACAGTTTTCTGAAGACAAGCAGACATGGATTACTGGAACCATCGTCTTTGGTCCAATGAGACCCTGATAAACTTATTTGGTTCAGATAGTGTCAAGCAGGTGAGAAGCACAAAGACAAGTGTGTATTGCCTACAGTCAAGCATGGTGGTGAGAGTGTCGTGGTCTGGGCCTGCATGAGTACTGCTGGCACTGGGGAGCTACAGTTCATTGAAGGAACCATGAATGCCAACATGTACTGTGACATACTGAAGCACAGCATGATCCCCTCCCTTTCAAGACTGGGCCGCAGGGCAGTATTCCAACATGATAACGACCACAAACCCACGTTGAGTTATTTTGAGGGGGACAGCATATTTACATGGTTATACAGGCTGTACACATACTACATTGTAGCAGAGTGTAATTTCTTCAGTGTTGTCACATGAAAAGATATAATAAAATATTTACAAAAATGTGAGGGGTGTACTATATATGTAGAGTACAATTTTGGGCATCACTTGATAAAAATAAAATTTTAGAGCTGGAAAAAGTACAGCGAAGGGCTACAAAACTAATAAGGGAAATGGAGGGGCTAAGTTATGAAGAAAGACTAACCAGAAAAAAGGCGTCTACGAGGGGATATGATTACCTTATTTAAATACATCCAGGGTCAATATAAGGCTTTGTCAAGTGAACTTTTTGTAGCAAGAGATTTTCAACTGACAAGAGGACATCCTTTGAGGTTAGAGGAAAAAAGATTTCACCTTAAACAAAGAAAAGGGTTCTTCACAGTTAGGGTGGTTAAACTGTAGAATTCTCTACCAAAGGAGGTGGTGACAGCGAATTCGATAGACAACTTCAAAAAGGGGTTAGATATATTTTTGAATAAAGAGGGCATTCAAGGCTATCCTAGATAACTAGCGAAGGAATATTGATTCAGAGAGAAATTTTATCGCCAGTTTCTGCGGTCAGGAAGGAATTTTGCTTTTTTTCCCCTTATGAGACAATTGGCAAAGTTTACATGTTTTTTTTTTCTGTTTGCCTTCCTCTGGATCAATTAACAATTAATAATAAATAGTCCACATATAAAAAAGATCAACAGACATCTAAAAAGGTTGAACTTGATGGACTAACTCTTTATTCATCCTCCAATACTATACTATTAATAATTATTTAACAACAAATTAATTAATACCTAATCCGCATATTGCAGATCAGAGGAGATCTTAACAGGTTGAACTTGATGGACTGAAAGTCTTTTTTCAACCTTAATTACTATGGGCCACATTCTATTATCGGCCGTAAATCGGCCGCAAAGCTGCGATTCCTTGCTGGGCTCCCGTTACCTTGCAATTCAATTATACGGCGCCGGCCGTATATCTTGCAACCGGCCGTAAGCTCAGAAATCTTTAAATGCAAAAATAAATTCAAGACTGCACTGTAAAGCTCTGTAAATGCTAGGGATCATAATGGGGGACATGAGGATTAATAGCAACCCCCTCTCAAGCTTGCACATCAGCCCAAATCAGAGATTACATTAACTGTTTATTTTCCGGCCGCAGCGTGGGCGGGTCTGAGGTTTCCCCCAAGCCCTCTGGACTTTTTACATGGATATGTGACATAAATTAAAAAACAATTTTATTTACGGATTTGAGTGTAGGGGAATGTTGTGCTATTAATGCTAACACCTACAATCACTTTATAGTCTCCTCAGAGTGCAGGATGGCTTTATTATGGCTTTATAATGTGCTTAAATGTGTGCCTGCGGCACCTTTTTGCTGCAAGTAAGCTGCGGCTCGGTTTTAGCCTTGCAGAGAGGGTTCCCGGAGCAATTGAATAGCAACCAGGATTTTCTTGCGGCCGAAACTCTTGCGGCCGTTTAAGATCAAAGGCTTGCCTCCGGCGCGTGCGGCTGCAAGGGATAGCAAGGCGCCGGCCGCAAGCCTGCCGGAATCCCCGGCCGGAAGGGAATAGAATAGGCAAATAGCTTGAAGCCGGTCCTTGCGGCCCCGCATCTCCTACGGCCGATAATAGAATGAGGCCCTATGTAACTATGTAACTATATATATATATATACATATATATATATATATATATATATGTGTGTGTATACAGTATGTGCATATATATATATATATATATATATTTTTTTTTTTTTGCAGTCTTGAACTGCCGAATAGTGCCGGTTTAGCCAGAGTTTTTTTAATTTGGGTAATTGATGCCAGTGCCGGTTGCTTGAGAGTCCCGTTTAGTAGGTTGCCGGATAACCGGGATTCTGCTGTATATATATATATATATATATATATATATATATATATATATTCTAGCGACTTGCCCGTCAAAAAATGACTGTCAATAAAATGACAGTCAATAAAATGTTAATGTTGTGAAAATTGTTGGCAACACAATATGAGTATGATACATTTGCCACCTTTTTTTTATCTAAAAATGAATACACAATTTTTTTTTTTATTTCTTATTTTTTTACTTTCAACTTATATTTAACCAACATGTTTCAATTTATTTTTTCAATCTTCAGTCTTTTAATTGTGATATATATAATAACAATATAAGAATATGATAATTTTTCATGCATACATATTGTAAAGTCTAACATGAAAGTTTGTAACATGCATCTTGTATATTAAACAATATTTAAGCATTTTTTTTAACAATACTAACACTTTTCAATTGATATTTATCGATAACTAACTGGGGACTATATTAACTTAGAGTAACTAAATTGTTTTAACAATGACTTGCTTTTTATCATTTTTTACAATTTTGGATTACTCCCTGAATCAATATTCTGTCTTTAAATGATACAGTTAAAATTAACTTGTAGTAATATATATGTTTGACTATACCACATATATATTTAAGTTACTGTCAAAAACATTTAAAATACACATATTTAACATATGAAATCGTAACATCAAACAATAACATTTAACTCTTGCAAGTCACAAAAATGTAAGATAATTGTTTTGTGGGGCCAATCCTGTGAATATGAAACTTTTAACCCATTCCAATATGTTTAAGGATGTTTTACTGTTGTTTTTCTTGTCGTTTTTTTGTTTCTTTGTTTTGTTTGTCCTTTGTGCAAATGTCACATAGAGTTTCGTAAGTGAAATAGTGGTCCCCTATTTAAAGAGTCCCAGAGTACTTAAATTTTGTACTGGAAGTAAAACCACTGTTCTCTATGTTTTTTGGTCCATTTTATAGAGTTTGTTCTTGAAATATTGTTTTTGTGCAATCATATTGAGTACCATAAAATGTTGTTGTGGAAATTAAACCACTGTCCTCTATCTTTCCAACACCTCATAGTAGACAATGTTTTTGGTGTAAACGTATCCATGGTTCAATAAATGACCCTGACTTTCGTTTTCTTCAACATGCACTTTAATTTCGTTTGGCTTCGTCCACCTTGAAAAAGCAACATAGCGTTATCCATGTGCAAAAACTGGTTCTTTTAAAAAAAATCCCAACAAACTTAAAAGTTTGTCCTTGGGATTTATTGATGGTCATGGCAAATGCCATGATAACTGGAAATTGTCTCCTTTGAAGGACAAAAGGCAAACCACTCACACTTGGAGCTAAATCAATTCTTGGTATAAAAACTCGTTCACCTTTATGGGTCCCAATTATAATTTCTGCATGTATAAAATGATCTTTTAACTCATGCACAATTAATCTGGTCCCATTACAAAGTCCTTTTTTTGGATTCATATTTCGCAATAACATGACAATTGCACCTTTTTTTAATTGTAAAATATGTGGTGGCATTCCAGATAGTGTTAACGAATTAATAAATTTGAAACTACAATTCGATTCACTGTCTTTATCATCAGACAGAACTGAATCTGCACTGTAATAATTATTTTGTGGTGCATTGATGTATTTTAAAATTTCGTTATTTACATTCAAGGCATCAATATTTTTTTATGTTAATATCACTTTGTTTGCAATGTCTGAGTAATCCTCGTTATTAAGAGTGTTTAGAAATATGGATGATATGAGTGATTCATTGCAAACCATTTCTGATGGAATTTCAATGGTATCATTTGGTAAATGCTGTATTTCTGGATGTTTTCCTTCTCCGATTTTAAAGAGCCAATCATTGAACTCATTTTGTCCTTCAGATCTCATATTTAATTCTAATTTGAGATGTGTAAATATTTGCTACAGTTTACTGGTCTTGATACATGTTTCAATGATCTCCGTTCTATTTCCATGTGGCACAACAGGTAATGTTTGCCAAAAATCTCCTCCTAACAGCATCACCTTTCCACCAAATGGCAACTTATTATCCATCACTTCTTTTAAGAATCTATCAATACATTGCAGTGCATGACATGACATCATTGTTGCCTCATCTATGATAATTAGTTTAGTTTGTTTAAATTTTTTTGCTTGTAAGGAATTCGGTCGAAAATCTGACACTGATGTTTCCAAAATGGGAACTGGCAGCTTAAATCCACTATGCACAGTTCTACCACCATCTAACAAAAGTGCAGCAATTCCAGTTGTTGCAAATGGCATAGCTATCTGACCCTGTGATCGAATATAACTCATCAAACAATTGTACAGATACGTTTTTCCTGATCCACCTGGGCTGTCTAGATAGAAATACTGGTCTTTGACCATTCGATCATCTGTAGCATTTGTGATGGCATGAAATGCTTCTAACTGTAAAGTATTTAAAGTTGCCAGTTTTTCTTCAGTTTTTAGTTTTTTAGCTCAGTGTCATAATCATCAAAATTGATGTCATCTATAAGTCCTGGATCTGGCAAATTAAAACTTGCACAATTTAATCCATGAACCAACAATATTTCTTTTATTTCCATCAATGTTTTTAACAGTGCTATTGGTTCCTTGTAAAATTTCAAGAAGTCTTCTGACATATTTAATTTAAATGTTTCCCACAAAGTAAAAGCATCAGGTACATTGCAAAAGATGCAAATGAATGCAAATTGTTGTATCATTTGCTTTGGCATTTGACATAGTGCTGCTTCTTCCAGACACCTCTCCCATTCTGTATCATCAGCTATGAAGTTTTGATGTCTTGCAGCTAATAGCAATGTATCATAAACTATGTCATTCACAGTACGTAAATGCTCAAAACTCTGTGCACCAGGAACATGTAGCAGAAGTAATCTTAAGCTGAAACGTTCAATGTCCTTTGGACTGACGGTATAAATGCAATGGTATAATTTTATGTGCATCTCTTCTTCGTTGTCGCCATAGACCATTTACACATACATAGTAATATGGTATCTCTATGTATAAACATTGTCTGGCCTGCGTATCCTGGCAGTTTAATTTAAACCATGCAGTAAGTGTGGTATCTCTGTGTTCACTTTGATCCAATGCAGTCCTTTCATTTCCTGCAGTAAAACAAACCAACTGACTTTGAGGCAAATGTACAGCTAAACGATAGATAGCATGTGACCGGTCATGCATCTCAAATTTCAAAAGGCGCCACATTGCTTCAGGAGCACTCACATAGCGAGCATCTAAATAATTTGATAGTTCATCATGTAAAATTGGATTTTCGGTTTCGTTTGCAGCACCTTGCACAACAACAGTAGCTGCGTCATATCCTTTGTATATATATTTATACACATACTTGATTGATTTAATCGAAGTGCAAGCTTCCACATTGATGTGTGCATTGTACTTGATGAGCAAATGTGGATTGTATGGAACGACAAATCTATTATCAACCTTTTGTCCAAGGATAATAGCTGTTTGTCCTTGTGTTCTTTTATACAAAGGGTATCCATCACAATTTGCATAAGTTTGCATTTGAAATTGTTTTGGAAATTCTTTAGTAATTTTGTTATTTTCCACTGTCCTCTATCTTTCCAACACCTCATAGTAGACAATGTTTTTGGTGTAAACGTATCCATGGTTCAATAAATGACCCTGACTTTCGTTTTCTTCAACATGCACTTTAATTTCGTTTGGCTTCGTCCACCTTGAAAAAGCAACATAGCGTTATCCATGTGCAAAAACTGGTTCTTTTAAAAAAAATCCCAACAAACTTAAAAGTTTGTCCTTGGGATTTATTGATGGTCATGGCAAATGCCATGATAACTGGAAATTGTCTCCTTTGAAGGACAAAAGGCAAACCACTCACACTTGGAGCTAAATCAATTCTTGGTATAAAAACTCGTTCACCTTTATGGGTCCCAATTATAATTTCTGCATGTATAAAATGATCTTTTAACTCATGCACAATTAATCTGGTCCCATTACAAAGTCCTTTTTTTGGATTCATATTTCGCAATAACATGACAATTGCACCTTTTTTTAATTGTAAAATATGTGGTGGCATTCCAGATAGTGTTAACGAATTAATAAATTTGAAACTACAATTCGATTCACTGTCTTTATCATCAGACAGAACTGAATCTGCACTGTAATAATTATTTTGTGGTGCATTGATGTATTTTAAAATTTCGTTATTTACATTCAAGGCATCAATATTTTTTTATGTTAATATCACTTTGTTTGCAATGTCTGAGTAATCCTCGTTATTAAGAGTGTTTAGAAATATGGATGATATGAGTGATTCATTGCAAACCATTTCTGATGGAATTTCAATGGTATCATTTGGTAAATGCTGTATTTCTGGATGTTTTCCTTCTCCGATTTTAAAGAGCCAATCATTGAACTCATTTTGTCCTTCAGATCTCATATTTAATTCTAATTTGAGATGTGTAAATATTTGCTACAGTTTACTGGTCTTGATACATGTTTCAATGATCTCCGTTCTATTTCCATGTGGCACAACAGGTAATGTTTGCCAAAAATCTCCTCCTAACAGCATCACCTTTCCACCAAATGGCAACTTATTATCCATCACTTCTTTTAAGAATCTATCAATACATTGCAGTGCATGACATGACATCATTGTTGCCTCGTCTATGATAATTAGTTTAGTTTGTTTAAATTTTTTTGCTTGTAAGGAATTCGGTCGAAAATCTGACACTGATGTTTCCAAAATGGGAACTGGCAGCTTAAATCCACTATGCACAGTTCTACCACCATCTAACAAAAGTGCAGCAATTCCAGTTGTTGCAAATGGCATAGCTATCTGACCCTGTGATCGAATATAACTCATCAAACAATTGTACAGATACGTTTTTCCTGATCCACCTGGGCTGTCTAGATAGAAATACTGGTCTTTGACCATTCGATCATCTGTAGCATTTGTGATGGCATGAAATGCTTCTAACTGTAAAGTATTTAAAGTTGCCAGTTTTTCTTCAGTTTTTAGTTTTTTAGCTCAGTGTCATAATCATCAAAATTGATGTCATCTATAAGTCCTGGATCTGGCAAATTAAAACTTGCACAATTTAATCCATGAACCAACAATATTTCTTTTATTTCCATCAATGTTTTTAACAGTGCTATTGGTTCCTTGTAAAATTTCAAGAAGTCTTCTGACATATTTAATTTAAATGTTTCCCACAAAGTAAAAGCATCAGGTACATTGCAAAAGATGCAAATGAATGCAAATTGTTGTATCATTTGCTTTGGCATTTGACATAGTGCTGCTTCTTCCAGACACCTCTCCCATTCTGTATCATCAGCTATGAAGTTTTGATGTCTTGCAGCTAATAGCAATGTATCATAAACTATGTCATTCACAGTACGTAAATGCTCAAAACTCTGTGCACCAGGAACATGTAGCAGAAGTAATCTTAAGCTGAAACGTTCAATGTCCTTTGGACTGACGGTATAAATGCAATGGTATAATTTTATGTGCATCTCTTCTTCGTTGTCGCCATAGACCATTTACAAATACATAGTAATATGGTATCTCTATGTATAAACATTGTCTGGCCTGCGTATCCTGGCAGTTTAATTTAAACCATGCAGTAAGTGTGGTATCTCTGTGTTCACTTTGATCCAATGCAGTCCTTTCATTTCCTGCAGTAAAACAAACCAACTGACTTTGAGGCAAATGTACAGCTAAACGATAGATAGCATGTGACCGGTCATGCATCTCAAATTTCAAAAGGCGCCACATTGCTTCAGGAGCACTCACATAGCGAGCATCTAAATAATTTGATAGTTCATCATGTAAAATTGGATTTTCGGTTTCGTTTGCAGCACCTTGCACAACAACAGTAGCTGCGTCATATCCTTTGTATATATATTTATACACATACTTGATTGATTTAATCGAAGTGCAAGCTTCCACATTGATGTGTGCATTGTACTTGATGAGCAAATGTGGATTGTATGGAACGACAAATCTATTATCAACCTTTTGTCCAAGGATAATAGCTGTTTGTCCTTGTGTTCTTTTATACAAAGGGTATCCATCACAATTTGCATAAGTTTGCATTTGAAATTGTTTTGGAAATTCTTTAGTAATTTTGTTATTTTCCATACATGGTGAATTAGGATTAATCTCTCCACATGGGCCATGAATCATTCTGTGTGTAACAATCTCCCAAAGTTTGTTATATTTTTCTTGGTCTGGCAATTCAGCCAAAATTACTGAATCCATTCTTTCTGCAGTATTCAACTTATCTTTTTCCTGCAGTATTAAAAGTATGTGAGCATGTGGCAGTCCTCTTTTTTGAAATTCAATGGTGTAAACAAAAGCCACACATTGTCCAAATAAGTGTGCTTTAGTGATATCATGTATTAATGAATTGAGTTTGATTTTGAATACTCTTGCCACTAAATCTGGTCGGTCAGAAGTAGTTTTCCTTGATCTCTGGCCATTCTGGATTACATGTGAATGTAATAAATAAATCTGGTTTTCCAAATTTTGTGACAATAGCCATGGCATCATTATACCTTTCTCGCATATTGCAAGGAGATCCTTGGAAAGTGGATGGCAAAATAATTGCTCTTCCAGCTGGAATGTCTTTGTTGGAAGCTAATTCTGCCACATAATCCATTAATCCACAATACTGTTCTACTCCTAACTTATTTTGTTGAAATTTAACGAAATTTAGATTATTGGCTTCAACTTGTAGATATGAATCAATAATCCATTGTTGAGTGAGTTTGCCCCCATGTAAAATTGGATTAAAAGAATCCCGGATAGCAGTTTGTGCCACTTTATATTCCAGCATGGAAATATTAGATCTAAGACAAAGTTTAGTATTGGGATAACTTTCCAATTGTAATTTTGGTTCCCATCCAGGTTCCCCATTTGGAAAGAAAATGGGATATATCATTGGATCTAAATTACAGATTAATATATTTATGTTGATAAATGGTTGTTCTTCATTGCCTGGATATATTCTAATATCCCACTAAAAAGGTGGTTCACCATCTTCATTTTTAAACACCATGGCAACCTCATTTACTGTATGTAAATCATATGTTCTTTGATCAGTGTTGCGATCTCTTTTTAACACCATATTTACTCTTGGTGTAGGCAATTGATGTCTTTGAGCATGTTCCTGTTGTTCTTTTTCAAGCTGTGCTAATTGTTTGTATGCTTGACTGTATGGGTTTTTTGCCATAATTTTATCCAGCTGTTCAAAGACTATGCGCAAACACTGTTTATTTTCTGGAAGCATCATTCTTTGTTCCACAGCTTCCATTGTATCTAAGACATATAACTATGCAAATTTCCTTTGTTCTCCTTCTTGTGGGTGTAAATGTGAAGTTCGGTGGTAAATTTGACCTTGAACTCTAAAACAGTAAGGACCATGTCCTGGTACATGTTCTGCCAATGTTGCACCCATTGAAGCAAATTAAATTGCACTGTTATAAGACCTTATGTTTTTTTTTAAATTAGTATAATTTGGAAATGTTGGATCACTCATAGTTACATAGTTACATAGTAATTAAGGTTGAAAAAAGACTTTTAGTCCATCAAGTTCAACCTGTTAAGATCTCCTCTGATCTGCAATATGTGGATTAGTTATTAATTAAATTAGTGATTAAATAATTATTAATAATATAGTATTGGAAGATGAATAAAGAGTCCATCAAGTTCAACCTTTTTATATCTCTATTGATCTTTTTAATGTGGACTATTTATTATTAAATGTTAATTGTTATTTGATCCAGAGGAAGGCAAAAAGAAAAAAAAAAAAACCATTGAAACTTTGCCAATTGTCTCATAAGGGGAAAAAAAAGCAAAATTCCTTCCTGAGTGGCGATCAAATTTTTCCTAGATCAATATTCCTTTGCTAGTTATCTAGGATAGCCTTGAATGCCCTCTTTATTCAAACATATATCTAACCCCTTTTTGAAGTTGTCTATCGAATTCACTGTCACCACCTCCTTTGGTAGAGAATTCCACAGTTTAACCAACCTAACTGTGAAGAACCCTTTTTTTTGTTTAAGGTGAAATCTTTTTTCCTCTAACCTCAAAGGATGTCCTCTTGTCAGTTGAAAATCTCTTGCTACAAAAAGTTCACTTGACAAAACCTTATATTGACCCTGGATGTATTTATATAAGGTAATCATATCCCCTCGTAGATGCCTTTTTTCTAGCGAAAATAAGTTTCATTTTGTTAGTCTTTCTTCATAACTTATCCCCTCTATTCCCCTTATTAGTTTTGTAGCCCTTCTCCCTTTTTCCAGCTCTAAAATGTCTTTTTTATGAGGTGGTGCCCAAAATTGTATTCCATATTCCAAATGAGGTAGCACTAGGGCTTTGTATAGTGGCAGAATTATATTTGCTTCCCTTGCTTCTATACCCTTCCTAATACATGCTAATATTTTATTTGCCTTTGCAGCCGCTGCTTGGCTTTGAGCGCTGTTACCTAGGCGGTTGTCCACTAGTACTCCCAAATCCCTTTCAATATCTGATACCCCTAGACTTGCTCCATTAAGATTATAGATTGCATGGCTATTGTTCCTTCCCAAATTCATAACCTTGCATTTATTTGTATTAAATCTCATCTGCCATTTAGCAGCCAATTTCTCTAATTTATGTAAATCCTTTTGTAGGGAAAGTACATCATTATCTGATTTTATTACCTTGCACAACTTAGTGTCATTAGCAAAAATGGAGACACTACTTTCGAGTTCTATTTCAATGTCATTAATAAATATGTTAAAAAGGAGAGGACCTAATACTAAACCTTGAGGAACCCCACTTATCACATTAGACCAATCAGAGTATGTTCCATTCACAACAACCTTTTGCTTCCTGTCTTTTAGCCAGCTATCGATCCATGAGCAGATATTTACTGCAATTCCTGTATCCCTTAGTTTGTTCACTAGTCTTCCATGTGGCACTGTATCAAATGCCTTTGAAGAATCTAAAAAGACTACATCCACTGAGTTGCCCTGATCCAAGTTCCTACTAACCTCCTCATAAAAACTAATTAGATTGGTCTGACACGACCTATCCTTCATAAATCCGAGTTGACTGCTACCTATGATCCTATTAAAAAATAGACATATTCTTGTATTCTGTCCCTTATTAACCCTTCTAAAAGCTTCCCAACTACAGAAGTGAGGCTCACTGGTCTATAATTCCCCGGATTTACTCTAGATCCCTTCTTAAATATAGGTATCACCTCTGCTTTTTTCCAGTCATCCGGTAGAGACCCTGTAGTGAGTGAGTCTTGAAAGATTAGATATAATGGTTTGGCTATTACAGAACCCAGCTCCCTCAGTACCCTTGGATGTATTCCATCAGGACCTGGGGCTTTTTTAACATTTATTTTCTCCAACCTCTTTTGGATTTCTTCCTGCGTTAACCAATTATTTAGTGAAGGTAGTGTAGCCCCATCATGTTGCGGTGTCCCAACCACTGGTACCTCCCTTGTGAAAATCGAGGAAAAGAACCTATTTAGCTCATCTGCCTTTTCCTGGTCACTAATTATCAGATGGCCGGTGTCACAATTTAATGGTCCTATCAATTCCTTCCTGGCCTTCTTCCCATTAATATATTTTAAAAATATTTTAGGGTTAGTCTTACTTTCCACTGCAACTGACTTCTCATATTCTCTTTTTTAGCCAGTCTAATAGCCCTTTTGCAAGACTTGTTGAGTTCCCTATAATCACATGAAGCTGCCTCTGTTCCCTCCTTCTTGTATAATTTAAATGCATATTTATTTTTCCTCATCATGATCTTTAAGTCATTGTTAAGCCACATGGGATGTGATTTACTCCTATTTATTTTATTTCCACATGGTACATGCTGATGAGTATGTTTATTTAGTAAGGATTTGAATGTTGTCCATTTATTTTCAGTATTTTTCCCTGTAAGTTCTTTGTCCCAGTCTATATATTGTAGTTGGCCCCTTACAACTCTGTTTTTTGTATTCAATCTCAAATGATACTGTGTTGTGATCACTGTTCCCCAAGGGTTCCCCTATTTTTACATTTGATATTATATCAATATTACTTGTGATGACTAAATCCAAGATGGCCCCATTTTTAGTAGGTTCTTGTATTACCTAGGCCAGATAATGATCCCTGAGTGTACTCAAGAACCTGCTCCCCTTAGCTGAGCTGCTGGTCTCATTTATCCAGTTTATTTCAGGGTAATTAAAGTCTCCCATTATTAGAACTTTCCCTTGCTTAGCTGCATTTCCAATCTGTAACAATAATTGTATTTCCTCACTTTCAGCTATATTTGGGGGTTTATAGCATACTCCCACCAATTAGAATTAGCTCCTCCACTATTTAGCTCAACCCACAAAGATTCAATGATGCCGTTAGTTCCAGCATAAATATCTTCTCTGACTATTGGTTTAAATTCAGGCTTAACATACAGACAGATCCCTCCTCCTCTTTTACCATTTCCCCTATCTTTCCTAAATAGGTTATAACCATCCAGATTAACAGTCCAGTCATGAGATTCATCCCACCATGTTTCCGTAATGCCTATTAAGCCCCATTTTTCTTGTACTGCTAGCTCATCCATTTTCCCAGGCAAACTTCTTGCGTTAGTAATCATACACTTTATGTTGCTATGACTCTGCCATTGTGAAGTGCCTGCCACTGTATTTGAGGCCCCTATTAATACCTCCCTATCGTAACCCTCCCACTTCTCCTCCCCCATCGCTAACGAATTCATCCCTTTCCCTCTCTACCTTATTTACCCCAATACTTCTATAGTCCCTCCCCCCCATCTACAAGTTTAAAAACTCCCCCAGCCGTTCTACCATCCTATCCCCTAGCACAAAAGCTCCCTCATCATTAAGGTGCAATCCATCCCTGCTATAGAGATTGTACCCAAGTGAGAAGTCAGCCCAGTGCTCCAAAAACCCCAAACCCTCTGCACTGCACCACTTTTTTAGCCACGCATTAACCTCCCTAAGCTCCTTCTGCCTCCCTGGGCTAGCACGTGACACTGGTAGTATCTCAGAAAATACTACCTTGGAGGTCCTAGCTTTAAGCTTATTCCCTAATTCTCTAAAATCATTCTTTAGGACGCTCCATCTTCCACTAACTTTGTCATTGGTACCAATGTGTACCAAGACCGCCTGTTCATTACCAGCCCCTCCCAATAATTTATCCACCCGATCCACAACATGCCGAACCCGAGCACCCGGGAGACAGCAAACTGTTCGATTGCTGGGATCTGGGTGACAAATTACCCTGTCTACCTTCCTAGTAATTGAGTCCCCTACCACCAAAACATGTCTGTTGCTCTGCCTATTCTGCACTCCCTCTCCTCCAGTAGAACTGTTCTCCCGGCTGTTAGAG
This sequence comes from Discoglossus pictus, assembly GCA_027410445.1. Taxonomy (NCBI): domain Eukaryota; kingdom Metazoa; phylum Chordata; class Amphibia; order Anura; family Alytidae; genus Discoglossus; species Discoglossus pictus. Next base: position 154,227,055 of record CM050165.1, read on the forward strand.
GGAACAGCTCTATCTGGCATTGCCATTCCTGAATGGACAACCCCAACAGTTTCACTCAATCTGGCAAATCTGTTGGTGTTTGCCAACTCAGAACTGGCCTGCCTCCTCCTGTTCCCCCTGATTCCCCTTCTAACTGTAACCCAGCTACCTCCCTGGCCATCCTCACTAGCCCCAGCTCCTCCCTCCATACTAGGCCCAGCTAAACTGTGCTGCATGAGCACCAACTCCCTTTCCAGTGTGACAATATCATGAAGTGTTGCAATTCTCCTCTCCAGATCTTCAATTTGAGCTTCCAAAGAGGCAACATGCTCACACCTGTCACAGAGGTATGGACCCTGGATCATCTGTTCCAGTAGTGCACACATTTGGCAAGATGTACACTGAGTGAGGTTACCACTGGACTGACTCATGATGATCAATTACAAAAATACAGTGAGAAAACAAATCAATGTATTTGTATAAAGGTTTCTTTTCTACACCTTAAACCAAACAAAACAGAACAAATATATACGTTTGTTTTCTGTTTTTTCTTATAATACCCCTTTTCTTTGGATTTCCTCCTTTTATTTAATCTCCTACAGACCCTGCCTGTACAATGATAAATGAGCACAGGATAGAAAACACAGAACCGATTTAACAGAAAACAACAAAATGCACACAGATATAACTTACACAGGCCAAGCCACACCCACTCTCACCTGTACACTGATTATTGCAACAGACAGAAAACTCCCCACTGACTTACAGAGCGGATTCAAACAGAAACTCACACAAATGCACACAGATAAAACTTACACAGGCCAAGCCACACCCACTCACCTGTACACTGATTACTGCAACAGACAGAAAACTCTGCACTGACTTACAGAGCGGATTCAAACAGAAACTCACACAAATGCACACAGATATAACTTACACAGACCAAGCCACACCCACTCACCTGTACACTGATTACTGCAACAGACAGAAAACTCTGCACTGACTTACAGAGCGGATTCAAACAGAAACTCACACAAATGCACACAGATATAACTTACACAGACCAAGCCACACCCACTCACCTGTACACTGATTACTGCAACAGACAGAAAACTCTGCACTGACTTAATACTTTCTAAATAATCTGGAAATGGGTGTCTTAGTGAAAGTCTTACCTTTCCTTTCTGACAGCAACTAATGAAATTTCCGTCAGTAGGTCTTTCCTTTTTAAAATGATAGGCCCCACAAAACTGACAAACCACATTAAGTAATCCACAATAATGAGTGTCTACTTGTAGTGCATTACTAAACAAATTGTCATGCATTTTTTCAACATAGATATCAGAACCACTTTCTATATGTACATTGGTGTCATGTGTCTCTACATTTAAGCCATTAGGCAATATAGAATCATTGGGCAATGGTTCACAGACATGTTTTTGTTTACTTTTTCGTTTCTTTCTTACTCATTTTTCTTTTATTTAAAAGTCTCTGTTGATCTTCTTCTCTCAAGCGTTGTGAAGTTTCCGGTGTCTGAGCATCTATCCACCTTTGCTTCCTTTCCCTTGCCAATCTTCTTTTGCGTTCAATTTTGTCTTCTCCATTATCTGCCATTTTAATCTGTAATTGTAAATAGAGATGTAATTATTGTTTGTTGTTTGTTTTGTGTACATATTGTTTTTTCCTTTTTGTACTGTTACATTAAACTTGATGAATGAACTAATCAACCATTTTAAAATCTTGTACTTTTTTACAATGAAATAAATGAAACCATTTCAAAAAGTTTTTATTGACATATATTAAAAAGGAAAGAGCTGCACATATATATATATATATATATATATATATATATATATATATATATATATTTATTATTAATCCTTCAATTCCATTCATTCTTGACTGACTTCACTGCATACATTGAATTCCTTTTTTTCGCAAGTGTTCTATGTTTTTTTTTTTTATGTTATTATTATTATTCTCTTTTCAACTTTACATAATTGCATGTTAAAAATTGTTCTTAAGTGATGACTAATTATTATATGTTAATGAATCAATAAGTACTCTCCATTTTAACAAAATATAATATAGCCTTTTTTGTTCCATCACTACAGAATTAAATGTTATACCTGTGAAGATTTTCTTGATGTTGTTCAAAGGCTGCAAACGTCACACTGTGTGTTGATTCTGTTGCAGATCTGATGAAACTGTTAAATAAAAATGAGATTGTTTTTAATATTTTGCTTCATCGGTATCATTCAATCAGCAGCAACAGACATATATTTAGATAGATTTAAAACCTAAAAGCATGTTCCTGAATATCTTGCTGTAGTAATATAATAAAATTCTGTACCTGTGAAGATTATCCTTATGATGTTCAAAGGGTCCAAACGTCACTGTCTCATTCACCTGCAGCTCCGCTGAAAAAGTGTAGAAAATGGTAAAATTAATGTTTAATATGTTGCTTAATCCATATCAATCAATCAGCCTGAACAGAGATATTTTTGCATAGATTAAAAACATGCAATCAATATTCCTGTTGGTCTTTAAATAAGACTCAATTAATGTCCATTAATCTTAAATTAATGTCTGAGTAAATATAACGTCAAGATGTAAGCATGAGTCTATTCCCTTTTTCTTTTTTTTTGTGGTATTTTATAATGAGTATGTTACAACTGAATTAATAAAATAATGTACATTACTAATTAATAAAATAAGAATAAATTAATGTTCATTAATATTAAAGTAATGTCTGAGTAAATATAACGTCAAGATGTAAGCATGAGTATATTCCCTTTTTTTTTGGGGGGGGGGGTTGTTTTATAATAAATATATAACAACTGAATTATTTAAATTATTAAAATAATGTACATTAATAATTAATCAATGAATGTGTTCCTTTTTTTATACACATTCTTAAACGTTAACCTTGTTTGATATTACAGATTAGTACATTATGAATAGAGACTGTGGTGGTCAAAGGAATGATGCCTTGCACGCTCTGATTTGTTTGCTTGTTTTAGATAATTTTTTTCAGGTCCAAGCACTCTGCGGCTGCAGACTTTTTTGGACTGGTAGTTCAATGACTACACTTCAAGAGACCCTGAAAAGGAGAATCAACTGCTGGTGAGTGGCATTGTGTTGTTGAAACTGAGGACAGATTTTAATGTTACTTTACGTCAGTGTCCTAAGAATCTCTAATTTATCAACAGGGGAAAAAAGGGTGGAGTATATTCCAATGGGCAGAGTCTGTATAAGGTCATTGGGTCATATAAAGGTCAAAATTATGTCATTGGGTGGAATCCATACAAATGGGTGGAGTCTATGATGGGGAGGGAATATCTCAAGCGCTGTCTGCCACCCCACCAACTTGGAAAGTCACCAGCCGCCACTGCATATAAGATGAGAAAGTGTGGAATGGACTGCAAGGCTGCATCACATAATCAACTAAACTAGCAGGAGCTGACATATATATATATATATTTCTTTAATTGATAGTAGAATGGTATTTTGTAGTGATTCCACATTATTGGTTGTTTTAACTATAACTACACATTCTGGCATGAAAGGTATGCTTTACTAGTGGTGGATGTATACACAACAACACAATGGTGCTGCCAATCATAACGTTTATTACAGTGAAAACAAATTGAATGATAGTAAAATAAAATAAACTAAAATAATGTTACCTTTGTAATAAAAGTCAACAAAACCTGACCCACCATTTTTGCAGTCCTATTTATAAACCATTATATTATTGATACGGTTGGAAGATATCTTGGTATAGATGTATTGCATAGGCCTGTATTGTTTATACTTTATCTGTTAACTAACCATGAGGAATGAAGACAAGCAGACATGGATTACTGGAACCATGGTCTATGGTCCGATGAGACCAAGATAAACTTATTTGGTTCAGATAGTGTCAAGCAGGTGAGAAGCACAAAGACAAGTGTGTATTGCCTACAGTCAAGCCTGGTGGTGAGAGTGTCGTGGTCTGGGCCTGCATGAGTACTGCTGGCACTGGGGTACTACAGTTCATTGAAGGAACCATGAATGCCAAAATGTACTGTGACATACTGAAGCAGACCATGATCCCCTCCCTCTGAAGACTGGGCCGCAGGGCAGTATTCCAACATGATAACGACCCCAAACACACCTCCAAAATGACCACTGCCTTGCTAAAGAAGCTGAAGGTAAAGATGATGGACTGGCCAAGCATGTCTCGAGACCTAAACCCTATTGAGCATCTGTGGGGAATCCTCAAACGGAAGGTAGGGGAGTGCAAGGTCTCTAACATCCACCAGATCCGTGATATCGTGATATCATGATGGAGGAGTGGAAGAGGACTTCAGTGGTAACCTGTGAAGCTCTGGTGAACTCCATGCCCATGAGGGTTAAGGCAGTGCTAGAAAATAATGGTGGCCACACAAAATATTTACACTTTGGGCACAATATGGACATTTTTACTTAGGGGTGTACTCACTTTTCTTGCAATGGTTTAGACATTTGGCTGTGCGTTGAGTTATTTTGAGGGGGACAGCATATTTACATGGTTACACAGGCTGTACACATACTACATTGTAGCAGAGTGTCATTTCTTCAGTGTTGTCACGTGAAAATATATAATAAAATATTTACAAAAATGTGAGGGGTGTACTATATATATATATATATATATATATATATATATATATATATATATATATATATGTGTGTGTATACAGTATGTGCATCTATATATATATATATATATATATATATTTTTTTTTTTTTGCAGTCTTGAACTGCCGAATAGTGCCGGTTATGCCGATGCAAGGCTGCATCACATAATCAACTAAACTAGCAGGAGCTGACATATATATATATATATATATATATATATATATATATATATATATATATATATATATATATATATTTCTTTGATTGATAGTAGAATGGTATTTTGTAGTGATTCCACATTATTGGTTGTTTTAACTATAACTACTCATTCTGGCATGAAAGGTATGCTTTACTAGTGGTGGATTTATACACAACATCACAATGGTGCTGCCTATCATAACGTTTTATTAAAGTGAAAACAAATTGAATGATAGTAAAATAAACTAAACTAAAATAATGTTACCTTTGTAATAAAAGTCAACAAAACCTAACCCACCATTTAGGCTAGGCTTGCAGTCCTATTTTTGAACCATTATATTATTGACACCGTTGGAAGATATCTTGGTATAGATGTATTGCATAGGCCTGTATTGTTTATACTTTATCTGTTAACTAATCATGAGGAATATTTTGTAAGATTTTTAGGAAACCATACCATTGTGTTTGATTAGCATATTATAATGATTTCATATTAATTTGTTCTTATTTTTTTTCTGCATTTTGTGCAAATTCAAATAATTACAATGTGTCCACCAATGATTTTGTTCTGATGTTTAAAGACACTCAGTACCAAACCTCTTTATTTCGCAACACTGATATCCTCCTTTTGTAATATGAGATGTGTATAGAAATCAGTGTCAGCATATTAGATTTTGATAATTCGATTTGGTATGATTGTCTTCAGTTACTGCAGTGTAAATGTCCTACAAAATAGTTTCCTTGAACTAGCGAAGTACAGTTCTCATGCTTGTAATCATTGACCGGAAGTGACCTAATTGGAGATGGGTAAGCATTTTTATAGGGTACTGAATAAAAGGCCAGTCAGACATTAAACAGGAAAGAAACATTTCCAAATATCCAACTTAAACCTCCCTCCCCCTTTCATCTCTCCCATTGTCTACTAATTAACCAAGGCACCAGGCCCAGGATGCTGATATCCACAGGGGTGGGGATTCCAACGTGGCTGTAGGTAGTTCCAGTAAGTTTTATGCCTTATCTTAATTGCTCCCGATATATGTAAGCAAATCTCCTACCTGCAAGCAAGAGAAAAAGTAAGGGGAACATATTTTAGTTTAGACAGGGCTCAGTTGGATCCTTGGCACGGGGTAGGGTACCATGTCAAAGAGTTCAAACATCCACAAGTCTCAATGTCCACCTGTTTCTTGTAACATGTCAGGACAGATGAGAATAAAACAATCTCATTGTGTCTCTGTCATGGCCCAACAGTGAGGGGACAAGATGCACCTCAAAACCTTCCTGCTTTCAGCTTACAGGACCACCTCTTGGACCGTGATGTGTTTAGAAATCCCAGCACACAGCATGCTTCTCCAGGTAAGAAACAACAGGCTCAGGATACAGAAACACAGGTGCAGATGTATGTCCATTTCAGATAGAACTTCACAGGAGAATCAGGATACCAGCAAGTGATTTAGCTCAATAAAATGAAAAAAAAAAGCCTTCCCTCATGAATGACACATACACGTTGGTTATGCAGAGTCAAATAGAGCAAGTTTTATTTAGAAAAAGTTAAGGGCATTTATAGGAAAACAGAACAATGGAGCAGTATCACATTAATAAGAACAGGGGAGTGAACCAAGTTTGAATTCCCTGCCTAACTGTGAACCCATCATTGAGAGGTCAAGCTTACCTGATTGGAATACCCTGTGCCAATCAAAGGGATCCTTTCTAGATGGGACAGAGTACGCATCATCACTAGTTCAGCTCCTTTCTGGAAGTCTGACTCCCTGCATGTAGGCCAGCAGACTTACTGGTGAAGGCATTTCCCTTAAACAATAGAGGGGAAACAGGTTCAGACTGGTTAGCAGCAGCGGGAACCATCTTGAATAGCAATATGGTGGCCCATTTAGCCCATTGCATGATACATATGCAGTCTTTAAGCAGAACAGGGTAATATTTAGAAATGGTAGGGATAGTAAAATAAATGTCGGAACGGTGATTAAACACCTAGGGCCTCATTCAATTGCGATTTGGCCAATTAAATAGGGCTCTCAATAAGCACACAGCATATTTTTTTAAAGAAGTTTTTAGTTAGTAAACATCTATCCAAAAGCAAGGTTTTCACTAAAAACTTATTTAAAAAAAAATATGCTATGTGCTTATTTAGAGCCTTATTCAATTGGCCAGATTGCAATTGAATGAGGCCCTAATATTTGTATACCTAGGTTAAGAAGCCATGTGAACAAAACGCATGAGATGTTTGGTTTACCCCAGAGGTACAGTCCTTTCCCCTCACTTGGAGATAACAACACTTTGTGGTATGTAAGCACCAACATACGCACTCTTAGTTTGTTCCAGATCCAATCTGCAATCCTTTTCACATAGTAACATAGTTACATAGTAATTGAGGTTGAAAAAAGACTTTCAGTCCATCAAGTTCAACCTTTTAAGATCTCCTCTGATCTGCAATATGCAGATTAGTTGTTAATTCATTGAATCCAGAGGAAGGCAAACACAATCATCTCAAAGGGAAAATAAAAATAATTCCTTCCTGACCCCAGATACTGGCGCTCAGATTCCTCCCTGGATCAATACTCTCTCTCTAATTATACAGGATAACCCTGAATGCCCTTTTTGATTAGAAATAAATCCAGTCCCCTTTTAAAGTTATATATCGAATCCGCTGTCACCACCTCCTTTGGTAGAGAATTGCAAAGATTAACCACCCTTACTGTGAAGAACCCTTTTCTTTCTTTAAGGTGGAATCTTTTTGCTTCTAACCTCAAAGGATGTCCTTGTGTCAGTTGGAAGTCTCTTGGCACAAAAGCTCACTTGATAAATCTTTATACTGACCCTGGATGTATTTATATGAGGTAAACATAACTCCTCTTAGATGCCTTTTTTCTAGAGAAAATAAGTTTAATTTGGTTTGTCTTTCTTCATAACTTAGGCCCCCGTTCCCCTTATTTTTATGAAGTGGTATCTAACATTGTACTCCATATTCCAAATGAGGGTGTACTAGGGATTTGTACAGTGGCAGAATTATATTTGCTTCCCTTGCTTCTATACCCTTCTTAATACATGCTAATGTTTTATTTGCCTTTGCAACTGCTGCTTTGCTTTGAGTTACCTAGCTGGTTGTCCACAAGTACTCCCAAATCCCTTTCAATATCTGATACCCCTATATTTGCTCCATTACGATTATAAATTGCATGGCTATTTTTTCCTTCCCAGATGCATAACTTTACATTTATTCGTAATAAATCTCATCTGCCATTTAGATGCCCATTCCTCTATTTTATGTAAATCCCTTTGGAGGGAAAGTACATCATTATCTGATTTAATTACCTTGCACAGCTTAGTGTCATCAGCAAAAATTGAGACACTACGTCCCAATTGTGCTTCTAAGTCATTAATAAATATGTTAAAAAGGAAAGGACCTAATACTGAACCCTGAGGAACCCCACTTACCACATTAGTCCAATCGAAGTGTGTTCCATTTACCACAACCCTTTGCTTTCTGTCTTTTAGCTAGCTCTCAATCCATGAGCAGACATTTACTGCAACTCCTGTATCTCTTAGTGTGCACAATAGTCTTCCACGTGGCACTGCATCAAAAGCCTTTGCAAAATCCAAAAAGACTACATCCACTGAGTTGCCTTGATCCAGGTTCCGACTGACCTTCTCATAGAAACTAATTAGGTTTGTTTGACATGACCTATCCCTCATAAATCCTTGTTGACTCCTACTTATAATCCTGTTAAAAAATACATATTCTTGTATATTATCCCTTATTAACCCTTCTAAAAGCTTTCCCACTACAGAAGTGAGGCTCACTGGTCTATAATTCCCTGGATTTTCTCTTGCTCCCTTCCTAAATATAGGTATCACTTCTGCTTTTCTCCAGTCATCTGATGTCCATTTCTGTGTTTAGTGAATCTTGAAAAATTAAATAGAATGGTTTGGCTATTACAGAACCCAGTTCACTCAGTACCCTTGTATGCATTTTTTCCAACCTCTTCTGGATTTCTTCCTGTGTTACCCAATTCTTTGGTGAAGGTAGTGTAGTCCCATTATTTATCAGTGTCCCGACCACTGGTACCTTCCTTGTGTATACCGAAGAAAAAAAACTATTTACTTCTAATCTCAAAGTCAGTTGAAAACCTCTTGGCACTAAAAGCTGACTTGACAAAGCCTTGTATTGACCCTGGATATATTTATATAAGGTAATCATACCCCCTCTTAGATGCCTTTGTTCTAGAGAAAATAAGTTTAATTTGGTTAGTCTGTCTTCATAACTTAGCCCCTCCATTCCCCTTATTAGTTTTGTTGCCCTTCTCTGTACTTTTTTCAGCTCTAAAATGTCTTTTTATGTAGTGGCACCCAAAATTGCACTCCATATTCCAACTGAGGGTGTACTAGGGATTTGTATAGTGGTATGGTCCATCTAAATGTAGAAAGACATCTCATTAGTTCCAGCACTGAAGCCACAGCTTGGAGTTTCTCCAAGCTCCAAAGTGAGCTGGCCAATCACAGGCCTACCCTCTTTGGGAAATAACATGTTGAAATGCTTCCCATAGACTTTTGATTGTAACATTTCCAGGCAATTGTAAAACAGTACCCACTGGACTTAAGTCTAGCTGAAAGGGCTTTTGGCCGGTCATTGCTGTAAAAAGTTGGGTTCCAAAGTGTTTCCCTTGACACCAAGAGTCTGTTTGTGACAACCTAATTTTAAATGCAATTTCTCTAAGCAACAGACTTAATTTTCATACAAAACTACTGTTCTTAAAGTTTCAACTGTGATCTTTTAAAAGCACAATGTAAATTTGTGGACTACAGTGGCCATTTTAGGTATCATTATTTCAAAGAACCTTTGTCAATTTAGAAAGCACAAGATCTGCATAATGTACTAGAATGCTAGTACACATACTACTGCTGCTACTACCAATAATACTATTACTATACTAAAATTATTTTTTCCAGGCTTGGTTCTACCAGTTGTTCAGGTGGTGGTAATGGTGGTGGTGTGGTGCTGTGTAATTAAAAAAAAATGTTTGGCCGAACCCACCAAAGTCCAACTGGGGCCCCCCCCCCCTGTGCATTTCTGACCACACACGCACATCCCATCAAGAAATTTCTACTGAAACTTCAAGAAGTGTCAGTGTGGAACAGTTCAGCATGCAGTGGATGTGTATCAGGGAAGAAGGTAACAGAGCAAGGATGGCAAAGTGTCAGCAAAGTACAGGGTAATGGGTTCTGTGAGGGAGGAACAAAGGAGATAGGGATGGGTGCAATGTGAGGTGGGTGCTCAGAGGGGTTGGGTGCTGTGCAGGGATGGATCCTGAGAGGGGATCGCTGCTGACAAGGACTGGGTGCTATGTAGGTATGGATGCTAAGAGGGGTGTTTTTATATGTGAATAAATGTGTATAAATGTTTATATGTGTATATACAGTAGAATCCCGGTTATCTGGCACTCAACTGCACCGGCATCAATTCCCCATTTTCAAAAAACTCCTGCTAAACTGGCATAACCGGCTCTATCCGGCACTATCCAGCAGTTTGAGACCGCAAAAACAAAAACATTTTTTCTAATTGTTTTATTGGACCCTAAATGGCCCAGTTTAGGTGCTAATGCCTTTTTAAAGGCATTTTGAGGGTTTTTGGGGGGTTTAAAGGTTGTTTAGATCCTTAAAATCGGGGACTCCCAATGAACCAGCAACTAGTTATATATACATGTATATGTACATATATATACGTAGAGGATGTCACAGGAAAGTGGTGCATAGGCGCCTTGAAGCTGTGGTGCAGGCAGAGGAGCTTTGCAGTGGCACGAGCAATGAGTGATTTGGTTTCGGAGGGACCATGCGTAAAAAAACATTTATTTAAGTCCACAGAGGGGGGCCCCAATTTTTTTTTGCACCAGGGCCCTCCATTCTCTAGCTTCACCACTGTAACATAATACAGAAACTCAGTCAGACATTTGTGTGCAGCTCTTGGAGGCTGCCATGCTCCCTCATCTACTTCTATAGAGTAGGAAAAACATACAGTATATTTTTTCTCCAGTACATAACTCTTTACTCTCTTTACAAATAGTTTATTACTCTCTTATCTCAAAACAACTCTCCTCCCTACAGTGATAATTGGTTCTGGCAATATCAGTGGAAGCCGAAAATCAGTGTAAGTTGAATAATGCTTAATGCAATCTATTTGCATTCACAGAACTTAAATAATAACATATGTGAAAGCAATTTTACTGTATTTATAGCACTTTGCGGTTATTTGTGGCTAGATTTTTTATTTTTTTTATGGCTATTGCAACTCTTCTACTTGGTTTATAGATGTACCGGATATATTTATAGATATACTGATATATAGATGTCAAGTAATGTGTAAGTGTGAAGCTGTATTAATGTATTCCACATGTATTTTCCCTCTCACACTGATTTTTAGTATTTTTGTTATGTATTGACCAAGGATTACATGCATTGAGGTCTCACTTGAGTCCTTTCAAGTAAAATGGTTTCATATTACTGCCCTAACTCAAAAAAGTTTATAAAATATTATTTGTCTCTAAATTCGAGAAAGTGTAAAAAAGAGTTGGAGAGTGAGTGCATTTACTCCTTAACTTGTATATTATGATTTTTCTGTAAGGTTACATTAGATATTCTGAATTCTAAAGTTGGACAAAATATGTTGGTTGCGCTTTTATTTGGCTTTTTTCAATTAAAACCACTTAGAACCTTTTAGTACTTTATGAATATATTAGTAGTATTTTGAAATATAACTGGTTTCAAATGTATTATTATAACACATTAAAGAAGATTAATAGACTATATCTACCTTTTTGGAGCCCTTCAGCAGTAAAGTGGAGCAGCACCTGCTAGTGCATGCACAAGGTATGCACGCAACCATTTTCCCCTTTTCTGGGCGTGTACATAGCTCTCTTGCTGTGTGAGCAAATTATAGACATTTTCCCATAACAGCAAGTATTACAACATAGCTTCTCATACATGCACCAACCTTTTACTTGTTTATGAAATGCATTTGATGGTGGGCCATATTATTTATATTTTTCTATGGCAGGACAGCAAGCGCATGTTACACAAACACATATCATGACCATTTCTATTGCAAATAAAAACTAAGGGCCTCATTCTATTATCGGCCGCAGCCGCTGCAGGGCCGCAAGTTCTATTCCCCTCCGGCCGGGGGTTCCGGCAGGCTTGCAGCCGGCGCCTTGCTATCTCTTGCGGCCGATCGCGCCGGAGGAAAGCCTTTCATCTAAAACGGCCGCAAGGAAATCGACCGTAAGAAAAGCCTGGTTGCGATTCTATTGCTCCGGGAACCCTGTCTGCAAGGCTAAAAACGAGCCGCAGCTTACTTGCAGCAAACAGGTCCCGCTAGCACCAATTAAGCACATAAAATAGCTCAAATAAAGCCATCCTGCACTTTGCGGAGTCTATAAAGTGATATTCGGTGTTAGCAAAAATAGCACATAATTACCCTATACTCAAATCCGTAAAATACTTTTTTTTTAATATACGTAAAATATACATGTAAAAAGTCCAGAGTGCTTGGAGCACCTCAGACCCGCCCACGCCGCAGCCGGAAAAAAAACAGTTAATTTGAACTCGGGTTTGGGCTGATGTGCAAGCTTGAGAGGGGGTTACTTTTAATCCTCAAGTCCCCCAATATGATCCCTAGCATTTACAGAGCTGTACAGTGAAGGCTTGAATTTATTTTTGCGTTTTTAGATTTCAGAGCTTACGGCCGGTTTCAAGATATGCGGCCGGCCGTAAGAGGAGATCCTTGCGGGGCCGTATAATAGAATCGCGAGTTAACTGAATAGAATGAGGCCCTAAGTAACTATGAGAGTTAAAGGGCCACTGCACAATGAGAGCAGAAATTGTCTGGAAAAATTGAGTCCAACTAAGAGCATAATTAATCAGGAAAAAAGTCATACAGCTAGTTTGTAATTAGGTAAAATACATTTTGATGTCTACCTCCCTCCCAGTTTAACATTTCACCAGCCGCCAATGAGTTCCTTACATATAAATTTAATTATATTCAGTCAGGATCACTTTTGCTCATGCAACCTAAACATATTAGACCAGGGCCTCTTAGAATTATATCAGCATTCATTAAGCGCCAACTATAATTATAATACAAATATATAAATAATCAGCTAGGGTTCCCCCTCTTTTAAATAAGTATACACATATACAGCCATGGTACTGTGCAATCAAATATATATGTACATATTTACATATTTAGGTCCCTCTAATGCCATGTATGTACAAATATTCAGCCAAGATCTCCTATAATCATATTAATGTATAAATATTCAGAGAGGGTCACCTGGAATCATCATAGTAATTTAGTATATAAATATTTAGTCAGTGTCTCATACAAATAAACAAACACATATTCAGTCAAGGTCTCCTATAGACATATGCGGGACATAAGCCAGGGACCATTGTAATGTAAATATTTCACCTCAGTTGTCAATTATTATATGAACTAGCGACTTGCCCGTCAAAATTGACGGCATGATGGATTTTTTTTAACAAAAATGTCTTTCCCCTTCACTGTGTCTTTTTCCCCTGCTCCCCTGTGTCTCTTTCCCCCTCTCCCTCCCCTGTGTCTCTTTCCCTCCTCTCTCCATCCCCTGTCTCTCTTTGCCCCCTCTCTCTCCCTCCCCCTCTCTCTCTCTTTGCCCCCTCTCTCCCTTCCCTCTTTCTCTTTGCCCTCTCTCTCTCTCTTTGCACCCTCTCTCCCTCCCCTCCCTCTCTCTTTGCCCCCTCTCTCCCTCCCCCTCTCTCTTTGCCCCCTCTCTCCATCCCCTGTCTCTCTTTGCCCCCTCTCTCCCTCCCCCTCTCTCTCTTTGCCACCTCTCTCCCTTCCCTCTTTCTCTTTGCACTCCCTCCGCTCTCTCTCTCTTGAAGCATTGAAAGATGCGAGACTAAGACGAAATGAGCGCAGATGACGATCCAAACAGTTAGGAAATGCGGGATTGCCTTAGGCTGCAAGCGGTTGACAAATGTGGGAGTTAGACAAAAAAAATTACGAGTAGCGGAACTTAGAAAAAAAAAAATAAGAGGTAGAAAAAATACGAAATTTACGTCCGAACTGCACAAATCGGAAAACACCACACACACAGCACGGGGGATAGCTAGGACATCTGGGAGTGAGGTTGCGCACAAAATTAGGCCGAATTTGCAGAGTTTCGGCAGTCGAAAATCCGCTAAGCGAGAAAAAAAATGGTCACCGAAAAAAATTAAAGTGAGGCTACACGACCCTGAAGCGCGCAAAACACAGCCAGCGACATACACAGTAGAAAAACACACTGATAGGAAGGAAGCAAAATGCTCGTGAGCCGTTTATGGCATAGACTATCACCGCCATTTCACAACACTAACTTACAAATTTACACATTATGATTCTGAAATGGCGGCTTTGCAGATCAGAGGAGATTGTAAAAGGTTGAACTTGATGGACTGAAAGTCTTTTTTCAACCTTAAATACTATGGCCCTCATTCAATTGCAATATGGCCAATTGAATAGGGCTCTAAATAAGTACATAACATATATTTTTTAAAGAAGTTTTTAGTTAGTGAAAACCTTGCTTTTGGATAGATGTTTACTAACTAAAAACTTCTTTAAAAAATATATGCTATGTGGTTATTTAGAGTCCTATTCAATTAGCCAAATCGCAATTGAATGAGGCCCTGTGTAACCATGTAACTATGTAATTAACTATTATGTACATTAATTAGTATTAATTGATTAATGAATTATTAATGTAGATTATTTTATTAATTAGTAATCATTATGAACAACAAATATTGTATATTTTACAACGCCTTTAGTTTATGAATATATTAATGCTTATCTCTTTATAATACATGTATTCATTGATTAATTGATTATTAATGTACATTAATTTATTCATTATTAATTAGTAATTATCATAAAAAATGTGTATTTTACGATGCAATAATATATCTGCATTACTGATCATTAACCTACATTACTTTATTAACTATTAATTAGTAATAATAGAAAAAAAAATTAAACTGACCTCAAACGATATGTATATTTTACAATGCACTGACATATTCATTTTGCTGCTGATTGCATGACAGGGATAGAACCCTCAAACAGTTATATAACAAGATTTAAATCATTTTATTAGATTATGACACCTGCTCCATTTCATATTTTATACTACATTTCTTTATGAATATATACATGCTTAGTCCTTTATGTTTTACATGTATGCCAATTAAACAAGATACTTAATGATCAATTAATTAATTGAATGCAAACATTACAAATGCTTTTCATGTCATTTGACAGTTTCATCATTTCTGCAGATAAATGAACAGTGATGTTTGCACCCTTCGAACAGCATAAAGATCACCTTTACAGGTATATCATTTAATTATGTTCTTATGGAGGAAAAAATAATTAAGTCTTTTTATTTTGGATTGATGACAGTTATTAATTAATAAACGTATCACGTATAATACCGTAGTTGTCAAACTACGACTCGTCATCACGCTTTGCGAGCTCGTGAAGCAAGCTTGCAAGAAGTGTGTCCCTCGCAAAGCGAGAGACGCAGTTCAGGCCGCAAATGCAGACCCTTGCAAAGCTGCCTCACAAGCGGTTACAACACAGAATTATTATTATTTTTATTATTATTGTTTATTTGTAAAGCGACAACATATTCCGTAGCGCTATACACAAGTTCAAGATTCAGACATTGCAATGAATGGAGTGCCCTGTCTTTGAGCTTGGAATCCCGTGTCCATAGCGCTTTCCCTAAAGCACCTTGCAGGATTGAAACTCGCAGACTTACAATCTAAAGGTTGAAGTTTGTATGTGGTACAGTAGGGAGAGAGTAGTGCTAAGCATGTTAGGGAGGAAGGTTATAGGCTTCTTTAAAGAGGTGCGTTTTTATTAAAGTTTTGAAGGATTTAAGGCAGTAGGATTTAAGGCCATCACTAAATACGGACTTACACAAAAAAATAGGAGCTGTAGGACTGACAACGAAAAATGTACGGACACGAAAAAAATACGAGCCACAGGACTTTATGAACTCGCAAAAATACGACCTTAACGGCTGAACGGCCCGCACCTGAAAACATTAAAAAAACAATAAATACACACAAAAATGACACACAGCAGAGGGGGCACCCAGGACCTCTGGAAGTGAAGTTACACCTCAATAAAAAAATACAACAACCAAGAGCCTCACAATGAGGATCTCAGACCTTACAATTTTTATTTATGAACATATATGTTTACAAGTGGATTTACCTTAAAAAGTAAAGGCTGATAAACTGCAGAGTGCACTAATTGTGCCCAGGTGAGAGGGGTGTGGCTTGACTGTTAAACTTGTATAAAAGGTTTGTGAGCTGGTTTGGTGCCTGTTTACAAGTGGATTTACCTTACAAGTAAAGGCTGATAAATTGCAGAGTGCACTAAGTGTGCCCAGGTGAGAGGGGTGTGGCTTGACTGTTAAACTAGGATAAAGGATTTGTGAGCTGGTTTGGGGCCTGTTTACAAGTGGATTTACCTTACAAGTAAAGGCTGATAAATTGCAGAGTGCACTAATTGTGCCCAGGCGAGAAGGCAGAAGTTAATAGAAACCGGAGAAGGGGAACTTGTGAGCTTGCGAACATTTTCAGTATCAAGTGCAATTCTAGTAAAAGCCTAGGAGTTTAAATAAAAGGAGGGCCTTCAAAGAAAAAGGAGGGCAGATTTATAGTGCAAAGGAGGAAAACTTTATATAAATATATTATATTATATTCTTTATTTTTCCCACTGAAATTTCGTAGACAATAATAATAATTATGAGTCAGTCCAGTGGCAACCTTATTCAGTGTACATCCTGTCAAATGTATGCACTACTGGAACAGATGATCCAGGGTCCATACCTCTGTGACAGGTGTGAGCATGTTGCCTCTTTGGAAGCTCAAATTGAAGATTTGGAGAGGAGAATTGCAGCACTTAGTGATATTGCTCCACTGGAAAGGGAGTTGGTGCTCACGGAGCACAGTTTAGCTGGGCCTAGTATGGAGGGAGGAGCTGGGGCTAGTGAGGATTGCCAGGGAGGTAGCTGGGTTACAGTTAGAAGGGGAATCAGAGGGTACAGGAGGAGGCAGGCCAGTTCTGAGTTGGCAAACAACAACAGATTTGCCAGATTGAGTGAAACTGTTGGCGATGTCCATTCAGGAATGGCAATGCCAGATAGAGCTGTTCCCTCTAACAGCCGGGCGAACAGCTCTACTGGAGAAGAGGGAGGGCAGAATAGGCAGAGCAACAGACATGTTTTGGTGGTAGGGGACTCTATTATTAGGAAGGTAGACAGGGTAATTTGTCACCCAGATCCCAGCAATCGAACAGTTTGCTGTCTCCCGGGTGCTCGGGTTCGGCATGTTGTGGATCGGGTGGATAAATTATTGGGAGGGGCTGGTAATGAACCGGCGGTCTTGGTACACATTGGTACCAATGACAAAGTTAGTGGAAGATGGAGCGTCCTAAAGAATGATTTTAGAGAATTAGGGAATAAGCTTAAAGCAAGGACCTCCAAGGTAGTATTTTCTGAGATACTAATAGTGCCACGTGCTAGCCCAGGGAGGCAGAAGGAGCTTAGGGAGGTTAATGCGTGGCTAAAAAAGTGGTGCAGTGCAGAGGGTTTTGGGTTTTTAGAGCACTGGGCTGACTTCTCACTTGGGTACAATCTCTATAGCAGGGATGGATTGCACCTTAATGATGAGGGCGCTTTTGTGCTAGGGAATAGGATGGTAGAACTGCTGGGGGAGTTTTTAAACTTGTAGGTGGGGGGAGGGACTATATAGAAGTATTGGGGTAAATAGGGTAGAGAGGGAAAGGGATGAATTATTTACCCATGGGGGAGGAGAAGGGGGAGGGTTACAATAGAAAGTAGGGAGATATTAATAGGGGCCTCAAATACAGTGGCAGGCACTTCACATCAGCAGAGCCATAGCAACATAAAGTGTATGATTGCAAACGCAAGAAGTTTGCCTGGGAAAATGGATGAGCTAGAAATATTAGCAGTACAAGAAAAATGGGGCTTAATAGGCATTACGGAAACATGGTGGGATGAATCTCATGACTGGACTGTTAATCTGGATGGTTATAACCTATTTAGGAAAGATAGGGGAAATGGTAAAAGAGGAGGAGGGATCTGTCTTTATGTTAAGCCTGAATTTAAGCCTATAGTTAGAGAAGATATTTATGCTGGCACTAATGGCATCATTGAATCCTTGTGGGTTGAGCTAAATAGTGGAGGAGCTAATTCTAAATGCATATTGGTGGGAGTATGCTATAAACCCCCAAATATAGCTGAAAGTGAGGAAATACAATTATTGTTACAGATTGGAAATGCAGCTAAGCATGGGCAAGTTCTAATAATGGGAGACTTTAATTACCCTGATATAAACTGGATAAACGAGACCAGCAGCTCAGCTAAGGGGAGCAGGTTCTTGAGTACACTCAGGGATCATTATCTAGCCCAGGTAGTACAAGAACCTACTAGAAATGGGGCCATCTTGGATTTAGTCATCACAAGTAATATTGATATAATATCAAATGTAAAAATAGGGGAACCCTTGGGGAACAGTGATCACAACACAGTCTCATTTGAGATTGAATACAAAAAACAGAGTTGTAAGGGGCCAACAAAAACTCTAAATTTTAAAAGGGCTAACTTTAATGGGCTACGGGCAGCAATACAACATATAGACTGGGACAAAGAACTTACAGGGAAGAATACTGAAAATAAATGGACAACATTCAAATCCTTACTAAATAAACATACTCATCAGCATGTACCATGTGGAAATAAAATAAATAGGAGTAAATCACATCCCATGTGGCTTAACAATGACTTAAAGATCATGATGAGGAAAAAGAAATATGCATTTAAATTATACAAGAAGGAGGGAACAGAGGCATCTTTATGTGACTATAAGGAAATCAACAAGGCTTGCAAAAGGGCTATTAGACTGGCTAAAATAGAAAATGAGAAGTCAGTTGCAATGGAAAGTAAGACTAACCCTAAAATATTTTATAAATATATTAATGGGAAGAAGGCCAGGAAGGAATCGATAGGACCATTACAATGTGACACAGGCCATCTGATAATTAGTGACCAGGAAAAGGCAGATGAGCTAAATAGGTTCTTTTCGTCGGTTTACACAAGGGAGGTACCAGTGGTTGGGACACTGCAACATAATGGGGCTACACTACCTTCACTAAATAATTGGTTAACGCAGAAGGAAATACAAAAGAGGTTGGAGAAAATAAATGTTAATAAAGCCCCAGGTCCTGATGGAATACATCCAAGGGTACTGAGGGAGCTGGGTTCTGTAATAGCCAAACCATTATATCTAATCTTTAAAGACTCGCTCACTACAGGGTCTCTACCAGATGACTGGAGAAAAGCAGAGGTGATACCTTTATTTAAGAAGGGATCTAGAGCAAATCCGGGGAATTATAGACCAGTGAGCCTCACTTCTGTAGTTGGGAAGCTTTTAGAAGGGTTAATAAGGGACAGAATACAAGAATATGTCTATTTGAACAGGATCATAGGTAGCAGTCAACATGGATTTATGAAGGAAAGGTCGTGTCAGACCAATCTAATTAGTTTTTATGAGGAGGTTAGTAGGAACTTGGATCAGGGCAACTCAGTGGATGTAGTCTTTTTAGATTTTTCAAAGGCATTTGATACAGTGCCACATGGAAGACTAGTGAGCAAAATAAGGGATACAGGAATTGCAGTAAATATCTGCTCATGGATCGAGAGCTGGCTAAAAGACAGGAAGCAAAGGGTTGTTGTAAATGGAACATACTCCGATTGGTCTAATGTGATAAGTGGGGTTCCTCAGGGCTCAGTATTGGGTCCTCTCCTTTTTAACATATTTATTAATGACATTGAAGTAGGACTCGAATGTAGTGTCTCCATTTTTGCTGATGACACTAAGTTGTGCAAGGTAATAAAATCAGATAATGATGTACTTTCCCTACAAAAGGATTTGCATAAATTAGAGAAATGGGCGGCTAAATGGCAGATGAGATTTAATACAAATAAATGTAAGG
This sequence comes from Discoglossus pictus, assembly GCA_027410445.1. Classification (NCBI taxonomy): domain Eukaryota; kingdom Metazoa; phylum Chordata; class Amphibia; order Anura; family Alytidae; genus Discoglossus; species Discoglossus pictus. The sequence goes on from CM050165.1 coordinate 154,247,006, forward strand.
TTATGCATTTGGGAAGGAACAATAGCCAAGCAATCTATAATCTTAATGGAGCAAATCTAGGGGTATCAGATATTGAAAGGGATTTGGGAGTACTACTGGACAACCACCTAGGTAACAGCGCTCAAAGCCAAGCAGCGGCTGCAAAGGCAAATAAAATATTAGCATGTATTAGGAAGGGTATAGAAGCCAGGGAAGAAGATATAATTCTGCCACTATACAAATCTCTAGTACGCCCTCATTTGGAATATGGAGTACAATTTTGGGCACCACCTCACAAAAAAGACATTTTAGAGCTGGAAAAAGTACAGAGAAGGGCTACAAAACTAATAAGGGGAATGAAGGGGCTAAGTTATGAAGAAAGACTAGCAAAATTAAACTTATTTTCGCTAGAAAAAAGGCGTCTAAGAGGAGATATGATTACGTTATTTAAATACATCCAGGGTCAATATAAGGCTTTGTCAAGTGAACTTTTTGTAGCAAGAGATTTTCAACTGACAAGAGGACATCCGTTGAGGTTAGAGGAAAGAAGATTTCACCTTAAACAAAGAAAAGGGTTCTTCACAGTTAGGGTGGTTAAACTGTGGAATTCTCTACCAAAGGAGGTGGTGACAGCGAATTCGATAGACAACTTCAAAAAGGGGTTAGATATATTTCTGAATAAAGAGGGCATTCAAGGCTATCCTAGATAACTAGCAAGGAATATTGATCCAGGGAGAAATTTGATCGCCAGTTTCTGGGGTCAGGAAGGAATTTTGCTTTTTTTTCCCCTTATGAGACAATTGGCAAAGTTTCAATTGGTTTTTTTTTTATGTTTGCCTTCCTCTGGATCAATTAACAATAATTAACAATTAACAATAATAATAAATAGTCCAAATTAAAAAGATCAATAGAGATCTAAAAAGGTTGAACTTGATGGACTAACTCTTTATTCATTCTCCAATACTATACTATTAATAATTATTTAAATCAATAATTTAATTAATAACTAATCCGCATATTGCAGATCAGAGGAGATCTTAACAGGTTGAACTTGATGGACTGAAAGTCTTTTTTCAACCTTAATTACTAAGGGCCTCATTCTATTATCGGCCGTAAATCGGCCGTAAGGCTGCGATTCCTTGCGGGGGTTCAGTTAACTCGCGATTCTATTATACGGCCCCGCAAGGATCTCCTTTTACGGCCGGCCGCATATCTTGGAACCGGCCGTAATCTCAGAAATATAAAAACTCAAAAATAAATTCAAGCCTGCACTGTACAGCTCTGTAAATGCTAGGGATCATATTAGGGGACATGAGGATTAAAAGGAACCCACTCTCAAGCTTGCACATCAGCCCAAACCCGAGTTCAAATTAACTGTTTATTTTCCGGCTGCGGCGTGGGTGTGTCTGAGGTGCTCCAAGCACTCTGGACTTTTTACATGGATATTTTACGGATATTAAAAATAAAATATTTTACGGATTTGAGTACAGGATAATTATGTGCTATTTTTTCTAACACCTAAAATCCCTTTATAGTCTTCTCAAAGTGCAGGATGGCTTTATTTGAGCTATTTTATGTGCTTAATTGGTGCTAGCGAGACCTCTTTCCTGCAAGTAAGCTGCGGCTCGTTTTTAGCCTTGCAGAGAGGTTTCCCGGAGGAATTGAATTGCAAATATCTTGCGGCCGTTTTAGATCAAAGGCTTTCCTCCGGCGCGAGCGGCCGCAAGAGATAGCAAGGCACCGGCCGCAAGCCTGCCGGAGCCTCCGGCCGTAAGGGAATAGAATAGCAGAATAGCTTGCGGCCGGTCCTTGCGGCCCCGCAACGGCTGCGGCCGCTAATAGAATGAGGCCCTATGTAACTATGTAACTATGTAACTATATTGATGATTATGCGTTTATGTTTTGCATGTATGCCAATTAAACATCATACTTTCAATGAGTCAGGAATTAGTTGAATACAAACATTCAAAATGATTTTCATGTCATTTTACAGATTCCTCATCTCTGCACCTGACTGAAGACAGAGAGTGAGCTCTGCAGGATTTCATCTGCAATAAGATCAATTTCACACGTATATGATTTCATGATGCCTTTTTTGTTTTGCATTGATGAGAGTTAATGATTAATTAATTAATTAACCCATATTATTTAGTATTTAATTATTCATTAATAATTTAAAAAAAATAGTTATGCATACATATATGCTTACCTAATTACCTTTTCAAGAACGCAAATTACACCTCATAAGTTGATTGATTTATTAATTAATTAATTAAATAGCAAAATTACACATTATTTTAAGGCCAATCTATACTTTGCTCATAGCTCTTTGTGTGTGCCCTTTTTTAGGAAAACATAATTACCTCTTTAGGTTTACCATTGATGACAGTTATTGATTAATGTATTAACGTATATTCATATATTAATGACTATATAATTAATTTTTACAAAAAAAATCAAATTTCACTTATTTATCAATATATATATTTACAGCTCTTTCGTTTTTAAGGTATGCCAGTAATAAAAAAAAAGATGGATTAATTAATTTCATGTAAAAATTACAAATGCTTTACAAATAATTTTACTCTTTCATTACTGATATTTAGGTTTTGCATTGAGGGCAGGTAAAACAATATGTACAATACAAAAAAAAAAACATTATATCTTACACCTGTATTTACAATTAAAGATTACAATGGCGGACAATGGAGAAGACAGGATTGAACGCAAAAGAAGAGCGGCAAGGGAAAGGAAGCAAAGGTGGAGAGATGCACATTCCCTCAAGACTTCCCAACACTAAAGAGAAGAAGACAGACAGAGACATTTAAATAAAAGAAAAAGGAGTAAGAAAGCATAAAGTGAGTGTGCTGGAGCTTCAAAGAAAAGAACAAGTAAACAAAACAATCTCTGTGTAATATTGACTAATGACACAATATTGCCTCATGACACCAATGTTCATACACATTAAACCAATGTAGATATAGAAAGTTGTAGTGATATCTATGTTGAAGAAGCTCTGGATAGTGCTTTAATTACAGCACTAACAGTAGACACTCATTATTGTGCATTACTCAATGTGGTTTGTCAGTTTGGTGGGGCCTATCATTTTTTCAAGGAAAGACCAACTGATGGAGACTTTATTAGTTGCTGTCAGAAAGGAAAGGTAAGACTTCCACAAAGACACATATTTCCTGATTATTTACAAAGTATAATGAGTGATCCAACATTTCCAAATTATAACAATTTAAAAAAAAACATCAGGTCTTTTAACAGTGCAATTTCATTTGCTTCTATGAGCGCTACATTAGCAGAAAATGTCCCAGGACATGATCCATATTGTTTTAGAGTTCAAGGACAAATTTACCACCGCACTTCACATTTACACCCACAAGAAGGAGAGCAAAGGAAATTTGCACAGTTATTTGTCCTAGATACAATGGAAGCTGTTGAACAACGAATGACACTTCCAAAAAAAAACAGTGTTTGCACATAGTCTTTGAATAGCTGGATAAATTTATGGCCAACAACCCATACAGTCAAGCATACAAACAATTAACAGAGGTTGAAAAAAACTAACAGCATCATGCTCAAATACATAAATTGCCAATGCCAAGAGTAAATATGGTTTTTGAAAAAGAGATCGCAACACTGATCAAAGACGGTATAATTTACCAACAGTAAATGAGGTTGCCATGGTCTTTAAAATGAGGATGGTGAACCACCTTTTCAGTGGGATATTAGACTATATCCACGCAATGAAGACCAACCTTTTATAAACATAAATATATTAAGTTGTAATTTGGATACAATGACATATCCCATTTTCTTTGCAAATGGCGTGCCAGGATGGGAACCAAAATTACAATTGCAAAGTTATCGCAATAGTAAAGTTCATGTTAGAAGCAATATTTCTATGCTGGAATATAAAGTGGCACAAACTGTTATTGGGGGACCATTTTAATCCTATTTTATGTGGGGGAAAACTCACACAACAATGGAAGCAAATAATCTAAATTTCGTTACATTTCAAGAAAACAGGCTTCGCATAGATCATTATTGTGGATTGATGGATTATGTCACTGAATTGGCTAACAACAGAGACATTCCCGCTGGAAGAGCAATAATTTTGCCATCCACTTTCCAAGGATCTCCTCACAATATGCAAGAAAGATATAATGATGCCATGGCTATTGTCACAACATTTGTAATCCACAATGGCCAGAGATCAAGGAAAATTTGAATCTTGGACAAACTACTTCTGACTGACCAGATTTAGTGGCAAGAGTATTCAAAATAAAAGTCAATTCATTAATACATGATATAACTAAAGCTAACTAAAGCACAGTTATTTGGAAAATGTGTGGCTTTTGTTTATACCATTAAATTAAAAAAAGAGGCCTGACACATGCACACATACTTTTAATCCTGCAGGAAAAAGATAAATTAAAGACTGCAGAGAGAGTGGATTCAGTCATTACTGCTAAATTGCCACATCCAGAAAAATATTCCAAACTTTATGAGATTGTAACACACAGAATGATTCATGGGCCATGTGGAGATATTAATCCAAATTGTATGGAAAATAAAAGATTTACAAAAGAGTTCCCAAAACAATTTGCTAATTGTGATGGACAGCCTTTGTATAAAAGAAGAGAAGGACAATCAGCTATTATCCATGGCCAAAAGGTCGATAATAGATATGTAGTTCCATACAATCTACATTTGATGATGAAGTACAATGCACACATAGATGTTTAAGCTTGCACTTCTGTTAAATCCATCAAATATGTGTATAAATATATATACAAAAGATATGATGCAGACACTGTTATTGTGCAAGGCGCACAAAACGAAAAGGAAAATCCAATTTTACATGACGAACTTTCTAATTATTTAGATGTTCACTATGTCAGTCCTCCAGAAGCAATGTGGCGTCTTCTGAAATTTGAGATGCATGATCAGTCACATGCTGTGTATCGATTAGCTTTACATTTGCCACAAAGTCAGTCCTTTCGCTTTACTGTAAGCTATGAAAGAAATGACTTAGCCAAAAGTGAACATCGAGCAACAACACTTACTGCTTGGTTTAAATTAAACTGCCAGGACAGTGAGGCCAGACAATTTTTACACATTGAGATTCCATATCACTATGTATTCGTAAATGGCCAATGGCGACAACGAAAAAGAGATAAAATTATCCCACAAATTTATACCATCAGCCCAAGAGACATTGAACGTTTCAGTTTAAGATTTATTCTTTTTACATGTTCCAGGTGCACAAAGTTATGAACATTTATGCACAGTGAATGACATAGTTTATGATACTTTCCTATTTGCTGCAAGACATCAAAACTTCATAGCAGATGATACAGAATGGGAGAGGTGTCTGGAAGAAGCAGCACTATGTCAAATGCCAAAGCAAATGAGAGAATTATTTGCATTCATTTACATCTTTTGCAATGTACCAGATGCATTTGCTTTGTGTGAAACATTTAAATTAAATATGTGGGAAGACTTCTTCAAACGTTACAATGGGGCCATTGCACTCTTAAAAGCATTAATGGAAATTCAAGAAATATTTCTTGCTCATGGATTAAATTGTACAAGTTTTAACTTGCCTGATCCAGGACTTATAGATGAAATAAACTTTGATGACTATGACACTGAGCTTCAAAACCAAAATAACAGAAGAAAAACTTGCAACTTTAAATACATTACACTTGCAAGCATTTAATGACATCACAAATGCTACAGATGATGAAATAGTCAAAGACTGTTATTTCTATCTAGATGGCCCTGTTGGATCAGGAAAAACGTATCTGTACAATTGTTTGATGAGTTACATTCGAGCACAGGGTCAAATAGCAATGCCATTTGCAACAACTGGAATTGCTGCACTTTTGTTAGATGGTGGCGGAACTGTGCATAATGGATTTAAACTACCAGTTCCCATTTTAGAAACATCAGTGTCAGATATTCGACTGAATTCTTTACAAGCGAAAAAAATACAATATCGGCCGTAGGAGATGCGGGGCCCCAAGGACCGGCCCAAGCTATTTGCCTATTCTATTCCCTTCCGGCCGGGGATTCCGGCAGGCTTGCGGCCGGCGCCTTGTTATCCCTTTCGGCCGCAAGAAAATCCTGGTTGCTATTCAATAGCTCCGGGAACCCTCTCTGCAAGGCTAAAACCGAGCCGCAGCTTACTTGCAGCAAAAAGGTCCCGCAGGCACACAATTAAGCACATTTTAAAGCCATAATAAAGCCATCCTGCACTCTGAGGAGACTATAAAGTGATTGTAGGTGTTAGCATTCATAGCACAACATTCCCCTACACTCAAATCCGTAAATACATTTTATTTGAATTTTTATCAAATATCCATGGAAAAAGTCCAGAGGGCTTGGAGCACCTCAGACCCACCCACGCTGCGGCCGGAAAATAAACAGTTAATGTAATCTCGGATTTGGGCTGATGTGCAAGCTTGAGAGGGGGTTGCTATTAATCCTCATGTCCCCCATTATGATCCCTAGCATTTACTGAGCTTTACAGTGCCGTCTTGAATTTATTTTTGCTTTTAAAGATTTCTGAGCTTACAGCCGGTTGCAAGATATACGGCCGGCCGTAAGGGGATATCCTTGCGGCGCCGTATAATTGAATCGCAAGGTAACGGAATCGCAGCTTTGCGGCCGATTTACGGCCAATAATAGAATGAGGGCCATTGAATCTAACTTTAGTATAGAACTTATCAATTCTTTAACACCATCTGGAATGCCACCACATGTTTTGCAATTGAAAAAAGGGGCAATTGCCATTCTATTGAGAAATATTAATCCCAAAAAAGGACTTTGTAATGGTACCAGATTAATTGTGCAGGATTTAAAAGATCATTTCATACATGCAGAAATTATGAATGGTACCCATAAAGGTGAACAAGTTTTTATAGCAAGAATTGATTTGGCTCCAAGTGAGAGTGGTTTGCCTTTTGTCCTTCAAAGGAGACAATTTCCAGTTATCATGGCATTTGCCATGACCATAAATAAATCCCAAGGACAAACTTTTAAGTCTGTTGGTATTTTTTTACAGGAACCTGTTTTTGCACAAAGAAATCTCGATGTTGCTTTTTCAAGGTGCACAAATACAGATGACATTAAAGTTTCAATTGAAGACAACCCAAGTCAGGGTGACCTATTACAGGATGGACGCATTTTTACCAAAAGCATTGTGTACTATGAGGTTTTGTAAACATAGAGAACAGTGGTTTTATTTCAAGGACGAAATTTGATGTCACTCAGGCTCTTTTTAGAGGACCACTATTTCACATATGAAACTCTGTCCAATTTTCAAAAACTACAACAATAACATCAACAACTGAAAAAAACAACAACAAGAATAAACAGTGGTTATATCCCATAGACAAAATTAAAAGTCTGCTGGTCTCTTTTTAAGGGAACCACTTGGACATACAAAAACTAAAAATATTGGAATGTCTTGGAAGTGGCCTTTTGCCAGGATTGGCCCCACAAAACAGTTATGTTGCATCTTCTTACTTTTACTCTTTACATTGTAATACATTCAGTTCATGTTTGGAATGTTAAATGTTTTTTTCCAAGGTCTAAGAAGTTGTTTCATTGTATGTAATTAAGGGTTCATGTTTGTAGGAGGATGATCATTTGTTGTAAAATTGAAATGTATAATTAAATACAGAGTATTGATCCAGGGAGTAATATGATCGCCAGTTAATGGGGTCAGGAAGGAATTAATTTCCCCCCTACTTTAAAACAATTGGCTAAGTTTTAATGGGGTAATGTACTGTTTGCATGTTACAAAGCATTATGTAATGGTTTAATATACATTCGAGCACAGGGTCAAATAGCAATGCCATTTGCAACAACTAGAATTGCTGCACTTTTGTTAGATGGTGGCAGAACTGTGCATAATGGATTTAAACTACCAGTTCCCATTTTAGAAACATCAGTGTCAGATATTCGACTGAATTCTTTACAAGCGAAAAAAATAAATAAAAAAGTAAATGAATTATCATAGATGAGGCAACAATGATGTCGTGTAATGCCTTGCAATGTATTGATAGATTATTACCATTTGGTGGAAAGGTGATGTTGTTAGGAGGAGATTTTAGGCAAACATTACCTGTTGTGCCACATGGAAATAGGACTGACATCATTGAAACATGTATCAAGACAAGTACACTGTGGAAAATATTTACACATCTGAAATTATAATTAAATATGAGATCTGAAGGCTAAATTGAATTCAATGATTGTCTAATTCAAATTGGAGAAGGAAAACAGCCAAAAAATAATAATTTACCTGATGATGCTACCATAGAAATTCCATCACAAATGGTTTGCAAGGAATCACTCATATCGACAATCTTTCTAAACACTATCAATAACGACGATCGCTCAGACATTGGAAACAAAGTGATATTAACATCCAAAACTATAAATGCTTTGAATCTAAATAACGAAATTTAAAAATTCATCAACGCACCCCAAAAAAATTATTACAGTGCAGATTCACTTCTGGCTGATGATAAATACATTGGGCCTCATTCTATTATCGTCCGTAGGAGATGCGGGGTCGCAAGGACCGGCCGCAAGCTATTTGCCTATTCTATTCCCTTCCGGCCGGGGAATCCGGCAGGCTTGCGGCCGGCGCCTTGTTATCCCTTGCGGCCGTACAAGCCGGAGGCAAGCCTTTGATCTTAAATGGCCGCAAGATTTTCGGCCGCAAGAAAATCCTGGTTGCTATTCAATTGCTCCGGGAACCCTCTCGGCAAGGCTAAAACCGAGCCGCAGCTTACTTGCAGCAAAAAGGTCCCGCAGGCACACAATTAAGCACATTTTAAAGCCATAATAAAGCCATCCTGCACTCTGAGGAGACTATAAAGTGATTGTAGGTGTTAGCATTCATAGCACAACATTCCCCTACACTCAAATCCGTAAATACATTTTATTTGAATTTTTATCAAATATCCATGGAAAAAGTCCAGAGGGCTTGGAGCACCTCAGACCCGCCCACGCTGCGGCCGGAAAATAAACAGTTAATGTAATCTCGGATTTGGGCTGATGTGCAAGCTTGAGAGGGGGTTGCTATTAATCCTCATGTCCCCCATTATGATCCCTAGCATTTACAGAGCTTTACACTGCTGTCTTGAATTTATTTTTGCTTTTAAAGATTTCTGAGCTTACAGCCGGTTGCAAAATATACGGCCGGTCGTAAGGGGATATCCTTGCGGCGCTGTATAATTGAATTGCAAGGTAACGGGAGCCCCGCAAGGAATCGCAGCTTTACGGCCGATTTACGGCCGATAATAGAATGAGGGCCATTGAATCTAACTTTAGTATAGAACTTATCAATTCTTTAACACCATCTGGAATGCCACCACATGTTTTGCAATTGAAAAAAGGGGCAATTGCCATTCTATTGAGAAATATTAATCCCAAAAAAGCACTTTGTAATGGTACCAGATTAATTGTGCAGGATTTAAAAGATCATTTCATACATGCAGAAATTATGAATGGTACCCATAAAGGTGAACGAGTTTTTATAGCAAGAATTGATTTGGCTCCAAGTGAGAGTGGTTTGCCTTTTGTCCTTCAAAGGAGACAATTTACAGTTATCATAGCATTTACCATGACCATAAATAAATCCCAAGGACAAACTTTTAAGTCTGTTGGTATTTTTTTACAGGAACCTGTTTTTGCACAAAGAAATCTCGATGTTGCTTTTTCAAGGTGCACAAATACAGATGACATTAAAGTTTTAATTGAAGACAACCCAAGTCAGGGTGACCTATTACAGGATGGACGCATTTTTACCAAAAGCATTGTGTACTATGAGGTTTTGTAAACATAGAGAACAGTGGTTTTATTTCAAGGACGAAATTTGATGTCACTCAGGCTCTTTTTAGAGGACCACTGTTTCACATATGAAACTCTGTCCAATTTTCAAAAACTACAACAATAACATCAACAACTGAAAAAAACAACAACAAGAATAAACAGTGGTTATATCCCATAGACAAAATTAAAAGTCTGCTGGTCTCTTTTTAAGGGAACCACTTGGACATACAAAAACTAAAAATATTGGAATGTCTTGGAAGTGGCCTTTTGCCAGGACTGGCCCCACAAAACAGTTATGTTGCATCTTCTTACTTTTACTCTTTACATTGTATTACATTCAGTTCATGTTTGGAATGTTAAATGTTTTTTTCCAAGGTCTAAGAAGTTGTTTCATTGTATGTAATTAGGGGTTCATGTTTGTAGGAGGATGATCATTTGTTGTAAAATTGAAATGTATAATTAAATACAGAGTATTGATCCAGGGAGTAATATTATCGCCAGTTAATGGGGTCAGGAAGGAATTAATTTCCCCCCTACTTTAAAACAATTGGCTAAGTTTTAATGGGGTAATGTACTGTTTGCATGTTACAAAGCATTATGTAATGGTTTAATATACTCATTGATACAAAGTTGACCTACTGTTATGTTACTCATCCATACATCAGATTTAAGAATGTTAGTATTGTTAAAAAAAAAGGTTTACTAATGTCTCAAATATAATTTGCATGTTGCAAAGCATTATGTAATGGTTTACAAAAATGTATTCATACCAACTTAATCCTTTGTTACATTATTCCTGCATACATGGGGCCTCATTCTATTACCGGCCGTAAATCGGCCGTAAGGCTGCGATTCCTTGCTGGGGTTCTGTTAACTCGCGATTCTATTATACGGCTCCGCAAGGATCTCCTCATACGGCTGGCCGCATATCTTGGAACCGGCCGTAAGCTCAGAAATCTAAAAACGCAAAAATAAATTCAAGCCTGCACTGTACAGCTCTGTAAATGCTAGGGATCATATTGGGGGACATGAGGATTAAAAGAAACCCACTCTCAAGCTTGCACATCAGCCCAAACCCGAGTTCAAATTAACTGTTTATTTTCCGGCTGCGGCGTGGGCGGGTCTGAAGTGCTCCAAGCACTCAGGACTTTTTACATGGATATTTTACGGATATTAAAAATAAAATATTTTACAGATTTGAGTATAGGATAATTATGTGCTATTTTTTCTAACACCTAAAATCCCTTTATAGTCTTCTCAAAGTGCAGGATGGCTTTATTTGAGCTATTTTATGTGCTTAATTGGTGCTAGCGGGACCTCTTTCCTGCAAGTAAGCAGCGGCTCGCTTTCAGCCTTGCAGAGAGGGTTCCCGGAGCAATTGAATTGCAAATAGGAATTTCTTACGGCCGAAACTCTTGCGGCCGTTTTAGATCAAAGGCTTTGTTCTGGCGCGAGCGGCCGAAAGAGATAGCAAGGCACCGGCCGCAAGCCTGCCGGAATCCCCGGCCGTAAGGGAATAGAATAGCCGAATAGCTTGCGGCCGGTCCTTGCGGCCCCGCAACGGCTGCGGCCGCTAATAGAATGAGGCCCATGGTGATTACAAATGTTAATATGGTTAAATAATGATTGTTTACCAGTTGTTGAAATACAAGTTGAATGTTAAAACAAATTTAAAATATTATTATAGTTGTTGTGCTTCTTTCTACATAACAAAAAGGTTAAGAGGGTCCGAGACTCACATTGGGTTTCAAACAGCATTCCCAGCCTTCCAATTGTATTGCCGTCATTTTTTATGGGCAAGTCGCTAGTATCATATAAATAGCCTTTCAGACAGAATCAAGTTAGCAACTTGTCACGATCTGCTTCTTCTTGGGGGCTTGATATGAACCTAGTTCAAACCTACCCCAGCAGAATCATGTAGTTCCTGTTCTCTGTGACACAAATGATGGCCTCTGAAGAGGGCAAGGCCCAACAGCTACAGGCAGAGAATACTGGATCCAGGTTACTTAGTGGCCCATAGCAAGACCACTCCCCAAGTCAGGATACAACACACAGAAATAGTCTCACACCTTGTTTATGTGAAAACTATATTACAACCTTTATTGAATGAACAAAACAACATATTTATACTCTCCAATACCACACCCTTGTGTACATTGGTGTATGTGTGATTTCAGACCATCTGGCTTGCAACCTTGGGCTATCAAAGCTCTTGAGATCACATTCATTAGATAACCTTTATGTTAAACTCAAGTGTTTGCCCAGGACCACTTGAAGCACATGCATCTGTCTTGACCCAAGGTCTGCATGTTTGAGTGTGCAATGATCTGCAGCTAACTTCTATCCAGAGCATTTCTACCAATTCCACATATGTTCTATATAACATTTTCCCTCATAATATATTATAGCTAGGATACATAATAACCATGTACAGGCAACATATAACCGCACAATAACACATAATCCCAATGTAACAATGTCATGCTCCCTTGGACATACTCACAAACCACTGACAATATGAGTCCTTAAACAATTAAATCATGACAACTTCTCCCCCTTCCTTTCTAGTATAGCATAGAGGATCATCCTAACGGATAATTCTCTAGCTATACTGCTTTTACTTGTCCTCCTGTCTGGAAAGTCCATCCATGTGATAGCCTCAGTGGCTCTCTGGGTACCCTGCCTCCCCCTGTCCAGGGCGAATACTCGCTCCTTCCCAGTGGCCTTGTGACTTTCCCAAGCCCCTGGGGAGACTTATAAGACAACTGCCATGGAGGACCCTTCAAGGTAGTCCAGGGGAAACAGTACATCCCAGCTAGTAAGTCCAGCATAAATTTGGGAGGATCCTTACCCAGCAAAGCCCTTTCCTTCCAGGCTAGGGAGACCTCCTGTCCTGCCGATTCTGGATCAGCACTCCGTCCCATGGGTAAAATTGAAGAGTACAAGGTTCCCTTTGTCAGGCCTGAGCTTTCTCCTGAATAAACTGGGATACGGGAGTTGCAACATGGGCTAGTGACATTCACTGGTGGCATCCATGCTGGATAAATGGGCAGTTCTGATACAAGCTGTTGTGGCTCAGTAGCCAACCTTTCTCCCACCAAGCCTGGCCAATGGCCCCTTCTTTCCAGGGTTACAGGTACACAGCCAGTGTCTTTGGGCAGCTGCAGGGGAGTCATTGTAGGGATACCAGGAGACAAATCACAATCTGGGGTACCCTCTGGCTCTTTGGTCTCTGGATCCTCAGGTGGAACCTCCTGACTCTCTCCATCTGAGACTGCCTGGTGTGTAGTTACAGGCAGCCCTTGAGAAGCAGCAGCTACTGCCTCTTGTTCAGGCTGAAGAACAGGGCTACTTTCTGTTTCTGCTCCAGGGTCTGTGGCTGGCTCCTGGACAATGGTCATCCAAGGAACCTCTCTACAATTTCCACAGTCAAATGGTAGGGCCCAGTGCTCATTAGGTTCTTCTCTTACACTAGTAGCAGAGTAGCTTTTCCCCAGTTCTTCCCCTGGGCCCGGCACTGCTGTGGTTTGCCCCTGTCCCCATTCCTCTAACTGGATGAGACTTAGCCCCCTAAAGATAGGGACCAGTTCTTCCTCTTCCCAGTCAACACCATGGATGCCGGCACCCTTGTTATTTTGAGAATCATGGATATCAAAATTCTCCCCCCAGTCCATACATTCATTTTCTGACCCAGCCTCAGCAATATTTAGCTGGGTCTCTGTAGTACCTGTTAGGTGGTTCTGTTCCATGCCTGACTGGCATGAGCCCTCCCAGCTGGCTGGCCAACAACCATCCAGGGATACTTCATCCAGTAAGTCTATATAATCCACCTCCAGCTGTAGCTCCTGTTGGATCAAAGGCCAAAGTAAATTAGCTGTATGAGAGCCTGTCTCCAGTCCCAGCATGTGACAGCGCTTGGCAAACAGACACAGCTTTCTTTTCTCTGTCCCCAAGCCACAGTCCGGATCCCCATGTACTATGTCCCAAAGTGCCTTTTCCAGCCCCAATGAAAACTGATGATGTATCCCAACAGGTCCAACCCAATAAGCATATTGATCTTCCAGGGCGACCTCCTCATATACCAATTCTTCCAGCCATTCCATTAGCCTGTGACCTGGCCATAGTCCCAGGAATGCCATCCATTTATTTAGAAGGCCCATTCCTCTACAGTCCTTTCCAGTCACCAGAACATTCTTTGTCTCTACTGGGGATAAGCATTTCCCCTCCACAGGAGCTGAGACAGGGCCATTGCTTACCCTTCTCCTGTTCCCCTGTACCTCCTGTGTGATCTGTATCCGGAGTTCCCTCTGCTGATCCTTGGTTAAACCTGCAGGCATTACCTCCATCCATCTTTGGTACCGTCTGGACACTTCCTCCTCCTCTGCTGCAGACATCTCTTCATAAGCTGCCATCCTTCTGTGTTTTATACAGAGATCCCACCACTGCCACCAAATGTCACGATCTGCTTCTTCTTGGGGGCTTGATATGAACCTAGTTCAAACCTACCCCAGCAGAATCATGTAGTTCCTGTTCTCTGTGACACAAAAGATGGCCTCTGAAGAGGGCAAGGCCCAACAGCTACAGGCAGAGAATACTGGATCCAGGTTACTTAGTGGCCCATAGCAAGACCACTCCCCAAGTCAGGATACAACACACAGAAATAGTCTCACACCTTGTTTATGTGAAAACTATATTACAGCCTTTATTGAATGAACAAAACAACATATTTATACTCTCCAATACCACACCCTTGTGTACATTGGTGTATGTGTGATTTCAGACCATCTGGCTTGCAACCTTGGGCTATCAAAGCTCTTGAGATCACATTCATTAGATAACCTTTATGTTAAACTCAAGTGTTTGCCCAGGACCACTTGAAGCACATGCATCTGTCTTGACCCAAGGTCTGCATGTTTGAGTGTGCAATGATCTGCAGCTAACTTCTATCCAGAGCATTTCTACCAATTCCACATATGTTCTATATAACATTTTCCCTCATAATATATTATAGCTAGGATACATAATAACCATGTACAGGCAACATATAACCGCACAATAACACATAATCCCAATGTAACAATGTCATGCTCCCTTGGACATACTCACAAACCACTGACAATATGAGTCCTTAAACAATTAAATCATGACACAACTTATCTCAAAGAATACATTCTATTGAATAGCTCTTTTCTACCAATACTTCCTTACAAAAAAAAAACATTTTAGTAAAACAACATTATACTGTATAAACTTACTACTTTTGTTCATCTGTTTCTGCCTTCTCTACACTCAGAAAACACAGGGGATGAGAAAGTGATCAGATAGAACTCTATACTGTACCCTAGTTTCAGTCTGTGAACTGTAGCATTTTGTTTTGAAGCCAAAAAGTATTTTTAGGGGTTTTAAGCTAAAACAAAATAGGTGCCTAATGGGTAATCTGGTCATGAGAATAGACTGAAGCATATTTTTTTAGACAATTCCATTGAGACAATCAAGGAGGTCTGCAATTCTGATGTACATCGTTGTTTATAGACATTTTTATTGTATTTTATTGTGTAATTTTTATTGCATGTCTTCACAAATGTATATATATAAATGTATATCTATATATAGTTCTCTGGAATGTTTTTTGTTTATAGTTTAACTTAGATCAAGTGATTGGGCAAGTCATAGTAGAGAGAGGCAACCCACTCGTGTATCTTTGCCAAGATAACCTTAAGGATAGGCACGACCAGAGATATAACAATAGTTGTGCCTGATGTGGAGAGTTCGACATGACTGAACAACTGAACAACAACAAAAAGCTTTGCTAAATGGGACAGCATGGTTGCGGTCCCAAAATGGTTCAGTGCTGCTGGAATTGAGACAGTTGGGTCATATGAAACCTGATTTTTTTGCCATTACCCAACATTTTTAGATGCTTTGTTTGCAGTGAGATGTTAATATTCCAAAAATTAACTGATGCTTCTGTGATGAAGTACAGTATTTATTGAAACTCAAAGAGACATTGAAAGCATTTTTCTTTGCTGCATCTAAAAAAAGGCTATTTGATAATGTGTTTTTTTTTATAGATGAAGCTAACAAAGCTGAAAAAAACTAATTCAGATGTTAAACTGATCTGGGGGCTTGCCTCTGTCAGCCAGTGAGTTGTAATATATAAGTGTGAGTCATCCTTGTCTGCCAATGTCATTTACAGATGTACATATGCTCTATGCATTTCATTTAAGTTCCAAAGGAGTTTAAATAGGTTTTCCTTAATATTTCATGAAAAACACCACTTTGATAATATTTAAAACATGCACTTGTAAGTGCATGTAAAAAATAACATTTCCATATCTTTTTTACTTCTCAAACCTGATTTATAAATCTTCTGCTGCTTTTTCTTTTTAAATAAACATAGTATTGTTAGTAGTTTTTTGTTTTTGAAAAATGGCAGTTACTGTGTGCCAGTAAAGAAAGACATGCCAAATAAAGCAATAGCAGTTTCCATATAGACTAAATTTATATAATTATTATTCCAGAGCAACAAAGTTTAAGGGATTGTACCTGAAAAGAGTTTCAAGAATTTGTGTTCACTTTCATTAGTTTTTTTTTATTTACAGGAAGAGGTGACTATATTTTTAAAATTATTTGTAATTGTTTTAAATAATTTATTGTAATTGAAATTTCCTAATAGTGGGTGCTGTACAACAACAAGTTCTGTAATTTGTTTACATGCAGTCTATACAGACAGAAGAACTGTTGCGTTGGTAGGCGTTGGTACGCTGTGGCATTGGATAAAAAGAGGAAGTCAAGATGAGAAATGAGAGCTGTGCAACTAGTGACAGGAAATGTCAACTAAAAGTACAACATAACATTTCATAACAGAACAGTTTAGTTAGAATGAGAATCAAGTTTCAAATAACACAAAAGGAAACCACATCATAGTCTGATTTCATAAAGAACACTCTTCCGTTTCAATGGTTCTAAACACAGATGGCTTTCTCACATATAATTACAAAATACAAAAAAATTAAAACACAGATTTTTGTCACATTTTAATAATATAGTATAATTAAATTACCTCTGTGGTGAGGATTTTTCTATATAATCTTGATAATAGATTGATAATTTGCTTTTAGAAAGTAAAAAACTTTCAAATTCTTACTTTAATATGTAATTTATTATTTGCTGCAGGCTTTAATTTTCTTTTCCAAACCTCCTTCATGTAGCTTCGTTCTCAAAAGAGTATGTCCTTATAAACTAATGCTATTTACATTAGAGCTAATGAGAGCACTGGCAGTTATATATGCCACCTTCCCATTGTGCAGGTACAAACGTTGTTTTCTCCTCCTACCTCCAGAAGTAAATCACTGTATTGATTGCATTGCCCTGCCAAAAATGTCCAAGCAAGTCTGTGGAACTATTACATTACTCCTGCTTAAAAAATATGATGAGGGCACTGCTTGTAACTATCTAGCACTAACGTGCAACCTGCTGTCATGATTACATTGTTTAGTGACTAATATTATCAGTAATTATGGATATGGCCAAGGGTGCTTGACTTTGGCGCATTGTGATTACATATTATTGTTGTTTGGTTATATGTTGCCTGTATATTGTTATGATGTATACTAGTTATAATATGTTATAGAGGAAAAATATATATAGAACAGGAAAATACATGAGGATAAGGTAAAAATGCTCTGCACATAAGCTTAACTGCAGAACTTTGCATCCTCACACATATAGGCATTGATAAACAGCAGCCAAGACAGATACATGCACTTCAGTAGGCCTGAGCAAACACTTGTGATTAACATCAAGGTTTTCTGCCCTAGCTAGCTATAGACACCTGTATATATAAATGAAGGCCAGTATAAAGTGAGGAGGCAGTACCATATAAATTTAAAAAGTTTAAGTTTCAAAGGTAAATACCTAAATATACATGTTGTATGTACCAACAAGAGTGGAAAAGTATAAGGATATATTGAAAAAACAAAAAGAGAAATACACCTATATATCCACACCTGTATACCATCCGTAGTTATAATAAACAGTAATGAACAAAATTATCTAAGTAAACTGACAAGAAAATTATTCAGTAAAAGCTCATAATGTATTCAAAAAATCTATCTACAATACATATTCTAAAAACATTTAAAAATTAAGCAAGACACCTGTCATATCATTTAGATATCTGATGAGTTTTATCTCTAGTGCTCTATAGCAACCAAGGCTGCAAGGCAGATGTGTTTCATCACACACACATACACAAAGGTACACAAGGGCGTGGTAGTGAAGATGTATAAATATGTTGCTTCTATGATTCAATAAATGTTCAGTTCTAGTTTTACATATCCAAGGTGTGAGGCTGTTTTTTTTGTTTGTGCCCTGAATTGGGGAGTGGTTTTGCAGGAGGCCACTAGTAACCTGTATCCAGTATTCTTTGCCTGTAACTTTGGACGTTGTCCTCTTCAGAAACCATCTATTTTGCCACACAGTACAAGGACCACAGGATTCTGCTGGGGTAGGTTTGAACTAGGTTCATATAAAGCCCCCTTGAAGAATCAGATCGTGACACCTGCCTAACATATAAACTCTGTAGTCTCCATAGAGACGCAATCCACTAACTAAAGGGAATTTGCTATACACTAGCCCAGACATCCTCCCACCAAAATCACTAATAAAATGGTCGTGGATATTTATGAACCCGTCCATCTATGACCCAATACTCCCTAACAATTAACTAAACATTGGGGTCCCCATGATCCCCTCTATACCCAGGGAGCTATCATTCCCCTCTTCCCCTTATTCCCCTCTGCTGCTTTTATACTTTAGGGAGCCGGTTAACCCCTGTTAACTCCCTTATCTATCCTAAATACAATCACCTACCCTATGTAAATAACAAGTGTCTCATTTGAGTTTCATTGCTTCCCCATAGCTTCTATCACTAGCCTCCATTGGGTCATTATTCATCCCGATGTTCCCTAAATAATTATAAGAATAGGTATAAGCTACCTATTCTAAAGGTACAAAAAATAAAAAATAAAACAGTGAAAATAAAAAAGTAAGTGTAAAAAAAATAATCAAAAATCAAAAATAAGTAAATTCATACATTGCCCTCCTTATTTCAGCACCACCAATCGACACCCTTGTACTCTTCACCTGTGATAAATCCAAAGGTTAACCCATCCTTAATAAAGGCCTCAGAACCTTCTGGCCATCCAAGACCCTCACTCCTAGTCGTTGGGCCAAGGAAAAAACAATAAAAAATAGAAAATGTTGTTACTATAACGGTGCTCTTGAGCTTTTCGCCACATCTAAGCCTTTTATAATATTAGCCTAAGCTTCTAATTGTTTCGTAATTAATCACAAAGGCTACTGTCCCTATTCTGAGTGATTATGCATTACATTAATCAGGAAGGAGGATTTGAAATCTGCATATTCTGGTCAATATTTAACCAATCAGACAGATCTATTGTGCCCTCTTATGATTAGTTAACATAACAATCAGAATAGGGCATAATATTAAAGTTGTGCCTATCTGATTGGTGATTGAAACATAATGTAAAACTAATATTCTTTTCTCTGATTGGATCCAGGGGAAAGGTAATAAAGTTGATTACACACAGTATAATTGCAAATAAAGTATATAATAGTTGGGTAGATTATATTTGCCATGACAGAATCAAGCAAGCATACTGTGCCACAAATTAGAATACCAGAGCTACAATTTAGCACAATAAAATATTTCATTAAATTCAGAAGCATTAACATTACTCTATTCACTGTAACTGGACAGACACCTAAGACACAACAAGAAATATATTATTAGAGAAGAAATGTGACATCAAACAACATTTTGTTTCCTGAAACCAATTGTGGGGTAGCTGATTCAGGGCCTATACTTCTGTGGCTGGAGTGAGTATGCTGCCTCCCTTGAAGCTCAAATTGCCGAACTTAAAAGAGAAATTGCATTGGTGATATTGCTCCTCTGGTAGGGCAGTTGGAGCTCATTGAACACAGTTTAGCTGGGTCTTGCATGGAGGTTGGCACCAACACCAACATGTTTGCCAGATTGAGTGAAATTGTTGGGAATGAGAATTTAGGAATGACAATGACAGGTGGAACTGTACCCTCAATTCTGGCTGTTGTGGATCGGTTTGATAAATCATTGTCTATTGATGAATCTTAGTACACATTGGTACTGAATAAAAAGTAATTGGAAGATGGAGTGTCCTAAACAAAGGTTTTATGGATCTTGGAAGCAAGCTTAGGGCAAATAGCTCCAATGTAGTATTTTCTGAGAAACTACTTGTGCCTCGTGCAAGGCAGAAGGAGCTTAGGAAGGTTAATGCGTGGCTGAAAAGAATGGTGTAGGAGGGTTTTTGGGTTCTTTGAGCTCTGGACTGACTTCTCTGTTGGGCTTTTGTGCTTGAGGAGAAGATGGCAGAAAGGTTGGGGAGGAACAAGATAGAAGTTATTGGAACCTTAGAATGTAAGACAGGAACAGGCAGATGGATCAAAAATGTCCAGGAGATGGTAGATGAGCTAAATACATTCTTCTTCATCTGTGTACACCAGGGAGAACAATAGCAGAGGCATTGCAACAAAATGGAACTGCATCTTCCTTCCAGAGCAGTTGTTTTTTTATAGAAAAAGTCTAAAAAAAAACTTCACAGTAAAAGGTTCTTCACACTATGGATGATCAGTTGTGTAACTCAATATGAAAGAAAGTTGCAACAGCACACTTAATAGATTACATTTTTTTTTTAAATGGCATACAAGGTCATGTCAATTAAATAGAATCGGTATTTACTGTTCCAGTGTACACTTTGAATGTCAGTTTTTGGAATCAGAAAGGATTTTTTTTTTACCTAAAGAGACTATTGCCATTTTTTCAAAAGAGTTTTATTTGGCATCCTTTGGATCAACTGACAATTGACAAAATCGAAAGAACTGAAGAGATCAAAAAACATTTGATTTGGATAAACTAAGCAGGTGCCCTGTTTGTAGAGAAAATAAGGTTAAACGGCCAGTTATTTCAGCTAAACTTGGAGCACACCACTATAAAGTTCTCATAAAACCATGCTGAAATACTTTTTGAATTTTTGAAATACGTTCTTTTTTCAGTTTATAAGTTTATAAATGAAATGTCATGACTCTGACATTCCCCCAGACAGACCCACAGCAGCAGCTCCATGGAGTGAGCATAAGCAGAAAGAGAGTTAACCCTTCACAAATACATTTGTGCAGGGAAAGGACTGCTGTAATAAACTAAATAGTACAGTTGGGAGTTACAAAAAATAAGATAAACAATAGATCATTTTAACATACAATCTTGTGCTCTTTCACACCATGAGAAGCGTGTGGTAAGTGAGGTAAATGGCTCTTTTATTAAATAAATCATTGTCCACAACCTCTCCTAAATCCCTTTCTAGATTTGTTCCATTTAGATTATAATTTTATGCATTTGGGAAGGAAAAATAAGCATGAGCTTAACACTAATTTGTGTTTAATTTCATCTGCCATTTAGACGCCCATTCTAATTTATGCATGTCTTTTTGTATGTCTTTTTGAAGTAAAAGTACATCATTTTCTGATTTTAATTAACATGCACAATATGGTGTCATCAGCAAATATGGAGACATTACTTTCCAGTCCTACTTCTAATTCATTAATAAATATGTTAACAAAGGAGAGGAACTCCTAATAACTAAAAAATAAAATAAAATAAAAAATAAATAATTAAATAGTTGATTAATAATTAATTAACAACTAATTAATTAATAACTAATCCGCATATTGCAGATCAGAGGAGATCTTAAAAGGTTGAACTTGATAGACTGAAAGTCTTTTTTCAACCTTAATTACTATGTAACTATATAACTATGTAACTAATACTTACCCTGAGGAATCAGCTTACAAGCCATGTGCATATCTTAAAAAATTATATATAACTAGCGACTTACCCGTCAAAAATGACGGCAATAAAATTGTAAGGCAGGTAATGCTGTTTGGTCCAGACATTAGTTTTGTTGGTTGTCTGAGATCCTTCGGCGCTCATTGCGAGCCTCACGCTGAGCGCCTTCGGCACTCATTGCGAGGCTGTTTGTTGTTGTTTTTTTTTTTTCTGATAGGTGCTTTTGCTGTTATTGTTTGGTTGGCGGTGATCTGCTTTTTGCACTTATTGCAAGGCTTTGTGTGCATGAGCAGCATTGGCGCTCTTTGTGAGTGGCGCGGTGAATGGCTTTTGTGTTTATTGTGAGAGTGTATTTTTTTGTGTACATTTTTTTGTATGCTAATTAAATAATAATAAATTAATAAATAAATATACTTTACCTATTTGGAAGTAAGATATGCAGGAAGCATTGTGTTGAAGAGCTGACAATCTGTTTTGATGTTCCTGCAGCATAGAATGTCGGTTTGCACTGTTGTGGAGCTGAGCTGTAAGTGTTAGCAATGTGTGCAGTGTGTAGTGTAAATAGGCTGCGTGCGTGAGGGAATGCCGTTAGGGTAGCTGTGTACTTCTGCATTGTGTAAGTTAGTGTTGTAAAATGGCAGTGAATGTGTGTGGTACGCGGCTGTGGATGATGTAGCGTCCTTGGTAAAAGTGTATCTTGTACCTCGTATGGCTTTTTTTAAAAGCCAAATGTGCTTGGTGGTGTTTTGCGTCTTTAGGGTCCTTTTCGTTTTTTTCGGCAGCCATATTTTCTCTTGCTTAGGGGATTTTTGTGTGTCTAAACTCGGGAATTTGGACTTAAATTGAGGTGTAACTTTATTTGCAGAGGTCCTAGATGCCCCTCCTTGCTGTGGGTAAGCTTTTTATGTATTTATTGTGTTTTTAATGTTTTTTAAAGTGCGCGCTGTTCGGCCGTTAAAGTCGTATTTTTGCGAGGTCGGAATGTTTTTTTTTCTAAGTCCTGCATCTTGTATTTTTTTATGCTAAGTCCGTAAATGTTCCGTTCTAAGTCCCGTGGTTCGTATTTTTTTGTGTAAGTCCGTATATAGTGATTGCGTGTTAGATCTATTTTAATAAAGTGCCGTTTGTGTGAGTGTTTGTAACCGCTTCACGAGGGTCCGCATTTGCGGCCTGCAATGAGCGTTCGGCTCATTGCAGCCAACGTTGGAGCCTTCACCTTCCACAAATGCGGCCCCTCGCTTTGCGAGGGGCCGCATTTGCGGACCAAACTGCGTTACTCGCTTTGCGAGGGACGCAGTTCTTGCGAGCTTGCTTCGCGAGCTCGCAAAGCGTGACGGCGATTCGTAGTTGGACAATTATAATATGTGATGTTCTGGCTTTTACAGAGCCCAGTTCCCTCAGTACCCTTGGATGGATCCCATCAGGACCTGGTGCTTTATTAACATTTATTTTGTTAATAACTCTTTTGGATTTCGGCCTGCATTAACTGATAATTTGGTGAAGGCAGTGCAGTCCCATGTTTTTACAGAAAAAAGTTGTTTATTTAGCATATCTGTCTTTTCCTTGTCACAGTTTTTGTTGGTCTGTTTCACGTTTTTGGTTTCCAATATTTTCTTACCTAGCTTTCATTCTATTAATACATACAAAAAAATGTTTTTAGAGTTAGTGTTACTTTCCTTTGAAATTAATGCTTAATGTTCTGTTTAAGCTAATCAAATATCCTTTTTTGCATATTATACAGTATCGGCTCATAATTTTGAAATTTATAGGTAGAAACACAGGGGTGATTTTCAGACTAACTTACTTTTATAGAGAAGGTTTATAGCAGTTTCAAGTTTATACACAATATAACAAGTGTTTAAAAGACTTGTGAGAGGAATCTCTCGCTGGCAGACAGTGGGCCACAGAAACCAGTTGACGGGCTGACAGTTGGGCAGGACTGATTTATAGAAAGAGTGTTAGAAAAATATGAGTTCAAACACAAATGGTATGGCAAATACAATAATTTGAATGATCTAATTTTAACAAAAACATAATATACTTTATCATCACCATAAAATATGAATACCCTAACAGGCTTAGGTTGTTGTTGTTTAGTCGTTTAGTTGTGTCCGACTCTCTGTTACTCTATGTACGCAGCACACCAGACACATCTTGTGCCTATCCTTAAGGTTTGGCAATTATAGTGGGGTGGTTAGTGCTATAACTTGCCCATCTTGGGTGACCTACATGGTTTCAAGACCTTTTCACCACAACAAGGTAGCAATCCAGAAAAGGAATATGCTTAGGAGGAATCTTTAAAAAAGAATTCTAGTTCTTCTGTTTAGATATCACTTCTGTGTTTTGTCTTTTTGTAAAACATTCAAATATTATTTTTTGTAATTATTATGAATTAGTTATTATTTCAGTTGATTTCTCATTCCATGGAAATAAATAAAAAATGCAGTTTATATAAAAATAATATATGTTTTATCTAACTCTGGCTGGCTGTATGTGTCAGGTCCCATTTGCAGTGAGTCTCTGATGTTGGCTTCTCAATCAATATTGGGGAGTCATAAGAAAATATATTCCTGGGTGTCACCTGTGATTGGCTGAGAAGCCAACACAGGATTCTCACTGTAAAGAAAAGCTAACAGGGGTGTGGTACCATATATTTGAATCTTTCCTGTGTTACTGCTCAAAGTGAGCTGAAACATTTTAAAGATATATATTTTTAAAATAATAATGAATCAATGCATATTTAAAATATATCTTATCCATGTCTCTTTACCTCAAAAAATATGCAATTTTTAGAATATAGCTATTGTGTCAATGACTCAAAAAGTGACGTATAAGGTAATGAGTTCTCACTGTCACATATGTTGTTTCCCTATTAAGCAATCTTAGTAATGTGGCTAGTTTGTGAAAGGGCTTCCTGTCAAGTTGTGATGCTCTTGGAGATTGCAGAACTGAAGTGTGTCTGCTGCATAGAACTCCTTGGTATGTAATTTAAATACTACTTTTATCTCAGTTGTGTTCATTTAATCTTTAGTGTGAAGTGTAAATTACAGGTTTTTGTATTATTTCTACTCAGAGGCTAAATTGACTAAAATTATCTGGTGAGGACATGTGCACTCACATAGGAGAGGAAATGGCTTGCATAAATTATCTTTTGTTCAATGAGTTGCATTTTCCACTTAACCGCGGCAGTGCTATTAAAAATTACAGTGTAGGTTTCTACAATCTGTTAATGCCAACACTGCTATTAGAAGGGTTAAATAAGGCATAATTATACTAGCATTTTAAAGAAATATCTGACTGGAAAGTTCTGGCACGGCAAAAATTCAGTCAAAGCAGTCAGTGAATGATGAGTGTTGTATTTCAACAAACCATTCATTAAATAGATTTTAAGCTCTTGAATTGTGGTAATAATGACAGAATCACAATACTGAAGTTGTTTATCTTTTCTTTCTGTATCGGATCTTTGGCATTTAACTATATGTGATATATTTATCGAAGTAGGGATAAGTGGGGTGAAAAAATATGGAGTAAAATATCCCTACTTACTAGGGGCCCTATTCTATTAAAAGCCTGCAAATGCTTCAAACTCGTAAATTTGGCTGTGGGTGTTTGTTTCTCTAAATGTTTACATGCATTCTATTGACTTAAGTAAATAATTTATAATATTTAAGCAAGCCCGTAATTTACTACTTAGGCACAGACAATAGTAAATGAGACCGTCATCATGATGTCAGTAAAACATGGAAGTTAGATATAATCTGCAATCAGAGGCTACAAATTAATTAGTGTCAATAAGTAATATTTGCTGATCAGGCTCACAATCAAGCAATCTAGTACTCTATAAAATGCATTAGATCATCTGTTGTAGTCCATGTGGGTTTCAAGATATGTATTAACCCCTTGAGTGCCAGGATCAATATTACTCAGAAATAACAGTTAAAAAGAATATTTGTAACTGCATATTTGTGGGTTTGAGACTGTTGTGCAATTCATGTCTTTCCATGCCTTCCCATGCTTTCAAAGTACCGTATTGTGTGTTTAATAGCTGCTAAAGCTATAATAAGTGTTTGAAAAAGCCCTTGCGAGTCCTATTTAGTACTCGTAATATTTTTGACAGAAAATTGATTTTTTTTCAGTTGTGGGTTAGACTTTATTTGCGATCTAGAGCTACTGGTGTAATAGTATTGGGATTTTGTGTAACTTTAACTATTTAGAGCTCTTAATATTTGAGCTGTGCTAAAACTAATGGAGTTCTAGGGCCAATTGTGCATCTTTGGCTGGCCCTTAGTGATTGTGGGCCTGTAACTCGTAATCGGATTGCGAGTAGCTAATAGAAAATGTGGCAATATTAATAGCAGTTTTAAGTGTGTATAAATTTATGATTTGGGTCTTCTATTTATCAAGCAGAGTTAAAGTTTATCCCCACTCGATAAATGGCTCCCATAGAAAACATGGGACATGGGGATATTTTGGCCCCCATTTAATTCCAAACCCGTACTTAGCTTCATACAGGCCGTATGTCTGCGGGTTAGACATTTGCTACAGTTACAGATGAATTTAACTGCTCAAGCCCGCAATTACAGGCTCAAAGCCCAACACGCAAACCATGAACTCCTGTACGTAGCATTTCAGGGCATGATCATGATTAAGCAAGCCCGTAAGTTACAATTTAGACAGAGCCAATAGTAAATGAGGCCGTCATCACGATGTCAGTAAAACATTAGTTTAGACTACAATTAAATAGTGTTTAGAAGTCCGATTTGCTATTGAACTCACAATCCAGAAATGAAGAAATCCATAATATTTAATAAATAATATGTTCTAGTCCATTTGGGTGGTCTGATATGTATTAACTCCTTGATTCCTGGGATCAATATAACAAAATGTAAAATAATGTTTTATTGCAGACTTGGGATCTTGATACTGTTATACAATTAACCCTATGCCTTTCATTGCTTTCCCAGTATTTTTATGTACAGTAGTGTGTTTATATTTGCTTTTACAGTGTTATAAACAGGTGTTTAACCAACTTGCGAGTCCTATCTAGTACTCGTAGGATTTTTTAAATATATTTATCATTTACGGGTTTGAAGGCAATTTGCGGGCTTGTCGAATTGTTGCAATATGAATTTTGCATCTTTAGCACTGGTAATATTTACAGGCTTGAAAGATCAGAGGAGTAGACATGACAGAGTTACGTTTTTGACAACCGCAGTGCTTTTGAGCCTGTAACTCGCAAATGGATTGCAAGTTGCAATATATAGCCAATTAAATATCAGTAACTTTTACAGGCTCCATTACAGGCTACAGTAATTGCGATTTTGACAATCAAATAGGGGCCTTTATGTTTTATCACCACTTACTTCTACTTATCTTAACTTTTATTCCCACTAGATAAATAGAACACTTTCAGCCTTATTAAATTGCGATTCAGCAAATTTAAAATGGCTCTATTTAAGCACATATCATATTTTTTTTTACAGAAGTTTTTATTTAGTGAACTTCTATCCAAAAGCAAGGTCTTCACTAACTAAAAACTTCTGTAAAAAAATATGCTATGTTCTTAAATAGAGCCCTTTTAAATTTGCCGAATTGCAATTTAATAAGGCTGTTTATGTTTTAACTCTGCTTAGCTTTACTTATCCCAAATATTAAATCCATTTGATAAATATACCCCTATGTCTGTAAATGAAGTAATACATAGGGTCATTTCAATTGGTTATATTATCTATATTCCTTTTTATAATCAGGAATGCATTCAAATTAATACTCAAATTCCATACCGCCCTACTGCCTATCTTTTGAGGAACAATTCCTCTTTTTAGGGAAAATCTCATATCCAGAAAATTTTGAGAAAACAAAAGCCTTGCAGTGCTATATTTAAAAATCCCATTTTTGTATTGGCCTCTTGATCAGCTGTGGATATGTTATATTACATTTTAATGATGGTAAGATAGAGGTTACAGTAAAGATTCTGTTTTCCCTGAATTCTCTGTGTTGAAGGAGTGGAGCTGCTCTCTGTAGTGCATCACAAGTATCTAGTGTAGTAGGGGACACTGAGAACGGCTTTCCTTTCAATCCTTAGTCTGTAACTGGTCACACAATTTGTGTGTGGAAAGGGTGGAGCGAGGGGCTATCCTGTTAAGTAGTTGAGGGCCGCAGTTGCATCTAAGTGCTTCGGCGCTGATCGCGAGCCATACAATGAGCGCCTTCAGCGCTCATTGCACCCTAAATCACATGGGCCACAGATGCTCATTGCAGCCTAAGTCCCATGGGCCTCGCGAAGAGTGCCTGCGACCCTTATCATGAGGCCTGCAATGAGGGCCTTTGGTGCTCATTGCAGCTTGCAACTGCACGAGGGCCGCAAGTGAGTGACCAACATCGCAAATGTGACCAACATTCATAAGATCCCCAACTATATATGTGATATATATATATATATATATTTATATATATTGTTGTTGTTTAATCGTTCAGTTATGTCTGACTCCCCACTCCCCATGACCCTATGATTTGCAGTACGCCAGACACATCCATCGTAATGTCTATAGTTGTGCTTATTAATAAGGTTATCTTGGCAAAGATGCTGGACTGGGTTGCCAGTTACCTCTCCAGTGGACCGCAATTTTTTTGACCTCCCTGCTATGACCTGTCCATCTTGGGTGACCCTACATGATATAGTTCCCAGCTTCATTGAATTACAAAAGCCCCTACACCACAACAAGGTAGCGATCCAGAAGGCGATATATATGTGTGTATATATTATAAAACAATAGACTGGTTAAGGTATTTCAGACCTCTTTGAGAGCGGCAAAAACACTTGGACATATTAATAAGCAGGGCCAGACTTGGAAAAACCTATCCAATCAGGAGACCTCTGGTGCTCACTCATCTGGATGGTTAATATTAATTTAGTGCATTGTGTTCAAAGTTTGTAGAATTTGTGTATTCTCTGGTCATGTTTAGCACATTCTGTTGTCTAAACCTATATAACGTTCTCTGGTTTGTGTGCAATAAATATATGCCAATGGCTTAAGGAAGCTAGAGCAGAGCTGTTGTCTTTTTATTCTGTGAGTAATGATAACGTGGTATGCTGTGTTTTCTTGATCCTGTTGCTGAGGAAGAAAGACAGCTAGAGGTGATGAATTGACCTCTATAGTTCTAGAATAGAGGACTATGTGGCTGTACTAAGACTGTTACAATTATACAACCGTCTACACTGAAGATTGTATGTTACAATGTTAAAGCTTCATAAAGTTCATACTTTTGTGTAGTTCAAGAATGGTATATACTAGAAGCCAAAACAAATGTGATACAAAGATATTTTACTGAGAAGGCGAGACGCTTTGTAGCCTTTGCACTAGATCTATCTAGAACAGGAGGGTGGTGAGGTTGCTTTGAGATTTTTTTTTGCAGCTGCTAGTCCTCTAAGTCACAAGGAAAAGAGTTAGTTAAATTGTCACATCAGAGTACAGTATATTCTATATGTTTTATTCTACTAATGCTTTATTATCCTTTCAATTCTATGTAATAAGCCATGTTTGCATACTCTTCATTTGTTTGCTTTGTCTTTTACTTAATTTTTTCATTTGTTTACTTCTGGATTTGGGTAAGATTTATTCATTAAGACTAAGAATATGGTGCGCTGTTTAATTTTTTTCTGAAGGCTGGAATATTTGGATATTCTTCTTTAACCGGTTTTGGATGGTGTATTTACCTTGATGACACAAGCGCATGGTTTAATCTGTGCAAGAACTTTTTTCTAATTAACCAATAACTGTAGTGTTCAGTATGGATATTGATCTGTTGGTCTAAAAACATCCAAAAGATGAGTGATGGATAATACTCCCACTGGAGGATGTTTGGGAAGTTTTATACATCACTTTACAATTATATATTATTATTGTGATATAAATCATTGAAGGTTGTAACTGGTAACTATTTGTTTTTCATCTTCCAAATATAACCACGTTTCCATGCATGTGGTTAAGTTCCACCTTAGTTTGTGACATTGGCAACCTGGTAAACAAAAGAATAGATCAGAATAATTTTATAGAAGAAATTTAGGTGGAATACATGATAGCTGGCTTATTATTGTTATTACTTAAGGAATTATGCAGATCCTTTTATGTAGCTGGAGAGTATGCCCATTGGGAAGGGATGGTGTATTTCCCTTGGCTGAATTAAGATACTGTAGAGCAGGAGTGGGCAACATGCAGCCCAGGAGCCGCCTCCAGCCTGTTCTCTGGAGTGTGAAAGTATACCCCTCTTAACAATACACAGTCTATTACACCTCTATAAAACTATCTCTGTTACCAATTCATTCATTTTCCTACAGAGATTTAAAAATGTTTCTTTGATTAAATAAAATGGTCTAAAACACTGTATAACTCTTTTTTAAGGACTTAGAGGCTACATATGCACCCTTGCACGGTCCTGCTTTAAATGTTGCTACTTCTCTGATACAATTGTTGAAATAAACTTTTTGGAGCACTTTCTGTCTCATATGTAAGCACCAGTGCTCACAATTACATATGCACAGCTGCACCTCAAGGTATTATAGACCCATGGCATCCTTATGCCGACATTGCTGAATGGTCTTTCTTGCCTAACATCCACTAAGTGACTAATGTTTATTATCCTGCTGTTATTTCATTATTTGACTATTCTAGCATCAGTTGATTTGTGGTGATTTTTATGTTTTAATGTGTATTTTAGTGGAAGTGGTTTAGCTGAATAGATATAATTACGATCCAAAGCATCACTTTCTATAGATGCTGGTACTCTACTGGTATTGGGCCTTATTCAATTGAGCATTGTAAGCTACTGGAGCCCATAATGTGGTCCATAAACTAATTTGCTATTCAATTGGTGTCTTTTCGCTACTCGCAAGCAATTTGCGGGTTAGAAGCTCAATATCCCTGCAATTGTTAAAATCGTAACTAAGCCCGTAAATGTTACTATTACAAATAGCTATTCAATTGCTACAATTTCTCAAGCCCGCAAATGTTTTCACAACCGTAAAGGGCAAATGTAGAGGAAAATCCTACGGGTTCCAGATAGGATTCGCAAGGGGGTTAAACACATGATCGTAGCACTGTAAATGCAAATAAAAAAAGTCAAAACAGCACTTTAAAATACGGGGAAAGGGATATAAGACATTAGAATGTATTGCACAACAGCCTCAAGCTCGCAAATCTGCATTAATTAAAAAAAAAAAATTATGTTTCATGTTGGTGTTATATTAATACAGTCCATTTGTACATTGCCGGATTGCGACTCTGATAGCATATCAGACTTCTAAACGCTAATTGATTGACGTTTGACCTCCATGTTTTACTAACATCATGATGATGGTCTCATTTACTATTGGCTGTATCTGAATTGTAATTTAGCAGCTTGCTTAATTGATCATGATCATGGTCTGAAATGCCACTTACAGGTTGCATGGTTTTCGGTTTAGGCTTTTCGGCCAGGTAGCTTGCAAATTTCAATTTGCAATTGAATGGAGGCCATATTGGACTAGGATACAGCATGGTTGCTTCACTGAATTACTTGAATTTTAAAATGTTATATACACTTTTGTATTTCATAATCCGCAATTAGATATTCAACCAAATGTAATTTTTATTTGCAGTTTTTTTTCCAACTGTCAGTTATCTTATTCATCAACTTCCTGAATTGTTGTTTCCATGGTTTTAGAAAGGTCATATAAAAAACAAAATGGTACTTCAATAGGCTATAATTTTGTAGAACACTTATATGCTGATTTTGTGGAATGTTATGCAGCTGTCAAGGACACTGCGGCTACAGTATTCTTTCAAGCATAAAAGGCTCAAATTCTACTATGTGACTGTGCCCTGCTTTATAGGGTAATAATATGAAGTGAAATGCATGCTGTTGCTGAATGGTGATGACTTATTCAATTGCAAGCCTGCATATTACGTTATACAGGCCTTATGTCTGTGGGCTTGACATTTGCTACAATTACAGAGTGATTCAATTGAACAAGCCCGCAATTTATGGGCTGAAAGCCAAAACCATAAACCATGCAAAAAAACTAAGCAAGGCCGTAACTACCAATTTAGAAACAGCTAATAGTAAATGAGACAGTCATCATTACGTCAGTAAAAGATGGAGGTTACACGTCAATCAATTAGTGTTCAGAGGTCCGATATGTGATTGATTGATTCCCGAGATTGATATGACACCAAAATGAAACATAAAAAAACATTTTATTGCAGATTTGCGAGATTGAGACGGTTGTGCAATTAATTCTAATGTCTATCATCGCTTTCCCAGTCTTTTAAAGTGCAGTATTGATTATTTATTTGCATTTACAGTGCAACTAACAGGTGTTTAACCCCTTTGCAAGTCCTATCTTGTACTCCTAGGATTTTCTTCTATAGTTGCCATTTACAGGTGTGAAAACATATGCAGGCTTGAGGAATTGAAGCAATTGTATAGCGATTTGCAATTTTAGAGTTTGTAACTTTTGAGGGCTTGAAAGATCAAAGGCTTAGATGGGCTCTAAGTTACGATTCTGACAACTGCAGGGATTTTCAGCCTGTAACCCGTAGATGGTTTGCTGCTTGTTAAAAGACGCCAATTGAATAGAAAATATGTTTAGGGGCTCCATTACGGGCTCCAGTACCCAACAATTGTTCAATTGAATAGAGACCTTTATCTGTCACAGACTACGCCTGAATTCATTCTTAGATTGAATGTGTATGGGGGGAAATTTACTTGCTTTAAGGTGACTGCAGAATAGCAGTAACCCAAAATTAATGCATGTCTGGGAGCTCTAAAAAAGCCGGAATGATATCCCTTTGCTTTTACACTTATCACAAACTAGAACAGCCCCATTATACTGAAACTGCAGGGAACATATTATAATAGCCAGTGGTTCCTCAGCTATGCACCACATGGAAATCCACCTGATATCTGGGAACTCATATTGAATTTTTCCTGGTACTTGCTAAACTTAAGCAACTTGACTGATGCTGCTCAGGTATTGTAGACATGACAAAAGACAGTTTGCACTCAGAACTTGACTTCCTTGAGTTGAGAGGGGAATTCATCTACCCTCTATCATCCTTCATTCAGCAACGTTACACCAATTCATTCTTGTGAACAAAAGGAAGAGCTGTACCATTGTCCTCTATACTGTCTATTTTGGTTGTCCTATGATAAGGTTTCCCTGGTGGTCCAGTGGTTAGGATTCAGTGCTTTTACCGTTACAACCTGGGTTCGATTCCAGTCAGGGGACCAAGAGGTCAAACCACCCTGAAGCCAAGCAGGGTTTGGCCTGGTCAGTACTTTGATGGGAGACCACTTAGGAATACCAGAAGCTGTATATTGTGGCCCACTGGAGAAGGAACTACTAACCCACTCCTGCACCAAGTGGATCAGCATGGTGTGTTATGGTCAATGAGGTCATGGAGAGTCGGGCACTACTGAATGACACAATCATACATGACAACCAAACCAGATCATGAGCTGAGGCACTGGCAAGCTTGACATGGGAATCTTTACATCTTTACCCTGCATTAAATACTTCAGCTGGGACTCACCAATGCACTTGTATAATATGAAGCATGAAAACTGTAATGTCCATGTACTCTAGTTGTACCTCAGATTAAAGAAACTGACTTTGCAGTGAACAACTTTGAAGTTCTTTTTTATGGAGAACTTGGAAAACACTCAGAGAACCTTTTAAGTTCCATGTGATTCTATGGAACAGATTTACTAAGATTTTGCATCTCCAATAGCTAGTCTTCTCAACGACACATCTGGAACAGTGTCATTCTCGATAATAAGGCAGTAATCCTGGAATTTGAACATATGGATAGAGAGTATAATGCTGCAGTTTTCAAGTTTCTGCAGTAGAATGGATTTTAGCTATCAATATATAATGTTGTTGGTCAGTTGTGTCCGGCTCTCCTGGACCCTATGAATTGCTGCATGGCAGGCACATCTTGTGCCTTGGTGTGCTAATCCATAAGGATTTCATGACAAAAATATTTGAGTGGGTTGCCAATTCCTTCTCCAGTGGACCACAATTTATCTGACCTCTCGGTTATAACCTACCCATCTTGGGGGACCCTACATGGTTCCACCACGACAAGGTAACGATTCAGAAGAGGAATATATAATTATACTGAGCAGAGTTGCATGGATTTGAGTAACTGTACTTTGAGGGAAATGAGATGCAGATGGGGCTTCATAACATAGGCATGTAAGTGCTATTATCTAGCCAAAATGTACAGAATCTGCCTATATTATATGCTCTAGATTCAAGGCTAGGATGTTTATCTTGTGTCTTATATTAGCAATAAAATGTTCATTACATTATTAATATCTCACTACAACACTATGGATTATTGTAATATCTAAATGTTTTGAGCTTTCAAATGAGTTGTGGGGTTGAAAGGGTTATTAACCAAATATACAAAAAAGAAAGAATTCAGCAGGCATTTATGCCTCAGAGAAAGCTATTGTAAAATGCATTAGGCCATGGCCATTCTCATGGAAGAGGTGCTTGGGAATGTGCAGGCTCCTCCTATACCACTACTCCACGTTCAAGTACTAGCAAATGTTCTAATATACAAAATAACTAATGTTCTAATATGTCAGATAAAGGAGTGTGAAGAAGTGTGATTGTCAGTTTATTTTCACTTTCCTGAAGCTTGAAAATGTGAGTGTTTTTTCCCCATTGCTTTTGTGCTTCATCTTCAATCACATATATAGTTGTGAGCATGCGAGTTGTTGCTAACGCTTGCGGGCTCGCACAGGGACGCAGTTCCCCGCAAATGCGGGTCCTCGCTAAGCAAGGGGCCGCATTTGCGGTGGTGGAGCATACCAATGTCCCCGCAAATGCGGATCCTCGTGAAGCGAGGGCTCGCATTTGCGGAGGGGGAGGCTCCAACATCAGCTGGGTTAACACAAACACACCACACACACGACTTTTTAACAAAAAAACCCCAACCTCCCAGCCAAAAAAAAAAACAACGTAGGTGGAGGCTCCAACGTCGGCTCTGTTAACACACACACACACACGGCTTTTAAAAAAAAAAAATCTCAAAGGCACCTCACACCGTTTATACACACACACACCGCGGCCGAGGGCCTCAGTTCCTGGTGTCATGAATCAGCCAGTGGCCATACTGGATTTGGACAAAGTGCATGGCTCCTGCTGTGGAAGAAAAGATTTGGGGCCCACTTGTTATGGATATATTGTTATGTTGTGGTCTAGGGGATAAAGTATTATAAGTTTATCCCTTAGCATATTCCCATCCCTTCCATGTTTAGGCTCATTGTAATGGGTGTCATGTGAAGGAGCTGGTGGGATGTGTTGGTTGTATGTGAGTGAAACATTGGGTGTTATATTTGTAAATATGAATGTATGTTATTATATTAGTATGTTATTATATTGTTGAATACAGCCAAGCCTCCTTTGTTCCCAAAGGCCTGTTAATCCCATTAGCTAAGTGTCCAGCAGAGAACTAACAATGGGAAGCTCACAGCTGGAGAGCAGACAGGCAGGCACCATAACCCCAGGGGGTCTACAGGGATTCTTACTCAGAGAATCCGGGCAAGGTCCAGAGGGCAGGAAGATGTTTCTCCCTTGAGAGCCAGAGACCAACTAAATTAGGTAGCC
This sequence comes from Discoglossus pictus, assembly GCA_027410445.1. NCBI lineage: Eukaryota > Metazoa > Chordata > Amphibia > Anura > Alytidae > Discoglossus > Discoglossus pictus. The sequence goes on from CM050165.1 coordinate 154,282,414, forward strand.
ACACCTAGTGGGCGGCCCAGGGGAGGGGTCTGGAAGTTCCCAGAGCTTACCTCTAGTCCATTGGCTAGAGGTAATCAAGTTACTCTGGAGATTACCCCATTGGCCAAGAGGAAGATAAGGGGTGGACAAAGGGGTAGCCACTCCCTGTACTGGTTTTGTGAGTTGTTTAAATACTTGTGTAAAAATAAAGAAGTTGTTCATAATTTTCATCAAGACTTTGTGTGCAGGTGTATTATTGACCCAGGGGCATATGCTGGTAGAGGAGATCGTTCTGACTCCCTTCCAGGTTCTTCCAGGCACACTACCAAAAGCTGGGACTTATGCTCTTGCATCCGCAAAGAAGGTCCATTGGTCTGAGTCACCCAAATCTTAGGTCTAAAACCTACAGGAGATAAGAGGACTAGGATCCTCTATACTCCATCATCATTGTAGGTTGTGACACCTGGCATGACAGCAACTGAGGCCCTCGCTTCCGCAAATGCGGGTCCTCGCTGGACACTTAGCTAATGGGATTAAATGCCAAAGCCCTTCACCACGCGCCTCACAAGGAGCGCCAACGGTGCTAATAGCTCACAAACTACACCAGGGGACAGCCTTGCAATAAGCTCAAAAAGGAGATCAGCGCGGACCTTACAATCACAGCAAAATTCAGATCTAAGGAAGTCATGTAACAAACACAAATGGCTTTCTATACTCCTAGATGGATTTCTATACCCCGAACCTTCAAAAATTTATATTTTTCAACAAAAATAATTATGTACAATTACATAACTGATACAACTATTAGTTTGGTATATACTTGACAAACATGTTTTTTTTATTGAACTGCAGTTGCCATTTAAACCTTTCAAAAGAACCACGCTTGCTTTTTGAGATAGCATCATTCCTTTGTCCATTTCAATTAAAGGGCCACTGTAGTGCCATGACATGAGGGGTGAATTGTTTCAATTATGCATGAATCATTAATATCATTATATCATTTATAGTAACAATATTCAATCATTTTATACACTTTCAAGAATTATAGAATTAACCTACAGTTGATTTTTGTCTCCACTCTGATAATGTCACCAAAGGGGAGGGAGGAGTTAACTGAGAGACAGGCCTACAGGGATTTAAGAATAATCTCATTAGATAAGAGGACAAGCAATCACCCGAAGGGAAACAATTTAACAAGCAAGTCTCCAGCCAATGGTTGATTTAATCTTGCTGACTGCTAAACAAAAGCCACCTCCCTTCCTTTTACGTGATAGTGGATAGTGACCATAAGAAGCTCACCTTTGAAAATAAGCTTATTGTTAAATATTGCTTTTTTTAATTCTACTTTTTAATATCTAAGTTTTAAACATCTAGCTCCTGTTAACCTTCTCACTGCATGGATGAATTGCTGCACCCTTGAATGTCAACCCTATAACTACCAGTCATGTTTATGTCAACTGGAATGTGGCTGGGGTCTATATTGGTCAATAAGAAAAATTTCTATATTTTATAGTTGTATGCACAAAAGTATGAGGAAGGCAACAAGTCTACTTCACATAAAGCAAACAATACAAAATAGGTTTCTTCGCCAAAGAAGTGTTTTTAAGGAATTATCTTCATTGCTATATAGAGGCTAAAGCTATCAGAATGAAACATTTTCCCTGTACATGTCTGAGCAAACATTCAGTGAAACAGTTCATTGATGCATAATGCGACAAGCTGGTCATAATTATAAAGTAGCTAGAACACTTATTTTTGTATCAGATTTATTCATATGGCATATGGGAGTGAAACAGACATCACTGACACCAAAAATAGTTTTTTGCACAGAAACAGCAGAAACATTATGGGGAAACTATTAAGTTGAAAGTAACTTTATTTTCTCACTTATGGCACAATATCCAGTAGCAGCATTATGGAGTATACTGTTGCAGCTCAGCCAACTATGTGTATCTAGTTATACATTTATTTTCTCATATATATATTGAAGTCAAAGCTGTGTGATATGGCAAAGCTCTGCTCTAGGTTCTTTAATGACCCTATAACATTATATCGTTACATCACAAAGCTCTTCCAACCAGAACAAATGTGAGACACCAAGAGAACCATCAGTTTTATATTATTATTATCATATTATTATTATTATTATTATTATTAGTAGTAGTAGTATTAATAATGCTTTTGTGGCATGAGGAAGCCTGAGTTAGCAGAACTGTTGTTCTCTCTTAGTTATTTGGCTAGATCTCTGTACAGGGAGCAAACTGGGAAAACCGTTGGCTTCTAGTCAGCCTTATAAAGCTACTACCCCATATATTTTTTATTGACCCTATGTTTATTATATACAATGAAATATGTTACAAACATATAATAAATGAGCACAAATGCCCAAGTGTTAGCCCCAAGTCTCCGGCTACACAGTGAATTAGTCTGTGGGAGTATAAAATAACTTTGGGTTGGGGTTATTGGGGAATGTCCAACCTGGGTCCATCCTGGCCAAAATCCCTGGTCAATGATATATAGTGTTTTATTACAGTGTAATTTGGCTATTAAATTACAGTTGATCCACAGTAATGTCAGGATCTTGGGTCGTATGCTTCCAGATCACCTGCCCAGTAGTCCCATCAGCCCAGTGGGTTGTTACACTGTGCTCTTCCGATTGCACCAGAATGGCTTGGATACAGCCAGAATTAAACTAGAGGAACAAAAGTATCAGTAATAACATTTAATACAAATGATGCCATCACTTTAATTTTTCACTGTGGGTCGTAGCTTGTTATGTCATCTTGGGGTGTCATAGACATGCTATGCATAATCCCAGAGTGGCACTGCTGATGTCTCTCATCCCATAGTAACAGGATATCTGATATTGCTGATATTAGAAGACAGTTCAGAGGCATTTGTCTGTACTCTGTCACAGCACAAGCAAGTTTCTATGATCCTAGGGTGCATTATAGCGTTAGTTTACTACCTGGATTTGACCTCTGGCCTTAGGTCTGATATTCTCCTGATTGTTGCCTTCCCTCACCCTATATCTGTGACCCCAACCATACAGTATGCATCACATCCAGACCTTCTGCCGGTACCGCCTACCGCTGCCATTTTCTACTGACCTCATATACATTCCTACACTCTCTTCTGCCATCCAACCCTAGACCCCAGTTTAAGAGGACAGATTTGCAAATTTACAACATTCCCCATTACTTTTATCTAGTCCCTCCCCCCACCTACTAGTTTAAAAACTCCCCCATCCTATCCCCTAGCACACTAGCCCCCACAACATTAAGGTGCAATCCATCCCTGCTATAGAGATTGTACCCAAGTGATAAGTTAGCCTAGAGCTCTAAAACCCAAACCCCTCCTTAATGCACCACATTTTTAGCCACACATTAACCTCTCTAAGCTCCTTCTGTCTCCCTGGGCTAGCACGTGGCACAGGTAGTATCCAGAAAATATAACCTGGAGGTCCTTGCCTTCAGCATATTACCTAGTTCTATAAAATCATTCTTTAGGACACTCCATCTTCCACTAACTTTGTCATTGGTACCAATATGTACCAAGACTGCTGGTCCATTTCCAGCGCCTTCCAATAATTTATCTACCTGATGCACAATATGCCGAAGCCGAGAAAACTGTTTGATTGCTGGAATCTGGGTGACAAATCATAGTTACATAGTTACATAGTTACAATGGCCCTCATTCAATTGCAATTTGGCCAATTGAATAGGGGTCTAAATAAGCACATAACATATTTTTTAAAGAAGATTTTAGTTAGTAAACATCTATCCAAAAGCAAGGTTTTTACTAACTAAAAACTTATTTAAAAAAAATATGTTATGTGCTTATTTAGACCCCTATTCAATTGACCAAATTGCAATTGAATGAGGGCCATAGTAATTAAGGTTGAAAAAAGACTTTCAGTCCATCAAGTTCAACCTGTTAAGATCTCCTCTGATCTGCAATATGCGGATTAGTTATTAATTAATTTGTTGATTAAATAATTATTAATAGTATAGTATTGGAGGATGAATAAAGAGTTAGTCCCTCAAGTTCAACCTTTTTAGATCGCTATTGATCTTTTTAATGTGCACTATTTATTATTAATTGTTAATTGATCCAGAGGAAGGCAAACAGAAAAAAAAAAAACATTGAAACTTTGCCAATTGTCTCATAAGGGGAAAAAAAGCAAAATTCCTTCCTCACCCCAGAAACTGGTGATCACATTTCTCCCTGGATCAATATTCCTTCGCTAGTTATCTAGGATAGCCTTGAATGCACTCTTTATTCAAAAATATATCTAACCCCTTTTTGAAGTTGTCTATCGAATTCGCTGTTACCACCTCCTTTGGTAGAGAATTCCACAGTTTAACCACCGTAACTGTGAAGAACCCTTTTCATTGTTTAAGGTGAAATCTTTTTTCCTCTAACCTCAAAGGGTGTCCTCTTGTCAGTTGAAAATCTCTTGCTACAAAAAGTTCACTTGACAAAGCCTTATATTGACCCTGGATGTATTTAAATAAGATAATCATATCCCCTCGTAGACGCCTTTTTTCTAGCGAAAATAAGTTTAGTTTGGTTAGTCTTTCTTCATAACTTAGCCCCTCCATTCCCCTTATTAGTTTTGTAGCCCTTCTCTGTACCTCTTCCAGCTCTAAAATGTCTTTTTTATGACATGGTGCCCAAAACTGTACTCCATATTCCAAATGAGGGCGTACTAGGGATTTGTATAGTGGCAGAATTATATTTGCTTCCCTTGCTTCTATACCCTTCCTAATACATGCTAATATTTTACTTGCCTTTGCATCTGCTGCTTGGCTTTGAGCGCTGTGACCTAGGTGGTTGTCTACAAGCACTCCCAAATCCCTTTCAATATCTGATACACCAAGATTTGCTCCATTAAGATTATAGATTGCATGGCTATTTTTCCTTCCCAAATGCATAACCTTACATTTATTTGTATTAAATCTCATCTGCCATTTAGCCGCCCATTTCTCTAATTTATGCAAATCCCTTTGTAGGGAAAGCACATTATTATCTGATTTTATTACCTTGCACAACTTAGTGTCATCAGCAAAAATGGAGACACTACTTTCGAGTCCTACTTCTATATCATTAATAAATATGCTAAAAAGGAGAGGACCTAATACTGAACTCACCCTGTCTACCTTCCGAATAATAGAGTCCCCTACAACCAAAACCTTTCTCTTGCACTGCCTATGCTGCCCTCCCACTCCTTCAGTAGAACTGTTCTCCCAGCTATTAGAGGGAATAGCTCTATCTGGCATTGCCATTCCTGAATGGACATCCCCGGCAGTTTCACTCAATCTGGCAAATCTGTTGGTGTGTGCCAACTCAGTACTGGCCTGCCTCCTGTTCCCCCTGCTTTCCCTTGTAACTGTAACCCAGCTACCTCCCTGGACATCCTCACTAACCATGCTAGGCCCAGCTAAACTGTGCTCCTTGAGTACCAACTCCATTTTGAGTGTAGCAATATCACTAAGTGCTGCAATTCTCCTCTCCAGTTCTCCAATTTGAGTTTCAAGATAGGCAACATTCTCATACCTGCCACAGAGGTATGGACTCTGGATCAGCTGTTCCAACAGTTCATACATGTGACAGGATGCACACTGAGTGAGGTTGTCACTGGACTGACTCATAACTACTAATTACAGTGGGGGGGGGGGGATGTATAAAGCACTACAATGTACTCCCCTTTTCTTTACACCCCCTCCTTTTATTTAAACTCCTACACTTTTTACAAGTGGATTTACCTTACAAGTAAAGGCTGATAAATTGCAGAGTGCACTAATTGTGTCCAGGTGAGAGGGGTGTGGCTTGACTGTTTAACTAGTATAAAACGTTTGTGAGCTGTTTTGGGGCCTGTTTACAATAGGATTTTCCTTTACAGGTAAAGGCTGATAAATTGCAGAGTGCACTAATTGTGCCCAGGTGAGAGGGGTGTGGCTTAACTGCTAAACTAGTATAAACGGTTTGTGAGCTGTTTTGGGGCTGTTGGCAAGTGCATTTTCCTTACAAGTAAAGGCTGATAAATTGCAGAGTGCACTAATTGTGCCCAGGTGAGAAGGCAGGAGTTAATATAAACAGGAGAAGGGGCGAACTTGTGAGCTTGTGAACATTTTCAGTATCAAGTTCAATTCTAGTAAAAGTGTAGGAGTTTAAATAAAAGGAGGGACTTCAAAGAAAAGGGAGGGCAGAATTATAGTGCAAAGGAGGAAAACTTTATACAAATATATTATTTTATATTCTTTATTTTTCCCACTGAATTTTTGTAGACAATAATAATAATTATGAGTCAGTCAAGTGGCAACCTTATTCAGTGTACATCCTGTCATATGCATGCAATACTGGAACAGATGATCCAGGGTACATACCTCTGTGAGAGGTGTGAGCATGTGGCCTCTCTGGAAGCTCAAATTGGAGATCTGGAGCAGAGGATTGCAGCACTTAGAAAGGGGGTTGGTGCTCACTGTGCACAGTGTAGCTTGGCCTAGCATGGAGTGTGGAGCTGGGGCTAGTGAGGATGTCCAGGGAGGTAGCTGGGTTACAGTTACAAGGGGAAGCTGGGGGAACAGGAGGAGGCAGGCCAGTTCTGAGTTGGCAAACAATAGATTTGCCAGATTGAGTGAAACTGTTGGGGATGTCCATTCAGGAATGCCAGATAGAGCTGTTCCCTCTAACAGCCGGGAGAACAGCTCTACTGGAGGAGAGGGTGGGCAGAATAGGCAGAGCAACAGACAGGTTTTGGTTGTAGAGAACTCTATTATTAGGAAGGTAGACTGTGTGATTTGTCACCCAGATCCCAGCAATCGAACAGTTTGCTGTCTTCCGGGTGCTCGGGTTCATCTTGTTGTGGATCGGGTAGACAAATTATTGAGGGGGGCTGGAAAATAACCGGCGGTCTTGGTACATATTGGTACCAATGACAAAGTTAGTGGAAGATGGATTGTCCTAAAGAATGATTTTAGAGAACTAGGTAATAAGCTGAAGGCAAGGACCTCCAAGGTAGTATTTTCTGTGATACTACCAGTGCCACGTGCTAGCCCAGGGAGGCAGAAGGAGCTTAGGCAGGTTAATAGGTGGATAAAGATGTGGTGCACTACGGAGGGGTTTGGGTTTTTAGAGTACTGGGCTGACTTCTCGATAAATAACTTTAAAAGGGAACTGGATTTATTTCTAATTAAAAAGGGAATTCAGGGTTATCATGGATCATTAGAGAAGCATTATTGATCCAGGGAGAATTCCGGTCGCCTGTGTCTGAGATCAGGAGGGAATTGATATATATATTTTTTATACAACTAATTAATTAACAGTTAATCTGCATATTGCAGATCAGAGTTGATCTTAAAAGGTTGAACTTGATGGACTGAAAGTCTTTTTTCAACCTTAAATACTATGTAACTATGTAACTTATACTAGAACTGCACTTGACACTAGAAGTGTTCTCAAGCTTACAAATTCGCTCCTTCCCCTTTTTATATTAGGTTCTTACTATTCCCCTGCTAATTAAACACTGCACAAATACACAACACACTTACTGTTCAGGAGAAATCACAGAACAGATGCAAGCAGACCAAAAAAAGCCCCCCACTGATAGTTTTGCACAGGCAAAACCACACCCCTCTCAGTTGCCACTAATCAATGCACAAGTACACAACACACTTACTGCTCAGGAGAAATCACAGAACAGATACAAGCAGACCACAAAAAGCCACCCACTGATATAGTTTATCAATATATATAAGTCTGGTCTCACTCAAAAGAGTGACCCAGCCCTGAAATACCATGCAATTCTACCCTAAAAAGGAGAAACAGCAAAACCAAGACGTGTTTCAACCTCTGTGGGCCTCCTCAGTGAGGTGCAGCTTTACTCCCTAAAGCACAGTGAGCAAGGAGTACATGTCTGGTTCCCCCTATCACCCTTAGGGTGAGAAAACCCCTAAGGGTCATTTGCATACACAACAACGAAATTAAAGATTATCAATCAGAGAACAGACAATACCTAAAGTATGTTTGTTCTATAGGTCTGGTTACCAACTCAGAGAGAAACCTCTTTTAGCTCACTTGTGCCCTTCACAGGGAGAAATATTCTGAAGTATATCAGTCTGGTCTCACTCAAAAGAGTGACCCAGCCTTGAAATACCAGGCAATTCTATGGTGAACAGGAGAAACAGCATACAGCATTTTTTTTTTTTTTTAATAAAAACTTTATGTTTTTAACGTTGTTGTAAACGCATGCATGGTACATAAGCTTTGAGTTGTTACAATAAAATCGTTGTACATATTTACACAATTATTTACACTTTATACAGAAACATCACATTTTTGTGGTAGAACAGAAAAAGTATTCGGACAACACAGAAGTCTTGTATTCCAAACCAGATGTCTAAGGCAGTAAAGTATTCAGTTAAATATATAATCATCTAGCATATTTACATTTACAATTTCCAGAACACGAGAAAAAGAAAACACATGCCAAAAAAAACAAAACTAAAAAACTAAATAAATATAAATATATCCCTCATTCACCCTCCAGCCATCCCTCACAAAATCCCTAGTACTAACTGACTGAAACACCCAGGTCCTACTACTAGCTATGCCGTCCCTACTGCTGTCCCTCTTCTTTTCCTCGATAGCTGTCCCTTCCTGGTTGGCATCTGGAAAAGAATGGAGAGAAAAAACAATTACTCAACTGAATTTGCCACAACACTCGATGTGACCACAATTGTGGTTGCCATGAATTTACTGCTAGTACATAATCCTTCTTTTTGTCCACCAGAAAATATATATACACAGTGGCAAAAATAAAACCACAACATTCGGTAGGGGGAAATTCTCCCTCCTAAATAGAAACAAATTCCTGAATTTCCATAAGGCAGATTTTACTGTGTTTATAAATTATCATGCAACTGTATGTTTCTTTTCCTGCAGGCTTAAGCCCAAGCCATATAGTATCATATTATATGTTATTTTCTTTATACTACCCAAAGCTCTTATAATTGGGTCGCACTCCATCTAAACTTGCCTTGCAAACGGACAATACCATAGTTTCACCACTCCCGCCGAATACTTTGACTCTTCTCTGATTGCACCACTCCACATGAGTTGGTACGCAGCTATGGGTATAGCCTCTGGATTTGGGGCTTTACTAATCTCCACTCTAGTGGCACTGTTTCCTTGAGAAAAGCCTGTTGCTTCAGCATAAGATCGCTATCATTTTGGGCAATCTCTGAACAAATGCTAAATTACATAGCAATTACATGTTTTTATTATGCATTTACTTGTATAATGCTCAGAACTGCCACAATTCTTACATAAATGTTGTTAATAATCTATGGCCAGATGCCCATAGCTAAGACAGGTACGACAAAACAAAGGCTGACCTCTGAAATAAGCTCTCCCTTTATCTGGCAGGAGGTTGTTTTAACCTACCATGGCATATATCATCTCTTATAAAGCAGACTATAAATGGTCTCTTTCCAGTCCACACATTTTGTGAATTTATTAGCTTTCTCACAAACCTCACATGATAGTTACATAGTTACATAGTTACATAGTAATTAAGGTTGAAAAAAGACTTTCAGTCCATCAAGTTCAACCTGTTAAGATCTCCTCTGATCTGCAATATGCGGATTAGTTATTAATTAAATTATTGATTAAATAATTATTAATAGTATAGTATTGGAGAATGAATAAAGAGTTAGTCCATCAAGTTCAACCTTTTTAGATCTCTATTGATCTTTTTAATTTGGACTATTTATTATTATTGTTAATTGTTAATTATTGTTAATTATTGTTAATTGATCCAGAGGAAGGCAAACATAAAAAAAAAAAACATTGAAACTTTGCCAATTGTCTCATAAGGGGAAAAAAAAGCAAAATTCCTTCCTGACCCCAGAAACTGGCGATCAAATTTCTCACTGGATCAATATTCCTTGCTAGTTATCTAGGATAGCCTTGAATGCCCTCTTTATTCAGAAATATATCTAACCCCTTTTTGAAGTTGTCTATCGAATTCGCTGTCACCACCTCCGTTGGTAGAGAATTCCACCGTTTAACCACCCTAACTGTGAAGAACCCTTTTCTTTGTTTAAGGTGAAATATTTTTTCCTCTAACCTCAACGGATGTCCTCTTGTCAGTTGAAAATCTCTTGCTACAAAAAGTTCACTTGACAAAGCCTTATATTGACCCTGGATGTATTTAAATAATGTAATCATATCTCCTCTTGCAGTGTCCCAACCACTGGTACCTCCCTTGTGTAAACCGACGAAAAGAACCTATTTAGCTCATCTGCCTTTTCCTGGCTACATCCACTGAGTTGCCCTGATCCAAGTTCCTACTAACCTCCTCATAAAAACTAATTAGATTGGTCTGACACGACCTTTCCTTCATAAATCCATGTTGACTGCTACCTATGATCCTGTTCAAATAGACATATTCTTGTATTCTGTCCCTTATTAACCCTTCTAAAAGCTTCCCAACTACAGAAGTGAGGCTCACTGGTCTATAATTCCCCGGATTTGCTCTAGATCCCTTCTTAAATATAGGTATCACCTCTGCTTTTCTCCAGTCATCTGGTAGAGACCCTGTAGTGAGCGAGTCTTTAAAGATTAGATATAATGGTTTGGCTATTACAGAACCCAGCTCCCTCAGTACCCTTGGATGTATTCCATCAGGACCTGGGGCTTTATTAACATTTATTTTCTCCAACCTCTTTTGTATTTCCTTCTGCGTTAACCAATTATTTAGTGAAGGTAGTGTAGCCCCATTATGTTGCAGTGTCCCAACCACTGGTACCTCCCTTGTGTAAACCGACGAAAAGAACCTATTTAGCTCATCTGCCTTTTCCTGGTCACTAATTATCAGATGGCCTGTGTCACATTGTAATGGTCCTATCGATTCCTTCCTGGCCTTCTTCCCATTAATATATTTATAAAATATTTTAGGGTTAGTCTTACTTTCCATTGCAACTGACTTCTCATTTTCTATTTTAGCCAGTCTAATAGCCCTTTTGCAAGCCTTGTTGATTTCCTTATAGTCACATAAAGATGCCTCTGTTCCCTCCTTCTTGTATAATTTAAATGCATATTTCTTTTTCCTCATCATGATCTTTAAGTCATTGTTAAGCCACATGGGATGTGATTTACTCCTATTTATTTTATTTCCACATGGTACATGCTGATGAGTATGTTTATTTAGTAAGTTCTTTGTCCCAGTCTATATGTTGTATTGCTGCCCGTAGCCCATTAAAGTTAGCCCTTTTAAAATTTAGAGTTTTTGTTGGCCCCTTACAACTCTGTTTTTTGTATTCAATCTCAAATGAGACTGTGTTGTGATCACTGTTCCCCAAGGGTTCCCCTATTTTTACATTTGATATTATATCAATATTACTTGTGATGACTAAATCCAAGATGGCCCCATTTCTAGTAGGTTCTTGTATTACCTGGGCTAGATAATGATCCCTGAGTGTACTCAAGAACCTGCTCCCCTTAGCTGAGCTGCTGGTCTCGTTTATCCAGTTTATATCAGGGTAATTAAAGTCTCCCATTATTAGAACTTGCCCATGCTTAGCTGCATTTCCAATCTGTAACAATAATTGTATTTCCTCACTTTCAGCTATATTTGGGGGTTTATAGCATACTCCCACCAATATGCATTTAGAATTAGCTCCTCTACTATTTAGCTCAACCCACAAGGATTCAATGATGCCGTTAGTGCCAGCATAAATATCTTCTCTAACTATAGGCTTAAATTCAGGCTTAACATAAAGACAGATCCCTCCTCCTCTTTTACCATTTCCCCTATCTTTCCTAAATAGGTTATAACCATCCAGATTAACAGTCCAGTCATGAGATTCATCCCACCATGTTTCCGTAATGCCTATTAAGCCCCATTTTTCTTGTACTGCTAATATTTCTAGCTCATCCATTTTCCCAGGCAAACTTCTTGCATTTGCAATCTTACACTTTATGTTGCTATGGCTCTGCTGATGTGAAGTGCCTGCCACTGTATTTGAGGCCCCTATTAATATCTCCCTACTTTCTATTGTAACCCTCCCCCCTTCTCCTCCCCCATGGGTAAATAATTCATCCCTTTCCCTCTCTACCCTATTTCCCCCCATACTTCTATATAGTCCCTCCCCCCCACCTACAAGTTTAAAAACTCCCCCAGCCGTTCTACCATCCTATTCCCTAGCACAAAAGCGCCCTCATCATTAAGGTGCAATCCATCCCTGCTATAGAGATTGTACCCAAGTGAGAAGTCAGCCCAGTGCTCTAAAAACCCAAAACCCTCTGCACTGCACCACTTTTTTAGCCACGCATTAACCTCCCTAAGCTCCTTCTGCCTCCCTGGGCTAGCACGTGGCACTGGTAGTATCTCAGAAAATACTACCATGAGAGCAATATTTATACAGAAAAGCAGTAATATCCTCTTCTCTAATGAAGGGATTAAAAACATGAATAGTTAACAATACCCCCTCTTCTATAAACAAGCATTCTGGCTTTATACCTGCTAATTTAGGGTTACCTATATTCTCCTGAAATCTCTGATGGAAATTCCCACAGAGGCCAGTTGATTTGAAAGTCAGATCAAAAAACCTGAACCTCGAGAAGTCCTGGGCACATAAGAAATGCTGCGTTTTAAATTTGAGCAAGGCCAACAGTATTTCTGCAAATACAAAGGTCTCAGTAACCTTCGCCCTCATTTGTTCTGTTATCTGTACACGGACAGTGTCCCTAAGTTGCGCCCCACGGGCCAACAAAAAATCACGATAGGTCATCACAACTGAACATAAAGGGCAATGCCATCCACCCAATAGCAGCAAGACCTCAAGCCTGAAGGGAAGAGGCCAAGGCTGAGTGGGCGGTTCCCTTTACAAAAACCTCTCTGCTCACTCTCTGAATTGTAGAGGGAATGCCATATAGCCAATAGGAGCAAGGACCCCAACCCGAAGGAAGGAGTCCAAGGCTGACTAAATGGATCCTCACGAAAAATCCACCCACTCACTAGACCTTGTAGGGCCTCGCCAGTGAGGTGCAGCTTTACTCCCTAAGGCACAAAAAAAACAAGGGTAATTTGCATACACAGCAACGAAATTAGAGGTGCTCAATCTAAAAATGGACAATACCTGTGTAGGTTTTTCCTATAGGTCTGGTTACCTACTCAGAGAGCAACCTGTTTTAGCTCACTAGTGCCCTTCACAGAGAAACGGGGTTTGCTGTTTCTCCTGTTCAGAGTAGAATTGCCTGGTATTTTGGGCCGGGTCACTCTAATGAGTGGGACCAGACTGATATACTACAGGATATTTCTCCCTGTGAAGGGCACAAGTGAGCTAAAAGAGGTTGCTCTCAGAGTGGGTTGTCATGTCCATAGAACAAACCTATTAAACTTAGTTCGTTCTCTGATTGAGAATCTCTAACTTTGTTTTTTGTTTATGCAAATGACTCTTAGAGATTAGTCTCCCTAAGGGTGATGGGGGATTCCAGATGTGGACCCCTTGCTCACTGTGCATTAGGGAGTTCAGCTACATCTCACTGATGAGGCCCAATGTAGGCTGGAATGTATATGTCGGGTTTGCTGTTTCTCCTGTTTAGAGTAGAATTGCCTGGTATTTCAGGGCTGGGTCACTCTAGTGAGTGGGACTAGACTTATATACTAAAATGTATTTCTCCCTATGAAGGGCACAAGTGAGTTAAAAGAGGTTGCTCTCAGAGTGGGCTATCATGTCTATAGAACTAACCTATTAAGGTTAGTTTGTTCGCTGATTGAACACCTCTAACTTTGTTTTTTGTTTATGAACATTATTACACAGCATTTTAAAAGAACGCTTACATTTTTCATATGCAACAAGTAACAGAGTGATTTCCCTATAAAAAACATCCATGTACAATTAAAGGACTATGCAACCTATGAAATATTTGTTCTGAAACATTTGTTAGTTACATGTCTTTGCTGGTGTACCTACGTATTTAACATCTTTTTTTAGACCTATGAAAGAAAGATCTATGAATATGAAGACATCAAGGTTAATGGATTGGGTACAATGCCAGCAGATACACAAAGAATGGAGCTCATTGATTACTCAAAATCCAATGCAATGCTGCATATTTATATACAGTATACAGTAAAGGAGTTGCACTGCTCCTAGAAGGAAATCAGCTGGCCATCAGAGTCTTGGCTCTCATGCTTTATCTTCTCCTTAGTCATTGACTCCTTTGGAATACCCTGTAAGTACACTATGATAAATATTTTACTATTGGTGCATAACGCCTTCAGGCTGAATCAACAGTAAAAATCAAAAAAGGAGAAGGAGTACTAAAATAAACCTTTATTAATCAAATCTAAGCCACCTATAAAATAGAGTGTACCAACTAGGATACCAGGAATACATTCTCAACAAAAAGGGAAAGCAAGGGGAGCAGGACTATGACCTCACTGAGTCCTCCTTATATAGGGGCTCTCATAGAGATGCTCCTAATAAACTAGATCTCTATAATAGATAGGTAAGAAAAAGAGAACCTCAATACCTATTAAGTATAAAAATATACCCACAAAAACAAAATAGGTAGTAACCAAAGAAGAAAAATAAAACAGATGAAAGAGCAGAAAAAAAAAAATTAAAAAGGGGAAAGAAGGAGAGGGGTGGGGGGTAACCAGTCCAAGGAAATAGGCTCTTGCCAACCTCACCTGTCAGCTCTCAGGGTCCAAATGTCCCAACATGAGGCCCAACTTCTGTATCTCGTATCAATTTCAGCAGATAAGACACTCATTGAGTTTATGAAATTGATTTTGGGTAAAACCTCTTCTTCCACCTGGTGGACAAAGGTAAAACAGTAGCCAATCACAGTGGCTATAGCATAAGCACTCCCCTTACACATAAATCACTCCCTCTTTTCTATCCTGGAGATAATTAACTTAAGGTAGCACAGAGAGCCTTAATTATCTCCAGGAAGAAAGAAACATGGCTTCTTTGTTTTAATAAAACAGAATAAAAATGTATAACTTTGTTTTGACACAATGTAAACTTGAAGTTCCACATATCCCCAGATAGCTGAGATCTGAGTGCATATTCTAGGTGAATAGTGCTCATATCCCACAAACGCAGTTCTCAGAATCGTCGACTGAAGTTTGTCTTATTAGTTATTTCCACGAAAGCCCATTGTAACTCCTCAAATAACCGAACAGGTTGGTTCGTGAAGTCTGTAAAATAGGGGATTTCGTTACAGATACCATCTGATCACGGTTTTGTACACATTTTCCTTCATATTTAAGGAGGAGTTTGCTGCATTTTTAAAAATGTATCCCCATTTCATACATCTAGGGCCATATTAAGTTCAGCTTCCCAGGATGATCTGTAGGACAATTTGTTGTGAGTGATCTTATCATTTAAGTTGTTGTAAAGCATTGTGATGCTGTTTTACCCTTTGGATTATGCAAGCAACAAGGGAGTTTTACTAGCTAACTTATTGTCTTTTTTAATTTGACCTATTCTGGTGTTAATCAGCATGAAATTAAGCCATTCTTTGTGTGGTAGTTGGAAACATGTTCTGAACTTCATCGAGGACCAATGTTGGCAATCCAACAGTACATCAGCTAATAATGGTAAACCGGTTCCTAAGCCACCAAGCCAATAGGGACTTTTTATTGATTGATGGGTCTTTATAGGGTAACCATAATGGTGATAGCCACAAACCATCTTCTAACAATCTGGTTCTTATATTAATCTGCTTCCACAATGTGATGGAGTGATCACATATAATAGTTGTCAAACTACGAAATGTTGTTACGCTTTGCGAGCTTGCAAAGCGAGCTTGCAAGAACTGCATCCCTCGCAAAGTGAGGGATTCAGTTCGAGCCGCAAATGCAGACCCTCGCAAAGTGAGGGGCCGCATTTGTGGAAGGTGGAGGCTCCAACATCGGCTGCAATGAGCCTAAAGCTGCAAAATACCACCAAGCACATACAGCTTTTTCAAAAAGCTGTACGAGGTACAAGATACACTTTTAGCAAGGAAGCTAAATCATCCACACCCACGTACCACATACACACAGATAGCTGAGGTCTGAGTGCATATTCTAGGTGAATAGTGCTCAGATCCCACGAACGCAGTTCTCAGAATCGTCGACTGAAGTTTGTCTTATTAGTTATTTCCACGAAAGCCCATTGTAACTCCTCAAATAAGCGAACAGGTTGGTTCGTGAAGGCTGTAAAATAGGGGATTTCGTTACAACGGGTCGGCTAAGGGATGTCCGGTAATCCAGAAACCAACCAAAATTACGCCTTTTCCAGTTCAGTTTGCCGGGAGAGGCCATCGGCATTGGCATTCTGTTTCCCAGGGCGGTACTGCATTGGGAAATTATAAGGTTGCAGCGCCAAGCTCCATCTGAGTAATCTGGGGTTATCGCCAGCCACTCTGTTGAGCCAAATTAAAGGGTTGTGGTCCGTCAGCACGGTGAAAGAGCGTCCATACAGGCAAGACTGTAGCTTCTTAAGTGCCCAGACTAATGCCAGACACTCTTTCTCCACAGTGGCATAGCTGACTTCGCGGGGTAATAGTTTTCTGCTCAGGTACGCCAGTGGGTGATCCATGCCATCATCTCCCACCTGGCTCAATACTGCTCCCAGTCCAAACATTGAGGCATCTGTGTGGATGAGAAACCTTTTAGTATGGTCCGGTGCCGCTAACACAGGAGATGCACTTAACGCAGCCTTGAGTTTCTGAAAAGCCTCCTCACACTCAGCGGACCAGATTACTTGTCGGGGCAGGGACTTTTTAGTGAGGTCTGTCAAGGGCTTGGCCAGAGTACTGTAATCCGGTACAAATTTCCTGTAATAACCTGCGGTACCCAGGAATGCCATGACCTGAGTTTTTGTCTGTGGTTGGGGCCACTGGGTGATGGCCTCAATTTTAGCGGGCTCTGGTCTCTGTTTCCCTGACCCTACTCTGTGGCCTAAATACTGGACTTCCGCCATGCCCACGTGGCATTTCTCAGACTTCAACGTGAGCCCTGCGTGCTGAATTCGGTTAAGCACTACTGAAATGTGTTCCAGGTGGGCTTCTCAAGTGCCACTTAAGATAGCTATATCGTCCAGGTAAGCACAAGCAAAGCCCTGAAGTCCCTCTAGGAGCCGGTCCGCCATCCTTTGAAAAGTGGCTTGGGCATTCTTCATCCCAAATGGAATAACCTTAAACTGGTATAGGCCAAATGGGTTGACAAATGCCGACTTCGGAATGGCCTCAGGCTCCAAGGGGATTTGCCAATATCCCTTGCACAGATCAATAGTGGTCAAGTAATTCCCCCCAGCCATACGGTCTAGCAGCTCATCTACTCTGGGCATGGGGTAGGCATCGGTAATGGTCCGATCATTTAGTTTACGGTAGTCCACGCAGAACCTGGTGGTACCGTCCTTTTTAGGAACCAGGACTACTGGGGAAGCCCAGGGGCTTTGGGACGGTTCTATGACCCCAGTTCTAACATATCCTGGAGTTCCGTTAACATACTTTCCCGTACTGCCTCTGGAATTCGGTAAGGCTGCTGCCGCAGGGGTAACTGACCTGGGGTCTCCACTCGGTGGACTGCCAGGGTCGTATACCCTGGGGCTGCAGAAAACATGCCCCCAAATTCCTTTAACAGTTGGGAAACCTGAGCTTGTTCCTCGGAACCTAATGCTGGCCCCAACTGTACTTGGTCTACTCCTGTAGGTTTCTGGGGGAGCATATCTGGTAGAGGGATACCCTCGCTATCCTCATATGCTGGAGCGCATACCGCGGAGACCTCCTCTGGCCTCTCGAGATATGGCTTAAGCATATTTACATGGAAGGACCTCCGGATCCTATTATCGGAACAGTCTGCCACAATGTACGTGGTATCACTGATCCGCTCTAGGACCGTGTAGGGGCCCTGCCAGGAGGCTTGCAACTTATCTGTTTTGATGGGTTTCAGAACTAGGACCTTTTGTCCCACTTCTAATATACGATCCCTAGCTCCCTTGTCATACCAGTATTTTTGCCGCTCTTGGGCGGCTCGCAGGTTCTCCCGAACTGTTTCAGTCAGAGTCTGTAGCCGGTCTCTAAGCTCTAGTACAAATGAGACTATAGGGGTACCTGCTTGTTCCATATCACCTTCCCAATGTTCCCGCACAAGGTCCAGGGGTCCCCGGACCCGTCTCCCGTATAATAACTCGAATGGAGAGAATCCGGTGGACTCCTGGGGAAACTCCCTATAGGAAAAAAGTAAATGAGGGAGGAATCTTTCCCAATTCCTGCCGGTCTCTGTGATCGTTATGAGCATTTGCTTAAGGGTGCCGTTAAATCGTTCACAGAGGCCATTGGTTTGGGGGTGATAGGGGGAACTTAATATGGGTTTTACCCCACAGCTCTGCCAGAGTTGTTGGGTAATCACCAAGGTGAATTGGGTTCCCCGATCGGACACTATCTTCCTAGGTAATCCCACCCTAGTGAACACCTGAACTAGTGCTTCCGCTACCGTCTCTGCATGTATATTCGACAGAGCTATAGCCTCGGGGTAGCGGGTAGCGTAGTCTACCACAGTAAGAATGTATTTCATACCGGATGGACTGGGTTTACTGAGTGGCCCGACTAAATCAACCGCCACTCGGAAAAATGGTTCCTCAATAATGGGTAGGGGGCGTAGCTTTGCCTTGGGGTGATCCCCTCTCTTCCCTACCTTTTGGCATACTTCGCAGTTCCTACAGTAATCTTGCAAATCTCCCATGACCCCTGGCCAGAAAAAGGACTGGGTGAGTCTGTCCCTCGTCTTTTTAATGCCTAAGTGGCCTGCTAGGGGAATATCGTGGCTAATCTGCAACAGTTCTATCCGATACTTATGGGGCACTATCAACTGTCTATTTTCTACCTGGCCCGCTCCTGTCCCTGTCTCCCCAGTCACTCGGTACAGTAAACCCTTTTCCCAGCTAAACCTTGCCTGATCTCTGTCTCCCTGGGGTTGTTCTGCCTTTCTCCTATACCCTTTTAAGGTGGGATCCTCCCGTTGTGCTTGCCCGAAGTCTTGAGGGGTACCCCAGTAAGAAGTCTGGTCAGGGGGGATCGTCAGAGGGTTATCGCTTACCTGGTCATGAGTCGAGGGAGAGGCTTCCATAGCTCTGGATTGCTGCCGAGTGGTAACAGGTAGGGCTCCTTCGGTACTGCAGGCTGCCAATTGTGACGTCAGGCATCCTAGATCATTTCCCAGCAGTACTTCCGCGGGCAAATCTGGCATGATGCCCACTTCCACCGCCTTGGCCCCGGTACCCCAATCGATGTGGACTCGGGCCGTTGGTAACTTGTGAATTGCCCCTCCGGCTACCCTTACAGCAATGGTGCGTCCTGTGTGCTGGGTCGGGGCGATTCGGTGTGGCTGGACCAAAGTAATAGTAGCCCCGCTGTCTCTCAGTCCTCGAGCCTCTTGCCCATTGAGTTTTACTGACTGGCGGTGATGTGCCCTGTTATCCCCAGCCGCTTGTACAGGGTTTACCTCATGTAAGGTGGCCCAATTTTCACTATTGCCACTGGGTGTCTCTTGAGGCAGATAATTGTAATCCTCTTGCACACAGTGTGCGGCGGCTTTTGTCTGTGGTATCGGTGCCCGTCCCCAGCGGTCTGTAGTGCGTTGTGTGGTTTGATGTGCCCCACTTGTTTGCACCCATGACACATCGGAGCAGTCCTTTGGTACCCTCTGTTTGTGGTATTGCCCCCTGGTGGTGGTACCCTCTGTGGCATAGTTGGCGGGCCAGAGGCAGGCCGCGGGCTCTGGACCCCTCGGTTTCCATCCATCCGCCTGCTCTCATGAAATTTGTCTGCCAGCCGTGCTGCCTCCTCTACCGTTTTTGGCTTTCTGTCTCTGACCCAATCTCTCACCTCCGCTTGGGTATAATCAAAAAATTGTTCTAGCAACAACAACTGGATCAATTAACAATAATTAACAATTAACAATAATAATAAATAGTCCAAATTAAAAAGATCAATAGAGATCTAAAAAGGTTGAACTTGATGGACTAACTCTTTATTCATTCTCCAATACTATACTATTAATAATTATTTAATCAATAATTTAATTAATAACTAATCCGCATATTGCAGATCTGAGGAGATCTTAACAGGTTGAACTTGATGGACTGAAAGTCTTTTTTCAACCTTAATTACTATGTAACTATGTAACTATGTAACTGCACAGCATCCTCTAAAGTAGTTGCCTGATTCGCCTGCATCCAATTGTTGGCAGCGCGCTTCATCCGAAATGCCCACTCCGTATAGGAATCTTTACCTTGTCTTCTGAGAGCCCTGAATTTCCTTCTATGGGCTTCAGGGGTTACAGCGTACCGGGCTAACAAAATCTCTTTTATCTTGTCATAGTTTTGTATATCCCCATCTGGCACAGCTCTCAATGCTTCGGCTGCTCTACCTGATAGTTTACTACTTACTACGGCAGCCCAGTTAGCTCTTTCCAAATCTTCTAACACACATTGTCTTTCAAAATCTTGCAAGTAATTGTCAATATCCATCTCACCTTCCACGAAGCTTTTAAATGCAGCGTAGTTAATTTTCCGCTGACGCCCCATTGTAGATCCAGATAGAGACAATATATCCACTGGAGGTGATCTGTCTCTGGCTTCTCGTGCTTCCCTGGCATTCTGGGTCTCAGTAGCTTGTGCCAAGATCTGTACCACGATCTCTGGTGCAGGGTTAGGTCCTACCAGTCTTCATCTCACGTCCCTCTGGAAGTCTGTTTCCTCTGTATTCGCCATTTGTGGTTCGCCGGTTTGATCGCTCTCCAGTAGTTCGGCTATTAGCGTGGCTTTCGTTTTGTTGCTTGCCGCTATGCCTCGAGCTTCCAGCAGTTCCTATAGTGTGGTTCGTTTCAAGCGTTCGTATCTATGCGCCATTCACCAGTTTCAGTTCGGTATATCCGTTCGGGAGGAAATCCCGCCACTTGCCACCAGTGTAAAGGATCCTTGCATTTTCTTCCGAACTCCAGCTGAAACTAAGTGATTATAGCTCCCAATCCCCCAAACATGAGTCAAAACTTCATGGGTAAACCTGGTGGACAAAGGTAAAACAGTAGCCAATTACAGTGGCTATAGCATAAGCACTCCCCTTACACATAAATCACTCCCTCTTTTCTATCCTGGAGATAATTAACTTAAGGTAGCACAGAGAGCCTTAATTATCTCCAGGAAGAAAGAAACATGGCTTCTTTGTTTTAATAAAACAGAATAAAAATGTATAACTTTGTTTTGACACAATGTAAACTTGAAGTTCCACATATCCCCAGATAGCTGAGATCTGAGTGCATATTCTTGGTGAATAGTGCTCATATCCCACGAACGCAGTTCTCAGAATCGTCGACTGAAGTTTGTCTTATTAGTTATTTCCACGAAAGCCCATTGTAACTCCTCAAATAACCGAACAGGTTGGTTCGTGAAGTCTGTAAAATAGGGGATTTCGTTACAGATACCATCTGATCACGGTTTGTACACATTTTCCTTCAATGTAATATTTAAGGAGGAGTTTGCTGCATTTTTAAAAATGTATCCCCATTTCATACATCTAGGGCCATATTAAGTTCAGCTTCCCAGGATGATCTGTAGGACAATTTGTTGTGAGTGATCTTATCATTTAAGTTGTTGTAAAGCATTGTGATGCTGTTTTACCCTTTGGATTATGCAAGCAACAAGGGAGTTTTACTAGCTAACTTATTGTCTTTTTTAATTTGACCTATTCTGGTGTTAATCAGCATGAAATTAAGCCATTCTTTGTGTGGTAGTTGGAAACATGTTCTGAACTTCATCGAGGACCAATGTTGGCAATCCAACAGTACATCAGCTAATAATGGTAAACCGGTTCCTAAGCCACATAGCCAATAGGAACTTTTTATTGATTGATGGGTCTTTATAGGGTAACCATAATGGTGATAGCCACAAACCATCTTCTAACAATCTGGTTCTTATATTAATCTGCTTCCACAATGTGATGGAGTGATCACATATAATAGTTGTCAAACTACGAAATGTTGTTACGCTTTGCGAGCTTGCAAAGCGAGCTTGCAAGAACTGCATCCCTCGCAAAGTGAGGGATTCAGTTCGAGCCGCAAATGCAGACCCTCGCAAAGTGAGGGGCCGCATTTGTGGAAGGTGGAGGCTCCAACATCGGCTGCAATGAGCCTAAAGCTGCAAAACACCACCAAGCACATACAGCTTTTTCAAAAAGCCGTACGAGGTACAAGATACACTTTTAGCAAGGAAGCTAAATCATCCACACCCACGTACCACATATACATTCGCCGGCATTTTACAACACTAACTTACACAATCCGGAAGTACACAGCTACACTAACGGACTTCCCCCTCGCGGACGCAGCCTATTTACACTACATACTGCACACATTGCTGACACTTACACCTCAGGTCAGCAACAGTGCAAACCTACATTGTATGTTGCAGGAACATCCAAACAGATTGCCAGCTCTTCAGCATAATGCTTCCTGCATATATTACTTACAAATAGGTAAAGTATATTAATTTATTAATGTATTCCTTATTTAATTAGCATACAAAAATACATATACACAGAAAAAAATACACTATCGCAATAAACGCAAAAGCCATTCACGGCGCACCTCACAACGAGCGCCAACGCTGCTCATAGCACACAAACTACACCAGGGGATAGCCTTGCAATAATTGCAGAAAGCAGATCAGTGCAGACCTTACAATGACAGCAAAAGCGCCTCTGATAAAAATATATACAACAACCAAGAGGCTCGCAATGAGTGCCGAAGGATGTCAGACCACAAAAAAATGTAATGTCTGTGGCAAATAGCATTACTTGTCTTCCAATTTTATTTCCCCGTCATTTTTGACAGGCAAGTTGCTAGTTTATACATAATGGTGATGAGGGAACTGAGTTCTGTAATAGCCAATCCATTATATCTAATTTTTCAACAGGGTCGCTACCAGATGACTGAAAAGCAGAGGTGATAACTATATTTAAGAAGGGAGCAAGAACAAATCCAGGGAATTATAAACCTGTAAGCCTCACAACTGTAGTTGGGAAGCTTTTAGAAGGGTTAATTAGGGACAGTATACCAGAATATATCTATTTGAACAAGATCATAAGTAGGAGTCAACACGGATTTATGAAAGATAGGTCATGTCAGACCAATCTAATTAATTTCTAGGAGGAGGTAAGTAGGAACTTGGATCAAGGCAGCTCAGTAGATGTAGTATTTTTGGATTTTGCAAAGGCTTTTGATACAGTGCCACATGGAAAACAAACTAAGGGATACAGGAATTGCAGTAAATATCTGCTCATGGATGGAGAGCTGGCTAAAAGACAGGAAGCAAAGGATTATTGTAAATGGAACATACTCTAATTGGACTAATGTGGTAAGTGGGGTTCCTCAAGGTTCAGTATTAGGTCTTCTCCTTTTTAGCATATTTATTAATGACGTAGAAGTAGGACTCGAAACTAGTGTCTCCATTTTTGCTGATAACACTAAGTTGTGCAAGGTAATTAAATCAGAAAATGGTGTACTTTCCCTACAAAGGGATTTGCATAAATTTGAGAAATGGGCAGCTAAATGGCAGATGAGATTTAATACAAATACATGTAAGGTTATGCATTTGGGAAAGAGAAATAGCCATGCAATTTATAATCTTAATGAATCAAATCTAGGGGTTTCTGATATTGAAAGGGATTTGGGAATACTTGTGGACAACCACATAGGTAGCCGTGCTCAATGCCAAGCAGCAACTGCAAAGGCAAGTAAAATATTAGCATGTATTAAGAAGGGTATAGAAGCAAGCAAAGCAGATATAATTCTGCCACTATACAAATCCCTATTATGCCCTTATTTGGAATATGGAGTACACTTTTGGGCACCACATCATAAAAAAGAAATTTTAGAGCTGTAAAAAGTACAGAAAAGGGCTACAAAACTAATAAGAGGAATGGAGGGGCGTAAGTTATGAAGAAGGACTAACCAAATTAAACTTATTTTTCCTAGAAAAAAGGTGTCTACGAGGGATATGATTATCTTATTTAAATACATCCAGGGTCAATATAAGACTTTGTCAAGTGAACTTTTTGTAGCAAGAGATTTTCAACTGACAAGAGGACACCCTTTGAGGTTAGAGGAAAAAAGATTTCACCTTAAACAAAGAAAAGGGTTCTTCACAGTTAGGGTGGTTAAACTGTGGAATTCTCTACCAAAGGAGGTGGTAACAGCGAATTCGATAGACAACTTCAAAAAGGGGTTAGATATATTTTTGAATAAAGAGGGCATTCAAGGCTATCCTAGATAACTAGCGAAGGAATATTGATCCATGGAGAAATTTGATTGCCAGTCTCTGGGGTCAAGAAGGAATTTAGCTTTTTCCCCCCTTATGAGACAATTGGCAAAGTTTTAATAGTTCTTTTTTTCTGTTTGCCTTCCTCTGGATCAATTAACAATTATTAACAAATAGTCCACATATTAAAAGGATCAGAAAATATCTAAAACGGTTGAACTTGATGGACTAACAGTCTTTTTACAACCTCAAATACTATGTAACTATGTAACTATGATTTCATGCTAATCGCATGATGTAAGCTGAGCCTTAGTACCTGATTCAGTATTATATTTTGATCCTGGAGCACTTGTTGTTCTAATACGACCCACACTGGTGGGGAGTCCTTAATACACCATTTGGGCTAATCTCGCTGCTTTATAATATCCTTAATACACCATTTGGGCTAATCTCGCTGCTTTATAATATCTCAGCAAATCAGGTGTAGCTAGGCCCCAAATGAAACTTGAAATTGCCTTTTGCAAGGCAGCTATGTCTTTTAATTTAATTCCCATGGTTATAATACAAAAAAGATATAATTATTTATGCAGCGTGTTCATTTTAATGGCATGAATTTTACCAAACAACAATATTTTGAGAGCCAGATGTGGAGTTCTTGAAAATGTATTTGAAGATATTGGGAAAATTGATATCATAGATTAATTTAGAGCATCTGGGGATTTTGATTCCGTTAACATCTAAGGATTCCCTTAGTGCTATTGCCAAAGATTCAAGACACAGTGTGAAAAGTAAGGGAGATAGCAGACATCCCTGCCTTGTACGTCTAGCTATATTAAGTAGTTGTGATCTGAATCCCTGGTAGGAGATATATGCTATTGGGGTTACAATGTCATGATACTATTTAGAAAGCTTTTGCTTAAGCAAAATCGGAGTAGAACCTCTTTCATATATGTCCAATCGATTCTGTTGAATGCCTTCTCGGCATCTATAGATAATAGCATTGGGGGTCATTTTTTATTAGTGGCTATGTCCATAAGGTTCAATATTCGCCTTGTATCATCAGGTGCTTCCCTACCTCGCATAAAGCCTACCTTGTCCGAACAGATCACAGACGGCAGTAAAGATGCCAGTCTATTTTCTATAATCTTGGAGTACAGTTTAACATCGTTGCTGATTAAAGATCTAGGCCTGTAACTACTACACTGCATAGGATCTTTGTTTTCTTTATGCAACACAATGATTTTTGCTTCCAGAAATTCCCTTTTTATGGTTTGCCCTGAAAGAAAATCATTGAATAAAAGTTGAAGATGGGGTAAAAGAGTCTCCATGTATTGCTTGTAACAGTAGTTAGTGAAACCATCTGGACCAGGGGCCTTGTGGGGCTTAGTAGCCTTGATTGCTATTCTAATTTCCTCTGCCGAAATCAGGGATACTAGCAATTCTATTTCAACAAGATCAAATTGAGGGAATTTAATTGATGCTAAAAAAACAGTTATATGGGAATTATGGCTTTGCATCCCGGAATGGGCAGGGGTTGAATATAATTTGGTGTAAAATTGTTGAAAAGTCTTTGCAATTTGATCTGGTTGATATATGATATCGCTTTCTTTAGTTAATAATTAAAAAAAATGAATTTGCCCTCTTCTGTTGAAGTATCCTAACCAGCATTGTGTCTGGCTTATTGGAGTGCCTAAAGAATTTAGATTTCGTATGCTGCAGGATAGTCACCATTTTCTTTCTCAGAATCACATTTAAGTCATGTTTGCACCGGAGAATCTCCTCGTAAATTTGAGGTGTGTGCTGGGTAGAGAACAATTTATGGAGGTCTGATATTTTCTTGTTCAGTTTATCTATCTGACATTGATCTGATTTTTTGCAGCTGACCCTAGTTGGATACAGACCCCTCTTATTAATGCCTTATGTGCTGCCCAAACCCCCATCCCATCTAGTTCACCACCGCTATTCAGTGAGAAATAATACACAATTGCTTGATTGGTTTTTTCTTTGGCTACCAGATCATTAGGGGTTCCGGATTTAACGACCATGAGGGGGATCAATCCTTTGGCAACTAGATCATGGTCAGACCATAAAATAGGATGGATTGACACATCAAATAGGTTAGAGGCCATTTGTTGCTGTAATAGTATATAATCAATTCCAGTGGTATTGAGAGATAATGTCTTCTGCAGCTTTTAGACACTCAAAACTGTATTCCAGCCAATAGGGATTAAAGCATGTGTTTTCCTTGCTTTAACTGTTAAGACCACATTCCAGATAAGCAACAGTCATCTATAAATCTCTGATTCAAGAACAATTGCTGTGCATATGGTGTCAAGATGAACCCAGAATCAAATGTAACAATATACAGTACATGTTGGTGTAAAATGGTGTTACTTGGGGACTAATGGATATCATTTAACTGCGTATGACTTTTTTCCTGACAGAAGCAACTTTGAGTATATGAGCTATTTTACATCCATGGCCCACAACAGAAGTAAGTTTATTTTGGTGCCAGACACATGCATCAGCTATTGATTTAACAGATTCTTGTTTTCCACAATATTTACGAAACATGTACAAAACATCTCCACAACTGTAACTGTTCTTTATCCATATTTGTATCCATATAATTCCTTGTAGCTGGTACATAATGTCAGCTCTATATCTGGTATAAGCACTTAATATAATCCAATCCTCTTGATGTTCTGAAGGAACGGACAATTTACTGTTCCTTTTTAAAAACGTAATGACTTCCCATTCACACATTTGTTTAATATTTTTCCTAGTACAGTTGGGGAATAGCATGGGTAGATAGTTTGCCAATTTTCATGAAGATTTCATATTCTTAAAATCTATTTTTTAAATTATAATGAAACAATTTCTTGTGAAAATTAAAATGCATTTGAACCAAAACTAAGAAGCTGGTATGGAATATACCAGCTCCTCAGTTTAGGTTCAAATACTAAAATATTTGTTTCAGCTAGTGTATATCTTTTATATTAGGAGGGACATAGGGCAGAGGTTCAGAGAGAACAAGGCGTGGGAATGTTTTCACTAAATGTTTTGACTAACTGTAGTTACAGAAAAAACCTTCAGTCCATCAAGTTCAACCTTTCAATATCTCAACCGATATGCAATATGCGGATTAACTATTAATTAATTAGTTGTATAAAAAAAAATAATTAATAAATAAATAAAATCCCTCATGATCCCAGACACCCGCGACCGGACTTCTCCCTGGATCAATACTGCCTCTCTAATTATCCATGATAACCCTGAATTCCCTTTTTAATTAGAAATAAATCCAGTCCCCTTTGAAAGCTATCTATCGAATCTGCTGTCACCACCTCCTCTGGTAGAGAATTCCACAGATTAACCACCCTTACTGTGAAGAACCCTTTTCTTTCGTTAAGGTGGAATCATTTTACTTCTAACCTCAAGGGATGTCCTCTTGTCAGTTGAAAACCTCTTGGCACAAAAAGCTCCCTTGACAAATCCTTATACTGACCCTGGATGTATTTATATAAGGTAATCATATCTCCTCTTAGACGCCTTTTTTCTAGAGAAAATACGTTTAATTTGGTTAGTCTTTCTTCATAACTTAGCCCCTCCATTCCCCTTATTAGTTTTGTTGCCCTCCTCTGTACCTTTTCCAGCTCTAAAATGTCCTTTTTATGAAGTGGTGCCCAAAATTGTACTCCATATTCCAAATGAGGGCGTACTAGAGATTTGTATAGTGGCAGAATTATATTTGCTTCCCTGGCTTCTATACCCTTTTTAATACATGCTAATATTTTATTTGCCTTTGAAGCTGCTGCTTGGCTTTGAGCACTGTTACCTAGGTGGTTGTCCACAAGCACTCCCAAATCCTTTTCAATATCTGATACACCTAGATTTGCTCCATTAAGATTATAAATTGCATGGCTATTTTTCCTTCCCAGATGCATAACTTTACATTTATTCATATTAAAACTCATCTGCCATTTAGATGCCCATTCCTCAATTTTATGTAAATCCCTTTGGAGGGAAAGCACATCACTATCTGATTTCATTACCTTGCACAACTTCGTGTCATCAGCGAAAATGGAGACACCACACTCCAATCCTACCTCTAAGTCATTAATAAATATGTTAAAAAGGAGAGGACCTAATACTGAACCCTGAGGAACCCCACTTACCACATTAGTCCAATCCGAGTATGTTCCATTTACAACAACCCTTTGCTTTCTGTCTTTTAGCCAGCTCTAAATCCATGAGCAGATATTTACTGCAACTCCTGCATCTCTTAGTTTGCACAATAGACTCCCATGTGGCACTGTATCAAAAGCCTTTGCAAAATCCAAAAAGACTACATCCACTGAGTTGCCTTGATCCAGGTTCCCACTAACCTCCTCATAGAAACTAATTAGATTTGTTTGACATGACCTATCCCTCATAAATCCATGTTGACTCCTACTTATAATCCTGTTCAAATAGACATATTCTTGTATATTATCCCTTATTAACCCTTCTTAAAGCTTCCCCACTACAGAAATGAGGCTCACTGGTCTATAATTCCCCGGATTTGCTCTTACTCCCTTTTTAAATATAGGTATCACATCAGCTTTTCTCCAGTCATCTGGTAGAGACCCTGTGTTGAGTGAATCTTGAAAAATTAAATATAATGGTTTGGCTATTACAGAACCCAGTTCCCTTAGTACCCTTGGATGTATTCCATCAGGACCCGGGGCTTTATTAACATTTATTTTTTCAAACCTCTTTTCGATAATTTCCTGTTTTAACCAATTATTTGGCAAAGGTAGTGTAGCCCCATTATGTTGCCGTGTCCCAACCACTGGTACCTCCCTTTTGTATACCGAAGAAAATAACCTATTTAGTTATTATACTACTTGTTTGAAAATGGATCAGTACACATAGTACAATAAATGGAATAGTTGAAAAACATGTATATTGGTAGATTTGAAGAATAAGGTAATTATATCTCTAAAAGATAATTATAATTATAACTGATGCATTTTATGCAGATTGTGAAATAGAAATGAAAAAGACGAGAGTGAATATTTTAGCAGTAATGTAATTGAAATTACGGCTTTCGATGTTAAAGAACATAACAGGAATAGGCATCCAAATGCCAGATGAGATTTAACCCTAATAAATATAAAGTTATGCATCTGGGAAGGAAAAATAGCCATATCAAAAATTGAAAGGGATTTGGGAGTACTTGTGGACAACCACCTAGGTAACAGTGCTCACTGTCAAGCAGCAGCTGCAAAGGCAAATACAATATTAGCACGTATTAAGAAGGGTATAGAAGCAAGGGAAGCAGATATAATTCTGCCACTATACAAATCTCTAGTACGCCCTCATTTGTAATATGGAGTACAATTTTGGGCACCACTTCATAAAAAGGACATTTTAGAGCTGGAAAAGATCCAGAGAAGGGCTACACAACTAATAAGTGGAATGAAGGGCTAAGTTATGAAGAAATACTAACTAAATTAAACTTATTTTCTCTAGAAAAAAGGTGTTGAAGAGGGGATATGATTACCCTATATAAATACATCCAGGGCCAGTATAAAGATTTGTCAAGTGAGCTTTTTGAGTCAAAAGGTTTTCAATTGACAAGAGGACATCCTTAGAGGTTAGAAGTAAAAATATTGCACCTTAAAGAAAGAAAAGTGTTCTTCACAGTAAAGGTGGCTAATCTGTGGAATTCTCTACCAAAGGAGGTGGTGACAGCGCATTCACTAGATAACTTTATTTAATTAAAAAGGGCATTCAGGGCTATCCTGGATAATTAGAGAGTGAGTACTGATCCATGGAGAAATCCGATTGCCAGTATCTGGGGTCAGGAAGGAATTAATTTTTTCACTTGTTTTTTTTTTTCTTTCTGTTTGCCTTCCTCTGGATGAATTAATGAACAACTAATTAATTAACAACTAATCCGCATATTGCAGATCAGAGGAGATCTTAAAAGGTTGAACTCGAACTTGATGGAACTTGATTTTGGGGGGTGGCGGGGGGGTGCCATCCACACAGCTCGACAGGTTCCACTTGCAATATGACAGTGGGAGCTGTTAGTGTGATTCATTCTATAGAAGGAAAGCAGGATTTTATTAAAGTACTGGCGACTTGCCCGTCAAAAATTGATTGCAATGTTGTTTGCCACAGAATATAAGTCTTTTGACCTTCTGAGTACCTTCGGTTCTCATTGCGAGCCTCTCACTGAGCGCCTTCGGCACTCTTTGCGAGTCTCTCCCCTTGTGTACTTTTGCTCCTCTGAGCACCTTCAGAGCTCAGTGTGAGCACTGCGCTGAGCGCCTTTGGGGCTCATTGAGAGCCTCTCCCCTCATGTACTTCAAGTTTTTGTGCTTTGCAACGATCATCTTCGGCGCTGATCGCAAAGACAGATATATAATTACAGTGTTAAATATACAATTTTTTAATGCAGTGTAAATTAGAAAAAAAATTCTGGTCTCAGAGCATAATAAAGTGATTTATATATGTAACTGCTTTGAGACTCCTATGGCTGTCAGCCAATGAGCAGTAATCCAGATATATAAGTGCAGTGTAAAATATATATTTTTTTATTTGCAGTGCAGTGGAAATTATACATTTTTATTTTGCATTACTAATTAATAATCATTAAATTAATGTACGTTAATAATTAATTAGTAATGAATAAATGTATTAGGAAGTGCAAAGCATTAATGTATTCATAAAGTAACGGCAGTGTAAAATATGTTAATTAGCTTATGTTTTTTTATATATATATATATATATATATATATATATATTTTTTTTTTTTTTTGGAATAATAATTAATTAATTAATTAATTAATATGCTTTACTTATTTCTAATTAATATATATAGCAATCAATATCCTGAAGAGCTAACAATCTCTTTTTATTTTCCTGCAGCATACAATGTACTGTTGCTTCCCTGAGGAGGCTGCGTGCACGAGGCCAAACCATTAGTTTAGCTGTGTAAAGCGCCATTTTAGAATCGTAATGTTATTAGTTGCAAATTAGTGTTGTAAAATGGCAGCGATTGTCAATGGGTTACGCGGCATTTTCCGTCCTTCCTAATAGTGTATTTTGAACCTTGTACGTTCCTGGGTAAAAGTCGTACGTGTCTGGCGGTGTTTTGCACGGTTAAGGGTCGTGTAGCCTCGTTTTCGTGTTTTTTTTGTTTAGGTGATTTTCGAGTGCGGAAACTCGGCAAATTCGGCTTAAATTTGCGTGCAACCTCACTTCCAGACTGTCCCCAAGTGCTGTGTGTGAGGTTTTTTCGATTTGCGCGGTTCGGCTGTTAAATTTGTATTTTTGCAAAGTGTTACACGCCGTAATTTTTTAATGCAATTTTTCAAACTGCTACAGGGTTCACACTGTGAATTGGATAATTGAGATTTCTGTTGATTTGTAGTCCCACGGGTCGTAGGGATGAGTGCCTATAGTGCTCATCTCCACCAGCGCAATGAGCACCTTTGGACGAGCCCGCAATATACATTTCTATATATATATAGTACATCTGTGTTCACATTTGAATGTCTAAAACAAGTTAAAAAACTTGTTTCATGCCCAGAATTCCGAGAAATACAGTTATTACACTGTACTCTGGAAAACTTGGCAGGGACATGCAAATGTGCCCACAAAGGTTTCCCTCTTGCAATCCATAACCATATCAAACATGACTTAAGCATATGCCTGCTGTATTAACAGCTTTAAGCAAAGATAGGGTTGGATTATACACAAGCCAGGAATCCCACCGAAGTACAGCCGTTTCAAGGATACTTCTTCTCATCAGCGTGGGGCCAGTTCCTTAGCTTGTGTAGTGGATATTTTGAGCAGATATTTCACCACAACAATCATTTAATATATGGTGGGCAAAAGAGCGATAGAAGCCCTCCACTGAACAAGAGTACATTTGTGTTCACATTTGAATGTCTTAAACAAGTTAAAGAACTTGCTTCATGCCCAGAATTCTGAGAAATACAGTTATTACACTGTACTCTGGGAATCTGGGCAGGGACATGCAAATGTGCCCACAAAGGCTTCGCTCTTTAATCCAGATACCATTTCAAACATGGCTCCTTTTAAGCATATGCCTGCTGTATAACACAGCTTTAACCAACGCTCAGGATGGATTATGCAATAACTAGGAAACACAGACACATATAATTTCATATAATTTTTTTTAACAATGTACTACTGGTAAACCATTTCAACATTTGTAATTATCATGTATGGAATACTAATATAACAATCCATAAAATTTCTCTGAATACGTATTGTAAACCATTACATGAAGTGTTCTAACATTTAAGTTATATTGTAAACAGTGTGTAACGTTTTTTTTTTAACAATACTAACATGAAATTGTTGAACTTTTTATAAATGAGTATCTTCAACCATGACATAATGCTTTTTAACATACAAACTTGTATTTAAACTCCTGTTAAAGCACATAGGTATTGAATCCAGAGTAAGGCAAACAGTAAAACTGCAATGGGGGGCATTGCAACTTAGCCAATTGTCTCAAAAGGGGAAAAAATTAATTCCTTCCTGACCCCATTAAATGGCGATCGGATTACTTCCTGGACGAATAATTTTTTTTAAAATTATACATTGAATTTTGTTAAAAATGTTTCTGCTGCAAATGACATACATCTTTTTTAACATTTAATAAATTAATTTTGCAAACTTTTTAACATACAATGCTAACAATGCAAACATTAACATAAGATAATAACATTTAACCTTAATTTATTTTAAACTATATTGACCTTGAATATTGAATCCAGAGGAAGGCAAATTTCAATAAATGTAATTTCCACTTTGTAAATTTGTTGAAAGTGTTGTCCAAAAATAATTCCTTCCTGACTCCATTAACTGGCAATCGGATTCGTCCCTGGATCAATAATTTATATATCATGCACCATTTTAATTTTTCAACAAATGATGCTACTACTAAAATTAAACCTTAATTCCAAAGAATGCATCAACTTATCAGTCCTTTTCAAACATATTTTTAAGCTTACAAACCTGAAAGAAACAGATACAATTTTAAACAGTAAAATTAATAAAATGCAAGATAACTGTTTTGTGGAGCCAATCATGACTTACATGACTTTTCCTTGAAACTGGTTTCCTTTCAAAGAGCACAGAAGACTTTTATTTCTGTATATGGGATGTAATACCTTTTTTTTCTTTTCTTTTTCTCCTTTCTTCCTTTTTTGTTGGTTATTACTGTATGTTTCAGAAATTGTTGACATATTTTTGTAACTCAAATAGTGTTCCACTAAGAAGAGGCCAATTGACCTTCAATTTCTTTCTTCAAATGAAACCACTATTATCTGTGATTACAAAACCTCGTAGTACACAATATTTTTTGTAAAAAAAACGGCAATAGTGTAGTACATCACCCTGACTTGGGTTGTCTTCAACTGAAACTTTAATCTCATCTGGATTTGTGCACCTTGAAAAAGCAACATAGAGTTGTCCATGTGCAAAAACAGGTTCTTGTAAAATACCCACAGACTTAAAAGTTTGTCCTTGGGATTTATTGATGTCATGGCAAATGCCATGATAACTGGAAATTGTCTCCTTTGAAAGACAAAAGGCAAACCACTCTCACTTGGAGCTAAATCAATTCTTGGTATAAAAACTTGTTCACCTTTATGGGTCCCAGTCAGAATTTCTGCATGTATAAAATTATCTTTTAAATCATGCACGATTAATCTGGTCCCATTACAAAGTCTTTTTTTTTATTCATATTTCTCAATAGCATGACAATTGCCCCTTTTTTCAATTGCAAAACATGTGGTGGCATTCCAGATAAGGTTAAATAATTAATACATTTTATACTAAAATTCGATTCACAGTCTTTATCATCAGCCAGAACTGAATCTGCACTGTAATAATTATTTTGTGATGCGTTGATGAATTTTTAAATTTTGTTATTTAGATTCAAGTCGTCTATATTTTTTGATGTTAATATCACTTTGTTTGCAATGTCTGAGTAATCGTCGTTATTCAGAGTGTTTAGAAAGATTGCTGATATGAGTGATTTCTTGCAAACCATTGTTGATGGAATTTCAATGGTATCATTGGGTAAATTATGTATTTGTGGATGTTTTCCTTCTCCAATTTGAATGAGATCATTAAATTAGTTTTGGCCTTCAGATCTCATATTTAATTCTAATTTGAGATGTGTAAATATTTTCCACAGTTTACTTGTCTTGATACATGTTTCAGTGATATCAGTTCTATTTCCATGTGGCACAACAGGTAATGTTTGCCTAAAATCTCCTCCTAACAGCATCACCTTTCCACCAAATGGCAAATTATTATCCATCACTTCTTTTAAGAATCTATCAATACATTGCAAAGCATGACATGACATCATTGTTGCCTCGTAAAGAATTAAGTTGAATATCTGACACTGATGTTTCCAAAATGGGAACTGGCAGTTTAAATCTACTATGTACAGTTCTACCACCTAACAAAAGAGCTGCAATTCCAGTTGTTGCAAATGGCATTGATATTTGACCCTGTGCTCCAATATAACTCATCAAACAATTGTACAGATACGTTTTTCCTGATCCACCAGGGCCGTCTAGATAGAAATAACGGTCTTTGACCATTTCATCATCTGTAGCATTTGTGATGGCATTAAATGCTTGTAATTGTAAAGTATTTAAAGTTGCCAGTTTTTCTTCTGTTTTTTGTTTTTGAAGCTCAGTGTCATAATCATCAAAGTTGATGTAATCTATAAGTCCTGGATCAGGCAAATTAAAACTTGCACAATTTAGTCCACGAGCAAGCAATATTTCTTGAATTTCCATTAACGTTTTTAAGAGTGCTATTGGCTCATTGTGACGTTTCAAGAAGTCTTCGGACATATTTAATTTAAATTTTCCCACAAAGTAAATGCATCAGATACATTGCAAAAGATGCAAATTAACGTAAATTGTTCTCTCATTTGCTTTGGCATTTGACATAGTGCTGCTTCTTCCAGATACCTCTCACATTCTGTATCTTCAGCTATGAAGTTTTGATGTCTTGCAGCTAATAGGAAAGTATCATAAACTATATCATTCACTGTGCGTAAATGTTAAAAACTTTGTGCACCGGGAACGTGTAAAAGAATGAATCTTGAACTGAAACGTTCAATGTCTCTTGGACTGACGGTATAAATTTGTGGTATAATTTTATGTGTATCTATTCTTCGTTGTCGCCATAGACCATTTCCAAATACATAGTGATATGGAATCTCAATGTATAAAAATTGTCTGGGCTGCGTATCCTGGCAGTTTAATTTAAA
This sequence comes from Discoglossus pictus, assembly GCA_027410445.1. NCBI lineage: Eukaryota > Metazoa > Chordata > Amphibia > Anura > Alytidae > Discoglossus > Discoglossus pictus. Next base: position 154,318,042 of record CM050165.1, read on the forward strand.
CCATGCAGTAAGTGTTGTATCTATGTGTTCACTTTGAGCTAAAGCAGTTCTTTCATTGCCTGCAGTAAAGCAAACAAACTGACTTTGTGGCAAATGTATAGCTAAACAATACACAGCATGTGACCGATCATGCATCTCAAATTTCAAAAGCTGCCACATTGCTTCAGGAGCACTGACATAGCGAGCATCTAAATAATTTGAAAGTTCGTCATGTAAAATTGGATTTTCCTTTTCATTTGCTGCACCTTGCACAACAACAGTTGCTGCATCATATCCTTTCTATATATATTTATACACATATTTGATTGATTTAATAGAAGTGCAAGCTTCCACATTTATGTGTGCATTGTACTTTATGAGCAAATGTGGATTGTATGGAATGACAAATCTATTATCAACCTTTTGTCCACGGATAATAGCTGTTTGTCCTTGTCTTCTTTTATACAAAGGGTATCCATCACAATTAGCATAAGCTTGCATTTGAAACTGTTTAGGAAATTCTTTTGCACATTTTCTATTTTCCATTCATGGTGAATTAGGATTCATATCTCCACATGGCCCATGAATCATTCTGTGTGTAACAATGCCAAACAGGTTTTGAATATTTTTCAGGATCTGGCAATTCAGCAGTAATGACTGAATCCACTCTCTCTGCAGTATTCAACTTATTTTTTTCCTGCAGGATTAAAAGTATGTGAGCATGTGGCAGTCCTCTTTTTTGAAATTCAATGGTGTAAACAAAAGCCACACATTTTCCAAATAACTGTGCTTTAGTTATATCATGTATTAATGAATTGAGTTTGATTTTAAATATTCTAGCCACTAAATCTGGTCGGTCAGAAGTAGTTAGTCCCAGATTCAAATGTTCCTTGATCTCTGGCCATTGTGGATTACATGTGAATGTAATGAATAAATCTGGTTTGCCAAATTTTGTGACAATATCCATGGCATCATTATATCTTTCTCACATATTGCGAGGAGATGCTTGGAAAGTGGATGGCAAAATAATTGCTCTTCCAGCTGGAATGTCTCTGTTGGTAGCCAATTCAGCGACATATTCCATCAATCCACAATACTGTTCTACTCCTAACTTATTTTGTTGAAATGTTATGAAAGATTATTTGCTTCGACTTGTATATAGGAATCAATAATCCATTGTTGAGTAAGTTTGCCCCCACTTAAAATTGGATTAAAAGAATCGCAAATAGCAGTTTGTGCCCCCTTATATTCCAGCATAGAAATATTGCATCTAACACGAACTTTACTATTGGGATAACTTTGCAATTGTAATTTTGCTTCCCATCCAGGTTCAACATTTGGAAAGAAAATGTGATATGTCATCTAAATTACAATTTACAGTGGATATAAAAAGTCCACACACCCCTATTAAAAGGTCAGGTTTCTGTGCTGTAAAAAAATGAGACAAAGATAAATAATTTCAGAACTTTTTCCACCTTTAATGTGACCTATAAACTGTACAACTCAATTGAAAAACAAACTGAAATCTTTTAGGTGGAGGGAAGAAAAAAAAAAAGAAAAGAAAAATAATGTGGTTGCATAAGTCTGCACACCCTCTTATAACTGGGGATGTAGCTGTGTTCAGAATGAAGCAATCACATTTAAATTCATGTTAAATAGGAGTCAGCATACACCTGCCATCATTTTAAGGGCCTCTGATTAACCCCAAATAAAGTTCAGCTGCTCTAGTTGGTCTTTCCTGAAATTTTCTTAGTCGCATCCCACACCAAAAGCCATGGTCCACAGAGAGCTTCCAAAGCATCAGAGGGATCTCATTGTTAAAAGGTATCAGTCAGGAGAAGGGTACAAAATAATTTCCAAGGCATTAGATATACCATGGAACACAGTGAAGACAGTCATCATCAAGTGGAGAACATATGGCACAACAGTGACATTACCAAGAACTGGAGCTCCCTCCAAAATTGAAGAAAACTGGTTTGGGAGGCTACCAAGAGGCCTACAGCAACATTAAAGGAGCTGCGGGAATATCTGGCAAGTACTGGCTGTGTGGTATATGTTACAACAATCTCCCGTATTCTTCATATGTCTGGGCTATGGGGTAGAGTGGCAAGACGAAAGCCTTTTCTTATGAAGACAAACATCCAAACCAGGCTACACTTTGCAAAAACACATCTGAAGTCTCCCAAAAGCATGTGGGAAAAGGTGTTATGGTCTAATGAAACCAAGGTTGAACTTTTTGGCCATAATTCCAAAAGATATGTTTGGTGCAAAAACAACACAGCACATCACCAAAAGAACACCATACCCACAGTGAAGCATGGTGGTGGCAGCATCGTGCTTTGGGCTGTTTTTCTTCAGCTGGAACTGGGGCCTTTGTTAAGATGGAGGGAATTAGGAACAGTTCCAAATACCAGTCAATATTGGCACAAAAACCTTCAGGGTTCTGCTAGAAAGCTGAACATGAAAGGGGACTTCATATTTCAGCACGACAACGACCCAAAGCATACATCCAAATCAACAAAGGAATGGCTTCACCAGAAGAAGATTAAAGTTTTGGAATGGCCCAGCCAGAGCCCAGACCTGAATCCGATTGAAAATCTGTGGGATGATCTGAAGAGGGCTGTGCACAGGAGATGCCCTTGCAATCTGACAGATTTGGATTGTTTTTGCAAAGTAGAGTGGGCAAATCTTGCCAAGTCAAAATGTGCCATGCTGACAGACTCATATTCAAAAAGACTGAGTGCTGTAATAAAATCAAAAGGTGCTTCAACAAAGTATTAGTTTAAGGGTGTGCATACTAAAGTAACCATATTATTTTATTTTTATATTTTTACTTCCCTCTACCTAAAAGATTTCAGTTTGTTTTTCAATTGAGTTGTACAGTTTATAGGTCACATTAAAGGTGGAAAAAATTCTGAAATGATTTATCTTTGTCTCATTTTTTTACAGCACAGAAACCTGACATTTTAACAGGGGTGTGTAGACTTTTTATATCCACTGGAATATATTTAAGTATATAAAAGGTTGTTCTTCATTGCGTGGATATATTCTAATTCCCCGCTGAAAAGGTGGTTCACAATCTTCATTTTTAAAAACCATGGCAACCTCATTTACTGTTGGTAAATGATACCGTTTTTGATCAGTGTTGCGATCTCTTTTTAACACCATATTTACTCTTGGCATTGTCAATTGATGTCTTTGAGCATGTTCCTGTTGTCCTTTTTCAACCTGTGCTAACAGTTTGTATGCTTGAGTGTATGGTTTGCTGGCCATAATTTTATCCAATTGTTCAAAGACTATGCGCAAACACTGTTTATTTTCTGGAAGCATCATCCTTTGTTCAACAGCTTCCTTTGTATCTAAGACATATAACTGTGCAAATTTCCTTTGCTCTCCTTCTTGTGGGTATAAATGTGAAGTCTAAAACAGTAAGGACCATTTCCTGGGACATTTTCTGCTAATGTGGCACCCATTGAAGCAAATTAAATTGCACTGTTATAAGACCATATGTTTTTTAAAATTGGTATAATTTGGAAATGTTGGATCGCTCATGATACTTTGTAAGTAATCTGGAAATGGATGTCTTTGTGGAAGTTTTACCTTTTCTTTCTGACAAAAACGAATGAAATCTCCGTCAATTGATCTTTCCTGTAGAAAATGATAGGCCCACAAAACTGACGAACAACATTAAGTAATCCACAATAATGAGTGTCTACTCTTAGTGCTCTACTAAACACATTCTCATGCACTTCCTCGACATAGATATCACTACAACTTTCTATATCTACATTGGTGTCAAAAGGTAATATAGTATCATTGGGCAATGGTTCACAGACATGTTTTAGTTTACTTTTTCATTTCTTTGAAGCTCCAGCACACTCACTTTGTGCTTTCTTACTCATTTTTCTTTTAGTCTCTGTTGGTCTTCTTCTCTTAAGCGTTGGAAAGTTTCAGGTGACTGTGCAT